>JARYHS010013630.1:325976189-326191763 GCA_031002005.1 Vandiemenella viatica | reverse complement strand
TAACTTTTATGTCTCGAAGAAAAAATAAGTAAGGTACCGACTTTAAGAATATTGCTGGCAATACTTTCTTAGAAATAATTAAGAAGAAATGGCTAACGAAAAGTTCTATTCTTCATTGATAATTGTACTGCACATAATGACATAGCACAAGTGAAAGCAGTTAAAATTCAAAATCTGCCCGCCAATACACATCAAAATTGCTTACTACTGACCAAGGCATCATTAAAAACTTCAAGTAATTCTAACCAAAGGAACTAGTGAAGAAACATGATGAATAATATGGAAGAAAACATGAGTTCTACTATAGACGTGTTGCAAGCCATCAGAATGGCTGACAGAGCGTGGCGAAATGTATTGATATCTGACAGAGCAATATCTTTTGAGGACTTCGTATCACTGCTCGATCGTTATCTGATGACGAAATTAGAGATTCAGTTGCTCAAAAAGTCGAAATTAATGAAGTAGATGACGAGAAACACTCGAGTAATGCGCCGAACGTTCCGCTGGTTTCCAGCAAAGAGAACAATCCAGCAATGCAGAATAAAAAAACATTTTATGCCCTGTATCCTATTGACCTTGCTATAGATACAGAATGCTTAAATTACTTTAAGTAAAAAAATTACGTTTAATTTTTTGTATAATGTATGTTACCTTACCTGTGATTTTTTAAATGTATACGTGTAGGGGAGACCAGGGCTGGTTGGCATAGGCGACCATCAGCCTCTAATTTACTCCATGATCTTAACATTCTCAACTACTTCCCAACAAAACAATGTGTGTGAGTTCAAATTTAGTTCGATAAGTAATTTTTCTAAACTATCTTATTTGTTTTCTGTACCACAGGCTGTATGGGATAGGCTTTACTTGTGAATCACATTTAAATCATTCCCTAAGGGATATGTTTTCAATTGTTAAAACATTCATTGTCATTATGATAGTTGTTACAATAACCATTTTTGTTATAAAAACGAGTTTGAGGTAAGCTGGGCATCTGAGTTTGCTTGTGTTAGCCAACTTACCTCAACCTACATATTACATTAATTGTTTTTCTAGGAAGTCTTGTTTTAACATAAGTATAAATATCTTTAATGATATGAAATAAATTTCTAAAAATTCGTAACTACCAGAGGAAACTGAAAGAAGTAAAGCTCCGAAGGACGTAATCTATAAAGATGTTCGATCGCACATTGGGGACGGGAGAAGCTTCAAATCACTTTCTTAGGAGTTCCAAAAACCGGTTCGCAGTGGGGCCGATACTGTGGCAAAGCTAGAAACGGCAAAGGGCAGCGTGAGCCGACGACAAGAGAAATGCCACACACTGGCTACTGGATGTTAGGGCTGGTAACGAACAATACAAGGTCTTGAATATCATTTGAAAAAAGAGAAGGAGAAGAAGATTGAATTGTAAGGATATTAAGTAATTTATTTTTCTCCTCATTAATTTTTGGGTTTAATATCAATAACTGCAATCGTTAACATTAGGGGAAAAAAAAACGGCGTCTCTATTAGTTTAGTATTTCATACTTTTTTGGATTAATGTTAGTGACAATTTCTATAGGTTAATTCTGAAGAACAAGAAAGGGACCTTCAAAGCTGTTTATTAAATGCAGCCGACATATATTTTGCACTTTCCCCTAAAGAAGTAAGAAAATTTGCGTATGAATACAACATAAATGCTCCTCAATCATGGAAATTACGAATGTGTAGAGTTGTTTAATTTTTTTCAGGTTGATGGTCAAATGCCTGAAAATATTTTCTATTTTCTTGTTCCCTAGTAATTTTGTATAGATTTTATTTTTTCTGTATGATTCTGTTGTTGGAGCGATTGTGAGAGCTTGAGAAGCGTCAGTCGGCGCTTGTGATGTTTTATCGAAAATTCTGTTTCATTCAAGAAAATGCTTGTCATCTAAAATATACATACTTTTATGAAAGTTAAAATCATTGCCAAAAATACCTGTAAATCTTCGTTAACTAGTTTATAAAACACTAAGTTCGGACTATTTTAACTACGAGGAATTTGGTAAGTTAGATTGTATCAACTACTTTTCGAAATCTGAAATGCTCTCGTGAGGAATAAAAGATCCATAAAGGTGATGTGCGCTGAGCATCATTTTAAAGAAATCATCGCTGTTTCCCCAAGGGAGGGGTTACCAACTTTTTTCGTACCACGCCCCTTTCCGTCAAAAGAATTATTTCCACGCCTCCCCCCCCCCCGAACCATAACAATTTTATTATTAATAAGATAAATGCCTACTTTTTGGTAATAATAATGACATGTCCGACGAAATTCACAGAGTATGTGGTGTTAGAACAAAAGTTTTTCAACTCAAAGAGGCAGTGAAAGAGACGTAGTACTTGCGACGGTGTGAAACTAGGGTATCGTCCACGTGGGCGGTGAACATACCTCGCACGTTCTTCCCCACGACATATCCTCGCGGCCTCATAGGAGGGCAGGCGCACCCCAGGTTGTAAGCCTCTATCCAGAGTATTTTCTCACCTCACCAAAATTTCTTTTTAAGTATCTTTTGTAGTATTAAGGTTTAAATATACTATATTTTAACAAGTTACGCATTCCTCGTTCAAGAATAATTTTTTAAAATAAATAAATTCTACCGTGATCAACAATTGCCAACAGCAGTTTTCATAAACAACTGCCAGAGGACGTTTTCGACGTAAAACAGAACAGGTGATGGTGATGTGTCCTTATTACGGAGCTGGCGTGTTAGCAGGGCGCTGGTGCGCGGGGGTGGCGTGGCGCATGCCCGGCGGGGTGGCGGCGGAGGGGCGCGGGCGCCGCGCGGCCGCCAGTCTGTGCCGCCATGCACGGCGCCGCGGTCCCGCTGCTGCTGCTGCTCGGGGGCGGCGCGGCCCTCACAGTCGGCCGAGATCCCGTCCCTCACGGGCCCTCATGTCCCACCACCAGCGAGACAGCCACATTCGCCACCGCTACTGAAACTCTCCCCACGGATCATCTAAGCATATTAGGCGAAAAACTTCGCTACCGGGACGACGACCGTATACATAGTGCTGCTCTACCGACAACACTACCTCCCGATAGAGCGAAACCTGCGACTGGAAGGATGTTAAGAAGATGCAAAATCAATCCAACAACAATACCTGGTAACCCGTCTAGGAGTGGTGTCTGCAGACAGATTGGTAGCTGTGTTCCATTGTCGAGAAAAAGAAGAAATTCTCCCTACAAGAAAAGCACTGTGTCAAATCATAAGCTCCAGACATCGCGAATTACTTCGAAATTTTCCTCAGAGTCAGTGAATAACGTTTTTTATACAATAGCAGGAACTAGTTTCCGCGAAGTTACAAATCAGATACATTCATTGAAACGTAATACAGTTTTATCAGCAACTTTAACTTCGAAAAATATTAGTCAGGCATTTGCTAGTAACAAGGTGAAGCAAGTAAAGAAGGTAACATCTTCAATCCAATTCACTGAAGGAACTACTTCTACCGCTGAACCTGATGATGTTTTAACCAGCTACCTTGAATTAGGAGAAAAGTTTATGCACCAGTTTTTGCTGTCTAATGTTTCAGCTGACACCGTGCATCAAGATGGTATCTATGCACAAGACATCACTGGAACATCAAACACAGATCACCGCGCAGTCGATAGTAGTGGGAGTACTACTGAAATGCCTCAGGCAGCGACATCTCGCGAAGAATCTCACAGTCATTCGACATTAATACCGACGTCATACTTTCGTCCATCGAACGGTTCCCTGTCGATCAGTACGCATTCGGTTGACGAAACCACTGAAGAAAACACTCAGTCTGATGAACAGAATAACGTAACCTCGTTTCGTTACAATGGGGTTCCTAACATCTCACAACAAGTCGATGATTCCCTAAGAGAAGGTAAGGATTATCTAACTATCTTTCCCATTGATAATGATTCCTTCTCTCATGATGGAAACTCTCAGTCCACCGCGGTTATTTTATGGAACGTTGATGACAACCACGGGACTGACAATAACTTAGGTGTGTCTCCGGAGATGCTACACGCTACACGTCGATTACGCGAGCTGGAGCAACCTGTCTCTGAGCCGCCCGTGGAGTCGAGAGTCGCCAGCGGGAGGTCGACGAGCCGTCCGGAGGCTGTCAGCAGCACGGAGGCTGCAGTCAGCGTGGCGCCGGCGGTGTCGGAGGGTCACGTGCAGACGCCGATGGTGCCACCGCAACCAGTGCCTGCTGGAGCGCTCAACAGGTCTGCTCTGCTGGAGCGCTTCCAGCGGCTGTACCCGGTGCAGCTGTGGAGGGCGCGCGGTGTCTTCACCGACGACTTCTTCGACCTCGTGGATGACCTCTGGCTGCGCTACCCGCCGCAACCCGACACCTCGCACTACCTGTTGGCTGGCGCCTACTGTGCCATCATGACTGTAGGCGTCGCCGGAAACGCCCTCGTCATATTCATGTTCGTCAGGTGAGTTCTGCTGCTGGTCTCTGCCCACGTTTAAGCTGAAAGCATAGTCAGAAACATCTTTACGACTTTCCCATTTCAACATACGCGTAGCGGTCAATATTTTAAACACTAAGGTTACCACTGAGGTACTCTCGTCAGTTAGCTTAGCGTTTGAAGGAGAAACAACAAACTTCATATTTTCCAATACACAACTGTGAGGGAACTTGATATTTTTTCATAATTATTACGGTATTGGTTAGATGATGTAACAAAAGTTCTTTTTCATGTACTACCTCCTGTGTATTTAGATTGATTTTTGGAGGGTGTATTGATTCTATTGTTACTGTGTGTATAAAACTATTCGAGAGATCCTTAAATACGCCATTTACTTCCAGCCACCGATGATGTCATGGTGCTTAAAGTAGTCGTTAGGTGCAGTCCTGTCAGGAACATAATATAAATTATTTCTGTGACACCATTTAGAATACAAAAATATACTTTTAACTTATCCTTTTTATAACATTATCCTCTGACAATAGCACATGGTTTGCATCGTGGCACTGCGATCCAATGATATGATATGACTGCCTCCACCACCCGACGCCTCCATCCTGTTATTCGTTTTACTGAATAGTAAGACAAAAAATGTATTCTCCGCCACTTTTCGGGCACAAGGGATAGATTGAAGGTAGCCAACTGCAACGAGGGTGGGGACTTTGAACAAAGCGGGTCTCCCGACCTGCCCCCACAAAGGACTTGTGACCCAGGCGCAGTCAGAATATACGCGCGAGCTCAATAATCCGCTGAGTCTGACTCCAGTGATTACTCTGGCAGACGAGAGCGTCGGCATAAAATATCGTGCGACACACAACGTTGACAGTCTGCGACATTCCTACATGAGCAACTTAATGCCTTTTAATGCTCCGGAGAAGAAAAATAAACTTAAAAAAAAAATAACATGTTATCAAAATGTGCTTAGTCATTTGTATAATTTAAGTAGGAGTATTTGTAGATTAAATTTTGATTTCCCAGAAAAAAGTTCCAGGGGATGCTGCAAAAAATGAAATCACAATGTATTTGGTTTCATGATAGTTATCTGAAGATGCAATGATATCTGAACATTTTATTATTTATTTAAATCAGCCTTTCCTTAGATACGGGGAGCATCCAACGTGTTAAAAAATTTTTTTTTTGAAAGATATAGAATTATCGACAAAATTCTCACAAAAATTATGAAATTTTTTAGTTCGTCTCTTTAACTGTTCGATACTACCATTCAGTTTAAATGTTGTCGGACAGTATTTTCACTTGCTGTAATAAACAGTTATACATATTTGCTACGGTACGGTTGAATATACTTAAACGTACGGATCGAAATATGAAGATTTCTGCTCGTAACTCTGATGTGTACTTGGATTTTAAATTATTCAAGAAAAGTACAGCAATCAAATTTTTTTATCATTCAACTGGTTTTAACCAATACCTTAGTAGTTGTTAGTAAAATCTCTCTCATGACAATTTATACGGTATGACAATAATTAAAAAATTACTATTTAAGTTTATGTAATTATTTGTGGATTAATTTTTGTTTCGCAAGTTTTTTTCTATAACTTTTTTTTATTGCTTAACGCCTCGTCGACGGCTAAGGTCATTAGAGGCGGGATGGGACAGGGGACAAGAAGCGGGAAGGAATTCTGCCATTGACTTTTTGAAGGAAGCATCCCGGCATTCGTCTGGAATGATTTGAGGAAACCATATAAAACCCAAATCTGGATGCCCGGACGGGGATTCGAACCCGCGTTCTCCCGAATGCGAGGCCAGAACATTAACCGTTCACCCACCACGCTAGGTTTTTCTATAACCTTTTTTTGTCAACGGAATGTTCTTGTCGCTTTAATGCAATGAAGAAAATTTTCCTTTCTGATTAGTAATTAGAAATCGCAGTAACAGTGATATGGAATGGGAAAGAAAGAACTCTTAATTGGAGTGTAGTGGTGTTCAGCTGCCTGTCCACAAGTTTTTTTTTTTTTTTTTTTTTTTGTCTTCTATGAGATTACTTGAGTAAAACCTGTTTAAGCGTAAAAACATTAGGAGTTAAACTCAAGGACGTGCTGGTGAAGAAAGGTTATGCAAGTAGCAATAACAAAAGAATAAAGCAGGGTATACTACCAAAAGCCGAAGTGCGAGCTCGTAATACATGGTAGTGTTCAGCTTTTTATTGATTATATAATTTATACAGAAACTTGGCTTCAAGTAGCAAAATATTTCGTAAGTATCAGAAGCATATGAATACAATACGGTCGCGATACATTTCAACCATTAATTTTACGTGTATCTCAAATGTCTCAAGTCAATATAGAGCATGAATTTCTTTTTTTTATCATTGCCTTAATACATGTAACATATACAAATCATATTTTTATTTCATGTTTGCATAGTTCGCAATACAATCTATAAATCCTGGAAAACCTCGTTTAGTAAATTAATTTCCCAGGTAATCATTAAAAAGAGTTACACGGCTGTGTTCTACCAGACCTCTTTCCCTTACTCGAGATTCTTTGTAAGGTCTGTTTTATATCCGAAGAGGGGGAACATGATCGTGGCATGGCGCAGGATTTGTTACAAAGCAGCATTATTTCACTGACTCGGCATGGATAGCAGGTTTCGTGGAATTCAGGGACACAGCAAGCTGGGACAGCAATGTCGCGAACCAAGAAAATAAACACAGGCCGAATACAGGTGTATTTAAGTCGTTAATGACTTGCAACTGGGAAGATGTTGCATTTATTACAATCTAATTGCTTTCACTAGATATAAGAGATACGTTTGTACAAAAGTCTTGAAACATTTGAGACAAAAACAATACTTCGTCCTCGTTGTTAAATTTGCAGTAGTATTATTACGTTGTGGTTTCTGTACTTTCAGATGATGCATCCGTCCGTTTCCATTTAAGTCACCCTGTTCAGCAATCACTTAAGACATAGAAGCCACAATGTTGCATCTGCAGGTGGTCGAAAAATCGAGACGGAGGAGTGACTAAACCTTGGTTCTTCAATTGGCAAAAAAGGAAATTTGTTGGAAGAGAAGCGAATAACAATGAGAAATGATCATGTGTGACTAAAAACGGCCTGCCAGTATACAGGGTGTTACAAAAAGGTACGGCCAAACTTTCAGGAAACATTGCTCACACACAAACAAAGAAAATATGTTATGTGGACATGTGTCCGGAAACGCTTACTTTCCATGTTAGATCTCATTTTAGATTGGTAGAGGCGAACCAATTACATGGCCCCCACGCTCTCCTGACCTCAACCCTCTTGACTTCCATTTATGGGGGCATTTGAAAGCCCTTGTCTACGCAACCCCGGTACCAAATGTAGAGACTCTTCGTGCTCGTATTGTGGACGGCTGTGATACAATACGCCATTCTCCAGGGCTGCATCAGCGCATCAGGGATTCCATGCGACGGAGGGTGGATGCATGCATCGTCGCTAACGGAGGACATTTTGAACATTTCCTATAACAAAGTGTTTGAAGTCACGCTGGTACGTTCTGTTGCTGTGTGTTTCCATTCCATGTTTAATGTGATTTGAAGAGAAGTAGTAAAATGAGCTCTAACATGGAAAGTAAGCGTTTCCGGACACATGTCCACATAACATATTTTCTTTGTTTGTGTGTGAGGAATGTTTCCTGAAAGTTTGGCTGTACCTTTTTGTAACACCCTGTATACAACGCTCGCCCGTTGTCTCAGGTGGTTACGGCACTGTGATTGTGTTCGGCGCTGACAGGGGTTCAGCTGGTTCAATCCTGATGGTGGAAGAAATTTTTATCATCAGGACTTGGCCGGCAGGGTAGGAGAGTTGGTGGCGTACAAATCCTGATCATCAGATTGCGCACCATAGCCTTGAGTTAAATCCTTAACCTCTCAGCAATGTGTATGGAGTGTGGATACACGGCGTTGTTGACGATGATTCGTCGTCGGATGGGCACGTTAAGCCTGGCGTTTACAAGGTGTATTTCGAAAAGGTAGGACTGAATGAGCCTGCACCGGGATTCACCCTCTCCCTTCTTTCATCTCTCATCCACAACTCGAAGAACACACACAGTCATCCACACTCACGAGCATTGTCAGACTGGGGAAGGGAACGGAAAACGACCCCAGTTCATCTTCCCAGAAGTTGCTAACCTCTCTCCATAGTAACCGACCCAACTCGACACTGGAAAGGCTTTCACAAGAAGAAGAAGTATCTATACCACGTTTCTGTTTGTATACTATGTGTTACTATCGTCACCAATCACAGTTTCAAGAAAAGGAGTAATGCATCTTTTGATAATGATTCAGAAAGTTGACACCGTATATTGTTAGGCAGTTTGAATGAAACAAATACCTGCAGTTGCGGATCCAAGAGAGGAGATGGCTAGGAGGCTCAAGACCCTCCCCCCCCTTAAAGTATCTAGGTCCATCCCCGACACCGTAATTTTGGAAACTTTTTTTTAGGTCTACTTACGTTTTAATGGGGCAGGACTATAATGCCTATCCCTGCCCAACTCAAGCCCACAAAATCCGCTTAAGTCCCCCCCCCCCCCAAGCCAGAATCGGATCAAGCTCCCCCCCCCCTCAAACCAAATTCCGTTCAAGCCCCTCCCAAACCAAAATCCTGGATCCACAACTGAATACCTGTTTAACATAAGAAATTGCATGGTTGTTGGAGCTTCATGGAATTTCAAGTGCCGTAAAATTCAGTGCTTTAAAACCACTGACGCAACTATGAGTTTCCGCATTGTAACAAGTCACAAGCAATTAGCATCATATTAGACTCCTAAACGGCGCTGCAGGTCATTAATTCGGCTACTAGCGCCTCCTGAATTGGCGTAGTTCTTTACTCTTCCGTGAACAAGAGATTTAATGTAATTAAGCGACGACGGGATCTCTTACAAAAACTTCTCATTAAAACATTAAACGGCAGATTCCCTCAAGTTATCAGAAAAGCTTATCGTCTTACTGAATTAAAATTTAATTGGATGAACCGCGCGTACACTCTGCACCTTGAGTTTCTTCTAAGAGGCTCTACGTGTTGCTGCTTGTAGCAGGATAACGTGTTGGCCCAACGCCACTGCACTCTGTAAATCTGCTGAACATACATTCCACGAATTAAAAGCAAACAGAAAGTAATGAAGCCAGCCGTGAACGAGAAAGATAAATGTATCTCTCCCTAAGCATATGTTGCGAACATTATTAATGATGATAATTTTACTGCATACCGTTAAGAACATGATCTACTAACAAATAACTCTGAACTCTTTAAATCATCTTAATAACAAACTGGGTGGTGCGTACGGCAGCATGATTTTTTTTTTTAACTGCTTAACGTCTCTTAACAGCGAAGTCTTTAGAGAAGGGAAAGGATTGGGGATGGGGGCAAGGAATGGGAAGGAATTCGGCCATGGCCTCTTGAAGGAAGCATCCCGACATTTGCCTGGAGTGATTTGGGAAACCATGGAAAACCCAAATGTGGATGCTCGGACGGGGATTCGAACCGGCGTCCTTCCGAATGCGAGGACAGAACGAGCATGGTTTGTAACAGACACGCACAAAACTTGTAGGTCTGATTTCAGTTTCAAATGTAACATCAGTGGATCCTCTGTGACTCATGTAGAGCACTTACCACTCATTCCATAATCACTTAAAATAAACTTCCTCGTCCACTAACTTCATATAAAGCTTTTATTAGTTAATTATATAACCAAAACTTCCTATTGTTTGATTAAATATATACAATAATAGAAAATACTGTTTGGTTGAAAAATAAGGTACTAATTCACAAATATGATGAAGTATTTTGAAAAAATTTTCTCTTTTTATTACTCTTCCAAAATCCACTCTACTATCGAGAGATTAATTTGTGTAAAAGTCAAATTCGGTTTTCCTTTTCGAGAAACTCCGTATGTGCACTACGTTTTCGATTTGAGTAGATACACTTAATGCAATAGTTTAGGCGGAGGTGATAGTAGTTTAAACCCATACTGAGACTTCGTACTGATATTTATTTTTGACCGTTTCCCTTTTTGCAAGGTTTCAATAACCCGACAGTTTTAAAAATCCGACAGGCTACACTACTTATGAGCATGTTTCTTCTTCTCTGCGAGAAGAAATGAAAATTGTCATTTGAGGTATTGGGAATATTTTTACTACATCTTTTTTTGATTATGGTTTTACGCCTCGTCGTCATCCACGTCATTAGAGGTGTCAAAGGAATGGGAGCAAAAAACGGGAAGGAATTCGGCCATAGCCTTTGAAGAAATCATTCCGGCTTTTGCCTGGAGTGATTTAGGGAAACCAAGAAAAACAGAATTCTGGATGGCCAGACAGGGATACCAACCTGCGTCCTCCGGAATCCCAGGCTCAAAAGTTATCGCTGATTCATCTACATCTACATGTATACTCTGCAATTCACAAAATTGTGGGTGGCAGAGGGTTCAGCGCCAAAGCTAATCTCTTTGCTGTGCATTCCAATCCCTAATGGTACGAGGGAAAAATAATTCATATAAGAATCATTGCGGCACCTTATTTCTCTAATCTTATCTTTCCTGTCATTCCGGCTCAAATAGATTGGTGGACGAAGTATTTCACTACACTCGTTAGTGAAAGTGGGAGTACACATGTTTACCAATAAGTTTAAACGAAACGTGCGTCGTCTATCTACCAGAGACTCCCAGCCTAGTATACTAATCAGTTCTGTGACGCTTTCATAAGGACTGTAGCAAGCGGTCACGAATCGAGCGGCTCTTCTCTGTACTTTCTCTATACTTTCGATCAACCCCTTACGAAACGGATCCCAAATGGCACAACAATAGTCCAAATGTGGACGCACAAGAGATTTGTACGCTATCTCCTTTGTTTGTTCATTACAATTTTTTAAGATTCGACTTATGAATCGCAGCCTAGAATTAGCTCTACCTACTAACGAATTAATGTGTAAGTCCCATTTCATGTTCCTTTGTACTGTTACTCCCAAATATTTCATAGAATCGACCATATCAATAACTGAATTGTTTAACTCGTATTTCTGAACAATTGTATTCTTTTTGTTAGTTATGCTCATTGTCTTGCACTTTTTACAATTTAGCGTAAGTTGCCACTCAGCGCACCATGCCAAAATAATATCCAGATAACGCTGAATTTCTAAGCAATCGGCCAAATTCCTTACTTCCATATAAATAACCGCATCATCAGCAAACAATCTAATAAGGCTTTTCACTTTGTCTCCGAGATCGTTTATAAAAATTAAGAAAAGAAGTGGTCCTATTACACTTCCTTGAGGTACCTCCGATGTAACATCTAGATTACAAGAACTTTCTCCTTCAACGACGACATACTGCGACTGACCAGTTAGAAAATCCTTTATCCATTCACAAAGCTGATCGGATATACCGTACGCTCGTAGCTTCGCTAAAAGGCGGTTGTGTGGCACAGAGTCAAAGGCTTTCTGAAAATCTAAAAAAATGGCATCGTACTAGTGTATAAGATTTGTTCAACTCGCACCATCTGGAGTGGAAGCTATCAGTTACCGCTGTCATTTGTCCAAAATTCTTTGTGGTGTTCTAACCCAATTCGCTGAGGTTGACTCTTGAAATTGTACTTACTTTAATCGAATTCACATTTACAGCAGTGTTATTTCGTTGTTTTTTTAGGTTTTTTTTAGAATGTGTCTGATGCTTATAAACAAATTCCACTTCTGCTTGCTTTGAATATCCTATGTCATCATCATCAGCAGCCAATTCAATCATTAAATGATGTTGCCTCGTAGAGTAATGAGTTTAGTTAGAACTGGAATAGTCTTTCCAGGTCGAAAGATCTTGAGCGATCCTCTGCCAGTTAACTCCAATAACCCAGCGTATGTCCTTGTTCCATCGGTCTGGTCTTCCTCTCGGCTCAACTCTAACACTGCTTGTGTCCATCTTTCATCTGAACAACATGGCCGGCCCATTGGCACTTCAAGGATCCTGTCTTCTCCAAGATGTTTGTGATTGCTGTGACTGATCTCATGTCATTTGCTCTCTTGTTGTCTTTCCTGGTTAATCCAAATATCCTATGTGGCAACACATAAATATTTAAGTACGGTTCAGGGACATTCACTTATTACAATTTATGTTTTACGTGGAGTTACATTGGTGACATGATGCCATATTATATACTCTTCAGACTCTTTCAATAGTTGAAAGAAATGCAGGAAAACAAATTCGAAAAGTGTTTATGACGTGTGAGAGGCTGCCTGTGTGGTACATACGGAAATCGTTCATTTCTCTGCATGGTAAAGTTTTTACTTGTATAACCCACGTAAGAAGGCTGCGGAAATTACTTCAGCACTGTCAACGCCCTCCACACTTCCGCATCGTTTCAAGACAATGCATTACTTTAACTTTTCTGTCACCGCCCTTTTGTTCATTTCCGAGGGCAAGAATAAACCACTTGAATCAACAGGTGACAAATAATTATAAATTTAGAAGCAAAGTATGATCATCATGCGAGAAGGCACTGTTAAGTTCTAATGACCACTATGTAGTCGTTATGCTTGCAGATTCAGTTTTATCTGAATGGTCGTGAGGTGCGTAATTTAAATAGGAGGTATCTGTATCGATTTGTTTTGTTTCAGTAGTTGGTAAATGCTACAAACATAAATTATAAACTAAAATAAAGAGCGCAATTTACTGAACTCTACCAGGTACTGTGACGGATAACATGTACTGTATGTGAGATAACTGATAAACAGACAAAAGTAATTCGATAGAGTAGGTAAACAAAGAAGCATATAAAATGTCGTTAATGACGCGAATAAAAGATAATAATGTAAATAATTGCAGTAGTACTAGGATGCTGCGTTTAAATGTGATTAAATAATAAGAATACTTCTATAATTGGCGTTTAGAATGATTTCCGCGAGTTTGAGCACTGGATCTAGAACATATCATCGCTGTTCGAAAATTGCTGAGGAATGGCCGGCTATAGCTACCCTTCGATTTATGGTACTATTTGTGACTGATTTGTTGTCATGTTATGTTATCCACTACAACTCGCTTCACGCGATTAACTGCGGGAAGATAAGCAACATCCGTCTGTTAGCTAAGTGGCGCTTGTTTGCTACAGGGATTCAATGCTCTTATACGCCGCCAGGTCACCTGGTGCCGACAGCCGTCACCGGACATTTCACTGCTACAGTGCAACTTGTACTTTGTGTTCATGAAACACATGCTTCTCCGACAGTGCTTTCAGTTACATTGTCCACGCTAAATTACATACTTTCTTATAACATATTCTTGTAACTTACATTGCAACAAGAGTTCTTCACTTCTGATTAAAATTACATGGGAACACGTAAATGAAATACCGCCTTTTTTTACACGAAAAGAGATTGTTTTCCCTTTTTTTTTTTTTTAAGAAAAATGGAATTGATTATTGAAGTGCCTAAAAGAATTTTAGAAAGCTAATTTTTATGAACTTATCAAACTACTGTTATGTTAGCGACAGAGTCCTTTGGCGTTGAGAAATCTACGCAAAGCCAAAGTATTTTCTGGCCTCGCATTCGGGAGGACGGCGGTTCGAATCCCCGTCCGGGCATCCAGATTTGGGTTTTCCATGGTTTCCCAAATCACTTCAGTCAAATGCCGGTATTCTTCCTTCTAAAGGCCATGGCCGAATACCTTCCCATTCCTTCCCCCCATCCTTTCCCGTCCCTAAAGACCTCGCTGTTAGAGAGACGTTAAGCAGATAAAAAAAAGAAGTGGTTTCCTAGAATTTTGGTCTCCTGCCGGTACCATCAATTGGCTATTTGACTATTTTTTTAAAATAGTTTTAAATAGTTTATTGACACACGTTATTTACCGATTACTATTTATTTTTTGACACAAGTGCTTATTTTGCGTAAAACTCAACGTTAAAATTTAGAGTGTTTGAAAGCCCGCCAAAACGTTCCTTTGATGCCAGGAGCTGGCCAACGACACTCGTGACGTCACGTGCCAGCAGGCGGTCATTCTACGTAAGTAACGTTTGGTTTGTTTCTCTGAATTTGTATATAAATTGTTGGAAATATGGTTTGTAAATAGTGTGTAGTACATCAATCTACAACCACAACAATAAAAACTCTCTAAATAAACATAAGTGTTCCCGCATTAGCTGAAATAGGAAAAAAAGTTGCTGCAACCTGCTAATAGAAACCCAGACGCAATTGCGACTAAGTCGCTTATCATTTACTGTAAATATCATTTGCACCATAATTTCTTTGAGATAATGTAATACGCTGTTTAAGGCGAATATTAGTAAAGTTAGGGTTCTTAGGTTCGATCCTCGCTTTGGAATACGTTTTGTTATTGTGAGCGTTTTCTTTAGATACTAGTTGCTGTTGATAGTGTCGCATATTCTTCTTCTAAAATCCACCAAAACATTTTTTTTTTCGAATGTTTCACAAATGTTTGGATAGCAAGAGTATTATAAAAGTTTGAGACATAACCAAAAAAGACTTCAAAACTGAAACTGCACGTTATTTGCACAACGATAAAATGTTTAAAAAAACTGAAAATTACTTGCGCCTTAAAAGTAAATACCGCTGAAATAGATGCATTTATGTCGGAAAGGCAACATACAGTTGTATCATCACGTGAAAATTCCAGCAAAAAGTATTCAAAGTGTTCCAGAATTGTTGCGAGATTAGCGTGCAACATTATTGTTAAAATAAATCCTATTATTCACCGCAGAGCACTTGGGTTTTGTTGCAGTGATGATGTATCTCCGGCATGTTTCAAAATTAAAAGCAGGAGATTATCTTTTTATAAATGTTTTCTTGTATACAGCAATTTATGTTTAAAAGGTTTGTATGACGTTTTATACTTCTTCTAATAATAACATGATTCTGTAAAGCAACAAACGGCAAGAAACAACAAAATGTAATGAGGAAAAAAATATTATCCTAATCAAGGTTCGAATAAAGGATCTTCAAATTCCTATAACATTCTTTAACCCTGCAGCTACCTGGACACCATGGCATCGTTACTTTACTTCTCGTTAATAGTGAACACATACACATCACAGTCTATGTGCGTTGAAGTGAACGCGTTCGGTAAATAAATAAACAATAAATTCAGTTTCTTTGGAAAAAAATATTATTCATCTATAATTATTTATCCGCAGTTAAGAAATATTGTCCATAACATCCAGTTATTTAACTGTTGTGCTTACCTTATACTACACTTGCATTTATCTCGTAAATATGTTGTAAAACAACTAACTTAATTTAAAATTTTAGTCATTCCTATGAAGGATTTCTGTTAATCTCTAACTTCCAGTTTAAATATAAATGATTCTCGAATTGAAGTTATTACATTCTCAAGCTCCGTAGAACAAAAGTGAGTGGTTGTTTCTATAGCTAGTCCGACAAAAAAAAATTTCGGTATTTTACCGCTGTAGGCTTCTACAAATTTTTCTTCATTTTATATTCAACGCAAAATCTCATTTTTAACAAGAAATAACCAGCAACAAATACTTGGATAGCGGGAAACACTCCATACGCAGCCGCAGCGCCTTCAGGCGGGTGACGTCACTAAAGCGATCTCCAATCCCAGAGTGTTTTCGGTCACGTGTCAAGAGGCAAGAAAAAATTGATTTTTATTTCGGTTTTTTAATTAAAAACAATCCATCTTTCTTTTCTAAATTATCAAAAATAGCTTCCTTAAGCATTAATCTACGCGAATGACTACAGTTTGCAATATATTTTGAATACTGTCAAATAGCCTATTATATTTGTTTCGTTGAACATTTCTGTACCTGTAGCTGTACTATATCATTAGCAGAATCTATCCGTTAAGGTCAATGAGAATTCCATGTTTTTAATAATTCTATTTTAAAACTTCCAGTGAAATGAAAGCAGTTTTACTTGAGCCAACATGCTGGCACTGAAGCTGATGTCAAAAACTATCCAGTTAGTCCAAACATTGAAACATGAATTAACTTCTCCTCAAATAAATGCATTATAGTGCCTTGATAAGCTATTTTTACATTTCTCAACGAAGTAAAGTCTGTCATCCAAAAACAAGCAATACCATAATCTGAAAACAAAGTCAGCATGACAAGTGGGAGTAGTGTCAATTCTTACGTCAGATAGGAGGCAAATATTCAGAAGTATGTGTTACTACCGAAGTTATGCTTTCGTATAAATCAAAACTGTTGTTACTCAACTTCTTCTTAGATTAAAAAAAAAAAAAAAAAAAAAAAAAAAAAAAAAACGAAATTAAGTTCATGTTGTCACAATTAGACTGAAAGGCAGATGTTCGCATCTCCATACAGATCTAGATGCATAAGAATCAATGCAAACTGTAAATAGGAAAAAGAAACGTGCTAGTTATCACTTTCGAATTGTTAAGAACAAGTTGAGGTATATCATCTGGAACCTCATCAGGAATGGTGCCAAAAATTGATTATAACGAACACGGTACCTTCTCTCTTTTTTTGTTTTATTTTTAGGACCGGCTAACAACATTTCTCTGTAACGTGTTTTGGATTGTTGGCAAAGTTAGGAAGTTCAGTAATACATATATGATTGAGTGCTAGTGTGAGTACAGTTGTATCAATGCTGAGTAAAATTCTTTGCAGGTTACTATTTACTATTCACCATTTGCCTTAATGCTAACCTTGACCAGAATCTCGGTCCCGCCATCCATAACTCAATCCTCCAAAATTTCCAGAAATTAGTCTAGAAAAGTGTTTTCGTTTCATTTCATATTTTTTTAAAAAGAAAAGGACGTTTGCTGAAACTGGACGCGGCTGCTTGTTTTTAATAAAATGCGATTAAAAGTAGCAGATTCATGCTGGTTATCTAAGATAATTCTTCGTGATGTTGGTCTGTAACACGATAAGTATGATATGTGTGAAGTATTTACTGAAGTTTTCTTGTTAACGTTTCTTGCGACGTCAGTTGCCAGAATCCTATATTCTATGTAATGAGTAAGTATTTACGAGTAATTGATTAAGGGCTGTGATCAATCACGTTGGAAACCTCAGGAAAAAAGTGGATGTTTAATGGTTACTGAAAAGTGGGGAGTTATTTTCGGGAAACAGTTGAAGATTTATTCACTTTATTAATGGCAACATAAAATAGACTTAAGTTCTTAGCCACGCAAAAGGGTAAGCAGTTTTATTTTACCAAAATGGGATATGAATCAATGTATAATAAGATTTTAAACATAGTGGGTATTATTTGGAGATAGAAAGCAGGTAGCGGTGGAATATCCTTGCAGATGGGTTTTAGATAGTGAATCTCTGCAAGTAATAATAAGCTGCAGCAACGAGCGGCTTGACGCCATCCATATTCCTGCAATGCGGTAATTGCATCTGTATTCAAGTCATGCGTCTATGCGAAAACCCTCTATTCCGTAGGAATTAACGCTAGGCTCAAAACATCCTGTCTGTTTATAATGAAACATTGCTTCAACAAGATATAAACTCATTGTTGAACACTTTTCACGTTAAAATGCATTGGTGTTATGCTGTTTTTCCGAAGTAGTGTATTTTCTTCTTTCAAATGCTTGAAATAATAGGATTGAATTCACATTCGCTTCAAGCATTTTTGTATCAGATACACATACACCAATGACACTATAACACAGATGTAGGGTCTAATTAAAACCACAAATACTCTGTTCCCTAATAACGTGCGGCAAAAACGTTAATTAATTCGCTAAGCAACAAATCGCCTGATCTGATTTACTACTTGCAATCCAACGAAGAAAATCTTGAAAAGCGTATCGGATTTTAAATATGTTGTTACCATTTTGTCTTTATATGACACTAAGCGACCAGCACCAAATTTTCTCCTCATGATTCAATTTATAAATGTAATTAATGTGTATTATAGTAATGACAACACTCAGTAATTGAGTGTCCATGCCTTCAGCGAACTCGAACCGGGGATCTTTGTAGCATGATTCCCGTCTTGGTAGTCAGACTGCCGTGTCTGAGGAATTAAAGTGGGAGAGAGTGATTAGTTATTTCACAGTGGCACTGAAAATAATTTCATAAAAGAATTCTGAATTTTTGTATTACCTGGTACCCGCAAGTTGGAGACTAAATTATCATATTTCAGCACTATTCAGCATAACAACATTTCATTGTTAGAAAGCCATGAATGAAGCATACAAGGCTGGCTAAATTTGATTAGAACATTTATTTCATTACAATCATAAAAATAATATTTGCGATCTTAATTTCCTCACCCTGCGCGATCATCAATTTATTAGGGAGCGTTGAATGATTAATATTTAGATCATTAAATAGATGCAGAAGCTAATTAAATCAGTATATATTAAGTGACACATGTACGTCTTGCACATTTTCTCCTCGGTATTACTTTGTCCACATTTACATTCATCTATGTTTTTTCTCACCAATTCTGTCATGTAACATCATTCACTTCTTTGAAACAGTGGCTATCATTTTCCAGTACCATTTGTCGGCTTTAAGGACACATTAATCGACTCTTAAAGTCACGTTAACCGATGTCGGCGTCAGTATAGCATAACACATCGGATTAGCTGCATTGCTTTTTCTTTGCTTATGGTCATTAGAGTCTGGAAAGGAGTGGAGGCAAGAGGTGCGAAGAAATTTGGCCATGGCCGTTTGGGGGAACCATCCTGGCATTCACCTGAAGTGATTTGGGAAAACCATTGAAAACTCAAATCTGGAAGGACGGACCGCATTGCAGTTATTCATATGAGTTTCACGTAAACATGAATAGAAATTTTTACTTCAACAGATGGTGACCGATTGTTCCAGGTCCTCAAAATCTACCTCGAATCAGAAGTGAACTATCCAGTGACTGCAAAATCATGATTTCGGCAATCCCTACTTTCGTTGATTTAAGTCTCTTTAATCAAAAGCCATCTTTCGATATGTGCTATTTTATTTTGTCTCCCTTAGTTGTATTGGAACTGAAAAATGACACCTTCTGTCTTATTTTGTTCCCTATAAGCCTCTCTATTTTGGAGATTACCCTTTTTCATGCTACGATTTTTTCCACGTTGTTCGTTAGTGGGATCCTCCTGCAGCAAGGTTTTTTTTTTTTTTAATTCCACTTAAATTAAACGCCAGCAGAATCTATACATGTCATCCGGACTGGTGTTCCTGTTACACCACAAGTGTAAGTTTAACTGTTGGCGAAGCAATCTTATACAAAGTTTGAACGACCCAACTATAAAGCGGTAAGGAAACTTCCGTTGCTTAACATAATGACATTGGATACTGTTTTTAGTGGTAAATAACATATTTTGTCATAAAATTTTGAAAATTAACCGAACGGTAACGAACAAACGGATAGCGTGTGTTAGCCTCTCTAATGTTATTTCGGTCGCTCAGGCTTTGCTACTCTCGCAGTCAGTTTGTGTTTGATCTGTTGATAAATTTTATGTACAGTCACACTTATCAATCACATTTTACGTAACTTACTTCTTTTCATATCAGATTCTAGCAATAAAATTCTAAGTTCACGAAGACGCGAGTAACAACTAGGAATCAATAAATCTTCAATTTTATTTCAACAACGTTAACTTGAACTATGGAATGAACATAAACGCATTGAATCTTGCTGTTAATTAAAGAAATCAACCCTCCTTTAAAGAGATTATCTGACAAAACCATCGTTGTCAAGTGTTTAAACGAAATCTCCGAAATAATTACCATTCGTGTACATATGTTATAAACTTTAGGAAAAAAACCTTAAAGAGATCCCTGATCTGCCATTTCTTAGTAGACATTTAAAATGCATGTTTAGGAGACAAGCAGCTCTAACTCAAGAGGCCCGATGCAACGTGTCAACTACTTACGAAATTCATCGCCGCTAACAAACGTGGGGGAAAAAATAAAAAATCTGTGGTTCACAAGTCAGTTGAACGAAACCTGACATCTTGACAGTAACTTCTTTCATCAAATATTGTTACCGTGATTGTGATGTTATGCCAGTTCAATTTCATATCTAGTTATTAAGTGCATTTTTTCCGTGATTATAGTTGTCAGTTTGATTAGTTTTACTAAACATTTACCTTGATTTTTTGTTGATTTTTCTATTTAATAAGTATCAGTCTGATAGTGAATGTGAATACAGTATTCATGGCATTAAAGTCATCGAAGTAGAACCTAAGGTGTGAGTAGGGCAATAATGATTTGTACTTCAGTTATTAAAACAATTTCGGAGTTAATAACGAAAGTTGCTTTTTAGTGCTAGT
Organism: Vandiemenella viatica; assembly: GCA_031002005.1. Taxonomy (NCBI): domain Eukaryota; kingdom Metazoa; phylum Arthropoda; class Insecta; order Orthoptera; family Morabidae; genus Vandiemenella; species Vandiemenella viatica. Next base: position 326,171,086 of record JARYHS010013630.1, on the reverse strand, counting down.
AAATGCCCACAGTGTTATGATAGGGCTCCGAAACTATCAATTCTATCGACGGCTTTAGTTCATTAGTGGTTAATTCCATCAGACGAAAAAGTTCACGTAAATTCTGCATTATTGTTCATCCTTCGTAAAAATTCGGTATCTAACTGAGTCGTCAAATGTTGAAATTTACCATTTGCATGATGAATAAAACTAACAGCGTAATTCTTTACCAAGTCTGGTGGTTGAGCAAGGTGTTTGTGGTAATCTCGCCTCGTAGTGTTCGGTTTTCCGTGGTTTCCTGAAATAACTGTAGCGTAATGCTGGGATGGTTCCTTAAAAAGTCCATGGTCCATTTCTTCGCTTCCCTTTCCCACAGTCCTCCCCGCTCTATAATGGTTTTTCGAAAAGCCGCAAAAACACGAAAAACATGTCAATTATTGATTGTTGGATTGTCCAATTATCCATTTTAAATATACAGTTGATCTACTTTTATGGCCACGTGTGTGAAAACCATTCTTAGAAAAACGCTTGGTATTGACAGTTTTCAACCAATCTGGTAATGTGACATTCATATCCCAAGTGACCTTAAAAATGAGGAAATATCATCCGGATGTTTGTAATTCTCTGCTACCTGAGCATCTATCAAATGTGAGAACTCTCGGCTCAAGGAGAATATTGTGTTGCAGAAGAATAGTTTGTTTAATCAAAGTAATTCTTCTTCTTCACAAACCTTTTTCCAACAATATGCGTCGGCTGTCATCGTTGGCATGGTCAATTTAGACTTTTGGCTTTACTACCGCATTCCCTTGCGAAAAGCATTTTACCCTGTATAGTTAATACCTACGTAGTAATGGAGAATGTGAAGTTTTAGCACTTTTTTTTTTTTTTTACTTTTGTCTTTACGCCTCGTCGACGGCTAAGATCATTAGAGGCGGGATGGGACAGGGGACAAGGAACGGGAAGGAATTTCGGCCATGACCTTTTTGAAGGAAACATCCCGGCATTCGCCTGGAGTGATTTGGGGAAACCATGGAAAACCCAAATCTGGATGCCTCTTGTCACGTGACGGAAAACGCTCTGGGATTGGAGATCGCTTTAATGACGTCACGTGCCGGCAGGCGCTACGGCCGGGTATGGAGTGCTTCCCTCTATCCAAGTTTTCAACTATTTGTTGCTGGTTATCTCTTGTTAATAATGAAATTTTGAGTTGAATATAAAATGAAGAACAATTTGCATAAGCCTACAGAGGAAAAATACCGTAAATTATTTGTCGGACTAGCTATAGAAACAACCACTCACTTTTGTTCTACGGAGCTTGAGAATGTAATAACTTCAATTCGAGAATCATTTATATTTAAACTGGAAGTTAGAGATTATCAGAAATCCTTCATAAGAATGACTAAAATTTTAAATTAAGTTAGTTGTTTTAGACGAGAAAAATGCAAGTGCAGAATAAGGTAAGGACAACAGTTATATAACTGGATGTTATGGACAATATTTCTTAACTGCGGATAAATAATTATAGATAAATAATATTTTTTTTCCAAAGAAACTGAATTTATTGTTTAATTATTTACCGACCGAGTTCACATCAACGCATATAGAAACTGATGTTTAAGTGTTCACTATTAACGAGAAGAAAAGTAACGATGCCATGGTGTCCAGGTAGCTGCAGGGTTAAAGAATGTTATAGGAATTTGAAGATCCTTTATTCAAACCTTGATTAGGATAATATTTTTTTCCTCTGTACATTTTGTTGTTTCTTGTCGTTTGTTGCTTTACAGAATCATGTTTTTATTAGAAGAAGTATAAAACGTCATGCAAACCTTTTAAACATAAATTGCTGTATACAAGAAAACATTTATAAAAAGATAACCTCCTGCTTTTAATTTTGAAACATGCCGGAGATACATCATCACTGCAACAAAACCCAAGTGCTCTGCGGTGAATAATAGGATTTATTTTAACAATAATGTTGCACGCTAATCTCGCAACAATTCCGGAACACTTTGAATACTTTTAGCTGGAATTTTTACTTGACGATACAACTGTATGTTGCCTTTCTGACATAAATGCATCTATTTAAGCGGTATTTACTTTTAAGGCGCAAGTAATTTTCAGTTTTTTAAAAAACATTTTATCGTTGTGCAAATAACGTGCAGTTTCAGTTTTGAAGCCTTTTTTGGTTATGTCTCAAACTTTTATAATACTCTTGCTATCCAAAAATTTGTGAAACATTCGAAAAAAAAATGTTTTGGTGGATTTTAGAAGAAGAATATGCGCCACTATCAACAGCAACTAGTATGTAAAGAAAACGCTCACAATAACAAAACGTATTCCAAATCGAGAATCGAGCCTAAGAACCCCAACTTTACTGATATTCGCCTTAAACAGCGTATTACATTATCTAAAAGAAATTATGGTGCAAATGATATTTATAGTAAATGATAAGCGACTTAGTCGCAATGTCGTCTGGGTTTCTATGAGCAAGTTGCAGCGACTTTTTTTACCTATTTCAGCTAATGGGGGAACACTTATGTTTATTTGGAGAGTTTTTATTGTTGTGGATGTAGATTGAGTACTACGCACTATTTACAAACCATATTTCCAACAATTTATACACAAATTCAGAGAAACAAACCAAACGTTTCTTACGTAGAGTGAGCGCCCGGCAGGACAGGAGCGTTTTGGTGGGCTTTCAAATTTTCTAAATTTTAACGGTGTATTTTACGTAAAATAAGCACTTTCGTCAAAAAATAATTAGTACTCGGTAAATAACGTGTATCAATAAACTATTTAAAACCATTTTCAAAAAAATTGTCAAATAGCCAATTGTCGGCGTAACTAGTAGTTAATGATCTTTCGTATTGTACGACAGTGGCGAATCTAAGGGTAAAAACATGCCGAGCAACTCTCGGTGTAGATGAAGGTCGCGGTAGATGTTTCATCCATGTGAAACAAAAGCATTGTTAGTAATGAGTCAACGCACGACGAGGCGGTCGCGGCCGCCGCCAGCCTCGCCGCTATGCTCACCGCTCACCACGATGTCGATGAGAGAACAAAGAATTTTGTTTTCACCTCGCGGCTTAGCGCGCTGCTGGAGGACTGCTTGGCTCTGCTTGGCTGAGCTATATCAATGTCACGCGGTCCAGCATCTACACTTGACTACGCAGTTCGCCTTTCGTATTATAGAGAGTGGTGTTGTTTATTTTGTCTTGTTCTAACTATTGTTTTATTTAATAGCTGTCATTTCATTCTACACAACTGCAGATATAAATTAACAATGTACTGACATTGACAATTCTATCCTTTGTTTTAAGTAAATTATTGTATAAAATAATAAATACAGATTTTATAAATTGGACAACTAGAGAAAAGTTAATGTTTCAAGCAATCAGACAGTCAGCGGTAGATAAATTACAACAAATGTTATACTAATTGAAATAATTATCCATTGTTAGTGACTTTATTGACTATTTAGAAATTATTACACATCATATACCGATCGAAATGGAACATCAAACAGACAATTCAGTCCGACAACAATATTATATAAATATAAAGAACGTAAACAAATTACTTCTCGTGTTAATTATTATTTTTTTAAATATTGACTGAATTTCAAATTTAAAATTCTGATTTTTAAATGGAAAATTCTAAATATGACTTGAAAATTCTTTGCTAAACGGTACATTACTTTATTTACAAAAATTATCATAAATTTATGGGCACGACGAGTTTCTCCTCGGCCTGTATTGGATTGGTGTGGTGACTGTTATAAACATATGACTTCTCCAGTTTGTCCTGGATTTTACTGTAAATCTATTGAAAAGTTTGTGGTGTGTTTCGTAGGTGGGCATGGGATCAGCCTGGATGATTTTTCAGATCCTGATTTAAGAATTTTCTGAGCCGAGGCAAAAACTGTGAAATTGCCACCCCTATTGTCGCCACCCTGGGCAGTAGTAAAGCTAAAAAAAAAGGTTGTCGTGACATAATTCTCCGCCCTTCAAACAAGATTTTGCCGCCCCTCTCAAGTTGCCGCCCGGGGCAAACGTTCCGGTTTGCCCCCTCCCTTCCCCTATATCCGGCTCTGTTGTACGGGAGTGTGATCTTCAACTGGAGATTTCTTTCCATGCAAACCAGAGGATAACACTAGCCGATGGAAACTCTAAAACTTCTGTTACCGTATACCACAAGATTCTCGGCGCAATTACGCGCCCCTAGTCTGGGTCGCGCTATAACGTGTATGTGGCTGGCTTACCCTCTTGTTTCAACTGCCAGTAAGCTCTTATATCGACGTTAGTTCATCTGCTGTACTTGTAAGGACTGATTACTTGTGCCTCTAGGTTCTTCTGCCTGTGTTTCGCACCAGTATCACGGGAGGGCGGATATAGCCTCACAGCAGCTGGAATCGCGTTTTACAAAGAAGCATCAAACGATTTGAGAGCTGACTTTTTATAAATGGAACGTTATATAAATAAGCCGCAGAAGTAGTCAAAATATAAATCGATGAAAGGATTCTTTGCGACAAATTATATTTAAAAGTCTAAATTTCGCAATATTGTCTTTAAGAATCTACAAAATAATTTCATGCCTACTATACTGTTAAGTCAAGTTTTTAAATGTGCATGTGATTTTCGAGAAAATAAACGAATTACTCATAATCAGTTTTGGAAATAACGAAACACAATACTGTATACCATTGAACCGATCTGAAAAGAAAATGTCGAAGTTGTGTGTTGGTGAATAGCTTATTATTTACTGACACTAAAATAACTAACCTCTATAATGATACGTTATTGGGGACCCTGTTTCCTTTAAAGCATTTTCTATTCTGCGCTGTTTCTTGAAGTGTCAAATCAGTTGTCTTATTTAATCGTTTGCCGTATGGCTTCTGGCTCAGCTTTTCACTTAAAAGAACCATTTTGTTACCGCCAATCACCATGCAGTGCTGGCGTCCCCTTAAAAGAGGAGCAGTAGGCTGTCAATTCAAGTTGAAAATATGTCTGACGTATCTGATGCACCAATAATTTATCATGTGCATAATGTCTCACCCACTACAGTGACAATATGAAACATTTCCATTCTGGCCTATTCTTTGCTAGATAGTAAATTTAGAAATTTAAAAAACTTAATTGGAATATTGTAAAATGAAACACAGCCATCCTGTTGCAATATTCATTGAATTTATTGTTTACCGGTTTCGGCCCCCCTTAAGGGAGTCTTCTTCAGAACCTCTGGATATTGTACATTATTAGTGCATCTGATGTTAAGCTATGAGTTATATAAATGAAAATTTGTGCCTACTCATTTGTTAAAAAGTATTACTTAAAACTAAAAACTCTTCTCAATAAAATAGTACATTTGTACTAAAGTCATACATTAAAATATATTTTATGGCTATCCTTCCGGCAGCCAACGTGTATCACAGAGCCAGCGTCACATCTAATCTGGGCGGCAGCTTACTGCCGACTAGCCTGTACGTTGTGGCGGTAACTAGTTTAATGGCATGTGCCACCTGCGACACACGTATGGATGCAACAGATGATATTAAAATTGAACAGCGTCTAGTTATACAAATATTTGACATGCACAAAATAGAATTTTGAGGAGACCAATAGTTGTCTAACGTGTCGTATTATTGAGTTATGAGTATGGGTGAGAAGCTCTCAAAAAATTGCCTGTTAGCAAGGTGGATTTGATCATTAAGAAGATTATTATCTTTATGTATTAAATGTTTGCAAATTTCAAGTTCTTCTTTTAGGTCTAATTTCCGGCCCTTGCTTTCTCTGTGTAAGATTATCGTATCTTCCAATTTATTAAGGAAATGATTCTCTGATTGTAAATGTTCGGCAAAAGTGGATTTAATTATATTATTACATTTATTTTTAACCAGGTGTTCTTTGTACCTTACTTTAACTTGTCTACCTGTTTGTCCTATGTAGTATTTTTGGCAGTTACTGCATTTTATTTTGTATACGCCTGAACACAAAAATGGATCTGCAGCTGTGCCAATGTTGTGTATTAAATTTTTCTTTAAAGAATTGTTTGCGGTAAACGTCACTTTGCAACCGTATTTCTTTGTTAAAAGTCTTTTTATTCTATACGATACATTACCTAAAAAGGGAATCGAGATAAACTTCTCTATACTTTTATTTTTTGGAGAGTCGTAACTTTGTAGTATAGAATGTTTTTTAGACGTTTTCTTGTTAAGGATGGCATCTACAACAGTTGGTGTATAGTTGTTGTTGATAGCTATTGATTTTATGAGTTCAATTTCTTTCTGTAAGTTTGTAGGGGAAAGTGGTATATTCAGCGCGCGATTGATGGACGTGTGAAAAAACGCTTGCTTGTGGGATGTCGGGTGAGTTGAATCGGCCGGAATGATATTATCAGAGTACGTTGGTTTTCGATAAATATTAAAGTTGAAGTTACTGTCTACCATTGATATTTTTAAATCAAGGAAATTAAGTTCAGCGTTGGAGTTTTGGATTTCTTTTGTAAACTGAATGGTTTCATACAAGCTATTAAATTTATTAAATAATGCTTCTAATTTCTGGTCATCTCCGTCAAATGCTATTATTATATCATCAACGTACCGTGCATAGAATAATATCTTGTTAATAAACTCAAAATCAGAATTGAAGAATGAAATTTCTAAAGCGTTAACGAAAATATCTGCTAGAATTCCCGCGAGAGGATTTCCCATTGCTAGACCCTGGGATTGTATATAGAATTTATCATTAAATGTGAAGTAGTTGTATTTTAATATTACGAGCAATAAGTTGGTAAGTTATTTGATTTGAGCTTCTGTTAGATTCTTATATTTAAACAAATTATCTTCAACGATCTTCAGGGATGCATCTACCGGTACGTTAGTATATAAGCTTACGATATCAAAGGAGACTAACGTCGTCGTCGGGGTACATTTTTTGTTTTTCATTTTGTCAACAAGGTCCACTGAATTTTTAACTGCAAAGTTCTGTTCGTAGACAAAGGCTTCTTTAATTTTTTGGTGGAGGCGTTTAGCTATTATGTGGTGTGCGCTACCCATACTATTTGGCTGCCGTAAGGATAGCCATAAAATATATTTTAATGTGTGACTTTAGTACAAATGTACTATTTTATTGAGAAGAGTTTTTAGTTTTATGTAATACTTTTTAACAAGTGAGTAGGCACAAATTTTCATGTATATAACTCAAAGCTTAACATCAGATGCACTAATAATGTACAATATCCACAGGTTCTGAAGAAGACTCCCTTAAGGCGGGTCGAAACCGGTAAACAATAAATTCAATGAATATTGCAACAGGTTGGATGTGTTTCATTTTACAATTGAAGAAATACCGTTGCTGTTGATGCTGCCATGCTCAAGATTTTAATTGGAATATTTCAACAACAAGGTTGACACAGCTGGTACAAAAATCTTAGACAGACAGACGTCAATGACTGGGAAAGCGGTAGTCCCAGATTATGGGGAAGGTTGTGCGCTGCAGCGCATCTCCTTCCAGTTTGCTAGTATGGTTGTCGTATTCGGTGTGTCCTAATCTGGTTGTTCCTACCAGGTGTTTGCTTCTTTACTGGTGGTCAAGAATTTTCTTGGGCCACCTTAGTCGGTCATTGTATGTGGGGTCTGCTCCCAATGCTGAGATCAACGGATTGTTTGAGTTCTGAGCATTTTCATAAAACTGCGTAGCCAGTTGTTTGATTCTAACACGAAGTTTCGGTAATCCACTCAGACGATGAAGGTAATCAATCCTCGTGTCCCTGGGTAGATGATGAGCAAATCGGATGGCTCTATTCTGTATAGTTTGCAGCAGCTGAAGATATGCTTGCGCCGTGTTGCCCCACACAACCGCAGCGTACTCCAGTATAGGTCTAACTAGGGCGGTGTATAGGCGGATCCCTAGGTCCGGTCTTAATTTGGATGTAGGATTCAATACTGGGTAGAGTGAACTTAGTCTCCCAGATGCTTTGGCCCGAACGTTGGTGACGTGAGGTTTCCATGTCATTCCCCTATCCAGTTTGACACCGAGGTAAGTTGCCGTCCTCGTCCAGGTTATGTGCTCGCCGAAGAGTACCACAGGAGGTAGCTGGGGAACTTTCTTCCTGGTAATGATAATTGCCTGGCTTTTGGAAGCGTTAAAGGCAAGCCTCCATTTTGTGCCCCATTGCTGAATGTTGTTGCAAGCCTGCTGTAGTCTTCTGCGTAAGAGATGAACATTCAGGCTCTTAGCAAAATAGGCGGTGTCATCAGCATATAACGCTTTCTTCACGCGAGCTATGGATGGTGTATCCGCCGTGTATAGACTGTACAGGACTGGGCCAATAACTGACCCTTGTGGGACACCCGCAGAGATGTTCTTGATTGCTGAGATGCCACCGTCCATCACAACTCTGAAAGTTCTTCCCTCAAGATAGTTCTTCAGGAGCTTAACGTGAGAGAGTGGTACTCCTTGTAGTGAGCAGTTTGTATATGAGACCCTGATGCCAGACGGAATCAAAGGCACGGCTGACATCAAGCAGTACTGCGCCGAAGTATTCCCGACGTTCGAAGGCAGGAGAAGGCCTCTTCTGTGAGACGGAGCAGTTGTTGGGGTGTTGAGTGATGTCTGCGGAAACCGAACTGTTCATCAGGCAACAGCCCCTCTCTGTCGATGACGGCGCGTAGTCTTTTGAGATAGAGACGCTCGAAAACTTTGGACAGAGTCGGCAGAAGACTAATTGGCCTGTAGGACTTGGGGGATCTTCTGTCCTTGCCCTACCTTCGGAATCGGTATGATGTCAGGCGTGCTTCCAAGTAGTTGGATATTCACCCGTTAGTAGAATTTGGTTGAAGGCGTCTGTTACAAACTGAACGGCGATTGGGGGCAGTTGACGAAGGATGCCTCCGCCGATGCCATCGTGTCCTGCAGCTCTCTTTACAATGAGGCTCGAGAGCATAGACGCAACCTCTTGTGTCGTTATCTCGCCAATACGATCCTCTTCAGGGGGAACGGCTTCAAGGAATCGCCGCAGTCTTTCTTCGACCAGACGAATATGGTCGTCGTCTTTAGGCTCGTTGACTGGTTGAAAATTTGCCTCGAAGTTTACGGCCAGAGCTTCTGCCTTTTCCTCAGGCTCACAGACATAGTCATTTCCGACCACCAGTGGCGGGATTTTATGCCTCCTCCGGAGTAGGGCCTTCGTCGTACGCCAGGCGGACCCGTCCTCGACGTCCAAGGTGGAGATGAAGCTGGACCATTCCGAGATGTTGTGCTTGTCCACTTCAGCCTTAATTTCCCTCTGCATGCGATTAATTATTCGCTTAGTGGCTGCATCACGAGTGACATGCCACTCCCTAGTCAGTTGATTCTTGACGATGATGGCCTCTCTGATTTCCGGAGGGAGTTGCCTCGAACGGATCGGCTGTTTGCGTCTCGGCCGGGTGGCCGCATCTGCAGCCTCATTGATCCAATCCGCCAAGTTGGCCATAGCGGTGGAAGGGCCGGATACAGCCGGTGGCGGTGCCTCTTCTATGCGCAGAGAGAGGAAATCTTTGAAAGAATCCCAATCTATGTAATTGAGATTCCTGCGTAGTTTGTCGGCTCGTGGAGTGACATCTGCAGCCATGTAAAACAAAACAGGAATGTGGTCTGAAGATAAGGCAGTTTTTGAGACCACAGCTATGTTATGTTGCAATCCTTTCGTGATTGCAATGTCCAGGACATCAGGCAGTCCGTGTCCGTAGATGGTGGGTTCAGTTGGACCCCAGGTAACGGCATCGTTGTTTTCGACAACTCGCAGGAGCTTCCGGCCGTTCGTGTTGGTGACGCGAGAGTTCCATGCAGCATGTTTGGCGTTAAGATCTCCCGCTATGAAAACGTTACCGCGCAGACGAAGGAGGGCCGAGAAGTCTGCTTCATGTAGACGGCCTCCTGGAGGTCTATAAGCTGCCACAAATAGTACTCTCCCTCGGGAAGTCTCGACGGCGACACCAGTAGCTTCGATGGTCTCCAAAGGTGGCAAATTTATCTGATAATGCTTTATGGTATTCTTGACGTATACAGCGGTACCACCTCCCGCTGTAGGTCGATCGTGCCTATAGCAAGAGTAGTTGGGTGCGGCGGCTTTCACCCCCGGCTTGAGGTGCGTTTCATTTACGAGGCAGACGTCTATCCCCTCGTCGCGTAGAAATTCTTTGAATTCGCCCAACTGTCGCCAGAGGCCGTTGGCGTTCCATGAGCATATGGTGAGATCCTCAATGGCATTAGCCATGATGTTCCTTGTTAGCTTGTTGGACGGCAATTACTGCCAACTTGACTGCCTCAGCGGTTTGTTTTGGTAAGTCAGTGATTTGCTTATGGAGATCTTGGACTAACGTGGTGACCGTCTGTAGCAGAGACATCACCATGTTCATGAGCAACGCAGTGTCAACCTGAGGGTTGTCCTTGTCTGGAGGACGGCAATTTGGCTCGTCCGCCTTCTGACTCTTATTTGAGGTTTCCTTGGTTTGGGTGGAAGAGAGGTTATTGTGATTATCCCTCTGATCCTTCCTTGCATCCGGTGAGTTACGTGGTAGGTTTGTAGAAGCCTCAGCGTAAGTGGTTCTTTGAGTGGATTCCAGGGTTGTTTGATCCTGATTCGTCTTTTTGTTGGCAGATTCGGTTGTTTCATCCTCCTTCTTCTTCTTCTGTTGCTTCTTCTTAAGCATCATTGCAATGTAGGAAGCGTTGTTGGCTTTCTGTTTCTCATTGAATTTGCTAAAGGCTTGGCATTTGCGATAACTTGCAACATGCTCTCCGCCACAGTTAGCGCATTTTGGAAGAGTTTCGCCTTTCTTCAGGGCGCATTCTCTAGTAGTGTGTTCACCAGCGCACTTTACGCATTTTGGTGGCATAACACAGTGACGGGAAACATGACCCACACCTTGGCAATTGAAACACTGAGGTGGCCCTCGAGTGCTTCGTAGCTTTTCTGTTGTTAACTTTAACAGAGCAGAGTGACGTCATCTTATAAATTGCTCTGTTGTCCATATTGTCAGAGAGAACCACCAAGAACAGTGGAATCTCTTGTCCAGTTTTAGGAGAGCGCAGTCTGACAACTGTTCTCGCCACCAAATTGCGTTCCTCCAGCTCTTCTTTAATATATTCTGGGGAGAAGTTAAATGGTAATCCTCTGATGACCACCTTGATGTTTTTATCCGCTTCTGTCGGAAATGTATAGAAGGGGATTTGGTGTGTTGACGCATAGGCAGAGATAGCCTGGTGGTCAGCCTTAGTCTTGGGTAGGAGTTTGTAGAGGTCGCGACCGGCAGGCCTCACTCCGCACTCGTTCTTGCAAATCTTCTTTAAGATGGTGTACAGATTTCTGTAATCATCCTTGTATGAAACCATGAGCGGGGCCGGTTTAGGTTCCCTGGTGACAGTTTCGGGAGCACCGTCCTTAGCTGGCCCGTCAGCAGTGAGCAGCGGCGCGAACGAGTTGCTTGTGCTAGCCGGACTTGTAGCTGTGGCTGTTTTGATGTTCAGTTGAGCCGCTGGGGCTGGTCGGCGCGGTTTGCGCCAGCCTTCTTCATCCTCAGTTAGTCCTTGATCTGTTGCCTTTGGGTGGTGGGGGAGGCATCTTGGTCCTCGTCTTGACGGCGAGTTTTGCTGTCCTTTTGGTTTGCCTGACTTCCTCCTTGTCATTGCCGAGGTTGTCCGCGCCCCTCTTGCGCGAGGAGGTGGCCTCTTCGTAATCCATCACCGAATAGCTGCAGTGAACATCAGGTTGAGTGATGACATTAGGAGCTGTAGCAGCACCATAGACAGGTCCCTCTTGCATGGCGATTTCCGAGGAGTGGCCTCCGTCAGAAGGCATAATAGTGCTTCCGGCAGAAGATAAGTCTCTGTCGGTGGGCATGACGACGCTTTCTTCAGCAGACATAGGAACAGGAGTGTTGTGCTGACCCCGTGTTATCACCGCAAGGTTCCTGGGGTCAGACACAACCCTAGCGCTCTCACCAGGGGGTTCCACTCCGCTCGGGAGTGGGCCGTGTGGTGGTAAATCCCTATCGCCTCGGAATGGGAGGGCAAAGGATCCCCAAAGAAGAAGCAAGCAATTTCGCTTACAATCACCTTCGCTAAGCGAGATAGAATTAGCATACACGAGTCACAAAGAAGCGTACACGCGTATACCAATACCAGCACGCTCTTACAAAAATCTTAGTCCGACAAGATCTAGTCCGACAAGATCTCTTTAAAGGATGGTAGACATGTTTTATGTTAACAAGGGAACGCTGTACTTCTACCAGTATCACTACCAGATTGTGAAAAACGACATTATTTCCAGAAGAATTCCTCACGCTGCTATTAAACAAACCACATTTTCCCCTCGCCTGTTCTTGCGGGAAGTATATCTGCGCTACATTTATTGAGTTACTTTGGAAAACGAATTTGAAATATATGGCACTTTTTGGCGTTTAACTCCAACTGCAAAGCTTTACACCACGCAATTATTTTCATAATATCGTCTTATAACAAAGTGCAGACGTCCTGGGTTTTGATTTCACGATAATTAATAGCATCATCGGCAAATAATCTTTTCATCCCCCATATTATGTTGCATAAATCATTAATGTATATGAAAAACAACGGAGGCCCTATCACGCTTCCCTGGGGAACCCCAGACCTCTCCTCGGTAAGTGATGAACGCTCATCGTCGAGAACTACACACTGTGTTCTGCCCTTCAGAAAGTCTGCAACCCAGTCGCATATTTGTCTAGATATGCCGTAGCCACGAAGTTTCCTAAATAACCTAGTATGATGCACAGTGTCGAAAGCTTTTTTAAAATCTAATAGAACCAAATCAACCTGGGATTGCTCATCTATAATTCGGCACAAGTCGTGAATTAGAAGTGGAAGTTGTGTTTTGCAGCATCGGCCTTTTCTGAATCCATGTTGATTTGGATTTAAAATCTCACCTTCATCCAAGAACCGCATGACATTTGAATGGATGATATGTTCTAAAATCCTGCATAATATTAAAGTTAACTAGATTGGCCTATAATTCTGAGGATCATTAACATTCCCATTTTTAAACACTGGAGTTACGATAGCGGTCTTCCATTCGGCTGGTATTTTTCCTTGATCCAGAGAGACTGTATACAATTTCATCAAATACGGTGCAATTTCCTATGCGTATCTTGAGTAGAATCTTGTAGGAATACCGTCTGGTCCTGGAGCCTTATTGGTTTTTACATTCATAAGCAGTTTAGTTATTCCCTCGACATCAAGAACGAGATCATTCATAATTTTGTCGGTACGATCGTTAAATATCGGAAGGCGGGTTCGAATTCCCGTCCGGCAATCCAGATTTTGGTTTTCCATGGTTTCCCCAAATCACTCCAGGTGAATGCCGGGATGCTTCCTTCAAAAAGGCCATGGCCGAATTCCTTTCCGTACCTTGTCCCCAGTCCCATTCTGCCTCTAATGACCTTAACCGTCAACGAGGTGTAAAACCATAATTAAAAAAAATATTGGAATCTCCTCTGTAGTGAAAGCATTTTTAAATATATTAGTCAAAATTTCTGATTTCTCTACGCTTGTTTCTGATAATTCCCCATTTTCCTTAATCAGTGATGGCATAACCTTACGAGAGCCTCATATTACTTTAACATACGACCAGAACTTTTTTGAATTAGTAATCAGATCTTCGGATAAATACCTGGCATGGAATTCTTTAAACGCATCACGCATTGCCTTACGTACTTCCGCTCGAAACTGTACTAATTTAGCGCGATTATATGAGACCCCCGATTTCTTCACCGTGGCATGTAAACGCCTTTGCCTCCTCAGCTAACGTTTTACTTCCTTATTGAATGAAGGGAAGTTCTTACTAACCTTAATAAACTTTTTCTGAACAAATTGATTTAAGCCGGTCCATATTATTTCTTTTAAATTAAACCGAAGTTCCTAATCATTTGTATTTAGCGTGTACATTTCGAAATTTTTCGCCAAGTGATCAACCATATCCGCATTGTTTGCCTTATTGAAGCAATATACGAGTCATGCTTCAAATTCAGACTAAATTTTAAAGTTACCACAACCGCATTGTGATCACTTATACCGTCTTCTATACAAACTGTATCTACAACTTCAGGATTGCTAACAAGAAAAAGATCTAGAATGGACGAGAAATCTTTGTTGCACCGCGTTGGCTCTTCGACCATCTGTTCAAGAGATCTTTTTGCAAATGATTCTAGGAACGTTTCGGCTATTAACCTGACTCTTCCGGCCAACCTGAACGTGCATGTGTCCCACTTAACCGACGGTAGGTTAAAGTCACCGCCAACGATCAATATATATCCCTGAAATTTTTTGTAAATATTATTGAGTCACTGACTCTCTGAAGTATTCCACGTTAGCCAAACCAGAATCCGGAGGTCGATAAAATGACCCTGATTATGAACCTTACATTTTTACCAATTTTTACCTTGACCATATTAACTCGCAAAAATTTTCCATTTCAGTTACGACAGAGCAATTAACGGTTTTTTTTACGGCCACGAACACACCTCCGCCCATTGAGACAATTGACTTTCCAAAAAAACAATGAAATGAGGGTCAAATACTTCGCTAGATACAACCTCTGGCGGCAACCAGCTCTCGGTTCCTATTATTGTATCGACATCATTAGTCGCAACTGCGGCGTGAAAATCTGCTACTTTCCCTCTAATACTTCGACAATTTAGGACCATTATCCTTAGCTACTTCGTATTGTTATTTGTGGAGTCTAAATTAGCATTTTTCATATTCGCATTCTGACGGGAAACAGCTGAAGTATTTGGAGCTGTAATATTAAAATTATTCGATCCATCACTACCAGAACCACCGTCTAGGTTATCGGCACATCCTGTTCAATGAACTGAAGGATCCTTGGGCCACACGGTGTTCCTAAAAAATAATTCATATCAAGACGGTTCCATATTTTAGCAGCCACCTTGGTCGCCATTCTCGGTGTGTAATGGACGCCCGACCTGTCAAATGCGTCCCAGCTGGCAGCTATCATCGGTCGAAGGTCGACGAAGCCCCAGTTGTTTCTGCGACACAGCTCTTGCAAATTACAATTCAAATTAAAAATCTTCCACCATACGGCCCCCCTCCCTCAATAGATGCGCGGCACGACACTACAAATAGAGAACTGCAATGATACCGAATTTTCCAGCTCGGCTTCATACGCCTTCTGGCCCAACTTGTCCATGGATTTAGCTATATCAGCAACAGAAACACGACACGTGTCATTAGTACCGTCGTGCGCAGCTACTCTTAACTGACGGCAGTTCGATTCTCTAATTGCTTTTGGAATGGCCTCCACGACACGTGGTCATGTGGAAGACAAACAGGATGAACGTTAGGTTTTAATAAATCGATACGGCTCCACCCGGAGAACCAAGATAATACAAACAGAATGAACGTTAGTTTGAGGCTCTGTACCGTTCTTCTTGGCTAGTTCTCGTAGCAATTTCTCCAGACGTCGGGCGTTGGAGCTGCCAATGACCAGTAAAACTTTTCCTGGCATTGCTGGAGGTTTGCGAACAAATCTTCCCTGCTCGCACTTGAATCTTCAGCCTCCTGCAACACGGCAAACGCATTGCTTAGTGGCAAGATATAATTTTCCCGTCGGCTAATTGGGAATTTCTATGCCTTTCTTCGATCCACACGATGCCAGATGTTTTCTGCAACAGGTACTTGAATTTCCAAACTTGCTGGTTCCACTAGAGTTGAATTTCTTCGACGCACTGCCGCTCATCGTCTAGGATGCTCCATACCCGCGCTTGAAGAGATGCCATAGTAGTAAGAATCTCTTCGAGGCCAGGTGCCTACTGGAACACATTACACAAGCCATGCCATCCTTAAACAGCCAAAAACGAAATACAAATCAAACACAATAATCGGTGTCTGCTGCTAACGGCTGCTGAAGCTCGACTGCTGATTCACTACCTACACAAGAAATTTAAAGATAAAAACTAAAGCTATCTAGCACACTTTCAATTAACCTCAAAAGTTCGCGTCTGCTGCTAACGTTTTTTTTAACGAATCAAACTGACATCTATACGATAAATGCGAGCAACGAAATAAATTTGTGAATAACGTTTCGCTACTTCGAGTCAGGCGATGTACTCGTTACTCTGTAACGAGTACATACGGATTGCTACAGTATAGACAGGTTTCAAAATTTTGCATTTCCAGCAGGGAATGATGTAACAGGTAAGGAAGGGAACTGAAACACAAAACCTCCTTTGTTATGACAATTGCTTGAGATTGATGGAACAGTAGGAGATCCTTATAAGGGTTCGAAAAGATAGCAACTAGATTTGTTTATAGAACTATACTAGCCACTTAGCAACGGATACGATAAAAGAACTGGGCTGGATGTCATTGGAAGTATGGAGGAAGGAGAACCAGGCACGGGTGTATATAAGGACATATTTGGTATGATGTCTGGATGCACATTATAGAGTAGTACGTAGAAGGGAATAGGTGCCCATAACCATAAATTAGCAATTAATTTCAGGCGAAAGAAAATTTTTCTTTCTTTTTTTTTTCATGTAAGGAAGTCAAGGACTATACTAAATTACAGCGGTAATTTTAAACAATTACTTCAAACACTAAAAGATTTAAAATAGAAATTTATAAAAAGTGAAAGTAGCTTACGAGTAAAACTGCAACATTTAGAGTCTTTCCATCTGATAACTTCTCTTTTCCTTTTGTCTGCTTCAATTTTCGGAGACGCGTTCCCATTCGTTTTGAACGTGGCCCACACATTCAATCTAAACAATCTGCTTATTACCATAAGGTTGGCTTTCCACTACTGATTTGTAAGCCTTTGAATCACCATCCCCCAAGTACTAGATTGAAAATTTCAAGAGATAGAGATACTTAGGCAAGCCAGTGTAGACCGAACGGATAATTTCACACACGCACTATTAACTTTGAAATGATAAAAACTACACTTCCAATTCGAATTTTTTGACAAATAATGCATCAAATTATTCAGGAGAGATCAAATATTAATAAGAGATAATAATCCGAAAATGTCAAATTTTGACCAAGTCCGCCATACGTGGTCATGTGGAAGACAAACAGGATGAACGTTAGGTTTTAATAAATCGATACGGCTCCACCCGGAGAACCAAGATAATACAAACAGAATGAACGTTAGTTTGAGGCTCTGTACCGTTCTTCTTGGCTAGTTCTCGTAGCAATTTCTCCAGACGTCGGGCGTTGGAGCTGCCAATGACCAGTAAAACTTTTCCTGGCATTGCTGGAGGTTTGCGAACAAACCTTCCCTGCTCGCACTTGAATCTTCAGCCTCCTGCAACACGGCAAACGCATTGCTTAGTGGCAAGATATAATTTTCCCGTCGGCTAATTGGGAATTTCTATGCCTTTCTTCGATCCACACGATGCCAGATGTTTTCTGCAACAGGTACTTGAATTTCCAAACTTGCTGGTTCCACTAGAGTTGAATTTCTTCGACGCACTGCCGCTCATCGTCTAGGATGCTCCATACCCGCGCTTGAAGAGATGCCATAGTAGTAAGAATCTCTTCGAGGCCAGGTGCCTACTGGAACACATTACACAAGCCATGCCATCCTTAAACAGCCAAAAACGAAATACAAATCAAACACAATAATCGGTGTCTGCTGCTAACGGCTGCTGAAGCTCGACTGCTGATTCACTACCTACACAAGAAATTTAAAGATAAAAACTAAAGCTATCTAGCACACTTTCAATTAACCTCAAAAGTTCGCGTCTGCTGCTAACGTTTTTTAACGAATCAAACTGACATCTATACGATAAATGCGAGCAACGAAATAAATTTGTGAATAACGTTTCGCTACTTCGAGTCAGGCGATGTACTCGTTACTCTGTAACGAGTACATACGGATTGCTACAGTATAGACAGGTTTCAAAATTTTGCATTTCCGGCAGGGAATGATGTAACAGGTAAGGAAGGGAACTGAAACACAAAACCTCCTTTGTTATGACAATTGCTTGAGATTGATGGAACAGTAGGAGATCCTTATAAGGGTTCGAAAAGATAGCAACTAGATTTGTTTATAGAACTATACTAGCCACTTAGCAACGGATACGATAAAAGAACTGGGCTGGATGTCATTGGAAGTATGGAGGAAGGAGAACCAGGCACGGAGTGTATATAAGGACATATTTGGTATGATGTCTGGATGCACATTATAGAGTAGTACGTAGAAGGGGATAGGTGCCCATAACCATAAATTAGCAATTAATTTCAGGCGAAAGAAAATTTTTCTTTCTTTTTTTTTTTCATGTAAGGAAGTCAAGGACTATACTAAATTACAGCGGTAATTTTAAACAATTACTTCAAACACTTAAAAGAATTTAAAATAGAAATTTATAAAAAGTGAAAGTAGCTTACGAGTAAAACTGCAGTGAATGAATTGAAAATCGAAATTCGTGAAATGTGGACGTGGGTGCCAAGGTAATTTACCACGGGGTACATCGCAGTTAAGTTAAAATAAAAAATGAGATGAAATTTTTGATATTAAGCTCTGAATCATAATTTTATAACAATAGCACGTATTGAACATGGCATAAAACGTAAGAGATGTTATCAGATTTGTTATACGCATCTATTCGCTGTACGCGACTTAGCATTATCGAGTAAGTTTCTTATTTCCTGCCGAGCTATAAAAGAATATTTGTAGAACACAATTGCCTTTATAAATTGTTTTAAAATTGAAACGTAACAATCACTCCGTCCGCTTCCACCGTCGGCGTGGTGGCGTGGTCACTGAGCTCGTAGCTATTGGCTGGAACTCCGAGAGAATGGGCCGTTGACGCCAGATAGGTTCCGACACGAGCGAATGTATTTACAAGCTGTATTTTAGCCTCTTAGCTTTTATTATATATCTCGATAGATGTGGAACGATTCTAAACCCCTGACCACACCCAAAACATGGATGCGGGTTACACGTAGTTTTTCAGTGAAAACATGGTTGTGGGCTTACACCTACCAAGTACTGCAGCAAATCACGACAGAATGATTTCTTGATTATTAAAAGTGGCCACATTCAATAGCCAGTTTGGCTGATTTTAGTTATTGCCTTCAAGATTGTTATTCTTCCCAAAGAGTTTGATTTTTCGGTTTTTATTTAAAAATTGCTGCATATCCCAATCCCGACATTAAGAGCAGATCTATTAGCATAGTTATAGCTGTTTTGTACCGCAAACACATCAAACCGACCTGTGTATCTTATTTTCTATTTTTTATGTTGTATGAGATAGGATGGGTTAAAAAGAAAAAAAAAAAAGTGTTTATATTAAAATATATAGCAGGGCGATGTAGTTTTCTCTTTCTATAGAAATATCGCAAACTAAATTTGTAGTAACCAGTAGAAAAACCTTGAACGGTAATAGCCAAAGAATATTTTAGGAAGTCGAATAACCAGTTTCTATTCCATGATTTAATGAACATTTAGCAGAAAGCATGATAAAAAAGGATACTGACCTTTTGAGATTCTTATAATATACATGTATAGCCAAGATACTCTGTTAATGTAAAAGTCTTAAATCTACTTCCTTATCCGACAACTTCACTGCTGCTATTAACCGTGAATCAATACGTAAGTAGCAAAGATTAATTTTTCAGATACGAACGGTTTATTGGAACGTAATGCTTTTTTAACGAATATTTAATTTGTTTTGAGGGCTGTCTTTGTAGTATAAAAGCCTAAAGGAAAACAGAAAACTGAAATGACCTTACTTTTCGACGGAAAAGGGAAAACTTTTCGGCCATCTATTATATGAACGATCAAGGAAGTAAAAGGATTGAGCAACGAATGAAAAAATTCTGAAGGTTGCGGTGGGTAATAAGCACGTCTCGCCTGCGTCGCCGAAGCTTCCAACCAGTGTTTGTTCGGATTTAAGACCAGCGCTCGTAAACTCCAAAATGTTTTCTGTCGGAGGAAGTATTGTCTTGACCTTGTGGTGACCTCTGTTAGTGACGGCTTCAGTGGAGATATTTACTCCGCTTGTGTTGCCTTCATTTCACGGTTACGCGCGTTCGGTTTTTCCATTCCTCATTTCCTGTCTGCAGTTCGCGTAAGAAAGGGGCCTCATCTTAGTGCATATGCTTCGCTGGATTCGTTCTCTCTGCCTTTGCACCGCATATTCGTTATGTCATTAGTATTTCCTTACATTCAGCCACCAACGAGGATGATCACGTTTTAGTAATAAATTCATATTGTGGGCTGTTGCGTGTAGTGATACAGTTAGCTGCTTTTATTCATTCGCGCATGCTATACTCCTTTGTTATTAATATATTAATATACCAGTATAATTCATTAAGTGACGCACAACAGAAATGCAGGGTACTCTACTTAGCTTTTCTTTTGTTCTTCAGAACACGACCATACTTCTACTGTTGAAAATATACTGGTATACTCAGTAAGTATATTTCGTATCATAATTCAAATCTCATTGACGTTATCACACAAAATAGGACACATCAACTGACATGTATAAAAAATCACAACACAAAACTACTGCCGTTAATCCGCTCACAAAGACCCATATAAATTCAGACATTCAAAACAATGTCAGTCAAGTCAAACTCACTCACTCACTCACACACCCACCTTAATCACACCAAACTCACGTTCAGATGCAAACACATAGGCGCATAATCTGTTGATGGCTAATATCGTCACATGATAACGATACTTAATAAACCTTCTAATGAAATACTATACTAGTATGGTTACAGGCAGCATGTGGTGACACTTTACAGTCAGACGCACCTAACGACGTAGGGAGTTTGTACAAAAATTCCCAAATTGTGATTTTTTTTTGTAAAAATGAGTAAAAAACAAGAAATTTGGTAAAATTTTGGAAAGTTTACAATTAAAAAAAAATATTTAAATTATACACTTTTTGTAATTGTTGACAAGTACTAAAGTCAGTATGACGCTTATGAAACAAGTATTACCTCGGCCACACATCGAGCCACATCCACATACATTAAGATATTCACCACTACTCAACTCACACACGGACAGGCATCCACCAACACTTGCTAACATGATACGACATAAAGGCACCCAGCAATCATAGAACAAACTCCATCTAACGTCAACCAACATTTACCGACATACACGCCAACAAAGACGAAGACACTTCACCACCATCAAACTCGCTCACGCACATACATCGAACCACATGTGAGCATTCAGACATCCACCAATAAACGGCAGAACTTATCTCACATTCAGATCCTTACTAACCAACCCAAGAAAAATGTCTACTACATATCTTCTTCAACCAACTGATATACTGACACCAAATATCGTCGACACAGACCAGCACTAAACCAACATACGTCAACAGCCATTAACAACTACACGGTGCCAAATTCTTCCTCGCATACACATATACACTCCATACATATTAAAATGTAATGCATGCATCCACACACGGATCCCCACCAACCAAGTCACACACAAACAGATATCCACCGAACAGTTGTCAATTCACACACACACCAAACCTCATCATCACATAGCCGATATAAATCTAACATCCGTCAACGGGCATTAATAGGCAGCTCGCAAGTATCCAAATATCAGATACACCCGTCCAACATGCTTACACACATCATCTATCATGGAGACATTTTTCCCACTTCGATCGAAACGATCTATCAACTCTAGCGTTGTAAGTGCCACATCATCATGTGATTATAACCATTCGCATTTTTTTCGGTCATTTAAATATTATGAATAAGCGTTTAAGTTGTACAATTTTGTGAAAGCGTAGTGAGTGAGCGGTAACGTTCTGGCCTCGCATTCGGCAGGAAGTGGGTTCGAATCTCCGTCCGGGTCAAGATTTGAGTTTTCCATGGTTTCCCCAAATTATTCCAGGCGAATGCCGAGATGATTCCTTTAAATGCCCATGGCCAAATACCTCTTCATTCCTTGACCCCCATTCTTTCCCGCCTCTAATCACCTCGACGAAACGTAAAAGCCATAAGGAAGCGTCCATTAATTACGTGAGGTGAAATAGTGGAGTGGGCGGCGAAATCTCAAGTAAGGTAAAAAAAAGTACAAAAAGTACACAAACGACGCGGATGTTGACTTTAGGGAGGTATAAGGTCTAAAAACGATGTGGATACCGAATTTGTGGAATGTATAACCGCCCTCGGAAGAAGGAGAACTAGAAAAAAGTCTCAAAAAAACTACGCGGTCGATCAGCAGGGAGGGGGTCCCATCAAAATCTCATGCCATCTTTGGGGGGAGTCCGACCAGATTTCACCAAATCTCACCAGAGGGAGGAGGGGGAGGGGTCCAAATTTCGGAAAAACGCCTCCTAAGGGAAAAACATAAATTTGATAGAAACTTCATATAAATTGTAAAATTTTGTAGAAATATTAAGAATACGTAAATTCCTTAAAAAAGACGTCAGCCATATAAATTTAATGATTTGGAGGGTACCTTAGAGTGATTCCACGGAAAACTCGCATTCACACATTTATTTTGCTAACCCCCTGAACATCGACACACTTACATTCAAAGGTAAGTTGGCTATGTTCTTTATCTAGCTAGATAACTTGCGGTCTGTGTGTTGTCCGGTGGGTTTCAGGTACCACCGCCGCAATGTCAATATGTACCCTTCTACTATTTGCAGTGAGATATCTTTGCAGGCTACGACAAGCTCGGTGAGGCCAAAATGATCTTAGGATCCCTCCACCTTACCTTATACTAGCATTTGCCCGCTGCTTCGCGGGCTGTGCATTGGCATGTGTAAAAATTCTTTACCGATTTTATTCTATTGTCAGATATTAACGCTGAGAGGCATGAATTCTAAACGTCTTCTTAAAACTTTCCTTTAGTTATTGTCTTGGGTTCGGTTTTCATACTGATGTCCGAGAATTTTGTTTCATTCATATTTTAATGTAATACAATTTATGAAATAGTAAAAAAGGTATCTAAAAAATTAACTGTACTAATTCGTAGAGATAATTAATGTGAGAAATAAAAAAAAAAGTTAGGAAGTTTTTTTTTGTGATATAAGTAAGTGAAGCAATGTTTAATTGAAATAAGTTGTTATCTTTACCTTACTTATTAGGTCGGTGACTGTAATGCCTCTTTGTGCCATTTTAAAATGCTGATATGGTGAACCTAAAAGTTTCTTTTATAATTGGAATGTTAAAGCCCTCCCCATTTACTTTTCTAATTTACATTTTTATTTTTTTATTTTTTTTTATTCCCAAAGTGTTTCTGGGAAATCATTAATCACTTCACTTGGTAATTTGTTCCAATCCTGTCACCCTTATCAACAAATTTTCCCACTCCCTTATGCATGAAATCGAGCGCCAACTTGTGGTCATGGTCGTATTTTCCCTTCCATACACTATTCATAATTCTTTGACCAATATCCTTCCAAGCCCCATCACCAGCATATGCCCTGTACATTCCCAGCACTGTCTTCATCCTCCACCTTTCCTCCAATATCTCCCAGTACAGCTCCTCTGACTGGGTCCTGGGTGCCGTATCAATATAGCAGTTACCTGCAACTTCGTGCTCTTTGAAGAATGTTACAGTATAAGAGATTTCTTTATTAATAATAACAGTAATAAGTACTGTATTTCAATGTAATAATAAAAATTTAAAGGTTCTATACAAAAAATCCAGTAATATTTAATTTTCCGAAATAGAATTATTTCCTTTTGTTGTTAGAATATTTTTTTTCTTTTTTGACGGTATGTTGGTACTACTTTAAAATAGAAATGTACATGGATTAAAACTAATCTCGCACGGTATCACACGTTAAGAATTACTAGACGACCCGTGCGAAAATTTCGCTAATAAATTGCGATGAATAGTGAGGTTGAATGCTTGTAATACAATGAAGAGTGGAACCGTACTTTTGTAGCAAATATTTATTCTTTTAGTGTAATTGGTACGCATCAAAATAGTTACAACATATTACGAAACAGTTAGGAAAATTCAAAACACTCTGTATTTACGACAAACTGTCACTGACCTTAACAGAATACAACCTGAACAAAATGCTCATATCACATCAACATCTTTGTGATATTTGTTGCTGTGCGAATAAAATGTTTACATTGGAATTGTATAGCAAAACGAAAGTGTTTCCATAACAGAAAAAAATATCCGAAAAGCTACTTATTTAATTTAAAAAAGTTTATTAACATCTCTGTGATATCTGCTGCTGAAATCTAGGGACATGGCTCTGAACTTTCTCATACTCGCTACCACTTTAAGTATAAAATTCCAAAAAATTATTTCTTAATTTATGATTTTGCCTAACTTGAGACCTTTATCTTTAAAACGATATGACATTTATCGAGTTCGGATAGGTATCGAATAAGATAAATGGCTTGTAATAAAAATTTATACTTTTGCCCTTTAAGGGTCGAATTCCAAAATTTCTTTTATAAAATATGATGTGACCAAAGCAGCCACCTTGGTCTCTAAAATGATACCTCATTTATCGATTTCGGTTATTTATGAATCGAGGTTGAAAAAAAAAAAGTTATAGAAATGATGATATTTGAAGAAAGTTTTTTCTGATATAAGATGTGACCAAAGCGGATAATTTGATATTTAAAACTATACCTCAATTATTAATTTCGGTTAGGTATCAAGAGAAATAAATAGCTCGTGACAGAAAAATGCGTTGTAGAAATATTAATACTTTTTCCCTCTATGGTTAGAAGTTTGAAAAATTTCTTTCTTAAAATGTGGTGTAACGGACCCTAAGACGTTACGAAGACCTCAATCTTTAAAATGATACCTCGTTTATCAATTTCGTTTAATTTTTAAGGGAGATAAATGACTCGAGACACAAAAAACACATTTTAGAAATACTGATATTTATGCCCTTTATGAGTTCAATTCAGAAAAATTCATTTCTTAAAACGTGATATTACCACAGCGGAAACCATAATTTTTAGAATGATACCACATTTATCTATTTCGGTTAGATATTAGTGGAGATAAATGGCTCGTGACACAAAAATGCGTTGTAGAAAAATTTATACTTTTTCCCTTTAAGGGTTGAATTCCAAAAAACATTCATTCTTAAAATATGATGTCACAAAGCTGAGACATTACTCCTCAAAATCCTACTTCATTTATCGATTTTGGTTAGATATCCAGGGAGATAAATGGCTCGAGATACATAAAACGCATTTTAGAAAAATTTTCATTTTTGCCCTTTAAGGGTCGGATTACGAAAAAAATCCTTTCTTAAAATATAATGTTACCACGGCGGAGATCTTAGTCTATGATATGATATCTCATTTAGCTATATTGGTTATATATCACGAGAGATAAATAGCTCG
Source organism: Vandiemenella viatica (assembly GCA_031002005.1). Classification (NCBI taxonomy): domain Eukaryota; kingdom Metazoa; phylum Arthropoda; class Insecta; order Orthoptera; family Morabidae; genus Vandiemenella; species Vandiemenella viatica. Next base: position 326,145,734 of record JARYHS010013630.1, on the reverse strand, counting down.
TGACACAAAAATGCGTTGCAGAACCATATATACTTTTTCCCAGAAAGAGTTAAATTCCATACAAAAAAAAAAAAAAAAAAAAAAAAAAAAAAAAAAAAAAAAATCTTTCTTAATATATGATGTCACCAAAGCTGAGTCATTACTCTTCATACTCCTCCTTCATTTATCGATATTGGTTAGATATCCAGGGAGATAAATGGCTCGAGACACAAAAAACGCATTTTAGAAAAATTGGCATTTTTGCCCTTTAAGGGTCGAATTACGAAAAAATCCTTTCTTAAAATATAATGTTACCACGGCGGAGACCTTTAATACGATACCTCATTTATCTATATTGGTTAGATATCAAGGGAGATAAATGGCTCGTGACACAAAAATGCGTTGTAGAAAAATTTATACTTTTTCCCTTTAAGGGTTGAATTCCAAAAAGATTCATTTTTAAAAACTATGATGTCACAAAGCTGAGACATTACTCCTCAGAACCCTACTTCATTTATCGATTTTGGTTAGATATTCATGGAGATAATTGGCTCGAGACACATAAAACGCATTTTAGAAAAATTGAATTTTTTGCCATTTAAGGGTCGAATTACGAAATATTCCTTTCTTGAAATATAATGTTACCACGGTGGAGACCTTAGTCTTTAATATGATACCTCGTTTATCTGTATCGATCAGATATGTAGTGAGATAAATGGCTCGTGACACAAAAACGCATTGCAAAAATATTGATACTTTTGCCCTTTAAGGGTCAAATTCCGAAAAAAATTTGTTTTAGTATATGACGCCACTAAAGCGGAGATCTTAATCTTTAAAATGATACTTTATTAAACGATTTCAGATAGGTATCCAGGGAGATAAATGACTTGTAACACAGAAAACAGAATTTCAGACATATTGACATTTTTGCCCTTTTAGGGTCGAATTCCGAAAACTTTCTTTCTTAAAATATGATGTGACCAACGTGGATACCATAAGTTTTAAAATGACACCTCACACATTGATTTCGGTTAAGTATGAAGGAAGATACAGGCTTGTGACAAAAAAATACCTTATAGAAATAATATACGTGATTTTTAATTTTCATCGCTTCAAAACACTATTATTTCAGCTGCATATAAGTAATTCCAAAATGTCAAGATTTGATCACAGTATATGTATTAATGCGCATTTGACTGAAGCTATGATTTTCGAACGGCAATATTATTTGAGGTTGTGGTTCGTTTGAAATACAGCCTGGAGCATGATGACAGTTGATAAGCTTTGTTGAAACATAAGAGACAATATAGATTTAGCTTTATAATTTACGCGGTGTAGCATCAGGTTATAAGTTATTGTTAATTCTCTTTGCTTTCAGTAAAGTCGTATTACTGGTGTCATTATTTCAGTCGCATGTAAGTACCTCCAGCAAGTCAAGTTTTGGTAGCGAAACAATGAATATATTAATGCGCATGTGACAGAAGATATGATTTTCGAACGGAATTATTATCCAAGTTTGTCGTTAGGTTTAAATTCAGCCTGGACCAGAATAACAATTGACTTGCTATGTTACAGCATAAGGCTTAATGGATTTAGTTTTTATAATTTACGCGGTGTAACATAAGGTTCAGGATGCCAAGTTAATTTTTAATTTCATTGGTTGCATATTGCTGTTGCCATTAACGCAATAGCACATATTGGCATAAACATTACAAAATCAGGGTTATGAAGTTATTTTATGGAAAGAACAATTTACTTTACTGGCCGTGGTTTGAACAGCAGCCAAAATTTGTACACACGTTCCTTGGGTGACATTATTGAAGAATATTTTTACATTAGAGCCACCAAATATATATTAATCCAGTTAAGTCCATAGAAATATGGGCAGTTCTGTAAAAGTTACTATGGAAAAACTACGTGTTTTTTACCTTTTGGTATTTATGGTAGCTGTTTCTCGGACATCTTTCATAGAGGAAAAAAAAACTGAATTTCGTATCCATGATGATATATGAGGAAGAAGTATTGGTGTATTAACGTCGTTTATTGTACGGCGGGAAGACATATTATACCAGAGGCAAACTTTAACGATCTACCAGAGACAATATAGGCCTATGTCTACTACCACATTAGTAATCCAACGCAGTTCGCATCGCAACTGGCCTGTTACGATTTAAGTAAATGCTGATTACGTTTGATTCACGGAATTCATTAATTTTAAAGTACTGCGGTCAAGGAAACTGAATAACAAAAATAAAAAATAAAATGGAATCCTAAGTTTTTTCAGATTTTTGCGAAAGGAGTGAGGTTCTGAAAGTGCGTAATGATTTTCCATATATAAAGGTTGTTAATTGCTTGATCCTACCCATGGTACATATAAAAGTCATTAGCTATTTCCGCAGATTTTGATTCGGGATCATTGGCTCTAAAAATTTGAAAACCCCGTCCAAATTGCTGGGGAAGTTTTTGCGCTATTCCCGTTCAAATAAAGAGACACACGCAGCTTTCTTGCAGATTTATAATAGTATAAGTAAACAAAGTGAAATAGCACTCTCTTGTTAACACTACGCCAGCAGGTAATTAAAAGTGCTCATGTCCTATGCATAGAATCCAACCGCCGATGACAGTGTGGTAGTCACTACTCTGCCAACTAGTGCATAAATACTTAAGAACGAAGAGGCACGTCACCACTCTGCATAAACCGCTGACAGTTACAAGAGGAACAACAGAAAATTGAAGTAATTATCTAAATTGTAATATGTTTGACAGGTTAAGAATCGCATGCGGATTTTTTTTGTATCGTTGAGGATTTATTGACTAAGAGGTGATACGTCTACGAAGAGGTGATTGGAGGCTAGAGAGGACTGTGGACAAGTAATGGGAATGAAACTGGCCTTTATGAAACAATTATCCTGTACCGATTTAGTTAAACCAAAGAAAACCGAAATTGAAATGACCCGACCCGTGATTTCCAAAATTTCGTTGGTTTCGTTTGTAGTAAATGCTGAATTAAAGCAATATTGTGTGTATTATCTTTCACAACATTTTCTAAGGTTGTTGAACAAGTAGATCATTCTTTTCTTATTTGCATTATTAACTGACATATTATGTAATATTTTGAATTAAATAACCGATTTGCTAAAGGATGATGGAAACAGGACGTAGCTTAACTATTGATGTGTAATAACCGCGACGTTTGGTCTTTGACATGTTTATGGAAAAAAATGGTAATAAATCACTGCTATTTAAGTTCGACGAAGTAAGAATCAGTTCCAATGCAACATTTTTCACCTGATCTATGTTTATTATTCATTAAATTTGTTAATACATTCTTTTACTGAGAAGCAAGACTTCTTTCTGTGTTTTTGGCGATAGCGAATAAAACCGTTTTAAAATTGCGTTAAAAGGCCTATTGATAGGAAACCTTTGGTGGAGGGTACTATCTCATTGTTTACTAACATGTCGATGCATAACTGGTAATATCAGCATTTAGGTATGCGCTGAGAATTTTAACAAAATGATAAGAGAAAGAACTGAAAAAAACGGAAACTTAAAAGTTGTTAACCTTTTCGACGCTTCCATTTATCAGAACGTGATTATAATACTTAGATTGCAGCGGTACATTTATGCAAGAATGTAAATTGTACAGAGCTTAAAGCTGAAACAAACAGCTCGAGGGCTATTTTCCCTTTGAGGGTAACAACGCAACACGGCCATTTGCAGAAATACTGGGAAATAAACAGCTTTCGGTCAGAAAATTCCTGCGGAAGAATATCACACAAAATTCAGCACTCACATAAGCAAAGACAGAATGGCTCCAAACACATACAATACTTATTTATGAATTTTTCAAGTTATATAGTCAAGCGTAAGAGGAAAAACATTGAAGTAAAAGATTGCATATGTAATTTCTGAGTATCCCTTATTTTGGACACGTTACAATGAGATATCGCAGATCACCTCTTTCATTACCAGACATCGAATCCATTTATCTGAGAAGTTTCTGCATTTTGAAGTTGAATTTCCATATACAAAGTGATACCAGCGATACTAATTTAGCCGTACTCCGTCATCAGACACCGAATTCTGCCACATTACTGGTATGGTTTGGCACACTTTTTTATGTGGTAAATTTTCTAGAAATGTTCATAGAAACAAAAACAAAATTAAATTTTTATAGCGAAACTCGAAATTACTAACTGAAAGTGATACATAAAGGAAAAAAAAGAACGAAAATCGTCTTGAAATTCCCTTTCTGTGCTGAGAGTTGCTTCGTTGAGAGACTGGAAATCCCAAGTTCTGTTTCTAGTTTTCGGTCATTAGGGTATGTCAGACTCGTGGTTTTCCATATCATCAGTATGGAAACGTGATACAGAGGCAAGAGAAAATTCGTGTGACAGTCTATTGTGTCAATTGCTATCAGTCGATGCTGACTTCAAGCTCCTCAGAACTATCTTTTCAACAAGAGAAACATTTTGTCAGTGAATAATATTCGTAACATTACGTCCTTGAGAATGTATATTGTCGGTGTCGAAGCAGGAGATACTATCGTAGTTGATTACGGAAAAACAGCTAAAAATCGTAATCAGAATGGTGTGAGACTATTTCACCCAGTTCCAGAGTGACAGAGCAATAACTAGAACAAACACACTGCTCTATTAGCTACGTTTTGTGTGTGAAAGATACGTTAGACAAATTGCAATGAAATTATCTGCCTACTATTCTGCAACAAGTTCTATGTTCTAATTGTCGTTAATACGCTACATACCTCAAACCGGGTAAAACTCAAGAACGAGTACGTTTTATAATCAGATGAAATTATATCATCTGCATCAGTACAGACAAATTTCTGAAAATATATTTCGTATAATGACAGGTATCATCACCAAAATTTTTTATTATCTGGTAAAGACGGTGTAACGTAAACCGTTAGCGTCTTAGTATTTTTTCCTATTTAATATAGACGACATTTGGCGAGCTATTTGCAAGCTCCTCACCATATTATTGCAAGGGAGAACCCGTCGTAGATTTTGATAAACCATTTTCCCATGATATCTTTAACGAAAGCCCACGTTACACGAAATTTATTAGTAAAACACAAAACTTCAATTGGTGATGGGAACAGATTGAAAAATTGATATAGCAAAAATCCACTTTCAATATTATTCACTAGGTATATTTCGTAGCAGTTTTTTCTCAAGCTTTTACAATATTAACTCTTCGGTAAACACTATTTGAAAATCACAAGAACAAATATACAACTACGTTTTGTCAGTCACCTCGCAGGGGCGTTAATGCCAACAATCAGAATGTCCTGCGAATACTATCACATCACACACACACTAGCCGTCTACCACTGTGGCTGCTAACTTTGAAAATCGTATTCTACCAACTTAAATTATTCGGGTAGCTAAATTACAAACTACTCACCGTGGAGCCTCACTTTACAAAACATGAGATACATTAAATACAGAGATATAACGATATATCGTTATAACGGGGGACATCCAGTGGTATAGCGCGTTGGTGTCTTTCCATCATGTCTTCTCCTTTAAAAGTAGTTAATGTGGCCGCAGTACGTGACTACTGTACTACAGATGTATTTTAAACCTAACAATTACATATTTAAAACTGCTTCGTCTGGTGTGTCAGGCGCTTTTATACATGCATAATTTTTTTCTCTTTTTATCTCATTGAGCACTCCTGAAAAGCGTCTGGATGAAACAAAGCGTGACTGTGAAAACTCGTGTGTGCATTGGGTACACCATACTAAAGCACAATTTTCGTTTGACGAACGGCGATTAAACTTAATAAACAGTCAAAAAGCCTTATAACGTATATCATTTGAAGCTTTATAAAATTTGTCAGTAAAAAAGATGATACTGAAAACCGCACGTCACGATGAAAGACTAAATTTGAAATAATATATCTATAAATCACTTTTTTTCCTCTTTCAGTCCGGAGATAATCACTAGAGACACTGAAGGCGAAAGTAGTACAGTAAGATATAGTTAACAGAATAAATTTTGATAGTATTCTGCATCAGAAAATGCCTCATACATGCGATACTAATAAGGCTTCCTGGAATTAAAAAGATTTTTATTTGAGAAATACATACCACCAGTCTCTAATAGTATATTCTTTATTAGTTTAACATGATCGCCTAAATGCTTGTAATTACTTGTACGGACATAAACGTTAGTCAGATACAGAACGCTGAAAGTTTATGTGCTAGCGAGCTATAGGCCTATAGATATTGTTTATCGGTCCAAACATCGTCGTCGTGATTATTGATATTAAATTTGTTCCACGTCTGATAATAAGTAATGTGTTCATGCCTATTTTTAAGGAAATCTTTTGGGATTGTCTGTTACTTTTAAAATTAATTTACTGTTAGTCATTTTATAGACCCTAACTCTATGAGGTATGCAGTCGGATAGAAATCAGATCCAAAGGTAACAATGGTGTTATCATAGGTGTAATTTTTTTTTTTTTTTGCTTTATGCCTTGTTGACGTCGAGGTCATTAGAGGCGAGAAAGTACAGGACGCAAGGAACTAGAAGGAATTCGTCCATGGCCTTTTTGAAGGATATGACCCAGGATTCGCTGGAAAAAAAAAACAAATCTGGATGGCCGGACGGGGTTTCGGACCCGCCTCTTCCCGAATGCAAGGCCATAGCGTTACCGCTCACCCACCAAGCTCGGTCCTTCTACAGATTTGAGGGTTACGCCTTAGTATTATGAGAAACATGATTATGGGGAACTGTCTGCCTGAAAACAGTTGGTGCAAGATTCTGAGAAGTATTAATTAATTTGTGGGAGCGATAATCCCTTCAGACAGCTTTCCACGGCAAGCTGCCAGCAGCTCTCGGATACCACACTCGAGCAGAAGCTGGCAAGCCGACCGTGCCAGACATCCTCTCCTGGCTCAGAGAATTTCTAGATATTTTCTATCGCTAACTTCGGCTGTAAGCAAATTTCTCCTATAATCTAAACTATATCTATCAAAAATCTCAATAATTCTTATTATTGTAGTGTTCTTGCTGCATAAGCGCTTCAGCTTTCTAAGTGAAAGTTATATATTAATACGTGATTATTATAGGCCATTTCTTCTGCAGCTGCTTGTTAAATAATAACCATTATTTAGAAAGTAGGCCAATGGAACTGCTGTTAGACCTTATATATTCTCGGACGCGTTTCGCTTCTGGTCGAAGTATTTTCGGCGTACACTATTTTTCTGTAATATGTTAACGGTTTTTAACTTTTGTACTGGATTTTTATTTTTTACGTTAAATAAAACCAATCTTAAATACAAGAATAATAATGTGACTTAAATGCCCATATTATCTGTTTTTTAATTTTGTACAAAAGATTTTGTTATATAAAAACATAGTAACTTGCATTTAAATTTCCGTTTTCGGATGTGATTGTTGGGCACCTGTATCCTAAACCAGCCTGCGTCCGAGAATAAATAAAATCTAACAGCGGTTGCATTGGCGTACTTATTACATAAGCATATACTAAGATTACTTCTAAATTAAGTGTGAAGTTCATTCATATCTTAATTGAATTATTGGCTTTCAAGACGAAATTAGAATGCTTGTCCGTATGTTGCTTATATGTTTAGCCGTTCTTTTTTTTTTTTTTAAATTACTACAAGACAACGAAAATCAGTAAGTACCTTAGACAAGATATATGAAATGTGAACGCTGGAGACAAAATGCAGAATGAATAACTGGGATTGAAGTTATTTTTTAGAATTTTTTTATAGAGAGAGCAAAAGACTTCTCTAAACAGATGCCACTGATGAAAATTAAATGGCAACGTTATACTCCAAATTGAGGATGCCACTTAGGTTAGTAAGCCAGCGTAATTAAGAAAATGATTTGAAAACATTTTTCCAATACCGAAAATATATTCATTATCAATGAATCTCTGAAAAGCATTTGCATTACTGGTTGGTGAAAAGCGCAATCCTCGTTAGTACGAGGAATCCGACGAGCAAGAAGCTGCTGATCAGACCAAACTGAGTGGGGAAGGATATTTCGAATATGTGCAATTGCAAGTATCACTGCCTATTGCAAAAAGCTAACAATATTAATGTTTTATTTAAAAAATCCTGATTTGTAAATACCGCAATATGTGTAAAAAATTAAACGGGTAGAATTTACGGAAATGGCCTCACAAAACTGTTGCAGAAAACGTAATTAAAATTTAAAGAAAATCCATAAAAGAAATTTAGATCAGGATGTGAAATCACTAATTTTTCCAGTGAGAGTAAAAGATTTGTTCTAACCATTTTTCACTTCTGTAGTTCCGAGATAGCATATAAATATCGTTAACAAAAGAAAAATATTCAGCGTTAACGACTCTCCAGTACGGCACCATCTACACTTTCAAATCCAGTCCTTTAGAATTTTGTTTATTCTTTCATTCTCAGTAGATTGCCAGGTATCGAAACGTTCTTCTTGTCTACACCTTCCACGGTGCTTTAGCAGGCTTTAGGTTAGTGACCTCATTTGATGTAACAATATTCGTCAGAATAGAGATTTACTGAATGGTATGTTGTCGGTTTGCGACTTGTCGTATGCTCAAACATTCAACAAAAGAAATAAAATTTTCCAGTTATCGTATAATTATACTGATTTCATGTCGTATCATTAAGAAGTGTACGCAACTGCTTCCACAGAGGTAGAAACTATGGCCAATCTTGTAATTAAATTTTGTCAAATTGGATTTTTTTATATAGCTGCATACGTAATTGTGTATTGCTGGCATTACAATTGCCAGTCATCGTGTTGAGACGTAATTTTACGACGATTGTCTCGTGACAGTAAGCTGTCATTAGTGGATACATATTAGGGTAAACCATTGCCTCGTTGGCGAACAGACTTTTCCTCTTATTACGTAGCAAAGATTTTTTGTATAAATAAGGAAAAGGAGAAGTCTCCATTAGGAACCACAGGCTCTACTTCGTCATGAGAGACCACAGATTGCGTTGTACCGTTCATATAATCATCATCCATCAGCACTACGTTTCGTATAACGAACAATACCAAAATAACATTTAAAATTCAGTAATAGTGAACGAGCAATAACTGTATCGAGTCGTCAAATAAAACCATGACGTTTCGGTTCGTGGGTTTGAAGCGTCGTCATCCTCGATTGCGGGAGGCACGATGTTTCCGATCTTAATTCCTTGGCCGTTCCTCACAGGTTGTACAGTACAGATACTCAGGAAATATTCTGCTCACATATAAGCGAATATTAAGACGGTCCCCCAAGTCATCTTCGAAAGTATTATTTCTTACCAATATAGGGAGAACGACACATTGATATAACGGATACCCGGTTCGCAAAAGGACGGCACTAACATTCACTCCTAAAATCAAATAGGAGATGTCTAATCATCTAAGCTGGCAATATAATGCTAAATCACATCACAAAAAAATGGCTTTTTACATAGCTGTACCTTGTTTGTCCGTTCCTATTCATAAGGAATGAATAGATATTTCGTTATGCTCCTGACAGACGTAGTTTATTATTACATCATTTTTGTAATAGTTTTACGAGAAATGCATTCATACTGTTAAAAAAGCTACCTTCCTTCCCCATACGGACAGGTTCATCTCCAAACAATAAAGTCTCGAGCGCTGAGTTGCGGAAAAGCGTTGGCTTTTGGAATTTAGGAAAAGAAGACCCACAGTCTTACATGAAATAAGAACTGTGGAGGATCTTAATCATGATAAAAAGCAAAGTTCTCCACAGAAGATAGTCTGTTTAATGGTTGTGTGAGTGGAGACTTTCCCGGCGAACTGATGCAATAAAATCCTGTCTGGTGTCCAGGCGGATAGTGTTGTATAAACAAGACATTTCGACAGCTAGCTGTGCTGTCTTCATCAGGTATCAGGTCTCTTCTAACTGTCACAAGCAGACTGTCACCGTCTAGACTGGCTTAGCCTCTTATCTAACTTCCTTTATATCTTCAAGAATGGCGCGCAAAATCTTAGGTTATGTAACTAAATCATTGTTTTGCCTTGTTATTGATTGCTGCTGATTACTGATTGTTTATTTTTAAAATTGGTCACTGAGGTACATCCACTTGCCCATAGCGTCGTGAGTTCTCCCAATACATGACTGACGTACATTCGGACGTAACTAATAGCTCCACTGTATGGCTCTAATCTGCTATTAGTGTGTATTATTCTTTGTGTAGTTGCTCAGTTGTAGACTTACTGCTAAAATATCTATTTCTTTCACGCTATGAATATATTTTTAAAATATTAAACAAAATTGAAAGAAAAATATTGTTAGCATTAAATTATGAAATAAAATTTGAAGTGTAATTGTGAAATACTATGCTTTCATAAGGTCCCATGACGATGATAAGAATTATGTAGCTCCACAAAATATCGTTAGTTGATAGGAATTAAGTGCAATAAAAAATACTTCTGTAATAAGTTCACCTATGATACAACCAGAACAGTTTTTGTATCAAAATGGCAAAAAAACTGAAGACCTGCCCTTGAAATTTATTGAAGCAGTTCGTAACGACTTCAATTCAAATAAATGTTTAATTAATTGGTAGTAATACAAACACAATAATATAAAGACTAATGCAGAAATTTGCAACAGCCATTCAAGGGACAAGTACTTAACATCTGAGTTTTTTTTTACATATTTAATATATTTTTCATGAAACTGAGTCCCAAAAACCAGCCAAGAAACTGAATTAGACGGTGAGGTGAGTATGGTAACTCTAGTACCAATCCACTTTACAATCAGATACGTTAGCGAACCGGTTTGCACAATACAATAAAAATCAAAATATGAACGGCTAACACTTCACAATCAAACTAAGGAAGGTTTTATCAATGCTTCAAGTTTTCATGCATTAATAAGGTAAAAGAAAAAAATGCCTTCAATAAAGCACAACAATAATGCATTGAGAACTTATGATTAACTAAGAAGTGTAATAAATAATATTTATTCCTGAAGTTATTAGTTTCTTTACTATATGATTTGGCATTCATATTCAAGAATCTTGTATGTAATACCAAAATGTTGTGATACTGTGAATTCATGTCTACACTCGACTGTGTGGTAGACATTTTTGAAATGCGCTTACCTTTCATATTTACTTCTATGCCCCACGCCATCGCCACCGGAAATGTGCCTTCAATGCCATAAACTTTCGTTCTAATATTTACTTTAGGTATATTGCTTCAAGAGCTATATAAAAAAATGGCGTATGGTACTGTTAGTGGCCGCGACACTCCGAATAGTGAAAAAGTTTTTTTTTTTTTTTTTTTTTTTTACTAATGGCAATACGCCTCGTCGACGTCGAGGTCATTAGAGGCGGCATGGGGCTGAAGACAAGGAGCGGGAAGGAATTCAGCTATGGTCTTTTGAAGGAAGCATCCCGGCATTGGCCTGGAGTGATTTGGGGAAACCATGGAAAACCCAAATCTGACTGCCCATACCGGGATTCGAACCGGTGTCCTTCCGAATGCGAGGCCAGAGCGTTAACCACTCACCCACCACCCTCGGTACGCCTCTGCCATGGCTGTGGATTAAATAAAGCAAAGTGAGACCACGCTGTGGATATTATTCGCGTAAAAATAGAATCGAAAACACATCGCGAAGTTTTACTATGAGCGTATTTGCAGCATTAAGAAAGAGCTGAGGGAACTCCGGAAAGGATGAGATTTCGTTGTTATTGATTGAAATATAACTTTCTTTAAAGTTTCTCTTGTCATAAATCATATAAAGCGGCCTCATAATTCATTCTAAGGTAGGGCTCATTCTGTTATGTTATATCTTGTAAATCATAACAAGCCACCTACAGTCACGCTGAGAATGTTGGGAGAATAACAGTACGTTGTGTTTCACATAAATAATGTGACTTAATGTCTACCCTTTTTTTGCTAATTTGTTACTATTGTTTTAAATCTTAGCCGTAAGCTCAGCCAGGAATTTGAATAAAGAATATGTTCACGCACCGTTGGTCTGTGATAAAGCATTGTGTAAATGTGCTGAAGCGAAGTACGCGTAACCTGTATTTAAGCAGTTTCAAACATTTCTCCAAGTTCGTAAATATTTTTTACAATTACTTGTAAAATGCATACAACATATTTTCAGCTGGTATCTGATTCGAAATACAAAAGCTATCTGACAAACTAACTGATGCGTAACGTGTCTGTGTTGATTAGTTATGACAATTAGTTTCATTGCATAAGACAGTTCATGAATCACACAGTGTTTTAACAGCATAATTTCCATGAATCTTCATTATTTAAGTCACATGATATACATATATGGGGCAAAATATTACCAAGCATACGGTTATTCTACAAATAACTTTAGAGACAGCATCGGTAAGAATACATAATTATTACGCTTCATCTTACGAGTAACCCTTTTTTATGGCACGAAACTAAATTACACATATCAGTGTTTCTGGATTGCTTGGAGTACAAAACAAACTGAAATTTGTGAATCCCCACACTTGAAAATAGTAAGCGTGTGCATCTGGAAAGGGAAGTTAAGGAAACAGCGAGCGGAGGTAATAAAATGCCCGTCCAGCGGAAACGTGACCCTGAACAAAAAGTGGATTGGACGTAGACCTTCTCTCTGTTTGGCTTCGTTCAGATTTTACAGCTGATGCTAAAAGGCACCGCGGAAAAAAACTGGAGCCACGCAGGACTGCAAACATCTTCATCTTAGTTGCGAGGATCCACGAGCGCGGATAATTTGATTATTTGTTTGAGTCTTCCTGCTCGATTACGTCCAGCTCTTTTCGATTAGGAAATTAACCCTCTTGTTTACGAAGGGATAGAAGAAAAATCTCTTTCCTGTTATTACACACCATTCCCGAGTTTTCATCCTTGCGAAAAAATATTTACTAGCGACCCATCCTGTTTCATTTCCACAGCGTGCAGAGAAGGGACCATTACTTGTCGACGGAAGTATCTCTCCGCTGTTCCTACATGTGGAAGCACGTCACTGCTGCTGCCTATCGCATTCTTTTCACGTCAGTATGCAGGAAAACTTCTGACTACAAATAGCTGTTGCTTTTACTCCGTTAATGATCATATTTTAAATTTTCTACAGTACCGGAAAATGAAAAAAGTTGTGGTTAGTTATTTTAGTGATGCATGTCAAACGAATCAAGACACCATATAAGCTAAAGCTAACTTGATGTTTTACTCAAAATACTGTAATACATCAAAGTCCCTTAAAGGGCCGCCATGTTCGACATGGGGAAGTACAATGGGTCCAGGTACCTCGTAATTCGATGAAAAGAAATTAAATTCTATTTCGAAGCGCATAAGGGAATGTAAATATACTGAGAAGTCATTGTGAGAATACATAATTTTTAAACAGTTCCTTATAAGTAGTTCTGGATTTTATCCCACACAGAATCGCAGCAGCTCTTTTCTGTGCTATGAAAATTTGTTTGCTTTGAGAAGAGTTTCCTTGCCATCTCATTTTTATTCTGTCTTTTGCTATAATTTTTTGAGAAATTCTGGTTCATTGATTTCAGATCTGCTCTTAAATAAAGCCTTCTCATTGTAAAGGTGACCTAATTTATTCGGTAGTAATATGACATGTTATTGCCATTTGGGTTTCTCATATATACGAATGGGGGATTTTTATACTCTTTGTTTCTAAAATTATGTTATTTTTATAATTTTTACTTATATCTCCGTGCGCATAAACAATACCGATGATACCAGCCTTGCATAACCAAACGAGTATGCAAAAACCAGTGAAATAGTGTCCTTCACAAAGAAACAAGAAACAATTTTGAAACACAACACCAAATATGATTCTTACAAAAGTGCAAATAGAGTTGTTCCCGATTAGCATAATTCCACTAAATTCTCACTTACGATGCCCATTTCACAAGGGCGAAATATCTCTGAAATTGAATTATTTAAAAAAAATTGTTAATAAATGTTGTTTCATTTATAAACATTTAAGAAGTAATGTGTTTATCAATATTTGTTTTCAATCAATCCGCCTTAAAGCACATTGACGTTTGCCTGAGTACTTAATTTGAATTTAAGTCTAGATTACTGCCTGGTTTTGTTTCTTTTAGTCAGATTAGTTTCGTCCACTAATTACATGCTCTTAGCTTAAAGGATAAATTTTTAGGAAGATAATTAATATATAACGAAAGCAGGAAGAGCCCTATGGCAGAACCTTGCGGTATTTCATGTCTAATCCCTGTCTGATGAAGCAGATTCATTGATTTTAGAATAAAAAGGGAGGCTTCTTCCATTCTGTTTCTCATGTATGAATTAAACTACTCTGCAGTGATTCCATGTATACCCTAGCATCAAATTTTAAAATAAACCCAAGACCACTAGCATAATAACAAGATTGCTAAACGCGCTAAGCTATTTGGCCTGAAACTGTGTGTAGCAAAATTGAATAAAACTAACAGTTTGGTGCTTTCTTCGAATCACGCCCTGGCTAAGAAGAGTTGTGATAACGTTTGAAACCATTTTCAGTGTCTCAATTTTCCACAGTATAAGAAAATATCCAATCGTGGCCAATATGTCTTATCCCATCTTTTCGGTTTGGGACAGGAATTTCTGTTTTCGTAGGTGATGTCTGCTTCTTTCTGTGTGCTTTCAGTGTGATTTTTCTCTGTAAGAGATTTTTGTAAGGAAGTGAAATCTTGAACAGTGAACTGTCTTGTCTCGTAAATTATCATGATGATTTACTGTAATGTTTTTCGTTTATTATACATTTTTTCCATCGGCGTTAAAATCATAAGAAAGAAAACTTTTAAAAAAAACTTTAAAAAAAAGTTTCTCAAATAATCTGAGTAAAACACACAGGGGGCTTCGGAGTGAGTGACACTAGTGGAATATTCTTCAATAAAAGCGAAAAACTTAGTAAAAAACTGAAGAAATTTATATCCTGACACCGAACTTCATGTAGGGTGTTTACGGTACAAGTCGGACAATAATGACCCAGTTCTAGCGTTCCATGAGCTTTCATAACTGTTGGTTTCTATCCATACTTTACTCAATAACACGTTTTATATTAGTCTTAGGTTCTTGTTTACTAACAATATCGCACATGAAATATTCTAAACTGAATGCTGTAAAAAAGTAACGAAAAGAGGAAGTAATTTTACAGTATTAGCTTCCATGCATAATTGCAAACTGCATTTACAAGCATTCGGAAGGACGTGGATTCGAATTCCCGTACAGACCATTTAGATTTTGGTTTTCCATGGTTTCCCCAAACCACTCCGGACGAATTCCGGAAAGATTTCTTTAAAAAGACCAAGGCCGAATTCCATTCCGCTCCTTGGTCCCTGTCATTTCCCGTCTCTAATTACCTCGACGTCGACGATGGGTAAAGCCACAAGCAAAAAAAATAAAAAAGGGAAGACTTTTACATACTATACGCTTCAGGTAACTGCGGTATTGCACGATGTTTAAAGTAGAAATAAATTTGTATTGATTCTTCTGCATACAAAAAACCAGTACTAATTTTGTATAACATATATGCATTGCAATTCTAGAAATGCTTCAGTTAGCAAGTGAGAGCCGATTTCTCGGCATTGTGTAGAGGTTACTGAAACAAACAGCGGTGACAGGTTTCCTGATAGCTGTGTGGCGTGCCTGGAAGCGTGTGGTGATGAGATATTCAGCATCTCTCGCTGAACGACCGGCCAGCCAACTGTCAACAAACTTTGTTACCAGAGCTCGGGGCCAAAAGTGAAATGAACACATAAAAAAGTCACGAATGAGTTTCTCTCCAACTGTACAACAAAACCAAGATGAATTCGTACTTGGAAGTTTGATGATGCTCCTTCCAAAGTTCTAAACACGTTCTTGTTAACCTCCAGATATGAATAAATGATTTATTCAAAGGGTTGCTATTTATATTTCTGGCTTTGGTAACAATAAGTGTTGCCAGGCGCCATTTGACGTTTTCTTTGGAAACATTGACATTGTTGAACACAGCCTTATTCATAACAATGTGTCACCTGAGCGCGATTTGTTGTTTACAGTAACTTTAAAAATATATCTCGGTCGAAAAATGGAATTAACTCATGAACATTTTCATGCGGTTATTTTTCACAACTTTCGGCGTGGATTATCAAGAAGAGAGTGCATCGATGAAGTTAATTCTTTATACTGCGATAAAGCACCATCATATAGCACTGTAAAAAACTGGTATAACGAATTCAATCGTGGCCGAAGTTCGCTTCAGGGCGAATTCTATCAGGGTCGTCCAAAATCGGTTGTTGTGCCAGAAAACATCGATGCTGTGCGTTTACTGATAAAGCAAGATCGTCATGTGACAGTGGCGAATATAGAATATATTTCCGGGGGGGGGGGGGGGGGGGGGGGCAAGATTAATGTAAGGTTAGGTTAATTAATTTTTAGTAGACACCCCATGATACTTTACATCAGTTTTGCTGCTCATATTCAGAGGGTAATTTGCGTTGAATGTCCCTTTTACTTTACCGAGATCACGTTTCTTTATTGTTCACATTAAATCATAAAAAATATGTCTATTTTTAAACAAACCAAATGATGAATAGATCTATTATTTCAAACATTGGTCAAGATTTTAATAATGTCTCATCTGTAAATACTTATCAAATACGCGATTTTGATTATCGTGTTTGGAGGGGTTCTAGCTATACATAATGTTTTGTTTTGTCATGGATGTATAAATTGCCAAGACTCTTATTTTTTTTCTTTTTATATACACATGCATATATGTGTTTTATCAATTATCATTCAAATGACTGTTTTGAGTATCATTTTGGAGAGGCCTTAAAAGAAGGTTTAATAAATGCAATACCAATGAAAATGCAACGAAATTTGTTTTGTTAATTGTTTATCCAACTGACAATAAAAGAAGAACAAAACTAACAAAAAGGAACTTCACTTTATATATCAATGATTAAAAAACAAAGTCTAGGTTTCTTGGTACACTTGCAAACTTATCAAGAACTTTATCGTCACTAAATATATTGTCTCTGTAGATAGAAAGTAAAGCAAGCCTACTATCAGATGTGCTGTTCCTTAGGTAAGTCTTCAGTCTTCTCAGGCTGGAGAAAGTTCTCTCTACGGTTGCGACAGAAACAGGAAGAACTGCCAGTATTTTCAGAAGGGTATAAATGTTGGGGAAGAAAGTCTAGTCACATGTTTCCAGAGAACTTAAAGTCGATTTTGGAAGATTTGATGGATTTTCCTGACTCCACTTTTCTTTCCATTACTCACTTCGCACAATCTCTTTATGTGACAAATATTCTTCATAGAAACTAAAAGCAGCCTCCAATTAACCGAAATCTGTTATGATACACAATTGTGGAAGGATGTTTTGTAAGGATGCAACTGTTTCCTTGTGAGTTTCATCGCGTTCTTTCAGTGAGTCACAAAAATCGTCCAGTTATGGCACATAAACAGCTCGTCCTTAGAATTCTTCTTCTGTGGTCTAACGGACGTTGCTACGTGCTGTTTGAAGGCTGCAAATTCTTGGAATTTCTTCTTTAATGTCAAGTTTAGCAGCTAATGACTTTATTTGATTATACAAGGCTTTAAATGAGTTATCAGCATTTGCTCTCTCCTTCGACAGAAGGTGTAACACACTCGTAACGTTAGTCAAGGCTTGTGGAAGATCTATATTAATGCTTTGAAGCTGCTCAGATAAGTTATGCGTGGTTTATAGCATCCGGCTTAAAACAAAAAGATTAACAAGAAATGCAAATTGACTAATAGCACTGCTTAGAGTGTGAGCCTTAGATGCTGAGTCACTGAATTCCTCTTCTATTTTGCGAAGGGAGAGAAAGATAGGGTCCAAAATGTCTTTAAATAAAATTACTGAGTCGTGTCTTTCTACCCATCGGGTTTCTCACAGTGAAATAAGTTTCTTTTTCGTTTGTTCTGGACAACATTCGGAAATCTTGATTTCAATATTTCTGTTCTTTTTGCTGACATATGAAAGAATCCACAGATTTCTTTTAAGACACCCATACAGTGTCTTATAGAAGGTATTCTGCTCCCATCTGACAAACACAAATTTAGAGTGTGCGAAGAACAATGTTTATACAGGGCCAACGGTAGATTTTCTCTGATGGAAGCTTGTACACCTCTGAATTTCCCACTCATCGTGGCAGCGCCATCGTACCCTTGGCCTCTCATTTTGTTTAGGTCAAGTCCTAATGTTGACAAGGTCTCTAATATTGTGTTAACCAAACCTGTTTCAGTGAAGTCATAAACGGGGACGAATGTCAGAAAATCTCTGATTTTGAAACTTTGGTCCTCTACGTAACGTACACAGAGAGAAAACTGTTCAATTTGGCTGATGTCAGTGGTTTCATCTGCTAAAACGGAATAAAAAACAGACTTTCTGACATTTTCTACAATTTTTGATTGTATTATGTGACCAAATGTGTTAATAAGTTCATTTTGAATGAAAGAACTTGTGTACATCGTCTTCCCACCACCCTTGTCGTTAACTGGTCTTTAAGAATATTATTTCCACTGTTGGCTCGGTATCACAACAACGATCGAAAATTCCCATTGTTTTGGTCTTATTCGTCCAGAGTCACGATGACCCCTTAGAGCTATTTGTTGCCTTCCGCAAAATCGTATTGTTTGTATTATAGGGATTAGCCGTTTTCTATTATTCTCAATATCCAGTCTTCTTTGAGCATTTACTTGATTGATAACACTTTCTGCCTTGTTCTTAACTACCCCTTTTGACTTTTCAGCGATCAAAACAGATTTCCTATAATAGAATAACTTCTCATGTTTGCTAAACATTTCCCTGGCTTTTTTTAAATTGGTAAAATCCTGAGTGTGTGTTCTCCTTTCCCTACATTTATAGTATGTGAAAATAACACGCAGTACTTGCAAAAACATCCCGATTTTTCCTCTGAACAAGCTAACCACGTAAAATTTTCTAGCCACTTCATTTGAAAAGATCTAGTATGGTTTGAAGTAGTGATGGTGGGAAATTTGTACCAAGGCTGAGGTTTACAAACATAATCTAACAATTTTTTTTCTGTTTGTGGAAGACTGAATGGAATTGTTTTGACAGTAGTTTCCAACATCATAAATATTTTTCATTGCTTGATTAGGCCTACTATTCTCCATAATCGGAAGTACATTAATTGACATCACAAGAAGAAATTCTAGCAACGCAACCGAATTCAGCATTGTCACCGTCAGACATATTTGCACTTTGTCCTTTCTTAACACTACTGACTTCAGGACTATCACCAACAGGCTTATTGACACTTGGATTTTTAGCGAAAAAGTTTTGGATAGAAGCTAGCCTCTTAATTACGACTGTGGTTCACTCACGGTCAACTTCAATAAATATTTTGTTTTGAAATTTGGAAAAAGTATTTCGTTTATTGAAGAGATAAGTGTTTATTAAAAAAATCAGAATGTAAAATACAGCTCTATAGACACAGACCGTCAAGAATGATGGCGAACATGAAAGTAGTGGGAGCCACTGTTCGTCTGTCGAGACTACACGAGAGGAAGTCAAAAGCATGTACTGCCGATATCATCAAGAACGCGAACATACAAACAGACGGCGCATCAACTCGCTTGCGAGTAATTCTTTCGGAACTGAAAAGACGACGCGCAGCGGAACACGAGCAGTGGCGTAGCTAGGTCAACAAGGGCCCCGGTGCAAAAAATTTATTTTGGTCCCTCAGGCCAGACGGGCGACATTTTTTTTTGCTTTGTGTGCTGGCAGGGGCCCCCTGAACTTAGGATGGGGGCCCTTGAATTGTTCTTTAGGGGCCCCTGAGCAGTGGTTGGGGCCCCCTCTGAGCACAGCGAGGGCCCTTAGTGAGGGGCTCCTGTGTTCTCAGGGGCCCCTTAGACGACGGTAGAGCTAAAAAAAAAAGGTCGCCAGTTTGCCGTGAAGGCCCTCTGAACTGCGCTTGAGGGCCCCTAGCGGTGCGCTTAGGGGCCCCTTGAGGTATGCTTGGGGGCCCCCTGAGCGTGAGGGCCCCGGTGCACTGCACCGCCCAGCCCCATAGTAGCTACGCCCCTGAACACGAGAGAACTATACGCGCACTATTCGGTTCGGCGGGCGATTCAAATTATTGTGCGTGTCAGATGCATATCTTAGCAGTATACATTAAAAAATATAAGTATGGAAGTGATTAGAATAAAAAAAGTATAAGTAATAATACATTTTATTTATTTCGCGCATGATTCATTAAAATAATTCAGATTATGGTACTTATTTTTTTGTTTATATTCATTATTTCGGGGGCGCCTGGGCCCCCTCGGCCCTCCCCCCCCCCCTTATATACGCCCCTGTCATGTGACCGTGAGATTGAGGCATCTTTGGCCATTGGAATGAGAAGCATCAATAAAGTATTGCATGATCATTTGGCCGTAAAAATAGATTTGTTCGCTTTGGATCCCGCATAATCTGACAAACGCTCAAAAGGAAGCTTGTGACGATTGGTGCAAGGAAATGTTAAAAAAAAAAAATGCGTTAAAGGTGCATCAAAGGCTGTGTATAACACCTACACAGGTGGCGAATCATGGATCTATGCATATGAGCTCGAAACAAAACTGCAATCTACTGTATGGGTCTTCCAAGACGAGCCAAATCCCACAAAAGTTGTTCGCGAAAGAAGCACGTCTAAGCAAATAGTTGCCTGTTTCTTCGGCACTACCGGTCACGTGGCGACAGTGGCATTAGAGCATGGTCAACTCTGAATGGTACACGACCAATTGTTTACCAGAAGTCTTTGGAGAAATTCTGAAAAAGTTGAAAAAGAGGAGAATAATTCTTCATCACGACAATGCTAGCTGTCACACATCGCCTCAAACAAAGGAATTTTTGACCAGTCAAAACATTTAATTGATGGGTCATCCGCGTACAGCCCTGATTTGACACCCAATGACTTCTTTTTATTCCCGCACATCAGAAACAAATTACGTGGTCCACGATTGTCGACACCCTAAGAAGCGGTTGGTGCAATCAAGACGCATGTTCTGGAGTTACCTCCATCGGAGTGAAAAAAGTAATTCGAAAATTGGTTCAAACGCATGCAAAAGTGTATTGATCTTCACGGAGAATATTTTTAGAAACAAAAAAACCAATTTCGATACTAAATATTTGTTTTTTTAATTATTAGGCCAGAAATATAAATATCAACCCTCTAATACAGTGTGACTACCCACACAACGGTTGATTGTTGCTCGTATGCGCTTCCTTGTTTTGTACTACATAGTGATCCATATGTTCTCGTATCACCATGAAGACATGAATTTGACCTAGATTGGCTCACTATAATGATACTACTCTAAAAGGCATTTTTGGGGGTAGTTCGCTATTTTATTACAATAAATTTAATTTTTCAGTTTTACATTACTTAATTTTAACAATTGTTGCTATGAAAAACGAGAATTAAATTTGATTTTATATTTCACGACCAAAATAGTTGACAGATTAATCTGGCTATACAACGTCATCCTTTAATTTGGAAACAGGATTTATAAAAATATATATATTAATACTCTGAAGTAAATGTGCAAGAAGCCTTTTAATAGTGCTACTTCCTATATCTTTTTAGTTATACGTATTTTCTTCCTTCCTTGATGTTTTCTAAGTACTCTTATCATGGGTTCCTTCTAAACCGAAATCCTTCCATAGATCCTTCGAGCAAATTCAGTTTGAGTTACGTATTAAATCTTTAATCATCTCACTTTTCCATTCCATGATAGTTTTTTTCATTTTGGTCTCCGTCTCTCGTACAGTTCATTATCTTTCTCTTACTTTTTCTTCCACTCATTGTCATTTGCTTTTAACGCGCGTTTTTTAGTTCTTCTTCATTGTTTCCTGGTAATGCCACATTGTCTGAAAGGAAATTAGTTTTATAGCACTTGCCATTAATTTGTACTCCATTATTGCTTGTTTCTAAGAAATCCTTTATTGCATGGATAAGCATGTAATCTGTCAAACCTCTGAAGTTATCCTAGCCTATAGTAGTTTTCTGATTCTTGTAGAGTTGTTGTATTAATCTTCTGCCTCTGTAATCATTTTTACTCTTGAGTATTCTGAACATTGCATTTCAGTCCAGGTTGTCAAAGTCCTTAACGGTGTCGATAAAGTAGATAATCATCCCTTCGTTCAGTATCAGAATTTTCACCATAATCATCAGCATACCAAGATTTGCAACAATATCAGTCTATCTCAATTTTCTCAAAATTATCTGGATTATGGTTTAACGTCTCCTTTGGTAAAAAGCCAATTCTTCTGCTTCCGCGTCAGTTTCCTGAGTATTGAACTTTATAATAATTGATTCCAAAAGTACCCACCTTTTTTTCATCCTACTTAACTTATTCGTTATATGTGCACTCTCAAGCTGTCCATTAGGAGTGGTTTGGCAATCCAAAGGCAAGAGCTGCGGTATAAAAGAGGATTTCTTATTTCCAGATATACTGGGCTCCTGTATAAGTCAGCCCTCTCTATACACAATGTATAGAAAAGTTACTCTCTCTCTTTTCAATTAAAGGCATGGTCTAGCCTAAACAGTACTTTGCATGATATTTTATGTACAGCCTTTAAACAAATTTTCAATAAGTACCTAAAAGTTCATGCTTGTTCACTTCGATTCAACTTAGAGACTGGACTGAAATATTTTGAACCTAGTCAAACTGCTGTTTCGATAGACGAGAAATTCGCTGTATTATTTCTACTTGGTGAATTTCGCATGATCAACAGTGACTTAGTCGCAATGAATCATTATTTTTTTATTTTTTTTTGCATAAACACCCTGCAATCACAATACCTGTATGTCAGTACGGTTATAAAAAAAAATAAGAGAATGTGATTCTAAGACATTTAAGATTTTAAAACTTTCCGTCTCAATATGAAAAGTACAGAATATGTTATTTCTTATTACCATAGCATTTTACTGCGAAAAAATTGTTTTTATTTCCCAATTTGAACTGACATTCCATCAGTCGTGGCCTGGAAACAAAAATTAATTTTATATGTTACACAAAATTGATCCAGTAGTTTTGAAACCGGCTCATGTTGTATTATATTGCACCATTTGTCAACACGCTTGAAAAAATTAATCGTAAAGAAATTATTTATTATTATATCAAAAAAAATTGTTGTATCATGATTATTATGCGCGACTACTGATTTTTGTTACAAACGCTGGTTGAAATTACCGCCTCCATTAAATTAAAAAAAGTAGTTGTTTCCTTTGTAAAGTTACTAGAGTCGTTATTTACTTCATTCGTAATTTTTTATTTTAATTGAAAGCCACTGAATTTCCTATTGCCTTCGTATCGTGGCATTAAATATTTACATATAAAAATGGACAGCATGTTTCTTATTTGTATTGTAGCTATTGTAATAACAATATTCAGCTCTGTCCTCACATTCGGGTTCGAATCCCCATCCGGCCATCCAGATTTGGGTTTTCCATGGCTTCCCCAAATCACTCCAGGCGAATGACGGGTTGGTTCCACGAAAAAGCCACGGCTGAGTTCCTTCCCGTTTCTTGCCCCCCAGTTTCTTCCCGCCCGAATACTTTTCTTCAGATAGTTAGTACACTTTTCTTTGTTATCTACAGTTTTCATGTTAGTAAACACATTTACGTAAAAATTACAGTATAATCAAAACGTGGGGAGGAGTTTTCCGACATGAAACATCGAAACAAGTGCGTTTTGTGAAAGAAGAATTTTTTGGCGTGTCGCTGAAATATGAACTTGGTAGGTTCGCTGTCGATATTGGAAGACAAGTTTTCGAAGGCGTTCACTGAGGTCATCTTCAACTTCTATGCGCGTGTTGCAGCAACCGGAACTGCAATGCTCTCCGGGAGAGAAAAGCGCTTGGGTGACCCGACGAAGAACTTGCAGCGCTCATCCCGGAGAACGGCTAAACTTGAGTTTGCTGCTTGCAACCGACGAGTAAGGAAGTAAGCGGTGCGATAGAGTGAGGAAGTGAGACGTGTTTACCTGCGCGAGTGTTAGTGGCAGCGAAGCGGACTCATCTCCAGGCGACTATCAACAGTGCTAACTGCGGTCGTGTTATATTCACAGAACTTTGGTGAATCAGCGGACAGTTATAGTATTTTTCATCTAGAGAAGACAACCTAACTGTGTCAATACATCCTTGGCTGAGTTCATCTCGTCGGACCCTTCTGCCGGAGGGCGAGAGGAAATGGCGGAAGCAAGTGATGGAATCGACCCGAGAAAAGAAGAGGCGTATACCGTGTACCAGAGTGACCAAGAGATGATGGAGACAGCGAGGAAGACAAAGGAGGCAAACCTAAACGACACCGACGAAGAAGAAAAGTACAATCTGAGGAAGAAACGTAAAGCTGCAGACAGGAGAAACGTCACGAAAGAGAAAATTGAAGAACCGATGATCACTGAGTCGATTCCTAGCAGAGGTAAGGAGGTAGCGTGCAGCCTAGCGACCCCACCACAAACAAATCCCAGTGGAGCGTCAGGAGATGGAGGCCAACAGTTGAACACCTTATGTAACCATCTGACAACTAGTCAGGCAAGCCAAGTAAGAGAAGAAGCAGTCAAGCGGAACCCCCCCGCGCCGGCAATGCGGAAGAGGCTTTATAATGACCATGCAGAGGGTCCATATATGGTTATAATCGAGAACGCATCAGACAGTGCTTCTCTACACCCAATTCAGCTGGGGAAAATTTTTTATAACAAGGTCACTGGGCTGAAACGACTCAATCAACTTGGGAAAAACAGAATGTCTATGGAATTTTTGAATGCCAACACTGCTAATGGCTTCGTTGAAAACAAGATGTTTCTTCAATCCTTGGGTCTGCAGGCTTATATACCGGCTAACCGAGTAGAACGGAAAGGGATAATCAAGTTTGTGCCTACGGACCTAGCAGAAGAAGAATTAAGGATTAACGCTGTTTCGTCGGCACCGATTATCGATGTACGGCGATTTACCAAGAAAGTATTCAATGACGGCAAGGTGGAAACAGTTCCCCTGCAAACTGTGCTCATAACTTTTGATAGCCAATTCCTGCCAGAGGAAATCGAGATTTTCTACCTGAGATTCAAGGTGGCTCCCTACATATTTCCAGTAACGCAGTGCTTCAAATGCTATAGATTTGGTCATACGGCCAAATTCTGTAAAGGAAAAGAAAGATGTATGAAGTGTGGTGAAGAACACAACATATCCAGCTGCTCAAATGAGGTCCAAAAATGCGTAAACTGTGGAGGTGACCACAAAGCGAATGATAGGAAATGCCCCGAACGGAAGCGACAAGAAGAGGACAAAGCAAAAAAGGCGACGGAAAACAAGAGGAGTATACAACAAAGTTACCAATACAAGGCAGCGGAATTCCCACCTATACAGAGTAAAAGGTACAGCGCGGTGACGATGCCACAGGGAATGAAGCAAATCAGGGAGCACTGCCAAAGTACCGTCAGTACTCCCAAGGAATCTATAGCGACCCAAACCGAAGAAGTAACCAGCAAAGAACAAACTAGTAGAGAGGCAGGAGAAGACATGGTTAATATAATAGTCAAAATAGTGGTCAAACTGCTGGCACAACAGATGAAAGGCAAGCTGGCAGCCACCACAGTGAAGAAAATTCAGGACGAAGCGTGTCGACAAGTGCTTCAAGAAATTAAAGAAATGGGGCCAAGTGGAACCACATCGGAGGCTGCAAATCTGTTAATTAAAAATGGCTAGAAGGACTAAATTGACAGTGTTACAGTGGAACGCACGTAGCCTATTACCAAAATGGGACGAATTTCAAAGAACCATAACAGAACATAAGGCCGACCTAGTCCTTATATCGGAAACATGGCTGCGCAGCTCGTCGAACATAAACATCAAGAATTTTAGTGTGTTTCGGAAAGACAGAGATGATGGGCACGGGGGAGTTGCCATCTTGGTGGGAAGCCACATTAATTGCTCCGTGCGCAGATTAGCGGCACCAATTGCCAACGTAGAAATGCTCTCTGTCGAGCTCTCTTACGATGGACCTATCAAAGCGGCCACCGTCATATATAAACCACCTCAAGTCAACCTAAAGGAAGAAGATTGGTCGGCTGTATTCCATCAGCTGCCGGCAAATAGTGTGGTTGGAGGCGACTTCAACGCTCACCATTCGTTATGGCAAGATAGTTATGTAGACACGCAGGGAATCGAGCTCGCCCATGCCATATCAGCCTCTTCATTTGCCGTTCTTAACAACAAACACGGAACTAGACTTGGTGCTCCTAGTCAGAGAAACTCTTCTCCAGATATTACTCTCATATCGATGAACCTAATGCATAGAGCGAAATGGGATCTGCTACCAGAGACTATCGGAAGTGATCACTGCGTCCTCAAATTATCATTAGATTGGAATCTCCCATCTGTCCGCCGGCACTCAAGCAGACGGTGGTTGTGTAACAGGGCTAACTGGGCTCGCTACGAAGGAAAGATCAGCACGCTGTTGGAGCAGTGGGAAGGTGCAACCGACGATATCCAATGTCGGTACAACGAATTTCAAAGAATAGTGGAGGCTGCTGCAGAAGAGGCGATACCAGAGGTTAAAACTCACACTAGAAGAGAGCTCACTAGAAAACCTTGGTGGAACAGTGACTGCTCACGAGCTGTCGCCAGGCGGCGCTTGGCTACCAGAATATATTTGCACGCCGCCACTCAGGAGAACTTGGTAGAACTCAAGAAAAGAACGGCTGAAGCACGAGATACCATTAGAAAGGCCAAACGAGAAGGCTGGAAGAGTTTTTGCTCCAATTTAAAATATGGTGTGACGACCCAAGAGACTTGGCGGAAACTGAAGTGGTTCAAGGGTGAGAGGCCAGCTACCAGTTGGATATCGTCAGACAGACAAGCAGCAGAGGAGTTCCTAGCCTCGTTCACTCCTCCATATGTACCAAAACAGGAGGAATATCACAAGAGTAGGGAAGTAGACGACGTCCCAACAGGATCGACGGAACCCTGTTTTCACCTATCAGAACTATTGCACGCCCTACGGAAGAAAGATACTGCTCCGGGGATGGACGCCATTACCTACACAATGATCGACAAACTTCCTCTTAAAGCGAAGGAAGCCATGCTGGATCTCTACAATACTATGATTGACCTCTCCTATGTTCCTGACCAGTGGCGGGAGGTAATCGTTATTCCCGTGTGTAAACCCCACAGGAAGAAGAACATCATCTCGTCATATCGCCCCATTTCTCTCCTGCCGTGCCCGACAAAACTGATGAGTGCAATGATCAAAAACAGGATCGAGTGGCACCTGGAGCATCATAGGTTACTTGATACCAGAACTATGGCTTTCGAAAACGCTTCAGCACCTTAGACAATATCAGCACGCTGGTGACAGATATTCAGCTGTCATTCACAAGAAGAAACTATTTAGTGGCTGCCTTCCTGGATATTAAGGATGCTTATAACAATGTGCAGATAGATATACTTGTGGGCATTATGAAAAAGATGGGCATACCTAGCAAGCTATGCTCATGGTGTGGCCGATACCTCGCCCGAAGAGTGAATTCAGTGTTTACAGCGGAGGGAGACAGAATCAGTCGGCTAGTCTTCCAAGGTTTACCACAGGGCGATCCAATGAGCCCCTTACTATTCAATATCTACATGGCAGACCTATGTAACATCCTTAAGGGCCTAGTATCCTTCCTCCAATATGCGGATGATTTTGTTGTATATATATCTCACCCGGACATAGAAACGGCCCGCAGAATACTAGAGGAGCAATTTAAGCTGATACAAAAGAGATTGCTGGACAAAGGGCTAGAAATATCAATGGAAAAAAGCAAAATTTGTGTGTTTACGCAAAGACAGCTACAAGGAAAAGACTGTGCAATTACACTAAATGGACACACACTGGAGTTAGTTAAAGAGATCAAATTCCTGGGAATGTGGTTAGATTCAAAATTAACATGGAGAAAGCATATCATGGAACTGCAGCAATCATGTATGCAACGCCTGAACTGTTTCAAAGCCCTCGCCGCCCCGACCTGGGGTGCGGACCCTCGACTACTCCGGCATGTATTCTGCTCTCTACTGAGGAGCCGAATGGAATACGGGGGGTTCCTGTATCAAACTGCCGCCAAGTCTCTTCTAACAAAAGTGGACTGCATTCAATCAGCAGCTCTGAGAGTAATCGGAGGCTTCGTGAAATCCACCCCCATCGCCGTGATGGAGGCAGAATTAGCCATTCCACCGTTGAGTACAAGAAGAAGTAAATTGGGGTTGAACTTCTGGCTAAAGGTGTGGTCCATGAAGTCACATCCCCTACAGAGGAAGGTGCAGCTCCTTGCCCATGAAAGTTCAGCCAAATCACGTCAACAACAGAAAAAACCCAGCCTGATACAGTATTTTCAGACAACGGCCCTGTGGAATATACACAGACAAGAGATCAACGAGATGTTCAGCGAAGAAGATACGTGGCAAAGGGCGGAGATCTCGTCGCGAATCCACCTGTCCTTGATCAAGGGCTCGGTAGACAAAAAAAAACACCCTTCAGTTAGAATTGAAGCAATGGGCATTAGAAACCTTGAACACACGATGGAAGGAATGGCGGAAAGTATTTACCGATGGATCAAGGGTAATGCAATCCACCAGCGCGGCCGCTTGGGTCGATGCAGACTGTGGCGTTTATGAAGCTTGTAGATTGCCGGCAGAATTCTCAATCTTCTCATCCGAGATGTACGCAATCCTGAGGGCCATACAATATATACAACGGTCAGTACAGACAAAAGCAGTGATATGTTCGGATTCACAAAGTGCCTTACAGGCTATCATAGGCATTCCTAAAGGCCAGTGCAGAAACTACCTGACATATGAAGTTGGCAGAGAACTCTGGAAAGCCATACACAGAGGCATAGAAGTGTGCCTACAATGGATCCCGGGTCACGTGGGAGTGACAGGGAACGAGCTAGCGGACAAAATAGCTCGACGACATCTCCAGGTTCCCGATACTGAGAACATACCAGTGCCTTATACCGATTTCATAACGATCGCCTCAGCAAGAGCTCTCAACGCATGGGAAAGAAAGTGGAACGAAAAGGCTCAAGGGATAGGGCTATGGTACCGCGCCATCGCCAGTAAAGTTACGATGAAACCATGGTTCCAGGAAGTGAATCTCCATAGAAAGGCAATCACGCTGATTAGTAGATTAAGAACGGGGCACACCTGGCTTAATGATAAAAAATTTCTAATGAAGGTCTCGGATTCTCCGAACTGCGAATCCTGCGACGAAGTGGAGGACATCTACCACTTCCTTCTAAGATGTAGGCACCACCGCGAATATAGAAGAATCTTATTAAAAGACGCTCTTCACATAGAAAACATCGCAGATGTGATCATAACCCTCGCCGCGCCCAATAAGAAAACGATTAGCTTAATCTACATGTACGTGGCTAAAACTAAAGGCATAATATAAATAAAAGAGCACCATTACTCCATGTAACTGGCTAAATTAGCCTAAGGCTAAAGCCAAAAAAAAAAAAAAAAAAAAAAAAAAAAAAAAAAAAAAAAAAAAAAAAAAAAAAAAAAAAACGGCTAAACTTTGAAGCACGGTCTGTTGACGAGGTTCAAGCTCGGAATTGAATCTTTTTCTCCAAGAGGTCTCAGAAAGCAGACATCCTCGAAGGAAATTGCCCTGAGACTGTTGCGAATGTTAAGGAGCTAACATCATCATTTCAACATACCCCTTACACCCTACGTCCTTAATTATCTGCTTCATATATTCTAATATCTATCTTCCTCTGCAGTTCTTACCTCGACTGTTCCCTCAAACAAATTAACCAATCCTGCATATCTCAAAATATGACCTGTCTCTTTTTTCTGTAAGTCTCTTCCACATTCTTCTTTTCTCACCCATCATTTCCAAAATCCATTCATTTCGTACTTCATCTGTCCACTTTATTTACAGTATCCTTTTATAGAGCCACATTTCAAATGGTTCAATTTTCCTTCTGTCTGGTGCCATAAAGTGCTAAGCTCCACGCATAGTTTTAAAAAGTTCCTTCAAAGTACTAGATCAATATTTGAAACTAAAAGATTCCTATTTTTCACGCCTCATTTTGCTGTTGTTATTCTGCTTTTAACATCATTCCTCCATCGGTCATCAGTTGTAATCTTACTTTCTATCGGATTTGATCCTATTTTTATATTTATACAACTATTACTGGTATAATTTCTGCTACATGTCATAACTTTTATCTTGCTTTGATTTATATTTAATACAAGATTTAATCTTCCTTCAATATTTTCTTCATGCCATTCAGTATTTTCTCGGTATCCTCAGCCTGTTCTGCTATCAAGACAATGTCATCAGCAAATCGTAGCATACTGATATTTTTCTCCTTGAACACTTATGCCACTTTTTTCACTTTATTACTTCCCCTACAAACAAGTTGAATATTAACGAGGATAGACTACAATCTTGACTCATTGCCATTTAACTGATGCATGGCTCTCCTGATTCTCTCCTTTTGTTATACCAAAAACGGTTTGCAAACTCCTTAACAACAGGCAGTTCATCGTCAGCTTTCAGATTTCCGGGTAAATCCGAAAATGTCTTTCCTCATGGCAGTGTTCATGCCACAGCAGTGTTTAAACGGTCAACTTCTGGAAAAGCAAAGTGTATCTGCTCTAGCTGTTCAGCATGAAACGTTAGAAATTTTCGAGGATAGTCTTATGACTATTCGTAGATCTGTTGGATCTTGTTATATGCAGAAAGATCTTAGAAAAGCCCACAAAAACTAAAATCGGCGAAGTAAAGGTGATCTGGAACTGGACGACTTTGCAACACGACAATAACTCAAAATACTTCAACGCGACTCTTGATAAAGCTGTAGCTTTTAAAAACTGCTATTGCGCAGCTCAGTACGCCTGTCCTGTGTGACAAAAATCAAGTCACGATATTGCGCTCAACAGAGCATGCGTACTCATCACAGCACGCGTGAGCCGTCGCCTGTGGCAAAGTGGGAGATATTGGCTGACATTGCCCCTCTAGACGCACATCAAGCAGAAGCTACTTACACAGCAAGGTGCAGGGTAGAAGACGGCATCACGCCTTCTATGTGATTATGGAAAAGCACTAGCTAAGCAGAAATACCGATGGCGCTTTTTACGTACTTCAACGCCGATCAAAGGAAATCAAACAGTCAAGCAACATTGGCCTGGAGTCGGCTGGGTCAAACCACAAGAGGGTTTGACATCTCGATATTCATAACCATGACCCAACTGGAAGTTGAACGAACTCAGAGTCAGCGATGGCCACTTCAGAAACTCATGATTGTGGAGATACCCGGGAGAGTAATCAGATTCCACTTGTCGCTGTGGCGACAACCAAACTGTAATGCATTTGTTTCGTGTCCACAATTCGGAGTCAACGTATCTCAATCAGTACTCCTAAAAGCCAAAGACAAAGCAATAGCAATTGGATAAACAATTACTTAGCATTTGAAGCTGTCATTGACACAAAAAGAATACGAACACTGAAAATAAGATAATAACACAGAGAATTGATTTCTATATCACAATAATTTTAGTAATCTTCACAAGTTTTCGTAATAATTGCGAATGATAGATCAGTGCAGCAACATTATCCACCCGCAAGAAATTTCAAGATAGTCCTATAACTGATGGAGGAAGCTTGGAAAGCTAAATGCAGTCAACATACCGTTTGTCTACTTATTACACGTGTACAGATTGTCTCGCGATTGAACACTTAGCAATAATCAAGCACACAGCGGCACAACCTCCTAGCTTCCACTTACACAACCCCTGCTCACCAAATGTAGGATCCTCTACCAGTTTCTTTCACTGTATGCGAGCCACGGATTAGCCATATTACTAAGAATAAATACATCACAACGAATTGCTTACACGTGAATAAAATCTTCCGCGGCTTCTGGGGTCAGTATCGTTTCACAAAAATAAATGTTTACCCTACAAAAACCTGACAGCTTTAAACCACAAATGAAAAAGTTTCTGCTTCACAGCTCATCCTATTCCGAAAGATAGTATGAACAATGTATTTTATTAAATGAGATGTAAAACTATAGGATAGTTAATGTTAAACCGGCCAAATCACTGATGCGGTTAATAATACTTTGGGAAGCGTATAGCGTTCAGTAATTAACTCTCATACTGTGTGAATTTTGTGCTGAATGTTGTAGAAGTTAATATTAGTATTTATGAGTGTATCATTTAACAGCATGTTTGGTTGAGTTGCAAAGTAGCTATAAATCAATGATTTACTATTGCTGTTGTTATTTTTTAGACTAAAATAATATACTATCCGTTCTAAACCTCACAGAACTTTCTCACTTAAAATCGAAATTAAAATATACACTAGCTGAAATTATAATTCGAACACCCATACAGGAATGGCGCTATTTTAGGAAACCTTGTAGATATATCCAGGGTCATACCCAGAAAAAATGATAACAAATTGAAAAGGTCATGCTAAGTTTATTACCTTTAGATACAGTTGTCAATAACAAGTGCACCCACCTTGAGCAACTATACATTCGTGGATCCTTCCCACCATTGAATCAGTAAGTGTTTGGATGTCTTCTTGTCGTATGTCTCTCTACTCGTACGCCTGCATGTCTTGTTCAGTCAGTTGTTGCACACTTTGTGCTGGGTACCATGTGATCTAATGTGTCTACTACCGGCATCGCAGACATTCTCTATTGGGGACCTATCAGGGGACCATGCAGTCCAAATTGTGATCGTAACTTCTTGCAAGGCTCGTGTTGCGATGATATGAGGATGGGCATGATCCTGTTGGAAGATGCGATTTGGATGTTGGACATTAAGCGTATCACGAAAGGGTGCAGCACGCCGTCCACATGGTGGTCGGTTGTCACTGTGCTTACAACAGCAACCAACTCAGTGCTGCTGTCGAAACTGATTTCCACCAAACCATGACACCTGTGGCTGGACCTGTTTGACATTCTGAAATCACAGCAGGGTAAGCCGTTTCTCTACTACGCCTCCGAACATGTTCTCGGTTATCACTCTGCCAAAGACGGAATCGAGAATCGTCTCTAAATACAAATGTATGCTGTTCACGTGTCAATTTGTGTTTTGCGTTACACCAGCATTTCCGCAGCACATAGGCCCTATATTAACTCAATAATTTTGTCGTTAGCAGTCAGTTTCAGCTGGAGCTACAGATGCGGCAAAGTCATCATTTTTTCACTTTTTAGTAACGGGGAAACATGCTGTCGATAATAGTATGACGGCAGGAATCTTGCATACTTGTCCCACAATTGCACATATATCGTTAACCAAGCTCCTGTCTCATCAGACTTAAGAAACATTCCTTCAATAATCTGGATGCTTTCGCACGTCAGCGAGTAAGTACTTCACCGAGCGTGGTGGTGTAACGGATAGCGTTCTGGCCTCGCATTCGGGAGGACGGCGGTTCCCATTCCCGTCCGGGAATCCAGATTTGGGTTTTCCATGGTTTCCCAAATCACTCCAGGCAAATGCCGGGATGCTTCCTTAAAAAGGCCATGGCCGAATTCCTTCCCATTCCTTGCCCCTATCGTTTCCCGTCTCTAAAGACCTCGCTGTTAAAAGACGTAAAGCAGTTAAAAAAAAAAAAAAGTACTTGACTCTGAACATGCATCCGAATTTCGTCAGTGTTAGTAAAGTCGGATGCCACATAAGATCAATGAGAAAACAATGTGATAGATCCGATTTGTTTGCTGTCCGATATACGTGTGCCTGGAATTCTGTATTCATTTTTCCTTATTCTGAGACAGGTCTAATTTTATTTAGATACATATTTTCTCGAAATAACGCAGTAAGAAAACCGGAAAACAATACGTTTAATAACTTACTCTGTATAGTGGAACCAAGACTATAAAATCAACATGAAGACGATTTCTTTTTTTATTCTCTCTTTCCAAATTAGATACTAAATAGAAATACAATAAGAACTGAAATACAAAAATTGTGTTACGGAACGTCCAGGAGCGAGAAACCATTAAAATTTTGTAACAGAAATTCACTATGATTAAAATATGATCACCGTGTTGCCCCATGTTAGTAAGGAACTTTTCTGTATAAAGAAATAGGATATATTTTGATCGTCCCGGAATATCTCATCTTTTTGTAAACATGGAAAAGTCACAATATTATGGGATCTAATATATTTGTTTGTGTAATGCGTAGTTTTCCGGACTGAGAATGGGAATCGTTCGCTATGGTGATTACTGAAAACCACTTGGAATCCATTTTCATGAAAGCCAGCATTCCGGATTTGTGGAACCATGCAGTATACCTTCTCCTGTTTTGTATGATTCCCGTCTCAATTTAGGAAACTACGGAGCGTTATGAAACCACTGCAATAATTTCTCCTATTAACACTCAGAAGTTGCAAAACAAAGAGAAAGCGAATATGTCAAGAAAGAAAGGGCACCGTAAACATATAACTTCAATTCATACCTTATTGTTTAATTCTTTTATATATCATAATGTTTTATTTCATAAACAGCTAATAGCGGAAAAAGAATTTCATACATGTCGGCGCTAGAATTAGGCAAAAATCTATCTTCAAAGAGAGTTAAAGATTAGCGATCACCAAAAACTGACGAAGTCTCTATAGTGGATACTTCCTTATTATTATAGAATGTAGATAAAACAGAAATTACAGAAAGCTGTTGCACATGTTGAAAGTTTGTAAGTGTAAACGCAGATGAAATTGAATATTCCGAGCTGAGTCTACAGCAGAGGTCAACGCTTCCTCGCCTGTCACATACTGTTTATACCTGAAAACACAATTCACTACGACTCAGAACGAGCTCATGGGCGTTCCTATTGCAAGACTTGGAAAGCTTGTAGCCTGTTGTTATATTATTTCAGTGGACAAATTACATTTCTGCTAAGAAAATTTGGGTCTATCGAATGCAGCAAATGGCAACACTAACCCTTTATCGCGTGTCATTGCAGTCTCCTTCGAGTAATGAATTATATCCGAAATTCACCGCTTTCTTAGAGTCTGATTTCCAGACAAGATGCTCCTGAGAAAATGTAAATACGTGGGGTATTGTTCAGCTGCCATGTAACAGAGATTCGATTTATCGCGCATGCCTCCTCCGTCATGGCTTATCTTGGCAATCCCAGCTGGTAATGGTACCCTATAGTTTTCCGTGAAGAACTGATCCGCGGGTCATCCAAACGTACTTGACATACGCGGGCAATCTTTGTCAGGGTGGAGCGTCATCTTAAAGACCTATAAAAATTTTGAAGCGGAGAGTACTTGATTTGTAGTAAGTCAACTGAACCAGTTTGCTGATCATGAGTTTGATGTCTGCTAAATAAACAAATAATTTTGCTCTCCATTCTTGGATCAAATATCGTTCAATTACTGATGTATCCCTCTGCTGGTTGTGGTCTGTTTGTATTTTAGAGATCCTTGTCCAACTATTCATATTTTAATCACAGCTTCAATGACTCCACAGTTGACAAACTGTAATGATGATTATTATCATCATCTTCAAGTCTTAGACCATTTATGGTTTGTACCACTTTCACACATTCCTCACTTTTCTTAGGCCGACCTATTTGCCTTCTCCCATGTTTTACCTTCTGATTTAGGATCATCTTTTGTGTTATGCTATCTTCCACGCGTGGTGTATGTACTTCCCGCACCTAATAATTCCTCATTTAGGTTCAAAATTTTCAGTTTTTCCTTATTTATTTACTTCTTTTCTTAACCAGTAAAGAGTGCCCTTCCACGGTTATGATGTAACCAGTAATATTAAGGAAGATGTTAGAGAGCTGGAATACCACACTTCAGTCCTTAGAAGGGTGCATTTCGTAATTTGTGACATTGCCAAAAATCTAAGTAAATGATTTATTTCGTGACTAATGAACATGGAAGGGCACGTTACATCAACCATTGACACGCCCGGAAACCACTGTGGCGGTTATTTTGGCGTGAGGTACTAACAATGGTTAACTATTACCGTACTATTATGTGGAGACTAGAGTAAAGCCCATTGCGAGGGGAGCAAATGGGCTATAGAAAAATTTTTAAACGACCTAGTGATAACCACATTATAAGTTGTGATAAAAACATAGTAAAATCCCGCTCTGGGAGTAAACAGAATACACAATGAACAAAGCAGACTCGCAGCGAGAAAATGAACATCACACCTCTGTCTGCCATTATAATGGTTCATATATATATATATATATATATATATATATCTGTGCCCTCCGTTTTTGTACTACTTGCATTTACCTTAGCAAATCCCGTCAAAAATGACTGAAATTTTTATGTTACGAACAAGTTTCGAAAGAAAGCACAATTTCAAAAAATCAATAATGACCTTTTTGTTTTATTTATTTTGTGACTTGTTACGTTTTGCTTAAACTTTCTCAAATTTTTTAAGAAACTTTTATGTTTCTTAATCTTTGCCAAAAATTCTTAAGATATGTTGTGAACTAGTTCTAATTAGTGCTACAGCGCATTTTAAATATCACATGCTCTTCTACTTACATGAATTTATGCATTTAATCGTCGTAAACAAACAAATAGCAACACGTAAATTTAAAGGAATGTCGTATATATCTCTGCCTCGCTTTATAATTTTTTTATCTCTGCCCTTCGTATTGGGTGAATTTACTTTCTGAACAGACAATTGCCTTTTAGCTGGCATCGCAGTTTTGTTGGAAAAAACACGCATGAAACTAGCGATTGTAAGGTATATTAAAAACCTCGCTAAGATTATTCTTCGCAGTTGCAAGCGTTTCTTAGTTCACGAAAGCCGCATTGCTTGTTCTTAAGAAAGACGCGTTGCTAATGGCCACGGCACAAATGCTAGAGGTCCTCGCTTGCAGGGCGAGGGAATGGACCTCATACCATTACGCGAGATGGGAATGTTGCATATCTAATGACCGAGAGAATCCTCACTCTGAGGAAACTATTGAAATCATAGCACCAGAATTTATTACATTTAAATTTATTTTATTTCTATACTGCCTGAGAAACCCCAGCATTGTAACTTGTTATTAGATAAGTATTAATAGCAGACCCGGCGGGTATGATGGGTAGCACTACCCACTCGGCAATTTCCAGGTGGGTATTTTACCCACCCGAAGTTTGTTTGTAGTGAGGCTAAACGTCTCGTCGGCGTCATTAGAGGGCGGAAGGGACTGGGGGCAAGGAACTTCAAGGAATTCGGCCGTGGCCTTTTGTAGGAACCATCCTGTCATTCACCTGGAGTGATTCGGGTAAATCATGGAAACCCATATCTAGATGGTCGGACGGGATTCGATCCCTCATCCTCCCAAATGCGAGGCCATAACATTAACGTTCATCCAATTCATTCAGTCCGGAATTTGAGGTCCACCTAGCAGGTTTGGAGCGTAGAGATGAAGAACTATTCGTAACGATCCCTGGATCGTCCTGTTCGAATGAACGAAGTTTTTCGAAATTACTCCCACGCAAGAATAACTTAAGAACGACAATGTGCCAATATCTATTCAATAACATCGCAATATTACATATTTATAGTAATCTCACTGATGAACTTATTTGTAAAAATTGGTGAATCAGTTAATTTAATAACATGCAAAGCACAGTACAATTTTTTCACTACGCAATTAATACTGAATAATAATAAACTTAAATAATGATAATTAATTTTTTACAAAATTCAAATATGTTATTGAATAGATTATTTGATAGAAAAATAATTTATTTTGTAGTTTATACACCTATGAATTCCTCTTATGAATTTGTTTGCTTGATTATTACTATTATTATTATATTTCTTTTAAAGGAAGATAACAAAATAACATTTTCAGTGATATTCCCCTTTGTATGACTACCAACAGGGATCTAACACGATCCGCCGGCCCTCATTAATACTTTAAATTTATGTAATGACATTTTATCAAACCGTAATGAGACTGTTTCAGTTCTTTGAGACTACATCCATACGCTTTTCCGTTCTCAGGTAAAATTTTTGAAGAAGACAAAATGATTAAGGCTAACCATATTTAATTAAAATTCATTCGTATTACCAAAACTGTTGTAGGCTCTATTTTAAGAGAAATGCAACATTCATAGTGAAAACAGATGTGACAATTGTATTATAAGGATCACTTTTCCATTGTTGACTATTTGGCTTTATCTGTTTCATCAATTTCCTCTTTTTACTCTACAAGTACTTCTCTCTGTTTTGCAGTAATTGTAACAGTCACATCTTCGAGAGGTGCAAATACATTAATTCGCCTCTCTCCTCTTTCCTTACATGTAACCTCTAATTCCGAAATTTCGTTCTTTATATTCTGTATTGTACGCAATTGTTTTTCTTTCGTCTTTTTTCCTTATGGTTTCACGTCTTTTTGACGAGGAGGTTATTAGAGGCGGGAAGAGAGGAAGGGGAGGGGGATAAGAAACGGGTACGAACTCAGCCATGGTATTTGAAAGGTATCTTCCCGACGTTCGCTTTGAGTGAATTCTGTAAGCCATGGAAACTGAAATCTGGAGGGTCGGGCGGGGATTCGAACTCGCGTTCTTCCGAATACAAGGTCAGAGCAATCAGTAAGCCTCGGTCACATCGAGTTGAAGCTGCGATTAAATAGCGTTTCCTGTTTATGCATTGCATAAATTCGCACTATATTAATGCCGCTTCAGCCAAGTCTATCGCTTACTGTGACGTTCTGTACTGTACGGTATAAAAAGTGAAAAACATGTTCTAGCCTATTATTAATTAATCCACCATGTCAATCGCTTCCTTCAATACTTGATTAATGTTGTGTTGGTGCAGAGGATGTATTTTAATTAGTCTAGATTACGTATTCAATTTTAGAAAAGTGTTAGCTTCAGTGGCGTACTACTATTATTACTATTACAATTACTCCGCGATTCACTAAAAGTGTTTGGCGGAGGGTGCATTGCACCTATCAGGAAAGGTAATAGTTTGGAAGGGATATACGGGATATGGCAGGAGGCGCCCATGGGCTATTGTGAGGAACCATCCCAGCATTCGCCTGGAGCGATCTAGGGAAACCATGGAAAACCCATATCAGGATGGCCGGAGTGCTTTATCGGGAGCTACTCCTGTCTGATTTTGTGTTTACTCGCCCAGTAAATCTATTCTATTCCATTCCCTAATCGCTCGTGGAAAA
The DNA here is from genome assembly GCA_031002005.1 of Vandiemenella viatica. Lineage (NCBI taxonomy): Eukaryota > Metazoa > Arthropoda > Insecta > Orthoptera > Morabidae > Vandiemenella > Vandiemenella viatica. Next base: position 326,106,584 of record JARYHS010013630.1, on the reverse strand, counting down.
AATGCGTAGAGAAATGAATCGGTTCTGGCCCTGATTTCTCTTATCTTATTTTCGCGGTCATTCCGAGATATGAATGTTGCTGGTAGCAATATTTGTTTGCTGTCATTCCGAAATACGTCAGTCGAGAATTTTTCAATTAACTTCCGTCGAGAGCAACGCCTTCGGTGCTCCAGGTCTTCCCAACCTAACTCCTTCAACATGGCACTTACGCTTTCCCTCCAACTATATATACCTGTCACGAATCGGCCGGCTCTTCTTTGGACCATCTCTAATGCCTCCATTAATCCCTTTTGATGAGGACCCCATACAGAGCAACAATATTCCAGGTGAGGCCTCACTAGTGACTTGTACGCAATCGATTTAACTTCCGGAGTGCATTGTTTTAAATTATGATCTAGTAATCGAAGCATACGATTTGCTTTCCCAATTACATTCTCGATATGCTCATTCCACGACAAATTATTACGTACGTGCAGTAATATGTTAAATCGATTGAGTGGAAGCTGCCACCCGGTAGCTCAACAGCTTATGTGAACACGTGGCTGAAATTGGGCAAGTAGCTGAGTTCACTTTGCAGCAAACAGCTAGCAATCTTTCTAACATGTTTCTGATCTACATACGCGGCAAGCATTGCATAGGGTCGCCTATCTATCGAACGTAGCTAGTACGCATCGATTCTAGTCTTGTCCATCAGAATGAGAATGTTTCTCCGTCAAAAATCTAGCTTTTGTTCGCATTACTTCACATGTAGTCCGCGAATGTATTTCACTTGTAACTGCTGTATTATTTATGTTTCAGTAGAGTAGAGTAGTAGGAAAACCTGTATGGTTTCCCGAGCCTACGTAACTCAGATTCAGGTGTCAGTAGAGGAAGAGTTGAAGACACAAGAAAACAAGAGATTCTTCGCACGTCTTAGGGAAAAAGTAAGGAAACAAATATAATACAGGGTGATTCAAAATAACGAGGACAAAATGAGATGCTAGATCAGTCATACCATAAGAATCAAAAATCGCATAGGAACAGAGGGTCGCAACCGCGAACCGGAGCCGCTACAGAGCGTCTAAAATAATACTGACACAAAGAGAAGAAACAAAACCATTACAGATCATTTTATTGATAATTACTCACTTACATGTGACTAATGCAAGCCAAATGTTGAGCCTACAGCAGATGCTCAAAGTTTTTGCCTGATGCATCGCGACAAGCCCGGCATCTCCGTTGCATGGAACGGCGCACCTTCTCAAAGATACCAGGTGTATCTCGAACACATCCGGCTGCCGCAACGATTCTTCCTGCCAAATCTTCCGCCGTTTCGACAAGTGTTTCATACACAAGTCCTTTTAAAAATCCCCACAAGAAAAAATCCAAGGGACCGTGTTTGTATCGTAACGCCCTCTCGTGGCTCTAGTGCCCTCTACAGGCGTTTGCGACCCTCTGTTCCTATGCGATTTTTTATTCTTATTGTATGACAGATCTACCATGTCATTTTTTCTACTTTTTTGAATCACCCTGTAGAATAACAGCACATCCGCTACAGCCAACTAACAAATAGGGACATTACATTGTCATGTAACAGGGTAAGTAGATTTTGTAACTGTCCTAAGATCTAACCTTTTTGCCTCGTTGATGGTAAAAATACACGAAGCAGTGGATGGAAATAGAGCATAATAAGTTTCAAAAGATCAAACCGACTGTCAAGCGGAGAGCAGGTCAGAAGAGATAGGACTGCGTACACGCTTCAGTATTGGCTGTAGCCCTTTGATCCTCTCATATGAGGGACGCCCCATTGTGTGATGCGTTTGAGGTGTATTTGACAGCACTCTGTCTTTTGATAGACTAAGTGAAATTTAGAAGTGAACTTAGATATCGATTTAACGGACGATTGGCACATTACTAAGTAACAAGACTGATAATGTATCAAACCTATCACGCTTTACTGAGGGCCCGATACAAACTAATACTATGACTTACTATAAACTTTATGCTGCAGATGGTATTTCCATATTCGAGATACATTCAGCCAGGTAATTTTTTGTTATTGTTACCTACCTATCGTACTTTCTGAACTACGTTGCAATACGTTTGGAGGCTAATAAGCAAGATGTTGAGGAGTATTCAAGTTCCAATCACAACCAGAACAACAAGAGCTATGACGTAGCTTAACGTATTTGTTAGTGTAACTTCTCAAATTGTATAGATTGCTTTATACGTGTTTGTGTTACCTGCGAATATAGTAATTTCTGTTGCTTTCTGGATCAGTACTGACTGCACATCTTTGAATTAAGTCTAAATATTAAGCCAATTTATCAACTTCGAAAAAAACAAATTTATTTTACAAAGGGTATTTCTCAATTAATTCATCATATGCTGTGTTAAAAAATACCTTTACTATGTTCGTAAGAGAGCATTTTTTGATCTCGACGCACTTATATCAACATGTATTTGTAACAAAATTCAGTATGATTTCGATTTGATGTTGTTGAACAGATACGATGTTTCGTACTTCATTTCATTTTGTATTCTTTTCTAAAGCACACTGTGATGGAACGTTACAACATCGAATTTTTATATTAAAATAACATCTTTTATTAAGATGGTAAATTTTTGTTCATGATATAAAATAATATTCACTTCCAAAAGGCTCAAGCTCAAGAGATACTGAAAAATTCATTAACACCCTCAATAAAAGTCCCTTGGATATGGTAAGGTATCCTCCTATATAATAAAAACTATCAAAATTAGCTGAATGATAATACATATTTGAAATTGTTTTCATAAAAATAAATCTTTTCCTGTTTTACAAGATTGTCGGTGGTTGCGCCAGGAAGATACAAAGGTCGATAGTAATTTTATAAACATTACAGAAAAGATTTAAAAGAGCAAACGAGTTAAAGCATAAACAATCACGTAATAATGTAGAATCTGGTTTTAGGGAAGCATTCTCGACAGTTATTTTTATTTTGTATTTAACATAGAAAGTAGTAAATAACAAATTAAATTATACTAATAATCGATAGCATTGCAATGGAGCGCACGCTCCGGTGGCAATCTCTCTAGACACCCATCCTTCTCCCTTCCTCCTCCAGCCCACTTTTGCCCTCAACCAATTTTTACTTCAGTGTTTTCGGTAAATTATTCATCACTTCTCTTGGCAATTCATTCCAATCCCTTACACCCTTTCCTATAAAAGAAAATTTTCCCACAGCCATATGTCTGAAATCAAGTGCTAGCTTGTGGTTATGGTCATCTTTACTCTTCCAAATACCTCCCTTAATTCTGAAACCAATATCTTTCAACTCTTCATCACCAATATAGGCCTTGTTCATTCCCATGACTCTCTTCACTCTCCTTCTATCCTTCAAAGTGTCACACTCCAGCTTCTTTATCATATTAGCTACCGATTGTGATTGGCGGTAATTTCCAAAGACAAATCTGGCAACCCTTCTCTGCACTCCCTCCAACTCCTGTATTTGATACCCAAAATGTGGATCCTTACTGCACCACCATATTTCGAATCTTCCATGTTGTGTCTAGAACTTCTGACTGTGTTGATCAGAATATTCTCCAAAGTAGAACATTACGATATTATTTTTAGGCTAAGACTTATGTTTAACTGTCTAAAGTTCTAAAGCATATAAACGAAACTGATATTACAAACATAGAATGGGGAGAAAATACTATTGTGTGCGCTAGAAATCAGTTCATGAACTTCAGTGCTCGTTACCACGAATAAATGATTTCCCATCCCTGCAGGAGTTACCTCCTATACACTCCTATACCTGTAGCGCTGATTCTATCCCGACTAGAATACCGATCTGGAATTTCTGTGGTTGATTTTTGGCACTGACTACCGTGCTACTGTGTGAGAAAATTGACACGAAATTTATGCCGAAAGGTGTTGTTGGAAGAAATTTGTTTCTCTCGTGTAAATCCATCTTTTCCAACTCAATTAAGAGCTGAGTTAATGGAGAAAGACATTAAAGGAGATGTTCAACTAGGATTTTAATAAAAAAAAAAGTAAAACTGAAAACTTCAGTACAAACTGCCCAGTATGTAATTCCTTGAGAACAGATTTGCTATTATTTAAGTTACCATATTACCTCTGGCCAAGACAATTTCATAATCAATGAATAAATTCAAGGAAGCACTTTCAAGGACGGAGGTACGGTGTCGCGGGTAACTGTGTTCCAGCAGATAACCCGACAGGCTGTCGACCACGGCAGCTTAAGAGATAGCGGGCTAGCCTAGCGTTGCAGGGGTCGCCGTTTGGAGTCCGGCCAGGGTGATGGGTGTTGTGCCTAGTGTTGTAAAACGAAAAAAAAATGTTTTTTTTCAGATTTGTGAGAAAAAATATGATAAAAACCTAGCGCCCTTGTTTTTTTTTTTCTAAATTTGTTTTTTTTTTCTTTCAGAAAACAATATATTTGATAAATTACAGTTTTATTTATGGAACTTACATTTTACATGTGTGTTTTAAATCTTACTAAATCATATAATGTCTTACATAATGAATCATAAATCTATCTATATAGGTAAAATATTTTTTTATTCATCCTCTATGTCGGTACCACATTCACTAGTATCAGTACTACTAACACAGTCGGAGTCGGAATTTTCTGTTTCTTCTTCTGTCTCCACTAGATCCATAACTTCAGAAATAGTTACATTTTCTTTTACTGGTTGTATTGTATTCAAAAGCTTTTGAGATTGCAATTTTAAATTGTGAGCAAAGTACACACTGTGCATAAAGACTGCGCCGATAGTTCTGTATTACGGTATTTTAAGTTTGAATTTAAATCTATTATCATACAAAATAGGAGCTTTATTTGTTTTCAGTCGTTGGTTTACGCCAACGATTGCAAGGAAATGATTCATAATTGCTGACAATTTAATGACTCAGTATACGCTGCGAGTTTAACAAGTATACGAACATAAGGAAAGCACAATAAGTAATAAAAAAGAGGCAAAAAAACCGTAGATAAATTTAAAATTTCTAAAAAAGATCCGTAGGTCTACAAATAAATTTGTAGGGCTGGCAGCACTAGTTCAAATAGTGAGTATCAATCCAAACAACGGGGATCCCCATTCGTAAAAGAAAACTTCAGTCAATGTTGCCAATAGTTTTGTATTTTTTTCTACTGAACCAGAAAAATATAGAAACTTTAAAAATAAAGATAAGTACTTAGTATAAACTCTGAAACAGTAATATTAAACGATAAATGCCTTAAAAATTTGAAATTTAGTAGTTATGAAAAAATAATACGTCCCAGAAAAAAACATGTTTTTTTTCACAGTTTTTTTTCATGTTTATTTTTCAAGTCAGAAAAAATACGTTTTTTTACAACACTAGTTGTGCCAATTCCATGCGGAGCTTAGTATACATCGAACGCACCCGTAAATACTTGCCAACTATATAAATACATATTGCCAGCTGTGAGGCCTCGAAGCCAAATACCATTAAAATAACCTACAGGCTACGGCGAGGATAACTTGCACGGAGCTGTCACTCAGCAGTAATATTGGATCCCTCGGGATGGGAAATCAGTCAAAAAAGCCTGCAATATTTCAGTTGGTAGGCTACATGTATAGCGGAAACCAATATTGTTGATGTTAATTTTCTGGCATACTGTGAAGCCAGTGGTTTCAAAGCAGCGAAAATTTTGGTAGCTTAATGGTTAAGGCGCTAGCTTTGAAAAGTGCGTCGTACGGTCGCGGGTTCAAATCCCGGCGGCGGCATGACACAATGGTTTAGTATGCCTCCGGGTTTTTTTAGTTTTGCCGTGAGACGAGAGATTTAAAAAGGCGCTAATTTTCGAAATCTACCCGCCGACTCCACTATATGCAACAAATGTGACACCTCACTTCATACGAGTATCGTATATTGGTAATTTTAATATATTAAGGTGTATATGTAGTATTAATGTGATAATTTTAAGCTATAAATATTTAATATTATGGAGATCACAGAGAAGATATGAGAGTAGGCAGACATATTACTTGGTTGGTGGGAGAGATCTCAGACCGTTGGCAGTTAGGCGTCTGTGAACGTCAAGCAAATTTGGAAAACTGAGTAAACAGGTCAGGAAGCAGATTGATTTGAAGTTTATAGTTGACCTGTTTACAAAAACTCCCATAAGACACAGATATTGTCTGTGAATACCTCAAGTTAAAATGTTAGGGATTCCGTTAACTTTGAATCTACAAAGAGCCCTCCGCAACAAAGAAAGGATTATTCTGTTTGCTGCGCTGAACTGAGCCTAGACTCACTTTCAGTGTGTCGCCTTGATGTACCACATGGCAGACAGCATACATTACTGTATAATGTAAATAGTGAGTTAAACAATTTAACTCTCTTTCTCTCTCTCCCATACGTGGATAGAACTAAAAAATAATGAGTGGGCTATAGTGAAAGACTGATTTTAGAATAAATATAAATTATTTGTAATAGACTTCTTTCTTTATAGCGTGTTCCTGTTTGTATTAATTAATACGTTAGATATGCCTAATGAACGTAGTCTTTCTTTGTTAATGAGCCTGACAATGAGCATAAAGAATTAAGGAGCCAATTAACATAATCTGCAACTTCCGAACTGGATTTGCAGCACGTGGCTTGCGGCTTGACCTGCAACTTCGCGGACGGGAATATAGACATCTATCAGAACGGACGGCATTTCATTCAGGAGTGATTAAGTTGATTATTTCGAGACAGCTATTACATTCTCATGGCTTTCAAATCTCATATCTTTAAACAAGCAATTCTTGTATATATATATATATATTTGGGATCTCGGAAACGACTCTATTTGGATGAAGCTTAATATTTAGATAACGTTAAGTTTATTTAAATAGGTGTATTCCATGCAAAAACGCGAATCTAAAAAAAAAAAAAACGAATAATTTATGTGTTCAGCATCTCAGAAACGGCTCTAACGTCATCTCGTAAACGTTTCAGGTACCAGAAAGCCTACTGATAGTTTCTCTTTGGTTTCGATAAGGAACTCTTATATATTTAAATGACAAATTCACGTATACTAAATTACCCATGCGAATATTTCGCACAGTATCTTGATCAGTCACCGATTGGTAATATAATAATGAGGAAATAAGTAAATGCAAGTATTTATTACTGAAAGGTATTTTATTTTGGATAGTAGTAATAATTATCACTTTTATTGTTAAAATACGTTGTCTTTAGATACTACATGTTTAACATTTAAAAAGTAAATATATATTTTTAAAAAAAAACTTTGTCAGAATTCATTTTTTCAGTCTTCTTTGCTTTACAAATCTTCTTTGAAAACAATATTAGCAATTATAATGTGATCATCGTTCACTTTTTGACTGTATGTGTCTTTAACACAAAAATAAATATTAATAAATTAACAGGCTCGTGAAAAAGCCACATACGTGTATCCATACGAAAAAATAGGTTCTGATAAATAAAGTCCTGCCTTTTGAAGTGACTGACCTTGTGCTTTATTAACTATCGTAACGACTCTTACTTTAATTGGGGATTGTTTTCCTATCATTTGGAAAGGCGGGGTTTGTAGTGTGAGGTTAATGCGAGGTAAGAGCATAGTTTTACCGGAGAGAATTAATTTACTACTGATTATGTGCTCGTCTAAGAGAATTACCACTAATCTTGCACCATTAATTAATCCCTGATAAGCATTAATATTTTATTTAACATAATAATAGAGTTTTTCTTTAAAAGCAATTTATGAGGTGGTAAACAAGACGGTCTCGAAAATGACTTACGATTTGGATGAAATTTCATATGTAGATAACGTTTTGATTTTCAGATTTGTAACATGATTTTATAAAAAGAAAAAAAGAGCAATTCTTGGATTTGGTGTCTCTGAAACGGCTCTAACCTCAACTTGTAGAAGTTGCTGGTATCGGTAAGCCTGTGATGTTAGTTAAGCTTCTCTCTGCAAGGAACTATGCACTTAAAATGCCTAGGAAGCCTTCTATAAAAACGTTTAACTTTAATCAAACTTTATTCAAAATGTTGAATATTGAACAGAGATCGAAAGATGCCGAGCGAAGATAGGTCATCCAGATACTATGAATAATGAGCCAACACCGACACTACCTTAAAATTTGGGTTAGAACAGCATGCCCCTGGTGGTAACTCGATTCGCCGTGTATTGCCCTGCTTCCGTGATCTACATAAATTATTTTTCCGCCTAGCATCCAACGGTGATGGAAAGACTTCCGACAATCCTCTCTAAACGTGAAAGGATGAGGTTCGACATCTTCCTGCTTACCTTTTTTACATTAACACCACCAACAACAACTACGATTACATAGTACTCGTAAAAAAGAATCTCTCGCCACAGATTCATCACAAACCAGCGATTGCCCAGTAACGTTCTTATATGTCTCACGTTTTATTGAGTACGCATTTATGATCACCACTCAATTTAATTTATGGACTGATAAGTTTTCTCTATCGGTCTCATTTCTTTTGCATTTATTGATCGACTTTAATTAATGTACGGTAAATGTTAAAAATATATATATTTTTTGGAATCAGTAGGTAGCGTACTATTTGTAATTTTTTTATTTGTAAATTGAGGGGTTTAATTTACATTGCATATCAAATTTCTGAGATCATTAATTAATTTTTTAGTGTGCACCGTTAGTTACATTAAATTAATTCCACTGGTGCAAAACTTCATTTCAGTAATTATAAGCAAATTCATGAAAACTCAATAATTACCGCTTTATAAGACATTAATTAATTTTGATCAATAATGGAGTGTTACAGACCTTAGCTGTCAACTTTATTGATAGACTAGCTAGCAAAACCGAAATCAGGATAGCTGGATCAGGAACTGAATCCAAATCATTCCAATCGAGTGTTAACAACCAACCCTTCAGGCTAGCTAATGAGATTATGACAGTAAGTAGTAGCTGGTACAGCAGAGATACAAGTAAATGTAAAAGAAAAAAATCCCTGTAGCCTTGTTTCTGGTCCTCTCAGTTTCTCCTTGAAACGAGGAAATATGATAGTTCAGTACAGTTGATAAATGAGCGCATTTGATGTTGGCGATCACTGTTCTATGATATCTATGTTTGAAGTGTTAGCTACTGTATTATCTCTCCTCAACTCTCTAATACAAGACAAGGGCCTGTCCATTAATTTCATATCAAGTTCCTGTGACAGGCAGTAAGAATTCTTATTTGGATTGGTAAAAATCCATTTAACCCTTGTAATTTATCTCTTTATGGTCTCTTCTTAACTCCTGTGATGGAGATAGCCAATAAGAAACCTGAAAAGGACTATCAACCAGAATTAACTAATTATTTAAATAAAAATTTCTTTAATTAGCGCATGTCAACCATTTTTGCAGATTTTTAAAAAATAATAAAACCTTCATAGTTAAACTTACACACCATTCAACAAATGACACATTCTCGTATAACTGTTAGGTTTCAATCTTTAGTTACACCAAGTTTTCTTTAAAATCATCGTGCAATTTAGATATTCATTCCGTCAGATCTTTGTTTAATCTCAGGTCTGTTCGAAACTTGTACTGTTGTCGCCGCTGGCATTAAAAACGTCTCCCGTATAATAAGGTCGGTGCTACCAACCATATTCAAAGATGTCGATTACACCGCCTTTAATTTCATGAAACAAACAAGAATAGATTTATAACCACTTAATAAGAGAAGTAGGGCGGATGTAGTTACCTCACAAGGCAGATCAAGATACTGCCGGTATTTTTTTTGTGCTCAGGAAACTTAACTGTCATAGTGAACTACCATTTTTTAATTTGCTTGACTCGGTGGGTTTTTTTAAGTCTTGAATTTTTATGCAGATTATTTGTTGGCGCTAACAAAAATTAAACCCACTTTACTTACCACTCCCTGTTTTGCATGTCTGCGAGGCAGGTATCAGCGACCATTACGAATTATCTGGAAATTAATTTAATAAATAGACTGAAGGAAATATTTCTGCATAATCAAAAGAAATAAAGCACAGCCATATTACTAGTTGTAGCCTACTCCTACGTTTAGCTGGCTGGTTACCTGAGGCTGGTATTAGCGCTGGCCTTTATTTCGCTGCAGCTGACTTGTCTCCGTTTTCATTACGCTTCCCGCCAGACCACTGCGCAGAAAATTGTTCCCTCCGTATTCTCTACCTTCGCTCGATTCAAGGCACTGCACAGTCCTACATTCCATACTTTCTGAGAAAAACTAAAAAAAAAAAATAATAATAAAGGCATCCTACGACTCGAGAAGTTATTGAAAACCACGAAGCGCGTAAATACATTTCATGCTGAGTAAAACACATTTATTGTATTTTTCTAGGAGCATCGTTTCTGAAATCAAATTTTAATCTCAATTCTCTACCAAAATATCTTCCAGCTCTCTTTTGTCTAAGGACGAGTTCGCAAAGAACATTGATTCAGAAAAAAAAAAATCTGCTTAAACATTCTAGCGGGATTCCCAGAAACAACAGACATCAAAATTCTGTAAGAACGGAGACTTTCCCGGCGTATGCTTGAAATGAAGTCTTCACGGGTGTACCGCCGGATAGTGTTTTGAAAACTTCTGCTAGGAAAAGAGATTTTATAGATACTAAACAGTTTATCTAATTATTGCAAGTAATTTCTTCTGCACTTGACTGTTAAAATAATAGATTATTATTTAATAAGTACGCCAATGCAACTGTTGTTGGTTAGAGAATAAATTATATCCAGCAGCAATTGCATTAGCGTACTTATTAAATTATAAATTATTATTACATACCAAACTGCAAAACTAAGGGTTTTGTTTGTATGAAAGGCTGTATAGTGATAAAAATCTCACTGTGTAAAATTAAAACTTCCATTACCTGGCAAGGTGTGAACGAGCCATGCAACATATTACTTTAATTCCAGTTGTAAGCAAGAATACAGAAGCAATTATTCTGTGGGCTGGGAAGATCTCTTCGTGTGTCGATGACAGCTTCAAATATGAGGTAGTTTTTTCACCAATGCAATGGCTTTGTCAGTAGCTGATTGAAGGTCAGATTGAGATACATTCATTCCGAACTGTGGTCATGACAACAGATGTACAGTACCATAGAAGGCGGAAGTTTAAGTAAGGCAATTAGTTGTGTGGGTTACCGACTTTTTCTAGGCATGGGATGGGCAAAATTATTGCTCCGCGGAATGTATAATAATTTGAAGATAAGAAACCAATCCAATTAAATTAATGAAATTTGTAATTAATGAGAAAGTTGGAAAGAGAGGCAGTTCTATTAACAGAAGTATATCGGTGAGGTAATGAATTAAGTCCTTTTCCGTCACTATAATGAAATTATAGATGTAAATTTCACTAAACGACGAAGAGTTCCAGAAAATATATTGCGAATATGACGCCAGGGAAACAATTCTGTATTGACCAAGGGTGATTCTGAAGCAGAAAATGAAAACTTGGAAATACTGTAGAGAAATTTGATCCCAAATACGAAATGAGCTAAAAACAGATTCATAGCATTTGCTAATAAAGATTTAGACAGTAAACATTGACATTGAAACTCTCAGGGTATGAAGAGAGATTTCAACTAGGGTTTGTTATAATCATACGAAGTGCTGCGAAGTAAATTTCTAAAGGTAATGAGCATCCTCAAGCAGCTGTCCTCATTGACAACAATCTGATAGTTGCGTCCGGAAGATTGAAATTCACGAGGCTAAAGGCGGAAAAAATAACAGAACCAACATAAAACAGAATTTTGCAGCGAGTGAAAACGCAGAGGTAGTGAATTAATGGGAACAATTCAGGAGAATTAGATTGGAACAAACAAAACGGTATCTATATAATTAAATCAGATAAACTGAAAGTTGATCAGAAAAATTCTCAGTTGAACAATAAAAATGAACTTCAAACCGATTGATGTTTCAATTTAATTTTCCTTATTATCAATAATATTATTGCGTGCTTCAAATGGTTACCCTTATAGTCAGTAAAATCACCCTCTGACTTTGTAACCACCTCTTGGTTTTACTACAAAAATGATCAGCGAGCAATATTTTGAGTTGTAGGAGTCATAAGCAGAAGGAATGTTCCAACATTTCATAGGTAAACTTATTTCATTTTTCAATTGGCAAAAACACTTTTATGAACAGGTAAAATGTGTACACGATTTTTTTTATAACTTCCGTTGTTTTTCACAATTTTTTTTAAACTAGTGCAACATGTGAAAGCTATATTATTATTATTATTATTCACAAAATTTGCATGTCCAATTATACGACTTCATAAAAGATATCCACTGGTAATGGAGGTTGATTATTGAAATGTGTTGCGTACATGTCTGACATAAAAGATATCTACTGGTACTGGGGAGTGACTGTTGAAATGTCTTGCGTACATGTCTGACACTTTTTTTTTTAACTGCTTAACGTCTCTTTAACAGCGAGGTCTTTAGAGACGGGAAAGGATGGGGGACAAGGAATGGGAAGGAATTCTGCCATGGCCTTTTGAAGGTAGCATCCCGGCATTTGCCTGGAGTGATTTGGGAAACCATGGAAAACCCAAATCTGGATGCCCGGACGGAAATTCGAACCGCCGTCCTCCCGAATGCGAGGCCAGAACGCTAACCGTTACACCACCACGCTCGGTGTGTCTGACACTCTTCTTGATAATTAAAATAGGTAGATCGAAACGTTGCTGAAAGAATACACTTACAATGGCAGTGCGAAGTTGAAATACTCACTACGCAAAAAAGACTATGAAATACAGTGGAAACAGCTTTTACTTCAAAGAATTTTGGGTTATTAATGTAACCTGCAGCTTAGATATTTTAAAAGTAAAAAAAGTTCTTATAAATATGACAAATATGACTTGTAACAATTTTCTTATTGATCGGGAGGAATTCTTACTTCTACGACACTTTTTCCCCTTTTTTCGTCCTCTGTATCAACACGAAAGTGCTTTTTAATTAAAATTGTTGAACGCAGAGTTAAAACCTGCTTTCAGATGCGTGGGTTCCTACGTCAATGCAGGTATTACCTCATTTTGTGCGCAGTTTCCTACGGAGATACGGACACTACGTGCATTCTAGACCATATGCTATGTACGTTGTTGTACTTACTGGAGCGGTAAAAATAGGTCACCTTTGAAGTAGGGTAGTATTTGATTGTGAAGTTCGGTTGTTATCATTCTAGATGATGGACTTGATCATTCACAGATGTTGAGCATCAATTAGTAATTCAACTCAGCGTTAATTTGGATCTTTCTTCAATATTCATGAATATGTTACATGATATAATTAAAAACGTATATTACAATTCTTATGATTAAATTTAATCTCTCCTGATAAAGATAGAGTAGATTTAGATTTATTTTCGTAATCATATATACGTGCTCAACATAGTCGAAATAATTTAGCGGGAAAGTTATTCCAAATTTTAAAATCCGGAAAGAAAGTTTTTTTCATTAATAGACGGATTCTAATATCAATCAACTTAATCGGCTTTCTATACAAATGAGAGGAACAACGAAATTAAAGAAAAGGTATGTTGTGTTGCTGTTAATATTTTTCTCGTGGAAATTTGTTAGCTAGCAGATAACTTTTCATGGGAAAGATTTTGCCATCTTTTAAATTACTACATATTGATTAATTGGATAAGTCGATAATACAACTGATTGTGGAATACATAACAAACCAAGCAACCCATCAATGATTTGGGTTGAAAACTTATGTTCTTGAATTCGGCATTAATAAAAGTGAGTTGTTGCATATTAAAGGAAAGATGTAAAAGCCGTTGGAACAACTGAGGCGGAAATGGAAGTAATGTTTTGGAAAATTTTGAAAGACATATTTATCATATTTATATAAAATCAAGGAAACTGCTATACATCACTTGATCTTCCGTTCGTATTTCTGCAGTATCTGTGACAAATCTTTTTGCTTATAGTTATTTTATTGCACCGGTCACTTCTTTATTTTAAAAAATAATCAAAAAATCTATCATTTATTTCTGCTCTCACCGTTACATAAATTTCAAAAATAATTTTATTTACAGTTATCAGTTCCATTACGCGCGCATCGTAATTTGAAACAGTCCGCTATAGTTAAAAAGCACACGATTAATTGGTGACTGCGCGTACATTGTGGAAACACAACTGTGTTTGACCGAGTGTGTAACGTAATGTCATACACGCAACATTTCACGAAAATCATTTGATATACAGTTACGCCGACGAGGTATATTCGCAGTGGTTGGTTGACCTCGAGTCGTGATAATACAAATAAGTCCCACAAACTTCGGCACCCACATAAGAAGGCTGACTGATACTTTTCATAATTGGGCAAACACAGTATGCCACATACCAATAGATGTATCTCAAAAGTGATGCCAGTCTTTTATCTGTTGGCAAGTTCTGCGTTAAGCATGACGTGAAATAACGGCGCTACGTTGTTCAGTTAGCTCCTCCTTCACAATTATTTACTGCTTCGAAGGGGAGTAGATACAAAAGACTGTTTGCTCTGCAAACAAGTGTGTATACTCATCATCCTCTGTACTCCACAATTTTTCCCTTCGTGAATATTTTCTATTCCCCAAAGTAATCATTTAGCTAGCGCTCTATAAAAACATTGAATATATCCTAAGATCTTCGATCTTGAACCTTCAGGCCACACCACAAGAAAACGTACATAGGTCATTCGTTGTTAAGAGTACTTCGAATAAAATAAAGATCAAACTATATTTTTTTTCCCTGTTTCAGGTCGATTTTAGGAAACAAGTCTCGTGGTACAAATTGCATCTGTATTTTATCTCTTCCCCCACTGAAAGCATAACAGGCGCTATATCATTATTAGTCTTCAAAGATGAAACTGTTTTCAGCTACAATATGCTTAGTTCCCCATCCAATATGAAAGGAAATATAAATGATGCTGTTGCTAGCAATATTAATCAACTCATGAGATACAAAAGCTGTTGCAGATTTCTTGCACGCCATATCATACCACACTATAATTTCTGAAATCAGCACTTGGGAAAATTAATTACTGCACATATAATTGTCACAGCTTGAGTGATTGTACGATTAAACAGCAAGCAAGGCAACTTAGAAGTTAGGCAGTGTCCTCAAAGTAGATTGCTGATGAGTGGATAATGGTGCAACGACATTTCCAAAGCAACTTGTAAGGTGACAAAAGTCCCTTACACTTTAATTTTTTGTGAATAATTTTTGTTAAAAGTTAATTAAATATTAGTCTTGCTTGTGTTGTGTATATAAATGTGTCAATAAATGTGTTATGAAAAAATGATAAAGATAAACGTATATTAAAGTGCCAGAATATCTATGGACAATGATTATCTATGATAATGTATATCTTTGGACAGAAGACAAAGAACATATGACGAGGGTACGGATGAGAATATGGAATATATCTGGCAAGTCGTTGAATAAAAGGAATGTAAGAAGTGTGTTTTGACCCTTGTGAATATAAATAAAAGTGTTTTTTCGAGTGTTACTTCAAAGAATTCGTTGTCTAGATATTAATTATTTGTTTGTTTCTGAACCGTGAATGGAAATAATCTGCCGGCTTCTGCAGCTTAGATTACGGCTGAAGACGGGCAGATTACACATACCTAAACCTAAATACAGAAAGAGGAGACCTTACAAACTACATATGACCCTTTCACAGCAAATTCCCATTGGACAAGTCTGTTCCCACTTAGAGATGGGTCGTTCGCGAGTGAATCAGTTCTTTTGAGCAATTCTTTTAAAAGAGCGAGTGAGCAGTCGCTCACTAAAAAGTGAACGGTAGTTCTTCTAGGTGAGTCGGCTAATTCTGAAGATCAAGAAGAGCTTGTTCACGTGGGATTTGTGGACTATTGAGCTAAAAAAAGGTCTAATAATTGCATCAAAGTCGATTTAAGGGACGTATTTTCATCGAAAAGTGGGGGTGTAACCGGATTCTGAGTGGTGAGACCTAAAAAAAAAAGAAGGTCTCAAACATTACTGAGCAAATGAGCTAGTGAACCGTTCAAAAGAACTAGTTCGTAGAGTGATCAAATGAACACCGCTCTTTTTAGTGAATCACTTTGCCCACTCAGGGAGAAGGTTCCGAGTGGGGATAAACAGGAGGATAGGAGCTCTCCCTGATCCACGACCACTCGAGTTGACAGGTTGTTACTAGTGGTAACTGCCGATGGAAGCTCTACTACTGGTCTTCTAAGTTGAGGCAGCGATATGTGACCGGCGAAGCCAAAGGATATAGCCGACAATTCCCCAGTGCCAGCGATGACGCCGGAGACGCCGCGAGTCACAGGACGGAACACTGTTAAATACCGCGTGATTGATTATCGAGGGTGGTAATTGCTAAAGGTTACACGCTACAGCGTTGCTAACTTGTTGCGTCGGAACTGCGTTGGGGTTCACTAGAGTACAGAGCAATGTTTGGTTTGGAGGAATGGCGGTATACATTTCCTGTATGACTAATAGATAATGACACATATCATGTCTAAAAGTTGTTTTTCTTGTGACGAGCCACATATCTTCGTTCATAACTAATTGAAATCGATAAATGAGGTATTATTTTAAAGATTAAGGTCTCCGCTTCGGTGAAATCATGAAGTAAGAAAGAAATTTATTGGAAGTCAACCCGCAAAGAGCAAAAGTATTAAGATTACGCATATGACACAATTCAGAGTGAAGCCGCTAGGCTTCATTTCCGTCGATATGGCATGATCGCATAACCGCTAGATAGCTGCAACACATATCGGTAAACTGTGTGTGTTTTCGCATTTATTATTATTATTATTATTTTGGTTAAATATTGTTCTGTTTAGTAATTTAAATTACCACGAGTTTATGTCATATGTATGTTTTACGCCTCAAAAACCTTTTTCTAATTGTTTAGTAATACGTTGTAAGTATTTTGTTACGTACCTATTGCAGTTAAAAAATAAACCATTGCTAAAAATGAGCCGAATCATTTTTCAACCCACTGACCACCAAGATCAATATTAATCGAATTTTATTTGCGAAAATTTTGCACGGGTCATCTAGTTTTAATAAATGCTATTTTCATATGCTGAGATTGAGACCGGAGCACTCCGCTGAATGAATGAGATTGCGGACTCAAGTGGCAGAATAGAAGATAGTCTGTGAACGAAGCCGTTCTCGGCCTATTGCTGCCATGTAATCTTCACGGGTCCTCCGCCGGATAGTGTTGTCAAAGACAACCTACTCTACGAGCTGTACAACTCTGGTTGTCCCAGTCGTAACACCAGACTTGAAGATGGCGACAGAGTTAGCCGCCGAAAGCTCGTCTTTCGACAACACTATCCGGTGGAGAACACGTGAAGATTACATGTTAGGAGATAGTATACTGAGTGTCTTCCAGCAACCTTTCCTAGCATTCTCTCTTTCCTTGGTGGTTACACGGTCGCAACAAAATTAGTAAATCTAAAAAAAACCTCTACATTGAAGATATCGTTTTAAATAGCTTGGTTCTGATGCACTGTTAATAAACTACAGAGAACAGATTACTGTCTTATTGCACACAGTTGTGGGTGTCACTAAAAACTTGACGAAATCATTTGTTTCTACTTAATAGTCGAAGTCTACGAAGTCACGGACAGCAATTAGTTTTAATAGATCTTCAGCATTCGTTATTTGGAATCTACTTTTAACTGATTAAGATGCCACAATATTAAATACGATGTTGGTGGAGACGTTAAATTTCCATGCACTATTAGCAGCGTATCGTGTAGATAATTTAATCAGTCGATTTTGTATCGGGGATTGCGAGTAATCGAGTGGAGTGGTGCTCAGCCTCGTGATCGTAACAGTACTCCGGGAATAGATAATAATCAGCGCTTCTATTGACGCGGTCTTCAATTGTGAGGGTGGCTGGTACAGACATCAGTGGCTTTAATTTTCCCCATACACAATGGTGTGCTACAGGACTAGCTACAAACTTATAAACACGCTCGTTGGATAACAAAATTCAGAATTGTAGCATATTGTGCGGATAAAAAATAGATTGCCATTAAAGGAAAATATCTGAGTAATGGTTATAGTAACTCAGAATATGTCTGAAGCTGTGCACAGAGCAGTTCATGCGATGGCAGAATAAACTTATTGATTTTGAGCTACGAACTTGTAACTCCGTTTTCCCTTCATGCTATTCAAAACGTGAATTTGCGCGGCACCGTCCAATTAAGTTCCCACCGGTGATGAATGGGGTGAAATTTTTCTCTACCTACTGAATTTCCTCAGTTATGAAACAAAATGGAACAAATTTCATCAAACGCCAAGAAAAGTAACAAATAATTAGGATGAAAAAGAAAGCCATTCTATTTTTGAAGTAACAAAACATATCATACATACTTTTTTTTCTGCAGGATAGAATTGTAAAAATTATCATACTTAACACGGATATCAAAAACAGTTTATCTTCATAGCTACGAAAGAAATCAAATTTTTTACACTGAGGCGTCCTGTCGATGTCTGAGGTCATTAAGAGCGAACTCTTATTAAGGGAGGTTAATGAGCGTAGCATTGAAGTGCTTCGTCATACTGTGTCTGTGAAACATGATATTGTTGAGCATTCGCCCAACTTAATACGGGGAAAAAAAAAGAGTTGAACGGGTGATACGTTACTTGAGGGGATTGGCCTCGTGCCTATATTACTGGTTCAGTCGCCATCACACAAACTGCGGAATCAGGAATGGAATCTGGGAAATAGTGAATTAATTTAAGAAAACTACAAGCAATTCCAACACGCATCGCAAAACCATCGAAGAAAATAA
Organism: Vandiemenella viatica; assembly: GCA_031002005.1. Taxonomy (NCBI): domain Eukaryota; kingdom Metazoa; phylum Arthropoda; class Insecta; order Orthoptera; family Morabidae; genus Vandiemenella; species Vandiemenella viatica. The sequence continues at coordinate 326,087,817 of JARYHS010013630.1, read as the reverse complement.
ATTGTTTGGTAATTACTGTTTCAGGTATTTGTAAAAGAACATCATAATCTATATATAAACTTTCTTTACTACTTTTCCCAAAGGCCAGTTTAATTTGTGTTTTAGGAGTCGCACTTCAATTAAATTATTTCGATAATTTTTCATAAATGGATGCACAAAACTAATCTGTTAATTATGCTGAAGTGCCTGTTTGCAATGGAAATTGTTTAGACGTCAGATGCAAATACAGATCAAAACGCAAATAAGCGCATCACCCTACCTAGAGCGGTCAACTCATCTTTTAGGTGCGTGTGAAAACTATTAATACCGCCCAGGGCTAGGGGGGGGGGGGGGTAACTAAATGATTGATAACACGACTCTTGGTACAGTGCGACGAATTTAGCAGACAACTAGGATGGCAGTTACATAATAGGTACAGTGCAGCAAGTAAAAACAGAGCAATCTTGCTGATTTGATGGCGATCACGGCAAAAGAGCGAATTAATGTAGATTCTCCAGGAGTAACGAACGAAAATTCCGGTTAAACGTAAAACGAGGCTGATACTCCCGAAGAACGCAGTTTTTTTTTAGTAATTTGAATTTTGGAAAATAGGTAAAGATTTTTTAAATAAATTCCCAACTCTCCCTGTAGCAGTGGTTATCGTTCCTAAGAATTTTGTGCGACTTGTTGCGTTAGCTCCTGCTGTTACTCTCGCAGTCTCTACCTTATCTGAACAGAGGTCGCATAATCGTAGAGGGCGCTGATACTTTAACCTGAGATTTAACATTTCCTAAATTGAATCGTTCCTCCCTCCTTTTAATAGTTCCGTCCGTTCGCACTAAAATTAAACGGCTTCGAAACACTCTCGGTCCTCTCGGTCCTCTCGGGTCGATATGCAACTCAATCAGCTAAGGTCGTCGCGACCCCAGGCAGTTCTATCATTAATGTGGCAAAATAAATCGAAAATAAAGAATAAAAGCTTTTGATATTTCGCTTGAATTTCGAGATACAGCATGTCAAAAATCAGTTGTAGGTGTAGTTCCTTGTACTTTTGGTGAAGTTTCTTCTGGTCAAGGCCGTATTTCAACCCAACAACAAGAAGAAGAAAATAAAACACCTTTTGTGCATTTTCACCTTGTAGATATTGTGGTTTTGGTTTTTTTTTTTTTTTTGTGTGTCCAGTCCGGACCTCACTTTTGAGATACAATAACTCGAGAACTAAGTGAGATATCAAAAAAGTTTATTCTTAATTTTCGACTTGTCTCGTCGAGTTACATACAAATTCATCGCCAGATTTGGCTCTAATGAAATTTTTCTCCTGATCAAGGCTGCATTTCAACCTAACCACGTCAATTTTGAGATACACTATCTCGAGAACTAAGCGCTAATGATCCCGATTTCGACGCGCCCTAAAGCATCAACAACAACAACAACAACAACAAACAACAACAACAACAACAACAACAACAACAACAACAACAACAACGATAACTAAGCGAGAAATCAAAACAAACAAACAAAATTATTCCTTACTTTCAATTTTACTCGTCGAGTTACATAAGAATCCATAATCAAATTGTGGCGCCACGGTTATCGTAAAATCCCCCGACACCACGCTTCCTGACACGAGGTCAGCTGTACCGAGTCTCGGCGGCGGAAAAAATGTACACAAGTTTTTTACTCGGCCAAAGTTCTGATTTAAATCTCAAACATTTCACCAATGTGGTCGGACTGAAGGCATACGACACTTTTGAAGGTGATATGTCTCTGGGATGGGGACATCACACTTAGCGGCCTCATAGTCTCTTTCGGAAAAGTAGGCCCTACGGGAGAACCTAAACAACCTGCAGGTTGTAAGGAAACATAGTTCCTTCACACTTAGTTTTTGTTTCTTTATTTTTTTCTTTTTGTAATGTATGCTGCGTTCATATGTTTTGTTGTTTCAATTTTATTAAGATGTAGTACGAACTATTTTTGTATAATAGAGAAAAAGTATCTGGTTGTTAGATTGGTACGCTGTGGGCTTGCACCAGAGAGAGAGAGAGAATATCTCTAAAACGTGTGGAATAGTTGGCGAAAAAAATAAAAAATAATAATGTCTGTATGGTGCGGATCGCCCCAGTTTGAAAGAGGACATTAACTGTGTGGTTAATCAGAAGAACAGTATGAGGAACTAGTAAGTATGTAGCTTTTTCTGAACACTGTCAACTTATGAAGTGCACTGTAAAAGAGATTTACGTTGAATTATGAATACAAGAATGAAAGGAAGTATTTACTTTGTTTTGTTGAGCTACGTGAACTGATATGAAGGAAAGTAACTTATTTAACTTGAATCAAACTGGAATGAATTAACCGCTTTATCTTATTGCAACAGGAACGAGTCAAATTAAAGAAACAGGAAGATTATTATTATTATTTTGGTTATGAGGTGATTTTTACGTTTTTAATTTGGATAATCTGAATTATGAAGAATACTATTATATGTGACGACAGCGACAGGACAAGAACTTATTATGACTGATCAACGAAGAGTATTATTATATGTGGTGACCGTGACAGGACACAATGCTAATTATTTAACTTGCTAATTAAAGAGCCTATAATCTTCTGGAAGCCGCCGAAAGGAAGGTTCAAGAAAAGAAATTTAAAGTGCAAGTAAGAGATAAAGTTTTTGCAATGCAAATAGTAGAAACAGAAAGATTATTTTAAGTTGGGTACACTGAATGTACGAAAAATATAATATCATCATTATTATGACGAAGAATATCATCATAAGGTGAAAGGCCGCAGGACAGAGAGCCTATTTCCTTGATTCCCGTTAACAGATAAGTTAGTATTGGACTATTTGCATAATAGGCGACAGCGCAGTTCGATTTAATACAGTGCTTACTGACATCAATAGCCGCAGTAACTAGCCTGGAGTAGTCAAAACTTCTTTCCCACTCGTGTGACAACTATTAATACCATCCAGGGCTTGTGCAGACGACAAATTTACTGATAACACGATCTGAGCACAGTGCGACGAATTTAACAGGCAACTAGGCTGGCAGTCAGGTAGTACGTAAAAAGCAACAAGTTGAAACAGAGTTTAGCTTGCTAGCGTTATGGAATCTTTTTTGCGACCATTGGATCAATAATTCCGATTCTTTACTGTGGTATCATCCAGTACAGAACTCTGCACAATAGCAGTGAATTTAATAGGAATTGTTGTAGTGTTCATACAGAAAACGGCGGAAGAAAAAGAACAGACTATTGATGCTCTCACTTCTGCCCACGTATTCGTGTCTCAATCTAATATGAAGTCACATTATTTGTCTCACATTGAGTTTCTTCAAATAGCATTAAATTAGGTACAATAGTTTTGTGCAAAGTGACACTGGTTGTGAAATCATGACCTCAGTGGTAGTGCGGGTGAAAGAGTGTACTCCCTTTAGAACTATTTCTTACTGGCATTGATGTATTCAGATTAAATGTCAGACGTATTTGCTCTTATAATTTGATGTCCATAACATTAGCAAAACAATACTCTTATGTCTTCATTGACAATGTGATGTAATAAAAGTATGGTGTGAAAGCAGTTGCCGCATGCTTCATCTGACCGCGCGATGAAAGGGCGGAGGTGGGACGGGTCCTTCTCCACATTGAAGAGCGGGCGGGGGATCTATTGGGCCGACCTACGGTCCCGCCTCACATCGATTCGGTATTCAGGTCCAGCGGACCAGCCAGGGACAACGAATCAGCAGCAACATCAAACATTCTCTGGTAATAAAAGAGGTAACTCATGTTTACAGGAGACACCAAATCCATTTGTACGTGGACATTGAATATAAATTAGACCACCATGTACGTATCACAAGAAATATGCTACAAATTTAACGATTTGATTTCGTAGTATCCGGTTTGCTGTGGAACAAAGCAACTAGTTATAGTATCAAGTCCAACAAGCTAAGAGCGATAATTTGCATTATCGTATAGCTCTGCGCACTGGTCGTTTCTTTAGTTAGGTCATCACATACATGTGAATGCTTTGTGGAACAGGTTAGCTGTCACTTCTGTTGAAGTTTATAGACCTACACTTCTAGAGGAAAACAAACATGCTCTCCTAGATCAGGGACCTGCTAGCACCACCAATGCTGCCTGCCATATATTATTTTGATTACTTTGTAATATTTACAATGTAAGTAAATCATTCAAAATAATAATCAAATGTTTTTATTTAACGACTAATTAAGAGACACAGTAATTGACATATATAATCAAAGTTAACATTTTAACTTTGATTAATGATACAAGGTTTATCCTAAAAACTTACGGTAACTGACGTCATACCTTAATTATAAATGAGAAAGTTTTGGATGGATGGATATCTGGGAGTTTGGATGTTTAGACAGTCTGCCTCTATCACGCCTTAATTGATCAACAGATTTAAAAGAAATTTGGTTCGATGTTAGTATATAGTCTGAATAGTAAAATAGGATAGTTTTTATCCCGCAAAAACGAATAGTTTCTTTGAAAATTGTTATTATCAATTCACACTTCGCCAACACCAAAGAGATTCCTACTTCGTAGATGGTATTGCCATGTTTATTCTTCACGTCTTACATAAATCGCTTACACTGCTTTTAAGTAGCCTAATCAAAGCAAACACGTCGTGACATATTCAATAGTGTGTTCAGTTTAAAAATGCAAAAATGGATGCACTTGATAAACAATATTTGCGGAACATGAAGTATAAATCAGTTTTTAACATTAACATTTTTTGAAGCAGTATTTACTGAGTTTCTGCTTATTTGTAAACAGACATATAATTATGTTGTTATATTGTGGAGATGAAATTATATTATGTGTACGTTTCTTGAACATAAATTACTAAATTAAGAAAAATACCTGTAATACTGTCTGTTGACAGGTTGCAGTTCTAAAAATATGAAATAACATAAATTTAATAGCTTATTAAAGTAGATATTGGTTGTTGTTTTTAATTAAACCCTAATTAAGATACTGTTTTCTTTTATATAGTTTTGTAGCTCGTTCAAACATTTAAGGTTCACTCCTTACTCTAATCGTTTAATATGTTTGCATATGTTAGTAAATCAACCTAACTTATAAAGTGTAGTAATATGCACCGAAACATTCATTTCCTTTGAGAAACTAAACCTATAATAAAATTATCAAAAATGATAATGAACAATAAATTACTACTTTAACACGTAAATTTCTATTTCAAAGCAGAATTAATTGATCAAAGCAACATATTAACAAAACAAAAGTAATATCCAGAAAGAAAATGATGTCTTTTCTTTAATTTGTAATTTTTGAGATGGTATTGGAAAACGTAAGTTAGATCTTTTAATGAAATGCAGTAAAGCTAGTACTACTAAATTAATCAAAAACTACAACGAACAAACAATTACTTTGTATTTTGTTCATAATATTGATCCTTCCCCGTATATGCTTTACAGTTTGAAAATATTTACCGGTTTCTATTTAACCATGGATTAACCTAACTGATATATTTAAAGGTGTAAGTTTTTTGTACGATTTTTAAAGAATGTGTTTGCTAAGAGTATTTTGTATTTTCCGCAATATTCTTACCGTACTGAATCTATTTATTTAGTTTCTACCATGCTGAAATTCACTACACCATTCTGCGAAATTTTCTGCTCCTATTATAACGTTCCAGTCAGTCACGATTATTAATTTTTCTTCATCTTTTACATAATTAATTAGCGGTCCTGATGTAATTTTTTTTTATTTACGGCTTTACCCGTCGTCGACGTCGAAGTCATTAGAGGCGGGATGGAACTGGGGGCAAGGAACGGGAAGGAATTTGGCTATGGCCTTAAGAAAGAAACATCCTGGCATTTGCCTGGAATGATTTAGCGAAACAATGAAAACCCAAAATCTGGATGCCTCTACGTGGATTCGAACCGCCGTTCTACCGAATGTGAGGACAGAACGTTAACCGCCCACCCACCACGCTGGGCCCCTGACGTACAGTTCTAGCTATTAGATTGACTAGGGAGCGTCCATAAACTACGTGGCTCGGTCTAGAGAGGGGGGAGGGGTTGGCTGGAAAGCTACTCTGCGCTACGTGGGGGAGGGGTTTCCAAGCTATCTCACGTAGCTTTCCATTCACATAATTTTTCACAATTAAAATGAGGTACAGAACACACAACAGCATGTGAATATTTGTTTCTTTCATTTAATTATCTCCGTATGTAATTTACAATAGTCTGACAAGAGAAAACAGTACAAAATGTCTTTTGGAATCAAAAGAGAAAAAAGCTACGTGGTACGTGGGGTAGAGGCAAAAGACACGTCGGTCTACGTTGGGGATAGGGGGGGGGGGGGGTTTCACAGGAGGCCAAAATAGAACTACGTGGTTTATGGACGCTCCCCTTGCTGGAGTGGCAGTGCCGGGTAAAATTGCTCTTGCGCATCCCTAATGACGGATTAAGGTCCTTAACTGTCTCAAGAACAAATTTCAAAGTGACTACTTATCCAATAAAATACAAATTAATTTAAGTAATTCCAACTCGATTTATAAGTTTTAGTGACATACTAGACAATGGTCAGGATGTTTATAAGTCTTCGCTTCCTTTCTTTTTATTTTAGGTAAACCAGACATCCGCTTAAACATACAAAAACATTAGCGTCGATTTAAATTAATTTACAACCATTCCCATAACCACCTACTTATGACTATCTTAGGTGGCTGATCTGACAGTTAGACTGCTTAAACCTAATTAAGTTAATTAGACAAAAGGAAAAAACAATTTTACAAAAAGGAATAGAAAATCATATAAGTATACAATAAGCTGCGCTTTGCAGCTGTGACATGGAGACACTCTTCTAATGATTAAATGATGATAGCTTCTTTTTTCTTGTAAAGGCATTTTAATATGTTCCAAATGAAAATGAGATTTTGGTTGATTTTGACTCCTTTTTGTCGTCGAAATCATTAGAGGCGAAAAAGCACTGAGTGCAATGAACGGGGAGAAATTCTACAATAGCCTTATGAAGGAACTATTGCGGCATTCATCTGAAGTGATTTGGGGAAACTACGAGAAACCGAATTGTGGATGGCCGGACGGGAATTTGAGCCCGCGTCCTTCTGCATGCGAGGCCCGAGCGTTACCGCTCACCAGCCGGGTTCGCTAAAATCAAATTGAACCAACATTAGTCGCTAGTAACCTTGTTATTCACAAAATGCATACATCCAGTTTGCTTACTACAAATGATCTGTAAATAAAGCAGGGATAGTTCTAAATTTTCTAAAAAGGAGGATATTACAAGGTATATTCGCACTTTTACCACATTCTGACATTTGATCGCAGTGAGGAATTATGCATAAACTCTCCCCCCCTCCCCCCAAAAAAGTTATTTCCTGACGTTAATCCGACGTAGCAGTGCCTTACACTGAACTGATTTTTCTTTCTTTTTTTTAATTATCAGTAACCAATAGTTTTGTCCAGTAGAGAATTTAGAGAGGGAAAGTTTATATCATATTTCCAAAATATACAAACGCGCATATGAATTTCGGAATATTAAGAAATATAGACTTAATCTGAAGATTATGGGAAGCAGCCGATGTGTTGAAATCTGTTATAATTTCATTTCAGTGTCACTTTTCCGAAGATTACATATTTTTTAAGACCTTAGAAAATCTCCACAAAGATTCACGCGGAAGAAAGAGGACGGCTTTGTGGCGAAAGCCTGTTCGCTACTTCTGCCTCTCGTGGTGGATTTACCAGCTTTGAGAGAGGGCGGTAGGCCGAGCCATCTCGCCATACAGCCTGATGGAATTCCTTTCCGCCCGGCTATGCTCACCAACACCAACACCACCATTGGACGCTTGTCATTGCTATTCTGTTCAGTAACAGAAATATAACCAGCTCCTCAATTTCTTTTCTTTGCGGTTATACTAAATATGCAACCAGTATGGCTTCTTTAAGGCCGCAATGGCCCAAGACGATATCACTACAATTTTGGCTTTAAAAGGTAGTAACTGCCATCCATGGATTATTCTGACGTAAACCCGACTAACATTTCGGTTCAGAATAAAGAATGACGTCTGGCGAGCGTGACACCTGTAACGAAATTCCAAGAGAAATTAAATGCGTGCACTTTTAAAAATAAATAGAATAGAATAAAAACAACAGCAGTTTTATAAAGTTATGAGATGTATCTTCATAGCGCGAGGTGTGATACAGCTACACCACCCTCCGCTGCCCATGACTTCGCTTAGTACGCCACAGTTAATGTGGTTTCTGTACACACCTTATGCTCAAGGACAACTTTCATTACATGGTTTAGTCCACTAGGGTGAGGTATTGGTGAACTCATCTCGTTGATATGTATCCAATAAAATACAAAATTCTGAAGAGAATTTCAAATTTTCAATAAGTTATGGAAAATTTTGTGTCTGTGATAAAACACGCTCTCTGTCGGCAAGAGGTATGAAAAAATTCATAGACATCAGTACGGCATCTTATTTTATTGATTTTATCTGATCTATTATTGCGATCCAGATACGTTGGTGGGAGAAATAATTCACTACATTCGTAATAAACAGTAGTTGTTCCCACGTTACCCACCAAATTTATGGGGTAGTAGAGAATTCCAGCCCAGTTACCATATCGATTCTGCACGCTTACGTAAGATCTTAGCAAGCAGTCACAAATTGCGCGGCTTTTCTCTGCACGTGCCCAATATTGTTATTCAATCATTTTTGATACAGATCATATACAACACAAAAATACTCGAGACAAGGACGCAAAAGAGTTTTATACGCTATTACCTATACAGATAGATTAAAATTCTCAAAAATTCGATCTAAAAATCGTAGTCTAGAATTAACACTTCCAATAATCGATTTATGTGTTGAACTCATTTTATGTTGCTTTGTACCGTTACACTTACGTACTTGAACGATTCTACGTTCCAAAAAATTAAACCCCCTAATTTGTATTCATGAGAAAGTGAGGTATACCTATTCGTTCATATTATTCTGCACTTATTGCGATTTAATTTAAGCTGCCATTTCAAGATCATGTTGAATCTCTAAAGAATGATTTACTTCCTCACGTTCAACTGCATCATCAGCAAACAATCTTAAGCGGCTGTTAACGTTGTCTCAAAGATTATTTATTAATAACAGGTATGAAAGCGGTCTTATTACGGCCAACTCAACGATGACATATTGAGCTAGGTAATAACCATGGCCGAAGTGTTAGCTCTCTTCTGCTGGAACAATTAAGCACAGGCTACCAGGTCACAAGTTTTTTCAATCTTAAGGGGCATCCATTAATCACGAGAGGCGTTTTTTTCCGGAATTCCGGACTCCCTTTCCCTCCCCCCGTGGTTTGGTGAGATCTGGACCCTCTCTCCCCCCCCCCTGCTGACCGACCTCGTAGTTTTCTGGGATCTTTTTTTTATTATTATTATTCAGTTCTCCTGCATCCTAGGGTGGGGACACCCCCCTAAAACGTCGGTATCGGTGTCGATTTTAGACCTTAATTAAAAAGATTACGTGAGATATCCGTCAACACATCCCCCCTCCCCCATTGGTGAGATTTCGCCGAAACCCCCGCCCCCTTCCTATTTCACTGCACGTAATTAATGGACGCCCCCTTAGTGCAACATTAACTCAGTTAATAGAGGAGTTTCACTTAGGAGAATAGAGTAGTGATAATGTAATATGCGGGGAAAGGTGCTGATAGAGAGTGACCTGAGGACAGTGGTGAAGCAGACGCAGCATACCAGGGTTGAGCTCGTGGAGGTCCTAAGCCAACCATGACCGGCACCAATTGAACTACGTATTAAGGCGGTATACGTGGAAATGGAGGTGCTAATTGAGAAAGGCATTAGTTCCGTCTTTGGGGTTGTGCCAGTGGACACGATTGGTAGTTGGTGTTTTACTAGGCATGGCCTACACGTATACAAAGGGGAAGGAAGGGAATACTTTTTGAATTGAATAAAAACTTCTTGGGTTTCAAGTCGCGTCAAAATTGAATCGTCTGGCGACGTTTGGGAATCATGCACCGCTTCCATTGTCAAGTCTCGCTTAACATCACTGAAGTCTGTCGCACGGTAGTCTATTATATAGGACTACCAATCGGGAGCGGAAGGGAAAGCGCGTGGAGGGGCGGTAAAGTTGGCCCTGCTCACTTGATGACGTCATAATTGGGTCACTTCTATGCCCTAATATGGCTCGATCCCGTGTGGCTTGCAATAATCCAATGACTGGTGCACAGCAGTGTATGGGGTGGCCGTTTTCCCGCACTTTGTTCCTCTCTTTGTTCGCAGCAGGAGAAATTCCTGAAAGCTGATGATGCCTGTCAACTAGCAACTAGCTTTAGCTAGTTGCTGAATAGGTGATGGAGGATTATGAACGTTGTCATTGGCTTCCAAATTGTCACTTGAAATAAAAAAGGACTCTGGTTTTTCATCCTGTCGATTACCAGGAATATGAAGAACGGGAGCATAGGAAGTGCTACCATCTTGTTGAAGTACTTGGCCACGTCATCATAATGTTGATACATTATCCTTGAATGACGAAGTTCTACTATTAGTCTGCAAACCCTGTAGGCTTCATTGAAATGTGTTTCATTGCACTAATGTAGTTTTTAAGGCGGAAAGCGGAGTAAATCCCCAAAATTCTTCTACGTGAATGTGACAGAGCTCTTACTAAACGTAAGTAAGACAGCTGGTACGCTGATTCTCAGGATTGAAATTGAAGTCGTCGAACCCCATCGCGCCTACATGCACATTTCTTCCTGTTTAAATGAACGAAAATATAATAGTCTTACGCGTCTCTGTATCCTCTCCTTCTCTTTTCATAATTGGTTCGATTCTACGTATAAAGGTCGCAAATACAAATATCAAGCCTGGAGTATGGAACATCCTAATTACGTATGATTTTTCGTAATGTTCTGAACGAACCCTCGACGAGTCATCAATTTTCGCTAAAACTATATCTTTTGCAAAACAAATTAATAATCACATGAGCTTGCACCATTAACAGATAAATGGCGAGACTTATGTCCACCATTACTCCTGTTCACATTGTCATGTATAAACAAAATGCATCCCCCTAGAAAAACAGGCAGTCAGTGAGGTGATTACTGTTACGAATGGAAGGTTCGTTGAGCAGAATGTGGGACAACAAAGCCAATATAAAAATAACAATAGACATGCGTCATAATTTAATTTGATTTTCAGTAAATTTGCTTCACTGTTTACCTTAAAATCCTGATACTATGTAGTTTTTATAATTATTTTATGTACTAGATTCAGTATTGAAGCCTCCTCTTCGAACAAACCTCCCAGAACTGCGAACTGGCATCACCAGTGCTTTTGAACAGATTGATAGGAACATGCTGCTACGAGAGCGGCAAGGACTTGATTATTGATTTTGATATCTGCAAAATCAGTAAAAAGACACATATAGAGCACTTGAAAAATGACAAAAAAGTATTTGAGTTTTTCTATATGTTTGTAAAGTTTTGTGACGATATGTCCAATAATATAATTACGGTAAATGTGTGAAATTGTTTCAGTAACTTATAATAACCCTGTATAGAATGAACCGCGGTATGCCTAAGACAATAGCTTACGAAACCATCAATTTCTATGTATGCAACGTCATTACATATTTACATGTGAAAATTTTCAAAATAGTGTTATCGCTTGTCAATTTGTTGAAAAAATAATATGGACCACAGTGAGACACCGGCGAATAAAGAATGCAAGCAATAGTAATGTAGATATGGAGAAGAGTACAAGGAACGAAACGGGAGAATACGGTGGAGAGGAGTGAGATAGCAAGAGAAGCAGACGGTCAAAGAACCAGAACCAAACAGAGTTAGAGTAACAGGATTGGGCACCGTATAGGAATAGAATGTTTACGAAGCGTTAGAATGGATGATGAGGTCGTGGAGAGGACGTAGGTGGATAAGATAAAGGTCTGAAAAAAATATGTGCAGACGAAGGTACTTACGGATTACACAGAGGAATGGAGAAAGTGGGCTGTGCTATGATGGAAGCTGAGTAATTTGTATCTATACTAATACAATAAATGAGAAAGTAACTCCGTCTATCTGTCTGTTACATTTTGAGGTCTAAACGGCTAAACCAATCTTCATTAAATTTGACAATGAAGTACTATTTGCCATTTAGAAAGACATAGAATACTTTTTTGTGTATTAATAATGTATCTTTCAAGAAATTTTGAAAACTAACTGAACGTTGATAGAGAGACGCCTAAGATGTGTAAGTCTCTGTAATACTATGCCGCATAGTGGGCTGGTGGCTCAGTGGTTAAGCCGTTTGCTTCGGAAAGTTCTGGGTCTGATTCGGGGCTAAAATCCTGGTGGGAGCAGGAATTTTTAAGAGTCGTTTTTGATTACATGAACCACACCTGGATGTTCCGTTGTTCGCACATTAACTGTAGGCAGTGCCGCCAATTCTACGGGTTTATCCGTACATCTACGGATTTTTATAAAAAGTTGGGATTTTCGGATTTTGTTAAAATATCTACGGTTTTGCTTCTTTTTATTATTTGTTGATGTTATTACTTATATTCGTGTTTTGTACATCTTTGAGGGTATAGTATCAATGCGTTACAGAGTTGTCAATAATTGTGAATCGTTTCCATGCAATCGCTAGTGTGAACAAACGACTGAAATAAAATAAAGCTCATATTTTGTTTGATTACAGATTTTGTAGATCTTAAAAGAACGTAATATAGAACTATCGGCGCACTCTTTAAACACGGTAACACGCTCGTTAACACGGCTTTTTAACATTTCCTTTTACAGAACACATGCTAAATTTAATGTCAACAAAGAAAATGTATGGTAAAAAAAAAAAAAGTCTTATTTCAGTCTTTCAGTTAGCGAGTCTCTGCAATGATATATCAGTCACTCAGGCTATGACTCTCTGGGGGTCTGTTAGCGTAGGATCTGTTCATAAATTTCGTTTACAGACAAAACATGTTATGTAGTGTAGATGTTTATTTTCGCTATATCAGACTATTATTTTGTTTCTACCTAAAAGTTTCTGGCATCAGTATATTTTATCTTTTTTTTTGACATACCTCTCAGGCGTAAAACAGACCTAATGGAGCTCCCATATACTACGTGGCTTGGTCCTGGGGGGGGGGGGTTGGCTTGAAGGCTACGCTGCGCTACGTTGGGGGGAGGGGGTTTCCGAGTAAGCCACGTAGCTTTCCATTCATATAATTTTTCACAGTTAAAATGAGGTACAGAATAAATAACAGCATCTGAACATTTATTTCATAATTTAATCATCTCCGAATGTAATTTACGATAGTCTGACAAGAGAAAACAGTACAAATTGTCTTCTGGAATCAAAAGGGAAAAAAGCTACGTGCTACGTGGGAAAGGGAGGGGGGGAGGGCTGCGTGGTTTATGGACGCTCCTAAGGCATAGCTCTAACAGAGTACGAGCAGCAGAATTTACTAGAAAGATAGAATCTGATGCTCATGCTGAAGAAAGAAGACAAGGCCAAGATGAAAGTCAAGATGCCCTCAGTTTTTTTGCTATTCTTAAATATATTGCAAATTGATTCTCTTTATGAGACATATTCGATGATGGATTCTCCCTCATATTATCCTGACTCCATGTTTTCTTTGAAATTTTATCCATTTGTTGCCTATTGCTCGACCAGTTAACGTGTGCCCTTCTTTCTGTTCCCGCAATTTATTATTATTATTAATTTTTTTAACATTTCTCTTAATGAATAGTTGCAATCAATTGCAGCTGATCTACGTTACGCCATGTTTCCGAGTTTTGATTAATGCTCGGCATGTAGTGTTAATAACCATTATTGCTTTTATGCGTTATGATAGAAGCCGGTATTATATTTCCCCAACTTTTAAATTTATGGAAAACGCCTATGGATGTTACATATTTCCCTTGTAAAGAGTGTGTTCACTAGGCTCTTTCTAGACACTCAGTCAAAGAAGCGAGCCTAAGTACCTTTTCTCTCTCTCTCTCTCTCTCCCCTTCTTCTCTCTAATCTATTGTTTGTTTAATGATCACAAACATGTAACAAAACTAGCTTATAGGTTGACTTTGCTTGTGTTTCTCAACAAGAAAATCACAGGCAGGTCTATATGGCTTCTGCTAGAGTAATACCATGTTTCCAACAGGTAGCATGGTAGCACGGCGGTGAGTTTTAAATAATTTACAAGGGACAGGTTTGCATGGGCATCCTCTGTTTTTACAACCCGCAACGGAAACTGCAAATATTTTTTATTATTATTAAAATGGCATTTGGCCATTGTTGTTGTTTTCTCAACGGGTACGGTTTAATTTCGATAGTTTAATGATTCATCTAAGCACAGACAACTCAGGATGACAACAATAGTTAGTTAATTAAACCCAACCAGCGACCCTTGCAATATGAGGCCAGTGTGCTAGGCTAGCCCCTATACTGCCACTCGCGGTCTGTGAATAGTTGGCGAAAGAATCCAGGCAGGTTTATTAGTAACTCTTTCGAGATTCTTTCATCTCTGTTAGCATGGTTCTCCTTTTAACCCGCAATCGTTGTTATGCACGGAGCGAAATAATTTTTCTCCTGTATAAAACCCCTTTTGCTTCTAAGGCAAATTGAATTTCGCCTTTGTTTGGACCTTGCCGGCATTTCCAATTAAAGAGTGAGAAGCGGGCGTTCGTATAACCCTCTAGCGTTGATTATGTTGCGTTAGTCAGACCGATGGAAAAAATACACCAAACTATGAAAGCCGTCCTAATAAAAGTGAGTTATAGTTAATAAAACTGCAAGTTAATTATAGTTATGTTAGATGATATATTGGAGGTTCTTTGTTATAATGCAATGAAAATGTAGGTAATTTCATTATTATATATTACCTGTACAGTTAAATAGTTTGTTCTTTAGAAAGTACAACAAATGGTTGATTTAAAATTGTACTGAAACATTTCCGAAAAATCAAAATTTCTAACGAAAATTCTTGCAAACAACAAATTTGCCGTAAACTAGAATTACATTAGTGCTATTTCGTTTACGTGGTTAATGTAGAGATTAAACCGATCATGTCACAGTCAACACGTCGCCAGCGAGAAAAGAAGTCTAATTAATTCCCGTACATGCCCTCAAATCAGAATAAGCTTTCCGATTATGGGAATTAAGTTAATCCGACCAGTAGTTTTTGTGTGAATCGCATTCATCGAAAAATGGATGCTAGCTTCCGGACACTTTTATCCCAAATTTCTCAGCTTTAAGACTTCACATCGAAAAGAAATAAACCCTGTTTTACCCCTAGGACCAAAAGCTGTACATTATTCAAAATGCGAAGAATAATTTTTGTGCATAATCACAGGCAGACGAAGAAACAGACAGGCAGATACAATTTTCAAAAACAATTGATTTCTTTTCTAAAGGACATTAACAGTGCCCCAAACGCGTCATTTTCAAAAATATTTTAAATGTACAGATTTTCTTCTGGTAACAGTCTCACTACACCCATACATTTATGAAACCTATTAATTAGTCCATCAAAAATATACAATTAAATTTCACACTGTAAAGTGTTTAATTACCGCTGGATTCTGCAGGGCAGACTTCGTTTGTTCACAATCCATGCCTTCAGCTTCGACGATTGTACTTACGAATTAGTTATACGTCCATTACACACAATGTTGAGTTTTCGTTAAGACATGATGAAGGTGTACGAAGCGTGTCAAGTGGTTAGATGGATCGAGTTCAGATGGTTGAAGAAGTTTTCAGCTTTCGGGATATGGCCAGCAGAATTCTTCTGCACACTTCCCAATCTCTAGATTCTCCAATGACCTGCGTTGAATACTAAACCTCTCCGCAGTGCGCATGGAGCGAGGACATACGACACTGTTGATTACAGATGAAACGGATAGTTGTTTGGCCGGGTACCGGATACCGGTTATCCTGCTATCCTACAAGTCGGATATTCGGCAGCCGAATATCCGGCTGAATGTTGTTATTTGAGGTCAAGAAAAATAAAAATGTCGTCAGTAAAGAAAAGATCGCCTATTTGGGAACATTATGATATAAATAATAACAATAAGTTTTAGACTTTGAAATACTTTTCGTGAGGCTCGTTTTGACGCGAAATGTGAATCATTTCCTTTTTCTATGACAAACCATTTGAAAATGAATCATCCAGTAAACTTTCATGAAATGAGGGAAGCTACAGCCGCTATCGTGCCCATACTGCCTTTAGCCATCACTGGGACAAGCTCGTCTTCAACATTGAAACAAAAGCAATTGACTAGCCTTGGTTCTTACCCTGGAGAAATTATAGCAAGGGAACTTAAAAGGATCGCAAATCGTTGGGCTATTGACCAAAACAAAATATTTTTACTCATTTGTGCCAACATGGTGAAGGGTGTACGCGTGGCTGAGTATGCTTCTGCAATAATTTTCGTTACGCACTTTAATAGATCGAGCTTAGCTCACGAAAAATTGCTGACGATTCAAGAAGAAAAGTTTACCCGACCGCCAGCTAGTGTCAGATATCAGCACGAGATGGAATTCTAACTTTTATACGATAGAGTTCCTGTTGGAACAAAAAAGGGCTATATTGCTAAATGTGGTTGATCGCACACTAATTTGGCGAGTCAACGGTGGTGTTTGATGGTAAATTGCGTTAGGCTATTGAAGTCAATCGAAGAAATAACAATGTCTGGTGACTACTGCAATTCCGAAGTAATATCACAAGATCTGCACTAAAAAAATATTTAGATAACGATGAGAAAGCACCAAGAACTCCTGACCTACCATACAAGAGAACCTTTTTGAAAACTGAATTAAAAAGTTGTTTCGGCTCCTTAACTGAAGATTCAAACTACTTGATTGCGACCTTCCTAGAGCCAAGATTCAAGACAAACTATTTGGGGTTTGCTGAAGCTCGTAAGAAGATTCTATTGTAATCTATAAAAATGTCTTGTCAGGAATCTTCCATCAGTATCAGTTCAGTCTCAATGGCTGTTAAAAGGAGCAGAAGGGACGAGACAGAATCAGCTAAGACCCACGAAGCTCGCGACACGTTTTGGAACTGTTTTAACGAGATGGCCAGTATCACGATCAAGAGAAAAATGTGATTGCTAGCGAGATTGACTTTTCTGTAAAGTCATCTCGAATTTATTGGCAGTGTGATCCGTATATTTGTTGGTCAGCTAATGTGACACAGTACCCGAATTTGACAAAATTTGCTAGAATTTATTTTTCAGCGCCTTGCAGTAGTGTATATAGCGAAAGACTTCCATCGAACATGGCATTGTTTACGAGGACAAGAAAAACTGATTACTACCTCCTATTACTGACAAATTGGTGTTCATATAGTACAAGAACTGATTTTTTTATGTTAAAAACAATAATAAACAGTATTTTGATTTATTTGTGTTTAGATTTAATATACACTTAGAATTTATGAAATTTTCGTAATTTATTGAGAATCCGATACCCGCCGTATATCCGCCGGATATTGTCCTACTATCCGGTATCCGGTCGGATAGTAAATATTGGCCGGATACCGGATAGTTGCCGGATATCCGTTTCATCTCTGCTGTTGATGTTTCGTCCTCCACCTGGGGATACTGAACTTGGCGAAATGTCTTTCGGTAGAGTCTCCCTTCTTTCAACTTCAACACAACACAAACAAAACATTGTTCTTAATGGAAGTCATCACTGTCGGTAGATCAATCATCTGTTCTCATGTATGTGCACACATTAAACACATAGACATACGGAGGAAAGGAACCGGCTTCTCCACCTCCGTGTATGGCCCAGTACCGTTCCTAGGACCAGCGTCAGGACAGAATACCATACCTTGCTTCTTTGTGTATGGTTCCTTGTAAACGCAATACTGTTTTATTACTGTAATTGATAACGCTATCTGGCTGCACTTGATACAGCATATGCTACCTTATCTACTATACTTCCTAGTTTACATGCCGCCCTGACAGACCTTTGATAGTAGATACTACTGTTTCCTGTCTGGTGAGTGTTGGCGGTGGCTGCTGTCGGTGAGAACATTTGCGTAGGAGCAGGTCCCATTGACTGCTGGAAACAAGCGTGTCCGCCGTGGAGTCAAACGGTCCAGAGCTCGAGGTGAAGTCACGTTATGGACAAGTGCGTGAGAATAATTCCTCAGAACGGGCCCAGACTTGAAGTCTCGCTTTCAAGCATCTCCCTGAGATCTTTGCAGAAATGAGTACTTTGAAACACTGCTTTCTCATTACAAGAAAACTTGTATTTCCCATTAGCGTCAAAATGTACCGACCTGTTATTTGTAGTTCCAATAAGCAAGTCACTGCTGTATTTTTTTTTTTCTTAAGACCTTTCTCTTCATCGACGTCGAGGTCACCAGAGACTGGGAGCAACGAACTGGTAGGAATTTGGCCATGGTCTTTTAAAGGAACCATCCCCGAATTTGCCCGGGGTGATTTAGGGTAACCGCACAGTCGCTGCTGTAGGTGCCATTTCTCTCACCCGCTGACTTGAGACCTTCTTATGATTTGAAAGAACCGGTGACGCAACTTAAAATGTGTGTCATCTCGGCGGAGAGCAATCAATCGAATTAAACTCTTTTGTGCCCACCCGTTATACCGCGGCTCTCTCTCGAATAGGATCATTCAGGCGCGTTATTTGTGGTCCTTCCATTGTGAAGACGTGTCATATATGTGGCCGTGTTCAGAAGTGCTCAGCCAGTATAATTACCTTACCGAATTAAAGATTCCCACTGTTCTCACGAAAATATTTCCACCTAGTCATGAAAATTCTTGCAAGTGTTCCACACTGCACAAATAAATAATTAATAATCCATTCTACTCGCTGAGTAATCCGTAAGTCCACCTTTCAGAGTATAAAGTTGGTGGCTCATCAGAGAGAACTGTAACACAAATGAACGGTGCTTTGAGCCAAACATCCTTTGAATTTTAGTATTTAGTGATTATTACTTTTAAATCCCGAGATTCACCCAGGGACTTTCCAACCGACACTTTCCTCTGGCCGGAAAAGCGGGTCTCTGCCAATATGAAGTCGCAACTTTTTTAATTTTTGCTTTGGGAATTACTGCTCGCGGCATAAAAGTCAACGTCATTAGAGCCGGAAAGGGACTGTGAGCAATGAATGGGAATGAATTTGACCTCGGCATTTTGAAGGAATCATCCCGGCATTCCTCTGCAGTGATTTCGCAATACCGTGGAGAACGAATTCTGGATGAGTGGATGGAGAATTGAACCCACGTCCTTCCGAGAGCATTAATCGCTCTCTCATCAGGCTCGGTCGCCAGCTGATCTCAAAAAGTCAACATCAGGGAATCACTCGTTTAATCCAGCCAATATACTGGGTGACCCCCAAGTCAAGGAATGTCAGTAAGGCAGAAGTTTCATTTTTACCCGGAACTTTCGAGGACCAGCTTTTGGTCCAATGCGAAAGTCTGTCATAATTGTTTTAATAATCCACAATTCAGCGATAAATTTTTATATGAGTGACCTGTTGGTTCAAGGAACAAAACTGTGAATAAAACTAATTTCCGAAGTAAATAGGAGTGTGTGTTGATCACTTTCACAAAACATGCACACTTCGTAATAATATTTATTATTTATTGAATTTAGTGCGATTAATACTTGGCGATCAAGGCAACAAAAGAATTGCCGCAAGAAAACAGTATTCATGTTCGGTGCCAAACATTAATTATTTGGCGTAACAAGCCGGAAGATGATTTCGCTATAAAAACTAGGCCACCACACACACCATCTTTCATTTGAATCGTATTCCGTTGACACTATCAAGAATCAAATATTATCCCATAGCTACAGCAGCTGTGAAATAACATTATATTTTATAAACCAACTAGGAACCTTGGAATCATGTGAAACTACACTGTTCAAATACCTTCAAAAACTTCTCACTTACAAAGATTTTTCTGAAAGTGGACTCACTCACTCTTTACCTGGAGAGCGTACGGTAAGAATAAAGTGTACGTAATGTTTCTCCAGTCGATGGTCTCTTCCGACCTTCCTCTGAAACTTTCAAAAGGTTTGAAAGGATCTCAAAACTAATAAATGAAATAAATTTGTTAGAGGTGAACTATCGCCTCTTAAAGTTTAACATACAGTTTCTTTTTAGATTTGGATTCACCGATGGGTATAGTAATAATTTCATTCAGAAGATTACATACAACAGAATTTCATGAGGTAGTTATTTTCTTCTAAACCAAAACACAATTGTGTTACGATCACAAAAATAAAATTCTTTAAGCCTTTTAAATATTTCGCTAATTTACCATAAAAATCTTTTTTCAATCATTTGTCTACCTGCTGCGTAATGATGCTTATCATACGTTTTTCATTTCCAAAAATCTCTAAAAGTCTCTGACAATCACTTGCCTATCTGTTGCGCAATGATGACTGCAGGGGTCCCTCATGAATAAAAATTTCTAGCCCTCACTATATATTTTGCACCTTGACTTTCTTCTAAAACTTTGTGGAATATCAATTGCTCCTAACTTGAGTAGATTACACAATGACTTTTTGTCAACAGAGAATTATACGGTGATTTACAGCTCAGCGAAATTTGAGTTTCAGCGAGTAACTAAATAGTATTTTCACTTTCCTACGCTGATTAATGACTTCTTCTGGTCACACTTCAATAACATATTACTTTGTCTCAACGGAAAAAAAAAAAACTAACCTGGAGCGTCTATAGGAATGCCATCATCTCGGAAGAAAAAACTGCGGATGTCAATACTTTCTCCCAACAGCTTCTAAAAATGACAATCTCAGATGGTTTAGCCAACAGCCATAGGCAAAAACTATTTTCAGCACTGATGTAGATGAAAATTTGCTGCCAAGCGAGCTCAACTCCAAGACGATAACTGATGAAAAGGTTTCGATCTAATTCCGCGTCTGTATACATAGCTTCTCCCGAAACGTCTCGCTCTGGTGCAATCCCTTGGCGGGTTTTCGAGGTCGAGATCTTGCAAACCGAGCGTGGTGGGTGAGTGGTTAACGCTCTGGTCTCTCATTCGGGAGGACGCCGGTTCGTATTCCCGTCCGAGCATCCAGATTTGGGTTTTCCATGGTTTCCCAAAATCACTCCAGGCGAATGCTGGGGTGCTTCCTTGAAAAGGTCATGGTCGAATTCATTCCCGTTGATTGTCCCAGTCTCATCCCGCCTCTAATAACTTCAACGTTGACGTGGCGTAAAAGCCATGAGTAAAAAAAAAAAAAAAGGTTTTGCACGGAACATGTGTGTAGAAATAATTTGCAATAGGTGTGAATTCAGACCTTTCTTACTGTAAAAATCTGAATAAAGAACTTTTTACACTCAGGAAAGCCCTAGAGGCGTCACAAGCTCCAGACGTCGTTCTTACACTGACCCTAACGCTGTAAAACTTAATTTTAGTGTACCAACGCTTTAGCTTCTAACTACGTGTTTTTTAATTTGATTTTAAATGTTTAGTCATAATGCTAGCAACACAGATAACTGCCATAAAGAATTGAAGTCCAAAATATCTTTCACGAAAATTTTGACTGCTTAACTGGAGAAGGAGTAAGTAAAAGATACGACTGGTCGTCGGAAAAGGTTTCAAAGTTCTGCACTTGTTGGAGAGAGTGATGAGGGAATGTACGAGAGAAGTAAAGTAATAAGGTTACAAAACTTTGGTCAGACCATTGCTCGTATATGGTAGTGCAGTATGGAATCCACATTTTGAGTATCAAATGCAGGAGTTGGGGAGGGTGCAAAAACGGGATGCTAGATTTGTTTTTGGAAATTATCGCAGAATTCAATCAGTAACAGATATGCTAAAAGAGCTGGAATGGGATTCGTTGCAAGACAGGAGGAGGGTGAAGAGGGTCATGGGAGTGTACAAGGCGTATGCTAGCGGTGTCAGGAATTGGAATAATTTACCAAAAACGTTGAAAGAATTTAAAAATTGTACAGGGCAAATGTAGGTGGGTGCAGGAAAGGGGGAAGATGAGTCTGTAGGGAAATTACCAACGGAGCGTGCGCTCCATTTAAATTTAATTAAATTAAATTATACAAAAAGGAACTCGTCACTCCCAATAAATACGGAGGCATCAGTATACGATTTATATGTCCGGAAAATGAAACATACGAAACATCATGCCATTAATAATAAATTATTTCCGAGTTGACTTTACGCACCAAAACAATGAAAATAACTGAATCAATTGGAACCGAATAATTGCTGCAGGTTCCTCATAGCGAGCAAAGCTCAAATTGGCATTGTATCGATCAGATTACGCCAGACTGGTCTTTTGTGCAGCAGGTGGAATATTTCAGCCAGCGAAATTACCTCTCCCCGTGAAAGTAACAAAGTTACCGCCGCTCCTGTCACACTCGTACAGTGCAGTATTCCCATCAGCCGAATTCATGGTGCAACAGGAAAGAACGTACAACTTATCGATTAATTGGTGCAAGTAATTCTAAACTCATATCACGATGTTATAAATTTTAAAAACCTAAGTTGGTTTGACCTCAATTATATAACTGAATATTTTCCAGTTTAGTGAATCTTGAAAGATAATATGGTAACACAGATTGTTGAATTTAAACAAAAAAAGATGTGGTATTGTTGATCAGTATTTACACAGGAGTGACGTAATGCAGCGTCACATATCAGATTTCGGCAGTGACAGGATACATGGTGTTGACAACAGGTCTGAAGCCAGCTAACTGGAAAATCAATAGACGCCATCGGTGTGAGTAATGTGACGTTCTATCACGTTAATATTAGGATATCGAAAAGATAATAATGCAAATGTAAGAAGACCACTTTTGAAAAAAACTAAAAAACATTTAGCACTTTATGGTGAATATAAAGTGTTAGTAGCGGAGAGTGAAGGACTCGCCAAAAAAAAATAACACTGAAGATTGTGATATACATGAACATGGTAAATATCAAAATGCAAAACGAAAGGTCAGCGCAAAACATGATTAATATTAATATCGATAAAAAGTTAAAGAAGTTAATTTCTTGAGCTAACTCTTATGAATAAGAGAACGTAGAAAGTTCTGTGAAAACTGTCATTACCATATATTAACGAATAAATTGAAACAATTCGATGACGAGCAACTTAATGGAATATAAGATTAGAAACACAGAAATGGGGATCTGAAATATAAAAACAGAAATTTCGTGGATCTATTCACTCGAGCACAATGAGAGACGAATGGGAAAAGTCATTTCATTAAAATTCAATGTTTCTCTTGTATCTTCATGCTAACGCCAATCCTTCTTAGAAATGGAAGTCTTTCTTTAGTTATCTAGTAACAAATTTTAAAAGTGGAGAATCGGATACTCTAAAATTATGTCTTGCTTTGATTTATGAGAAGCAACACCTTTTACCCTCTGAGTTTAACTTGTTAAGTCTGTACGTGTTTTAAATTTATGTTCAATATTTATATTGATGTCTAGTAAAAGTCATGAAATTTTAGTCATGTTCAGAATGTTTACTGTATTAAAGCCAACAAGGGAAAATATCTCACTCCAACACGCCTTTTCATAAATCTGATGTCACTTAACCAAATCAAACCGAACGGTAGACAGACAGACGACTTAAACTAAGGAAAAATCAGCTATAATTCAATCTGACATTCGCTTTCTGCCACTCTGAGGAGAATCCATCACTGCTTCGCTTCACGGTTAACAAGCAGGAAGTCTGGTCCAGAGAGCTGTGCCAAGCCAGGAAACGAGAAGCGAGTCTCCTCTACTCCATCACTGGAGTGATAAACTGACGAAGATTCCTGCAGAATTACATGTTAAAATGTTTGGTCTTCGTGCATTTCTGCGGAGTGAAAACAAAAATGTTGTCGTCCTGAGAACCAAGTAGATCTCTTGTCAGCCAATCCTTCATATAACCAGATGAGTTAATAAATATCAAGTACGTCAACAGTTTATCTCTCGTAATAAAAGTCGAAATCAATAAAAGAGAAATCTGAAAAAAAAATCGCTTCAATAATATGAGAAAAGTTACCTTAATAAAGAATATCAAATCACAACTTTCATTTCTTATACTGTTTACAAAACTTTCTATTAAAACATTTTCTACCAGCCACATTTTGACGCAAAAATGTGATCTTCTGGCATTTCGAGCCAATGAAATGTATTAGAGTCTTCGATCCACTGCAATAAAATGCAAATATGAATGCAAAAACTTAGTCAAATTGAGAACCTAAATCGTGGAAACTGGATAATTGAGAACCTAAATCGTGGAAACTGGATATAAAATTTTGTAATTTTCATATTAATTAATCCGTTTATTACTTACAGACATTGTTCATTAAAAACGAATCCGAAGACGCGAAAATTCCAAAAATATGTAAAGTTAAATGCAGGTGACATACCAGAAGAAATAAAAGCAAAATCTTCCAATTATTACATTATCGCCAACGGTTACATCTATCTTTTTTTTTTTTATTATATAAAAATCAATGTCTGTCTGTCTGTCTGTCTGTCTGTCTGTTTGTCCTCTATGCGCTCCTAAACCGTTCGTCCGATTACGGTGAAACTTTGGTGAGTTGTCGAGTGCGCGTCCGGGATGGTTCCTGAGAAATAAAATTTCAGAAAAACCACCCCCTCTTCCCCATAGCACCCCATAATCTAAAAACCTACAGATTTTATCCGATTTGAACGTAAATCGGCACACATATACTTTAAAATAAACAGAAAAACACTGCCTACATTTGGTTTCCAAAACCGCACCCCCTTTCCCCCTTCCCGCCCCTTAATTTTTACACTTATCTACACTTTTTATCATATTTCGAAGGAACTTTGCACGCATATACCATTTAAAAAAATAGAAAAATACTGCAGACATTAGTTTTACATAAACCCAACCCCTCTCACCCGTTCTATCCCAAAACCACCCCCTCTTCCCCCTAACACCCCATAATTTAAAAAACACACAGATTTTATCCGATTTTGATGGAAATTGGCACAGATATACTTTAAAACAAACAGAAAAAACCTTTTTACATATGGTTTCAAAAAATACAACCCATCTCCCCCTTCCCACCCCCCTAAATGAATGTACTTTTCTTTGTATCTTCTCTATGCGCTACTAAACCGTTCATCCGATTACGGTAAAACTTTGGTGATTTTTCAAGTGTGCCGTTGGGATGGTTCCTAAGAAATAAAATTTCCAAAACACCACCCCCTCTTCCCCATAACACCCCATAATTGAAAAAACCTACAGATTTTATCCGATTTTGATGGAAATTTGAACACATATACTTTAAAACAAACAGAAAAATTCTACCTATGTTTGGTTTCCAAAAACGCATCCCCTTTCCCCCCTTTCCACCCCTTAATTTTTACACAAACCCACACTTTTTATCAGATTTCGAAGGAGCTTTGCATGCATATACTATTAAAAAAAATAGAAAAATACTGTAGACATTAGTTTTACCTCTCACCATTTCTACCCCATAACCATCCCCTCTTCCCCCTTGCACCCCATAATTTATAAAAACCAACAGATTTTATCCGACTTTGATGGAAATTGGCACACATTTACTTTAAAACAAACGGAAAAATACTGCATACCCATGGTTTCCCAAAATACAACCCCTCTCCCCCTTCCCACCCCCTTAATGAATGTACTTTTCTTTTTATCTCCTCTATGCGCTACTAAACCGTTCATCCGATTACTGTAAAACTTTGGTGAGTTGTAAAGTGTGCGCCCGGGATGGTTCCTAAGAAATAAAATTTCCAAAAAACCACCTCCTCTTCCCCATAACACCCCATAATTTAAAAACCTACATATTTTATCCGATTTTGATGGAAATTTGAACACATGTATTTTAAAACAAACCGAAAAATACTGCCTACATTTGGTTTCCAAAAACGCATCCCCTTTCCCCCTTCTCACCCCTTAAATTTTACACAAACCCACACTTTTTATCAGATTTGGAAGGAACTTTGCACGCATATACTATAAAAAAAATTAGACAAATACAGTAGACATTAGTTTTACAAAAACCCAACCCCTCTCACCCGTTCTACCCCAAAACAACCCCCCCCTCTTCTCCCTAGCACCCCATAATTTAAAAAACACACAGATTTTATCCAATTTTGATGGAAATTGGCACAGATATATTTTAATACAAACAGAAAAATACTGTCTACATATGGTTTCAAGAATCCAACCCCTCTTCTCTTTTACATCCTTTAAATTTTTGCGAATGTCTCTTATATAAAGCTAGAAATGTAACCCGATTTTTAAGGAACTTTGCTTACATATACTGTAAGACAAACAGAAAAATAATGACTTTGCCAAAGTCCATCCCTCTCCCCTTTTACCACCTCCCTTCAGAATTTCCAATGATTTTTATTGAAACTCACAATTTTTATCCGATTACTGTAAAACCATTGTGAGTTGTAGAGTGCGCCTCGGAGAAGGTTCCTAACAAACAAAAATCACTTTACAACCCTTAATTTAAACATACCCAGATTTAATCATATTTAGACCAAAATTTGCACATGTGTACAGTAGAACCCCAACTATCCGAATCAATTGGGACCGCACCCCATTCGGATAATCGAAAATTCGGATAATTGTATTTTTTCCGAAAAAGAGTCGATTTTAATTAATAACTGTATGTATGTTGAAAATGGGAGAAAAAAACTATATTTAAAGGAAAAGAGCTTTTAATTTATTAAACGGCAACACTTTTACATGTTAAGCGTAGTTACAAGTGTTGTATGTTAGTACAGTACATACCATACTGTAAATAAAAGTAATTGCTTGCTGAACATCTCTGTCAAAGTAAGCTGTTTGACTGTAGTCATCTGTTTTATAGCAGCAAAGTCGCTCATCCGCTTGACAGTGAGTAGTTTCATGTGGTATGTAGGAAGAATCATTATTTTTTTGAATCGCAGTACGTTTCCGTTTTAATTAAAAAAGCGATTCGGATAATCAGCGATTTTGATAATCGGAGTTCGGATAATTGGAGTTCTACTGTACTTTAAAACGAATTGAAAAGTACTACCTATATATAGTTTCACCCCCTCATCCCCTTCACGTCTCCCTAATTTAGACAAACCCACATCTTTTATCCGATTTTGATGGAAATTTGCACATGTATACTATAAAATATACAGAAAAATACTGCCTAAATATGGTTTCCAAATATACAACCCATCCTTTCCTTTACATCCCCTTAATCTTTGCCAGTGTAACTGGAATCACCAAAAACATTACATATCCAAGACCATTGCAATAAACTAGAAATTCAATGAAACAGTAATTATAATTTATACATAAATATCTAATTTTTACTAGATACAAACTTTCAAATGTACTCATTTAATCTATATGTGAACTCAACTCTAGAAATAGCAAAGCATTTCCGGGGACCGATTATGGTAAAACTTTAGTGAGTTATCCGGGATGGTTCCTAAGAAATAAAATTTCCAAAACACTACCCTCTCCTCCCAATAACACCACATAATTTTAAAAAACCTACAGATTTTATCCGATTTCTACGGAATTTGCACATGTATACTGTAAAACAAACAGAAAAATACAACCTACATTTGGTTTCCAAAAACACATCTCCTTTCCCCCTTCCCACCCTTTAATTTTTACACAAACCCAAACTTTTATCAGATTTCGAAGAATTTTTGCACACACAAAGTATTAAAAATATAGAAAAATACTGTTGACATTAGTTTTACAAAAACCCAATCCGTTCTACCCCAAAACCATCCCCTTTTACCCCATAATTTAAAAAACACACAAATTTTATCCGATTTTGAAGGAGAAGATGTACTGTTGCCACGCATCCCAATGATTACAACAGAAATGCCGTTCGAGTTAAAAACGTTTGGTATTTCCAGTGTGACTCGCATTTGCAATGAACATAAACAAGGCACAGGGACAATTGTGTGTGGTCTAAATTTGGAAAATCCATGCTTCTCTCATGGACAACCGTATGTGGCTTGCCCACGCGTTGGGATACCATCTGAATTATTCGTGTAACCTCCTGACGGAAAAACAAAAAATCCTAATGCACTTGGGTAAACATGTTATGAAACCAAACAATTGATTCCTTTTCAAGGCACTGTATGTAAATATCTAATCTATACTAAATACCAACGTTCAAATGTATTCATTTAATCTACCTCAAGTCTAGCAATAGCGAAGCATTGCCGGGTCAGCTAGTACTATTATAAATCTGTGAGCAAGTTGCGTGCGTCTGCGGGTTTGAACAAGTATCAAGTAAAACCTACCGCATCAATATGGATGGTATTTTCAAGTTTTTAGAGCTAAAGGTCCTGATAAAAATCTGTACAAGTAGCTAACGACTTACATGTATTAATGAACGGATCAAATCATTGAAATCTTTCATAGACGGAAAATTATGCGGCATGGATCACTCGTATTTCAGATTTGAATTCCTTTCAAGAAAACTTGACAAATGATTGCAAAACATAACGCAAGATTCTGGTTTATTTTTTTTATTTTGGTTATTTAGTGTTCTGGACTGCATTACAACGGAATACTTCAAACAAACGTAATAAACGTTAACTTGCCATTGTAACAGCTTGGCCACCAGGCAAAATGTGTTAGATTATTAATGTGGTTGACATATATTGTCTCTGGTAGACAGTTAAACAGTTTGTCTCTGGTACAACATGTCTGCTGTAATTACTGAACGGTATACATAAATAACCTTAATATACCGATGCTTCTTGCTTACATGTCATTATTCAGTTTTTTCTCCAAGAAAGATGACTGAGAAACGATACAGTAAATATCGACAGATAACAAAACGCATTTCTTGCATAATTACTTGTGCACAACTGCCCATATTTTGAACGACTTTACTCATTTAGTATATATTTGGTGGCCATAACTACTTTTCAGATCGTTACGACTTATTCATTTGATGAGTCCCGTTTAAAAACGATAAAAATAATGTAATCGATAAAATAATAGAAAATTAAATCTGTTCTTAATTTTTTTTCGATGTGGTATCTACATAAAAAAAAGTAAAATGGTGATTATATATTAATTATCTTCGAAGCTCGTCATGAAATCAGTGCTATGAGATATCGAATATAAAAATCAGTTAAAGTTCCTTGTGCTTTTGGTGGCGTTTTACTTCTGGTCCAAAACAACCGCTACGGAGAAAACAAACCACCTCAGTTTTGAAATACAGTATTTCGAAAATATATCGAAAAAATTTTATTCTTTTACTTTCGAATTGTATAGTCAAGTTACATAAGACTCAACCACCAAATTGCGGCGCCACGGTTACCGTAGGTGCCCGGTAAATTTCGAATGGCATTATTTTTAAAAGCATGTTTCTTTTTGGTTTGATATGAACTTTTCTCGATAGGTCTATCCTCAGGAAAGCGGAATATTTCTGACCAAATAGACTGCTGTTTTTCGGTACGCCCTTATTGTGTCCATTACTTATCACGTAGCTTTAATTTCTTATATGCCCTACTTCCTATGCCATATTGCGTTAAAAAGTAGGTTATACACACACACAAAACTTTTGGACAGTTGTATGAACGAGACTAAGATAATAACTTTTTACTTTTTCCTTTTCCGCGTTAATATTTGGTACAGAATAAAAAAAGGGTAAACCATTTTTTACACACACAAGGGTGCACGCGTACGAAGCAGCAAGCAAATGATAGTGTTAAAAATGTATTGCTATGGGCATGACCTTTTCGGTACCCATTTTAAGCTCTAAAGGTGATATTAATTTGTTACTGACTACTAATAACAAAATGACAAAATGATCTCCGCCGGGCTGTGATCCTTGTTTTCAGCTAGTTTCACAGCCCGATCGTTTGCTGTATACTACAAGTTACAAGGAGCAATACGCATCCGCCGATGCCAATCACGTAGTGAAGCCAAAACTATTTGTTGCGCATCAGTAGAAGCCGTTCTAACCGTTGTTGGTTATATTGTAGGTATTCGTTTTCCCCCAACTTCTACAATTTTGTGCATACGTTAAGTATACACGCGAGTACTACGGTGTGCGTCATTATTGTACGTGTAAAACGAATCAGATGATCAACAAAATCAACCATAGAAAATACATAAGTCCAATCTGCTGCCGACCTCGAATTATGGTGAAATAAAAGTGAATAGACGTGGTTTATACAATTAAGACTTTTCTCGCATAAGATTTCTTGGTTCGCTCTAATTTGTGCCGTGTCATCACTATAACAATTAGCAGGAAGAAATGGCTCATTACTTCAGGTGGGATTCATGTGTCAGCGAAAAAAATCTACTAAGCTGGAACTTATTCATACAGTTTTCAGTAGGTAACACATTTAAGCCTGACAAAACAGTAATGGGAAACATATTTAAGTAAATAATAATTAATTCGAAGAAAAGAAGACAAGAACGTGAATTAATTGATAGACACTAATTGGTAGTGTCTCTTTGGAAGAGTGAAAGACCGGTAATTGGTAGGAATTATGCTGATACTCTTAACAGAAATCCTTTCCGTTCAGTCTGCTAAGGGCGAAATCAAGAGACCATTTTCACGTCGGAAGTTATTCAAGCTTTATGTCAATCGCTAGGACAAACTCGTTCAGTTTAAATTGCTGACTGTCTACTGCCAATTCTCGATTTTAAGCGCCTTTAGGTTTTTCTTTTTAATGGTAAAATATCAGATGTACTCAAGCTGTTACTTTACTGTTCGAACTAGTTCATAAGAAATTAAATATTAGTAAATAAACGCGAGAATACCTCCAGGTTACAACCATGGTTGCAAGGGAACGAAGACATTACATGTCCGTCTCCCACTGACTCTTCCGTGACGGATGCCACTAAGTTCCGATTGCGTCAGTTTACAACTAATTCTTCAACAAATCAACGTAAGCGCTTTACCGAGACATTACCGTCGTGGGAAACTTCTAGGTAGCGCACCCCAAAACAGTACGCAAGCAATCATACTTCGAAGAAACAAAGGTAGCCATTATGTGAGGTCCCTGGTTGCACCTGGTCTATTCTTCTGCGATTCCCGAGTCCTTTGGGTTTCGAAGATCCAGATATTTCGCTGTGTAGTTAATGTAAAGTATGAATGAACCAGAATGACGATTTCAACGATAATTGACTGAATGCGTATCTACTGCGAGAAGCCGTACTTATTATTATTTAAAAGCACTATGGCTGGAAGCAAAGAGTCATAGGAATGAACATCTGATGAAAACAGAGGCAGAGAGTTTCACATGGTAAACAATCTTCGAGTGAACAATGGCTGCTCCTGACTGTGTTAAATTACACCCGAGCTGAACTGAACACAACGTAGGTGCATCTTCTCTCGAACAAAGTCCTATTTTTTGAATACTTCTCCCAGACTAACGCATGATGAATTTCTTCTAATACGACTCCTGTCCTGTCCGTTCCTGACTCGCTTCTCGACCTACCAGACATATGTCAACCCGTGTCCAGCCTTTCACAGATTAAAAGCGATAGACTTATCCACTGTCCACCTAGAAGAAAGTTGACGGATTATCATTATCTCCATTAGTAGTAAATTAACTTCTTGATTAAAAAGAAGATGCCAAGGATTTTGTTTTTATGACTAGCTCAGCGAACTTTAACAAATCCTTCCAGCGTCGACACAAAATTTCCTCTTGCAATGCTCGCAATATTCCGACGTTAGCTGCAAGCAATGCGCTTAACGGGGATTGACTCCCTGACGTATTAAACGGTCTAACACTTACAGCCCTTTCCGAACCTAGCCCCAGTGAGATTTTTTTTTTAGCACTGCCTCAACGGCGTTTTACAGCCCCGCTACGATTTGTAGCTTTATCTGTGGTTTCACTGATGTTTGGATGGATTTTATTTTCTCGAACTGTACACGTTGGGGGCGAACCGGCTTTGACCGTAGTGATTACGCCTGTGTGGAAACACCTTTGGTATTCTTATTCGTTCGATTATTAACTGGGTCCGTGTAGTCAGTTGGGGATCATTGCCGCCATCAGTTGTGTTAGCAACTCGACGACTTTCCCCAGCTGATTTGCTCGTCTTTGCTCTTGTTTACAACATAGGTGCAAGTGCTGGTCATTTTAGTTGGTCGGCGGATGATTATTGATGCAGCTTGATGACCATCTCTGAGGTCCTCTCGGTCTTTTCATTCGTTGGGAATAACTGGGTTGGCGTTGGCGGCTTCTGATGGTGGATTGAAGCTTTCTTCTTACGGGGCATCCCCCGAAACTGGCGGCGTGGTCAGAGCCACAGTTTGCACACGTCAGCGTTGCGTCACGCGGACGTGCGCAAACCAGGTTGTTATGGCTCCCTCCGCAGCGAACGCAGCGCACTTACTTGTGACAGTCAGAAGCTTGATGCCCGAAACCTTGGCAGCGGAAGCATTGTTGTAACATTGCCACCAGTCTCCGCTTCTGTGGCCACTTGTTGGAATTCAGTTTGCTCCTATTCGTGACTTGGATGCTGACCGGGGCGGTGGACTTGGTTGACCTAGGCTCACTCCTATCTGGTGCTGGGCGTGAAGTGGAACTGTCATCTTGAGGTATTCCCTCATCCATATTGGAGGAGTTTCTTGGAGTTGCTTCTATTTGTTGGATACCCGTTGTTGAATACCGAATGTTCTCTTGGAATTCCATATTGTATCTTATGTTCCTAGTTTCTAGTAATTTCTTGATGATTGCTAGTTACTGAATTTAACGTAACCGTGTTTGTTTCTCTTCTACGAGAGGCTTAACAATCTGACTACTAGTTTTTAGGTAAAAAAAAACTATAGAAATAAAATTCTGGAATAAGAAATTATTTATACATATATACTTAAGGCGCCGTGAGGTACTCTAGTGACAGATATTAAAACACACTCAACAGTTCTTATTGATAAACTGCAATATAATTAATCAAACCAAAATCCGCTGTAGTTTCTTCCAATGTGTAATAATTGTTTTAGCTTATAGTTGTGAGTGTGGCAGATACGTGGCACCTTAACTGAACTTTTGATGTAGTAATACAAGAATACTACAGTCAGCGGAATAGACTCACCTCTTTTCGCTCAGCTTTTACTTTCACCATATCTAATATTAGCAAATATTTATTTCAAATGGCTTGCAGCATTCGTTAAAAAGCAATTTATGGTTTTATATCAGGACTATTCATTGGAAAATCTGTCTGTACAGGACACAAGTATTATTAGTTCAACAGAATAACCTAAAGCAGAAATAATGCCTGTAATTTCATTAATGTCACAGTGATATTAAATAAAAATAATTTTAGAACTTCAACTGCATTGTCACTGGCGGTTGCAGCTTGTAGGATTCTCTGTATGTGACTGAGTACTCATTTCATGCCGCGTCATACACAGTGATCAGCGAGCCTCTGATTACGCCAGTCTCACTGCATAATATCAGCGGACTCGCGTGGGCTTTCATCTCGTTATTAACATGAATTCTAAGCGAACAGTGGAGTCCAACAGTTGCGTTTTTAATATCTTCCAATCAGCTAGTTCTGACAATATGCTTTTATGCTGCGTTCATCAACCAATAGGTTAAAATAGTTCAAACGTTAATATTCAAAGATGTTATTAGAAAGCATCCAGAAACTGTTTAATTGTATCAGAGTTCGATCATGTATATATATATATGAAAAAAAAAGTAGCGAAGTACATTGGAAGTGTATATTATCGTATATAGAAAAACAAGGATTTAAAAAACAAAATATTAAAGGTTATTAACAACTATGAACAGTTTATAGTTTGATTAACAAATAAATACTGTGAAAATTATTAATTAGATGACTGAGCTCAGTGTAATGACACTAATTTTTCGATATGTGATGCCTTTTTTTGTAATCTGCAATATTAAATCGTCGCGTTCCACTGTCGACAACCTGTTGATTCTTAACTAATAGTTTGCTGACTACATTAAATCTCCCTTTGTTCATGGGAATGCAGTTAAAAATTTCTTTGATGCAGTCCTTAAAGCCGGATATAATACTGGAAAGCATGGGACGGTGGTGACTGGTCCCCAGCGCTCTCTAAATTTGCCTTGAATCAGAAATGCCCACAGGTGGGCGGTACCGTCCCCGCTGGGTCTAAAGCACTGAGACTATCAAGTGATATTATCCCGTAGGGGTTATTGAGTAATATTTCGTCTTGCAATTGATAATGGTAGTCGATGTTGAAGGCCGGTGATTGATGAGTCGGTTCAGTGGAATCATTCATTGAGTCTAGCTGTCGACCCTGATACAACGTTACTGTAGTGAGTGTCTGACCGGCAAAGTGACACACATCTGTCAATGTTCAGCGTCCGAAGAAAAGGAGAATGTTTTCTCTGTATAAAAGCTTACACCAGAATTGCCCTCTCGCCAGAGATTATTGCACCGCAGTAGAAGTGTTTAAGTGAAACCTTTCGCTTCAGACGATCACATCACAAGTACTCTTGCACGTGCGAGCCTTCCAGCTATAAATTATAGTACGTAAGCAAAACCTCTTAGCTACAAGGAAAATTCCCAATCTTCTCTCTCGACGATCCCCACTGCACATCTATCAATGGTATTCCTCAGGAACTAGCGAACATCCTTGATATGCCGGAGAAAATAGTAAATTATACACATTAACTTATTAGTAACAAGCCCCTGTTTCCTTGTTAGCTAATATAGTGCCCTCAGTCTTCTTTCCCAAACACACGTTCCTTATTGGTTATCAAAATCACGCTGCGTTCTCACTTCCAATAACCGATCCACCTTTCTGGAAATTTTGGTAACGCTGTTTGTCAATTCAGACACGCCAGCTTCCTCCAAAAGCCTTCTCGTGCGCTCGGGTCGCCAAGTATACCTCTGTTAACACGCCAGATCAGTTGACTTATACAGCGACGCAGACTTCCACTCAAAGTGGACTGTCTCTCGGACACAATCTCCACTAAGCACAGTGGTTGATACATCTTCCTAACTCTTATTGTCAGCCTAGGTGAGACCAGTTGAGCTACCTTTGGATGATGGCTGCCCGAGGAACTAATCTCGTATGAGCACGGTAGAGTCCGTGTTTTTACGAAACTTAAAAAATCACCTTTTAGTATTGTTTAATATTATTAATATTAAATTGTATAATATTTTCAATGTCCTGAGTATGAATCGCAACACTAAGATTCAGATTCTATTGTTGTGTGGCTTAATCAACAACAGCAAAACAACTTATTTTTAACTTTTGATATCCAAATTCAATTTGGAATACTCACATTCCGTGTTTACAGCTCTGGGAAATACGTTAATAGATCTTACCATCACCGTAAATGTTCATTTACGTAGTTATCTACACGTAGGATATAAGTCGTTCCATAGAACTGTACTCCATGTATAGTTGTTAAATAACTAACGATAAATGTGATCAAAAGAGAATTGGCATTCTTTTCTGTTGGCCCTCGAATACTCGTAATTATACAGAATGTATCATAACGTGTTCTAGCAGCCAATCCTGCTGAATGTGTCAGTTAAATGTAGGACAGGGATTTGGTTCTCGCCGCTGTGGGGCTGCAGTGGGTAGGGAATCACTTGAAACATTCACGAGTTACCGAGTGATACATGAGACAACAACCAACAAGGAAAAAAAAAAAAAGTTTATAAAACTATAAGTTTTGCATTGATAAATTACAATTCTTTAGGTAATTTTTTGTTAACTGCATATTCATAATCAAATTTTTAAAGCATAACCGATCGATTCACATACTGCAGTTGTAGAGGAACGGATTCTTTTAGCTCCAGTGGTTGAAGTCCATTTTTCTGTGGCTAACTTAATCTGGTAAAACATCACACGTAAAACATTAAAATCCAAAAAATAAGATAAAATTAAAAAGAAACATCTTGCTACTTAGGTTAGCTAAACCATCAATTACTATTTAATGTTTCCTAGGGTAAATTGCTGTTACTACGCCCTGATAAAACGCGGAAATTGTTTCCAGTTCAATTTGTATTGAGTCAAACTTCTGAAATTAACGTATTAAACAGTAAGTACAAGGTGCGTGCCAAAATAAGACGAGGATCAATACAAATTATTCAGGAAATTTCCCAAACAAATTTCTGGGAAGGCAAGGACTCAGATAATAGGAGCCTTCAGTTCCATAATTACATAAAACAACAGCGGTTAACAGAAACTGTAATTAAGCTTCAAAAACAGTCATAAATACCTGAAACTGCTACCTAATAATAACATTTGCAGCTGATGAATTTATTTCTCTTACATGAGATCGAAAAGTCTGTTATATTTTTACGAAGAAAGTCTGCTAAGAAATTGTATCTTTTGTTTCTAGTGTAAACTCGGAGATTGGATCGTTACTGATTCATTGCCGAACGCTTTCCATCTCTCATCGAGATATCATCAGCGATGATACTGTATCCAAATTTATACTTAATTTATAATTTGATTTAAATAATTTTTTCCTAAAATTTCTTCTTACAATTTATATTGATGTTAGTAGGCTTGGTAACTGATCATTCCTGCTATTGTCAACAAGCATGTTTTGACAGCCATCTCTCACAGTTTCACTATTTTTTTGCTATACAGTGCGCCTTCCCGTTATTCGCTTGTAAGCTACTAACATTTTATTTGTTTTGTTACGTGTGTAATGATGTCACGAGTTTTGAATATTTTTTTTTGCTTGGGCTTTACGCCTCGTCGACAGCGAGGTCATTAGAGGCGGGATGGGGTTGGCGTAAGGAAGGGGGAGGTATTTGGCCATGGCCTTCTTGAAGGAAGCATCCCAGCGTTTGCATGGAGTGATTTGGGGAAACCATGGAAAACCCAAATCTGGATGCACGGACGGGGATTCGAACCCGCGTCCCAAATGCGAAGTCAGAACGTTAACCGTTCACCCACCACGCTCGGTCACGAGTTTTGAAAGGGTGTGAATGGGTAATACTTTCACGATCTGTTTCATTTCAAGTTTCTTTATACCTGGTTTCGAACTGTCTTCAAGTCTGTCACACATATTATATACATTTTGTCTCACATTTTTAGATTTAAGTTAGTAGAAGCATTTTCGGTCTGAATGAGTTTTATTTGTTTGCGTATTGAATTACCTGTTAGAAGTGCAACTCTGAATGCCTAGTTTGTTGAAAATGTGAGCAATCAGTTGTGTGTATCAGTATAATTTATTCTTATATTCAGTGTTATTAATGTTCGTTTGTTTTTATGATCTGTGTTGTGCATGCCTTCTAATTGAGTCGCTGAGGAAAGGCTGAAGATGGCGGCAGAGTTCGTCGCCGAAAGCTTGTATTTCACCTACAAAATCCGCAGCGAACCCGCAGAGATTATATTGTTATTTTTTTCGGTTCTCTTCTCATTTGGTTTTGATTCATCTATTTATTGTCAGCTATCGGTGTTCTGTATCAATTTCTTTATTATGCTCAGTTTCTTTGGTAGTTTTCCTTTGTTATTGGGATTCTGATTAATCATTTTATCATTCATCGTATTGCAACTTCTTTGTGATTATACCAGTGGGTATTATTATTTGGTACGTTTCAGTAGGTTTTCCGTTGTTATGAGTATAATGTTTGTTTGAATTCTTTTGCAATTGTGAGAGACAAGTAATTCAGTTTGCCTTTATCTTCCGTTCCTGTTGTAAAAGTGATACTTAAGTGTAATATGTTAATAATTCGGTTTGATACATACTATATTACTAATGTAATTCACCAATTTTTATGTATAGTTTCTGGAGCTGTAGTTTTTCAGTATTTGTATGTTGTCTATAATCACATTGCGTTGTGTTCTCCGAACTGGGGATCTAGTAGATACTCTTAAAAGCTGTAGGTAATATCTATTAGTGAAAATGAAATAATTGTGTGATTTCAATCATAATCAGCTCTTGATTTCATCTACGTGACGGTTGGCTATTGTGTAGACTATTTCAATGGTTTCTTTTGCTACAGTGGCTAGAGGTGTCATGCTGGTCTAATTTGTATTACAAATATAATTACGGAAAATAATATAACTTGGTAATAACTGCCGCAGTTTGTGGCATCATTACTTTTGTTTACCTTTGGAATGATTATATTTTGAGCATGTACCAATTTTTATAAACTGTTTAGCTTCGTTGTAGACAGCATTGTTTTTATAATTTCAGGAGACAGGTTTCAGGTTTTTTGCTATTACCATCCATGTTAAAACTATGTACAGTGTGCTGTCCGTATTTTAGTTTTTCGTTATGTTTATTTTGCTTCAAGAACAATTTTTTTTAACTTAAATTGTATCGTGTATCTTGTCCTTAAATTATTTTTCGTGTTTGATGACGTTTGTTTTCGTTAGGTTGATGAGTCTTTAATAGAAAAAATGAGTTTCAAGAACCGTTTTTATTCTGCAACTATCTCTTTCATTATAATTTAATTGTTTGATATTGAAAAATTGTAAAGAGCAGTCTCTGAGTCAGCAACAGTCTTTACTCGTAAATACATCGCCCAAGTAGTGCAGAGGTTTTTCGTATTGTTCATCAGTTCCGATGACGTTAATATTCTAGTAAAATAGTCAGATCCAGGGAAGTTTTCTGCGGCATTCTGACTAACATCCAGCGCAATTTTCGCTATCCCAGATATTAAACTTATGGTTATTTTTTGACTGTCTGTGTTTATTGATACTGGTTAGCGTTACATCTTTCAGCAGAACCATATACTGCTGTTCTAATTCTGACATCACTGCAGCCACTTGCTAGCCGGTACTAAAGTCTTCTGATAAGATCCAAGGCCTACATTCTTGTTGCGCTATTAAATTAGTAGCTATACTGTCTCTATAGCTACAGTATCTTAAAATTCACTCGCGCTGTATCATTGAACGTTGTAACTGCCTCTGTTTTAGAATATACTGTCTATATGGTCCAGGTTCGCTTTACTATTCGGAATATTGTCTTCTACAAGTAATGTTGCTTCACCGTATCGAAAAAGTTTCTTTACTTTCCAAGCCATGTTTAAATAGGTGCACATTCTGTCGGGAAGTGGAAATGACTACAATAGTGAATACAATGTGTGTATAACTAGGAGTCACATCGAGTTTGTTTGTTAGTTGTTATATTGTCATTTTTTCTCAGGCACAATTATATACATTTGTTTAAATAAAGACTTAAAACCAAAACAAATTAAAATATGAGTTGGCTAGAAATTATGCAGATTAGAACGTGTGCGGTGTCTCTTATGTTGTCGTCACGGCACATGAGAACTATATTCAGAATAACTGTAACGAGCGGGTCTGTTCTGCAGAGAGCACGGCGCTAGGCCGGGGGGTGGATTAGCGTGAGCCAAATTGCGCCCTGGCGTAGCCTGCCCGCAGCAACTCCATGCACTGCGGTCAGCGGACGTGACCGGCTCAGACCTGCCGTGAGTGTTGGTATCCAGTTATACAGATGGCGATCCTCTCACAGCTAATGCTGCTCTTCAGTACTGTACGCCACGGAAAAGAAACAGTCAACTGAAAATAGCCCCTGTGGCAAGGACTTTAAGAATTATCACAAGTGATATACGTTAGTGACTTCGCGCTATGCTCTAAACCATCAACATCTTGTGAGCTATTTTAAATGTGAATTCACTTTTATTCATTATTCTGTATCTGCAGAATTAAACGAGGGCATGCGATGAATGACGCAAGGTGGAAGTTATTAACTTAAATACTCAATGACGAAACAGATCAGATGTTTTCATTCATTGTCAACATTCATGTACTTTTGTGGACAATCTTGTATTGCAAGTTAACTTACTCACTTACAGTGTATATTATAGATTCAATTTCACGAGCCAGTGAGCCAATATTACTAAGATATCTGAAAGAAAATAGAATTCGTGAAGCAAAATAAAAAAATTTAAAAAATCCGAGAAAGTCGAGTCTCGTGCATTACGGGTTCCGTTCTCCAACGACTTAAACACATACAGTACATCGCATGCAGTAAGTCATGTGACGATCACTTGGCACGAAAATCAATCCCTGACACATTTTAAAGTTGTTTTTGACAGATCTGGCTTATTGATCCTGGTAAGGGTTACATATTACTGTAGAACCATGCACTGATCTTCTAAAACTGCCACTATCACAGAGTTATGTCAAGCCTCTGCAATGCCGATTCACGCAGCCGCGCGTTCTGGCTAATGCTATCGATCAGTTTCAGTCGAATT
Organism: Vandiemenella viatica; assembly: GCA_031002005.1. Classification (NCBI taxonomy): domain Eukaryota; kingdom Metazoa; phylum Arthropoda; class Insecta; order Orthoptera; family Morabidae; genus Vandiemenella; species Vandiemenella viatica. Next base: position 326,047,684 of record JARYHS010013630.1, on the reverse strand, counting down.
TATTATAAAAATATCAAATGCAAATCGCTGTTAATTTAGAGCATTTTATATAGAATTATTGAAATTATTTGTGGTGTCACAAATAACATCAAAATAAAAATATTTGCTTATTTTTCTCACTAGTCGAAAAGTAAAATAGGTGAAAGTGTTTTTAGTGTATGTCGTTTAAATGTAGAATATAGTCTTTCTGAGATACACACGGTAACAGCAATGACCCAATGACTTTAACGGCCACTCGTGTCCTTACTTTCAAGTGGAGGGAGGGGGGCGAGGGGGGGATAAATGAAAAAACTTGGAGTAGGAAAAAAATATTTGAAAAACTTGGGGGTAGGTAGTATTCGAAGTACCGAAGTGTTAACGTGAATACATCTTTGTATACCCAAACAGCCAGTGAAACAACAATTTTGTTTATTACTTAACATTTTATTTAGTTACACAAGAGAAACTACTGGTCAGTACTATACTTTTCTTATAGGAGGTGTCCAGAATTCACTCTCTCCCCCGCACCGCATGGGAAGTCGATGTATCGGAATCTTTGTTCCAATCATCGACGCCTGGGCCAACTTCATGCAGCTGTATGTTAGTAATTCTTCCTCTCACTCGACTTTCTTGCGTAATCGGTACTGCTGATAGATGACCGAATTTTAAAGGGGTTTTGTTTCAGTCCAACCTGTGTTCTACTGCCACTGCCACCAAGTACGTTTACATTTTCCTTTTCGGAATATCACAGATTTCCGAAATTTACTTTTATGAATGTTGAATCGGTTTTAAATTGTCAGAAGTGACAGTATTTTGCTTCCAATAACGCGAAAAACGAGCGGGCTCACTGTCTATGACCACTCGGCGTGTACGCTCAACGACACCTGCGCCAGTGTGGTAGCTCCGCGTGGTTTTCTAACGCTCTGCTTATTTGTTCAATACTTCCGCAATTCTAAGCCGATTTACTTCATTTCCACATGCGTTCCGTTAGTTCTTCACCCACTTTCTTATTTTGTACTTGGTATTTCCCTTTCAAAGCACGAAAATTTCTGTCTATTTACTTTTATCAATTTGGAAATGGTCTTAAAATCGATACCTCCTAATACCATTCCGAGTATCCAGATTCGACTGTCGTAGACGCCTAGGTCAACTATGTGACGCCACATGGCTTTCCAACGCTTGGTTTACCCACACAATCAATACAGACAACACCCTATGCATTTCCAAGGGAGTTTCCTTCAACTGTACCTGCTTTACGTTTGTGCTGCATCCACTTTCTAAGTTTGTACTTTAACATCTTCATCTTCAAAGTATGGCAGTTTCTCTAAATATACTTTTATCGATCAGAAAATACTCTTAAAATATCTGCCATAGTGTATCTTATTCGAAGCGATATTATTTTGGCTCAAGTCAAAAGACAATCGAAGACCCACGGTATGCTCTCAAACTCCACTCACCGTGGACATTTCACCGTGTTGTTTTCTGACCAATCGCGTTCTTTCACCGCGTCGTGCGGGGGTGGGAGAGAAGTTGGCCAATATAATGTTTCCTTTCAACTTTTCCCTGTCGAACGCCGTTTACCCCGCTGTGCGCGGTTGTGTAGCTTTTTAGTACTATTTATTTCAAACTGGACAGTTTTCATGTAGCTCGTAATTCGGGGGCGCTGCCCATTATCGACCTAGAAGGTCATATTCACGTAAAAAATAAAAAATAATATTATTATTTCCCAACCATATAATTTGATAAAATTTTAAATAATATAATCTGTTTTGGTCAACGAAACACGCAAAATTTACAAATTTTAAATCTGAGACTTATTTCGTTTACGAACTGAAGGTTGTGACAGACGGATAAACAGACAGACACTTGGACGGACGGACAGATTGTGGAGCGACAGAGAAAGCGGTCCGTTTACCTTTGGGAACGAAGCCTAAAAGTGGGATTCGCACTAAGAAGTTAATCAGATCCGCTTGTCTTAAAACCGACGAACCGTTCTGTTTCTCCTTTTTGTGATAGACTTCCATAAAAAGCTTTCTCGTTCATCTTTTCCAAAATTCCTCCGATTCATACCTTAATCGTCCACTTGATTTTCAGCACTTTTCTGTATCTTACGTTTCACATGCTTAAATTTTTATTTTTGAGGTATTCTCGTACTATATCCATAAAGTGTGTAATTTACCCAATGATAAATTCATCGTATTACACCTTGCACCATTTATTCGCGAGAGCTGTGAATGTCTGCTAAAATCATGTATTCGCGATTATGAGCCGGGTGCCAAGAATTGCTTCCACATGAAATTAATACACTATGTTCTTCGCAATAATTGCGACACTGACAACAATGCAAGAAAGTAATTATAATTACCAAACATTGGAAAATGAGAGATGCCAAGAAATTAAACCAATAATTTACCAATAATTACATTATACATTTATTCTTACATAATGAAACAGTTAATTTATTCATGAAATAACTATCAAAATGAACATTGAATCCAATGCAAACGAATAAAATACAAAAGGAAACACGAAACCGAGGATTAACAGATCATTCACAATAAATATGCTTAAGCTCAGTACAGAGAGGATGAGTGTCTCTTTATCTCGGTGAAGCTATTCACCAGAGCCGTTACTGGTTTTATAGCACAATTTTTTTGGAACTCAACAGTTTCAAACGAAGGGATTCCCGGTAGCAAATAGTTGAAAATTTACCGTGTAGATGATCGTTGGCGGTGAAGGACGATCGATGGAGATCACCACAAGAGATTACAAATTACCAGGTGATAATTATGACAATACACATCACTCAGAATCTCACGCTTTGTGAGGGCGCTCTGATGCGGTTGTATACGCACCAAATATAAACTACACCACACTGATGGTGACGCACACTGCGGTGCTGCAGATTGCACTCGCCGCACTCACACTTTCAATCAGCAGCGTAGCCTTCCAGGGGTCTAACTCACGTCGACTCAGCTCGAATGTTCAGTAAACCACTCGAGTCCTCTCCAGCTCGCCTTCCGGGAGCCCAGTGTCCTCTCGTCTTCACGCGCCCAGAGGCGTGGGCAGAAGCCGTTACATGGAAAAGCAAGAAGCGCATTAGTCCATGCGAAACCACTGGCAACTTGTGATTGGCTCCTCCACACATACACCCACTCTCAGGCGCTACCCTTTCCGTCCTTGTAGCACCATGTTTTCTCTCTCTCTCTCCTAACTGAAACTTCCAGCCGCAACACCTGTCCCTCGCTTCCCACCATGTAAACACATTCCAAGCTGATACCTGCGATACGTTATGCCCACACAGCGCTGTTCTGCAAGCAGCATCTGCTGTACTATCTTCACAAACAATTCTATTCTCCATCATTTCTGGTACATATCATGACTTTTGTCTTGATTTTGTTAACAGTTAGTCAAATTATTCTCCCAATATCTTGTTCATGTCACTCAGTAATTTCTCAGTATCCTCACTCCAGTGTGTTAACGGGACAACGTCGCTATAAAATCGCATCATACTAATTGTTTATGCTTGAACGCATACGCCAAACTCAATTTTCTCTTTTACTTCCTCTAATTCTTCCTCTCAGTACAAGTTGAGTATTAGTGGGGATAGGCGATAACTTTGTCCCAAACCGTTTTTAACTGATACTTGGCTTTCATAGTTGTCTACTTTTATTATAGCCGCCTAATTCTTATAATGATTATACATTATTCTTCTATCTCAATATCTGAGAGCTGACTTCATTTTTTTTTTTTTTAATGTAACATTTTGTCCCTTCTAACGTTGCAAACGTTTCTTCTAAGTCGTAAATACCATAAACGTATCCTCGTTTCTCTTGATCCACGTGAAATTCGTTTGGTAATACAGCCGAATTGAACTACAAAATTTTAGGTAACTATTTGTTTTCGAATTCAACGCTTTTTTAAGAAATAAATTTGTGTTGACATTTTTGCAGAAAGAGCTGTTTTACATAACGAAACATTAACCTTAACGGGAATTGACTCCATCTTAACAACATCTTCGAACTGTTAACATCTACGAAGAGCTGTAAAACTGACAACTGCGATGAGTTTTAACGGCGACGGCGCATGGATGTAATTTTAACGACTCGCAGCAGATGCTTTAACACTATCTAAATTAACAGCCGTTTTAGACCATTTGATGTTTCGAGAAGAACAACGTCGAGAATTCCATAACATGTTTGTTCACTAAGGTCACAATTGCTGCAATGCCCTGCAGGTGAGCCGAGTGCTATACAGAAGGAGGTAAACACCGATCCCGCGAGTAAGCGAGTAACGCTCGGAGCTGGCACTCGAGACGAAACTGTGTTTGGATCCACTCTCCAGAAATATTTTTTTTTATGTTTTCCTGAAATAGCTCTAGGCAAATGGCGGGGTGGTTCCTTCAAAAGTTCGTGGCCCAATTTTTCCCCTATCTTTGCCTCTAATTTTTTCCTGGCACTAAATATATCGATGTCGACAAGACTAAAGTGCCTAAGAAAAAAGGGAACTGGTTCAGATCTTGTACTTCTGGTTATGTTTCTCCGCCATTTTATTTTGTATTATAGGTAAATTCTGTACTTCCTATGTCACATAATCTGCGATAAAAATAAAGATCCATTTGCTCAGATTTTCCACTCTAGATGGCAACACTATCCTGAATTAGGTTAGTTGATAGCCCCTGGTAGATCGACAAAGTGTTTTAAAAAAAAAAAAAAAAGCAACATAAACTTTTATTTAATAGTGCAATCGCTCTCTTGGTTGAACAGCAATAAAAGTAAAATAATTTAAGCGTTACTAAAGACATACGTCAAAAAAATGCACGCTAGACAGTACCAGCAAGAAAGAATCGACTGGAACATTCAAAATATTAATTATTTTATAGACGTTTTAGCGTCTCCAACAGTTACGTCATAACTCTAGGCTAAGAGAATGTATGACACCGCTGTTTACGGGAATTGTACAACATTTATAGTCGCACTTGTCACGTTAGTCCCTTCATTAGCTTTGACCCTTAAGGACTATTGTCAGAAACCCGAATTGAGAATGGACGTTGAGGTGCTGCATGACTTCATGTCAGCCTGGGCAACAAAAGCAGTATGAACGAGATTGCGAAATTCGTTCAAAAAAGCAGGATTTTATCAACGCTCTAAGAATTATTTATTTATTTCTGTTACACAATATACAACACTAAATACAACATCGCGGAAAATTGTCCATTTGATTGCGGCATCAGTGGAGAGTACTTGGATCACCCAATAAACATCTGGAGTGAAGAAGCACCACAATACGTTCCTGTCTGCTCCGTGCTGCAGTCACGATATAGCACGTGCAGGGCCGGCGCTAGGAATTTCGGGCCCGGGGTTAAATGGGTGAACTTTTTTTTTTAGCTCTACAAAATGGCCAGGCGACAATGGGCGTAATCTTGGCTTCATGGCCTGAGGGCCCCTATAGTCGGTGATCGGGGCCCCCCATCTGCCGGTGGGGCCCGGGTACTTTTGACCCGCTTACCCCCCCTTAACGCCGGCCCTGAGCACGTGCCTTATTTCCTAGCAGCGCAATCGTTGTTAGACCATGACCAGCCCTCAAGCGATTCAGTTGGCTGCAATGCCACCTTGATTTGAGGTGCGCGGGAATAAGTTATCGCACAAAGGTATATTCAAGAGATCCTTGACTTTCTTCTACTGATGAACTGCCTTGAGTCTGATCGTTGGTGGGCTGATGTTGTGCAAAACCGGAGGCAGAAAATATGATCTCAAGGCACCATCGACTCTCCTCACCATGGCATGTAGCTGTCTGTCCATCTTCTCCCCTTGTTCGCTGCCCAGTCACAGTGGGGCGCAATTCATGGAAGCTAGATGAATAGATGACGCCATTGGTTATCCTTCCTGTACTTCGTTCTACAGGGTGTCCAGAAAAGGACTCCCTGATTTCAAAATTAAATATCTCGAAAACAAAGATCTACAGAGGAATGCAGTAAACGGTATGTTTATTGTGACAGCTGTAAGAAGTGTATACAGCAGTGTGAAATAATAGTTACAAAAGCTGCTAACAGATGGCGCTGTAATCGCCATACGTAATGCCTAAATAGTGATCCGAAGCTCACGGTAGTGCCAATGGTGAACATTTTGAAAACATTGTGATGTGATTGTTTGCAAAGATTGTTTTCATACGATTATTTCACTTATGTATGCTGATATGAGCTGTACAGCGTACAGCGCCATCTGTTAGCAGCTTTTGTAACTATTATTTCACACTGCTGTATACACTTCTTACAGCTGTCACAATAAACATACCGTTTACTGCATTCCTCTATCGATCTTTGTTTTCGAGATATTTAATTTTGAAATCAGGGAGTCCTTTTCTGGACACCCTGTACGTTCCCCAGGATGCGCCCGCTCTTTTTCTCGTTGTGTTTGCTCTAGAGTCTACCTTCTCTGCCATATTTTCTTTTTGCTTCCGTTACCAGAGTGTAGTGTCACTTGTGACGCAGAGGCACTTCGGGTTGGCGTTGAATTGGATCATTTCCTCCAGTAGCTGATGGCGATGCCACAACCAGTAATATTTTTAAATCTGAGAAAAGAGTTTCAAGGTGGGTTCCCACGGCGCGTCCCTCGGCGCTTGTCAGCATATGCTAGCATGGACGGCGCGCCTCGACCCACCGGCAGGCGGTAGAAGATGAAAGGCGCGCCCTTCCTAGCACGCGCCGTGGGAATGAACCTTCTGTTTACATATCTTTAGGGAGACTGTTTCTTAAAACACAGTCTTGATCATTTATTTTAGTTATCAGGCGTTGTTGTGATTACACTAACTTATCAAAATGTTTTTTAACATGTCCCAACTGGCATTTCAAAAATTCCAACTTGGAGCAGTTGCCGTTTAACTAGCCGACATACAGAGCATCCTCTATGCCTTCACTACCACAACCTGCACTTTGCTCACCGGTTTTTGTAGCCATAGTATCGATTCGGGACATGCATCAAAAGATGAAGAGTGCCGCAAGCTTTGTTGAGGGTTGAAATAAAATAATTTAAGTATTATCTACGACGCCATATGAGAAAGCAGCTTCAAATCAGCAACCGGAGATTCGGATTAAACCCCTGACTTTTGTCTAGTGTCCACCCTGGCATCATTATACAAGAACTGGGCGATGTCAACTGCGTGGGAAGTCGTAAAATACGATCCAATTTACTGTCTTCAGTGAGGGTAATCATGCCAGGCTATACATTAGACAAAAGTCAAGGGTGTACTCCGAACAATAGGTTGCCGATTTAAAGGTGCTTTCCCACTTGACGCCGAAGATAATACTTCCATTATTTTATTCCATTCAGCAACAGAGCTTGCAGTTATCTTCTGTTGCATCTCACGAATCGAGACTATGCGACGTACAGTGCCGGATGTGATAATGAAGGTAGCAAAAGGATTGCCAGAATTCGTTGGGAGCTTATAACTGTTACTTAAGAGACGACAAATATTGCAATGCGTACTTTCGGTAGATGATGATTGCTGCAAACGTATAGTCGCCAAGTCGAGTCAACGGCGGCACTGCCTATCCTTTCCTCGAAGCGATTAGGGCCATTTTTGAACCTCAATTTCTTCGGTCGTATTCATGCTACATGTGTCAAATTTCTGTTATGCATAGAAATGAGCAATCTTAGTAAACGCACTAAATTTTATTTTATTTCTGTTGTTAGTTCGGATGTTATTCGGATGCAAACTTCAGCGATTTTGTCACTCACTCACTGACTGACTGATGATGATCAAAACTCCAAAGCACTTCCCTCCGTAGAAAGCTGAAATTTGATACACAGATAACATTTTACCCGCACATTGTAAGAAAAGTCTGAAACTCGTAAATTTCCATATACCTACCCCTTACCTGCCCCTAACATGAAATAACTTTCTACCTTAAATACTTTATACACCTCGAATTTTTACTGTGGAATGAGCTTACTTTGTTTAGCTAATGTGTTAAATTTTATTTATTTTCTTCTCTTACTTTGGAAGTTATTGAAATTCAAAATTTTATTTCGGCACAACACCCCGACATCAAAATTCCACTATACTTCCTAGAAACAAGTAATTTGGTACACATATATGGTCTCATCCGTAAATCATAAGAAAAATCTGATATTGGAATTTTTCCCCGTATTTATTTAATTAGAATCCCAAACATGAAAAATTCTGGCCACATATTTGCGGCTTAATTACTTTGCTCTGGATGAAGCTATAAACCTGATATTTCTACACTATATAGAGGCAAGCAAGTTTAACCAAAGCCTTAAATTTTAATTTGTTCCTATGGTTAGTTTGGAAGTTACTTGTTACTTATTTCAGGTGGTAGTTAAACCATCGGCGATGTTCATTGCTCGGCTACGACGCACATTGTTTTCAGACAGTGGGGCATTGTTGGTAACGTATATTGATATCTTAAATTCTGAAATGTTCTTATTCACCGATTTTAAAATGGAATAATTACGTCTGAGAGACGATTCAGAATAAGCGATAAACTTACAAAAGAAATGAGATCCCACAAAAAAAATTCTTGTAAAATAGGCCAAATCTCATGTTCATGTAGTGACAAAAAGTTATGAGATCTTCTTCGGAGACAAGGTTTTTTTTTTTTGCTTGGGCTTTACGCCTCGTCGACGGCGAGGTCATTAGAGGCGGGATGGGATTGGGGCAAGGAACGGGAAGGAATTAGGCCATGGCCTTTTTGAAGGAAGCATCCCGGCATTCACCTGGAGTTATTTGGGAAAACCCAAATCTGGATGCCTGGACGGGGATTAGAACCAGCGTCCACCAGAATACGAGTCCAGAACGTTAACCGTTCACCCACCACGCTCGGTCTGAGCCAAGTCTACACCTTACAGTGAGTATTCACTTCACTTTGTGAAACAGAATGGTTTCTCTCGGTGTCATAGATCGTTTATTTAGGATAAAAAAATCCGATAACTTGGCCATTATGCACGTCATAATTTTTACTGAAATTGGGGGCATAATATATACTTGTCAAATTCTAAAAAGAGTGAGGGAAATGTTGGCTTTTAAGTATTTATAAGTTTGATAAAGCAATACATTTAAGGTATTTATATAGGTTAACTAAAACATGGCCTGCATAATGGCCAAGTCATCAGATTTTTTTAATTCTAAATAAACGATCTATGACACCGAGAGAAACCATTCTGTTTCACAAAGTGAAGTGAATACACACTGTAAAGTGTAGACTTGGATCAGAAGAAGATCTTTTTTTTAACTGCTTAACGTCTCTTAACAGCGAGGTCTTTAGAGACGGGAAAGGATAGGAGGCAAGGAATGGGAAGGAATTCGGCCATGGCCTTTTGAAGGAGGCATCCCTGCATTTGCCTGGAGTGATTTGGGAAACCGTGGAAAACCCAAATCTGGATGCCGAGACGGGGATTTGAACAGCCGTCCTCCCGAATGCGAGGCTAGAACGCTCACCGTTACACCACCAAGCTCGGTAAGAAGATCTCATAACTTTTTGTCATTACATGAACACGAGACTTGGTCTATTTTTATAAGAATTGTTTTGTGTAATGTTACTTGTGCGACTGATATCCTTGTCGTATCGCGTGTTGGTTTCCTGAAACGCAGCAACGTCTGTTTTATGAGAAAACAGAATATCTTAATACGTAGCACATCACATTTTTATCGAGACATTCCATAAACGTCGGTTACACGATCCAGAAATCTCTTTCTGGACACTGAGAAAGATCATTACTTCTTTAGGTAATCTATACCGAGCATGATTGTTTAACGGTAACGCTCTGACCTCGCATTCGGGAGGATGGAGGTTCGAATCCACCACCGACAATTCAGATTTGGGTTTTCGATGGTTGCCCCAAATCACTTCAGACGAACACCGGGATGGTTTCTTCAAAAGACCATTGCCGATTTCTTTCCTGTTCCTTGCATCAGTACTTTCCCGTCTATAATGATCCCGACATCAACGAGGAGTAAATCCATAAGGACGAAATAAAACAAAATTATCTGTACCAAGCCTTCTGCGAGACATACCGTTAGTTACCAGGGCATTTCCACATTTTTTTATATTTTTTTTATTATTATTATTATTTTTTTTCAATGTTGAGGCGCATTTGCTTACATTACGAAATAAAACATATTTTAGATTTTTCGCGCATTACGCTTCTGTGAAGGCTTAAACTAGCCTAATAATCCCATCGAGTAAAGGGGACCTACAATTTTACGTGGAATTCGAAACCCAGAACGTTCTAGCGTACTGCACATGAACATATAAAAAATTTACAAGAGTTAAATGTCAGCGTACGAACCATAAAATGTTGGTCGAAGTTCGACATTTGAATTGGGACTTATTGATCCTCCGTGAGGCGCATTAACCACTGAACCATCAAATCGTTGACTTTAGTAAAACAAACGCACCTATCGGTAGCGATAGCAAAGACGTCTCTTTAAACAAATCGCAATCTATTAATGATCGCATCCTGCTTAGATGAGAATACGGTGTAAAAGGAGTCATGGCAATGGCGAGTAGAGCAGTAGACTCACTGAAATCTCTATCTCCAGACAACGACATCTGTCTGCGTGCGATACCATATCATCCTTGTTGCACTTCTTAACATCCATTGCATATTCTTGTCTGCCCGTTATGGATATTATTTCTTAAGATGATCTGCTTGATACTAAATGCACCGCCTCACGGAAACATTATTTCGACATAGCAAGAACTTGCAGCCTATCGGTATCCCGTATCTGATTTCCGGTCTCTTTCTCAATTTATCGCAAAACAAATTTGACTCTCAGAAAACTTAAATGCTAGGTGGCTTCTCGATGGATGCGTACAGTACTTTTGTATTAAATTTTGAAATAATCCTACATAATATCATCAAGTTTTTCTTATTTTTGAATCATGACTACAGCATGCTCTACTGTGAATCTAGATTTATTTAAGACAGTATTATTTCTTTAAATTTGATCTAACTTTCAACTAGATAAATTTTTAATCCTTATCTGTTTTTATGTTTTTAACAAAAGGATAAATGACTACAACGAACGAAATCAACAAAAAGTTCTTTGTTAGCCTTTTGATTCTATTGTCGTCTGTTTATGATAAATATACATCCTACCAATAGGAGTATGCAATAAGTACAGAACATCTTACAATTGGAACCATAATTTTGCTGGGTCTAAATTCTCTCCATTAATATAGAAATTACTGCGACGGTTACTTGCCGTAATATACTAAGAATATGTACAAAACGACGAGAACTGATATTTAAAAAAAAAAAAAGAGAAAGAAACTACGGAAAACCCAATGATAACATGATAACAGAATTGGGATTGCAGCCCTACATCCATCGTCCACATCAAGAACCCATTTATAGCGCTCGACAGCCAGAGAATGTTTTTCAACAAGTGCGGACCGTGATTCACGACACGCGAAGGACTCATCGCCGTTACGAATTTATGTCGCTGCATCTCTGAAATTCCGTGCAGTATAATTGCAGCTGTGAAGCTACGGCGCTTATCGCAGTCTCAGTTGACAGTTCTGTTCATGATGTATGTAATTATTTCGCACGTAAAATATTACTGTCGACTGATCATCGTGAAATTGGTGAATTTGTATCGTACTGCAGCTGAAAATAAAGAGATGTTAACAAAATGTCAGTCTGTAATCGACGAAAAGCGCAGTCAGCCCTTTCCTTTTTAGCATGGAAGATAAAATTCATAATAATTGTTTTTCATGATTAAAAGCTTCGGGGATTTTTGGGACTTTTTTCCTATTCTGGTAGATGTCACTATACTTATAACTACAATAATATTTAAAAAAAAAAAACTTAATTTGTTTTTGTTCATTGGTGTTTTAGGGTTGGTGACGGGATTTAGGTGTTGGTGGCAATAACTGGCTAATGGCAGTACTGCGCGTGTGTTTGGAAAATATATTCTTTTCGTCGAAAAATAGGATCCATTTGAACGAATATTACGTAAATCAACTAAACCCAAAAAAAGCAAACGCATCGTTATATCTCACAGAGTTATAAGTCCGGCAGGGCTTATCATATCCTCAAGGATTTAATTCCTTTGTTAAGAAACTGGAGCCTGGTGCATTGTTCTACATCTGTATGAATTGTGGTCCAGCAGCGAAAAGCAGACTGGAGGAGAAATTGTAGCTGCCCGCGGCTTCAAGGCTGGGGGCAATCCTCGAAAGAATAATGAGTAAAGTACTACATCTGCTACGTATGCCTTTTCTGAGTCACTCTGGCAATAGGAAGAATGAAAGTTACGGCAATTAGTTACGTAAGTGTAGAACCGCCTGCGCTTCACAGCTTGATCATTTCGCATTCTGAGAAAAGCCATACGTAATGAATGCTCTTTTCTTCAATCACACAGTTTTCAGGGTAGCTCAAGATGCCTGGCAGTTTTCACGTTTTTAGCAAAATGTTGACATCGTTCGTTTCTCCATTCTGCGCGTCGGTGGCAAGACTATAATTTGTGCCGTAAATGGCAGAAAACTGTTTCTGAATCACCGTCCCTTTGCTCGGAAATGATGCGTTTGGTTGTATCTGTTTTCTTGCATCTCCACAAAGGATGTGAAACTGTTGTGGACAGGATGTGAGGCTATGACACTCGGCTTTACACCTCGACGATGTCGAGGTTATTAAAGCTAAGACATTCACTGTGGTCTCAATCAACAGCTCTGTTCAAAGGTGTAGAGAACCTTGTGGCTCAGATGCTGTAGTGAAACCGAGTCTGGTGGGTGAGCGGTAACGCTCGAGTCTGGCGTTTGGGCTCAAATAGCCGTTCCAGCAATCCAGATTCGTATATTTTTCATAGTTTCAAAATCAACCCAGTTGAATGCCAGTGTTGTTCCTACAAAAGACTATTTTCGAATTCCTTCCCGTTCGTTTACCTTGACGTCTACGAAACAAAAATTGATTTTAAAATTAAATGTAATTCGACGCAATGCGAATAAAGACACGTCAGAAAACAAACCCGAATATAAAATACGTCTAGAGAAGGAAACAGTGCATCACCAGCAATCCAAGATACTCCGCATGAGTGGATTAAGTTATGTCAGGAAGACGAAGAAGTTAGTTTCCACCTTACCACGTTTAATGCCAGACACTCTGACGTTCGTAAACTACGAATTACCTTTCCGTAATCACATACATAATTTTAGGGGGACTCCACAATCTTCTCACCGAGCGTGGTGGGTGAGTGATTAACGCTCTGGCCTCGCTTTCGGGAGAACGCAGGTTCGAATCCCCGTCCGGACATCCAGATTTGGGTTTTCCATTGTTTCCCCAAATCACTCAGGCGAATGCCGGGATGCTTCCTTCAAAAGGCCACGGCTGAATTCCTTCCCCTTCCTTGTCCACAGGTCCCATCCCGCCACTAATCACCTCGAAGACGACGAGGCGTAAAGCCATAAGTAAAAAAAATAAAAAATAAAAAACACACACACATACAATCATTCTTGTTTTGTTTCGTGGTATTTGCAGAGCATTCGATTGTAGCCTATAGGTTAAAAAATAATCACAAATCTTTGAATGATTAATTAATATTCCACGTTATTTCCTGTTTAACAGCGCTAGAAATTAATTAAGTCCACAATTCACTTTTAGAAATAAACTGATAGAGGAAAACAGGACGATTTTCGTATATGCGAAAAATGTGGTTGTTGTAGGCCGATAATGATGATAATGACAGTCGTCCTGATGTCACACTGCTGCCTGAAAGGTCGTTAATGTCCCGACGTGCTTGTGGTTGCAGATGCCGATCGCTGCGGCCACGCCTGCCAACGTGCTTGGTGATGAACCTGGCTGTGAGCGACTTGCTGCTGCTGCTCAACCTGGCCATCTTCATTTACAACAGCGTCTACAGCGGCCCGGCGCTCGGCGTGCCTGGTAAAAACAACTGCCTCTAACACCCCTGTCTTCCTTCCAAAAGAAGCATAACTACATCTCTCCCACGTTTAAAATCACAATGAGCTCGGACCCTATCCTGTGTTGTCACCAAATTCCGTTTATAACTCATCGCTTTAATAAACACATAGTCGAATGTTTCTGTATTGTATATTGGAGACATACTTGATCAGATGATCTCACACTGAAATAGATACATCACGTTGGAGGTTAGTTCATCTTCTCACTACTAGTTTTAAAATGACGGCCCGCGCTTTTCAATAAGGAAATTTATCAATTTTAATCACATATTTTTAATTTGCTTATAAAATAATTAAAAAAATGTGCTTCTTGTACTCTGGATTGCCCATTCATCTGAGAGGCATAGCTTGGATTGCATTTCTCATTTTTCCTGGTTGATCGGAAAAGGAGATCACTATAAGGAAGTGAAGATAAAATCGGATTCCAAAAGCCCAAACGTCTTGTCTGTAGTCCTTTCCTTTTTTTTCTCCTATGGCTTTACGCCTCGTCAACGGCTAAGGTCATTAGAGGCGGGATGGGACTGGGGACAAGGAACGGGAAGTAATTAGGCCATGGCCTTTTTTTTTTAAGGAAACATCCCGGCTTCGCCTGGAGTGATTTGGGGAAACCATGGAAAATCCAAATCTGGATGCCCGGACGGTGATTCGAACCGGCGTCCTCCGAATGCGAGGCCAGAACGTTAACCGTTCACCCACCACGCTCGGTGTCCTTTCCTATAATTCAGTAAATGCTAGAAAAATGTTATGATTTGTCAGTACTGGTGTACGCTGTCAAGCTTTGATGCTCAAGTTCTCTTCCGTTATGTATCTGGAGGCTTTTTAAATGCTGTCGTGCCACTGAATATTAATACTCCCGAGGATAGATAAGAGTATATGGTAACTTCTCCCGTGACAATTTTCCTAGTCATCTAATTACCCCTTTCTTCTTTTTTATTATATTCTTATATAATTTGAGTGTTAAAATTTTCCACCCATCTACTTTTGCCATTTAAGAATTTTAATTGAAAATAAGAACAATTCCATATTGGTAACCTACCTGCTGTGGCGAGATGGCACCATAAAAAGACTGACTTAAAGAGCTGTACCTCTTAGGTATATAGATAATTTTATTGGTTATGGTTGCAGGACCCATCTACAGCGTGGTCATCAGACCCATAAAAGAAAGAAAAGTAACATAGAAGAGCAAAGTAAGAAAGTTGATAACGATTCAAATTGTTTGGAATCGCAATCTTATTGACCGTGGATGTGGAAGGGAGAAATCATGTCATGGATTGGTTTACACGTGTTTTTTTATTGTGGTGACACAATAGCGCTTCAGCTGCTACATTCTAACATGGTATTATATCGGGGGGGGGGGGGGGTACAATAAGTAATACGTTCTATGACGATAAAAACAGAAATACTCGCAAGTTACATCTCCAGCATATTCTTCAGCAGGAACATTTGAACCCCACTCACACTGCATATACATCTTTTCGACAAAACTTTACGATATTTCACAAAATAAATTTGGATGATTGCAAAATGAAATTGTAAACATCTGCCTCTTAATTATGGGAATCCCAGGAATTTTAAAACCCTGCAAACTTCATTATTGTACCGTTTCAGAAGGACATCAATTACTTAAATTACTCGTACGATATTTTAGGTGTTATTCAATACAATTGTAGTCAATAAATTACGCGTATCTAATAAGAAAATATATTTTTTCAGAGAAACTTCCAAAATAACGAAAAACTGGACTACCCGCCAAGATCACAAATTTTCTTTCGATTGCGAAGAATATAAGCCCAAGAATATTGTGAACAATAAGTAAAAATTCATTTAATTGTCGGAAAAATTTTTCTAGCCTTTCGATGCCAACAACGAAACTATCAGTGTCTAAATCAAGGACAATATCCTGACAATATGCTTAGGAAAAGATATTAACATTTCCAATGACTCATAAAAAGGTTTCAATAACAGCAATGGTACAGAACTGCTTACCACGCAGTATTAATAAATAACTCAGCTGCTATTTCGGTTACTAGTGCCAGGTTAGTTTCTTTTTCTGCACTTTTAAATTACTTCATATTATAAAATTCAAATTAATGTTGAATCTAGTAAAAACTGGCTAAGTGCCTGCCTATTGAAATATTAAGAGGTCTTTTTTCACCTTTCTGTATGTAATTACCAAATGGGGGCATCAAATTTGATCCTAGGTTTAAAGGGCAAGTAATGATGTAATAACTTGCACATTGTGACACTTATTTAATTAAATTTATATTTTTTAAACAACGTTAATATTTTATTTTTAAAATAACAAGTAATTATCAATTTATTTTTATCATTTACTTCTATTCACACGTATACTCTACAAACGTTCCGTGTGACACCACGAAACTTCTCGTCTTACACATTCAAATTCTAAACACCTCCATTCAGAAGTAGCACTGATTACGATATTTGAACGTTAAAATAGTCGTTCCGATTCCAGAGTTGTGTATGTAATCTATGTTGTATGCACTGTAGCTGCTATAAGTATTTATCGGTTTCGGTTGATATTCTTACAGTGGTCGGATTCGGGATGATGTTCGAAGTGATGACTGCTTCGAAACCGTTACCAGTAACAGATCCAACCCATCTGTAGCTTTCCCTGAATATTTGTCTCAAACTGAATACCTAAATCAATGAATTATTCAAACATCTCTCGCATTCTCGTTTTCCATTATTCATAACTCGATCGCAGCAGAACATCTGTGAAAATAATATAATAAGGTAAGAAATCGTCGTCATTCACTTAAGTGTCTACTTCTTTACAATTAAGATAACGGAAGTAATTGAAACTCCTCACATTATTTCTTTCGTTATTATCAATAAACCAAGTAATTACCAGGTGACTGATTCTAAAATAGGAATTTATTTTGAATTTTCACCGTAATGGAACAATTTTCCGGTATGTATTAAATCATCATTATGGCTGCCACTAATTTAAGAGCACTGTTGCAAAATGTATTAACTTATTTAGTTTCATCGTCACTTTGTCTATAGATAGTCATCAGGCAGCTGCACCTTTTTTGCAATTCTTTCTCGAGCCTCTTCGTTTATTCTTGCTACTTCTGGAAGCAAGATAAACTCTTACAATCATACATCTGTTCTAATCGCTTAATTCATTGCTAGCCGTTGCCCGCAACTTCGTTCGCGTAGTCTGTGAATGTAAAGGACCTCTCTCTTAAATCAATTATGACGCAGTTAACACATGGCCAGAGAGGTAACTTGATGCCTCCGAATAATACAAAGACTATTGTAAGATGAAAACACGAACGAATTTCTACTAAGAGACGTAATTTACCTTATATTGGTTACTGATTTGTTCACACTTTTATCATAGTTTATCATCTTTTGGAGGTCACATAAAAATAAAACATACCTTATTTTAATTCTAGGATCACGGGCAGTACGTTTTTTGAAACCCCATCAAAATTCTAGTTGTAGTTTTTCCGTGAATTGCGTTGAAAGAAAACTTAATACTAATTTCCTAGCACTTTTAACTTAATTTCTCATCGATTAGACATCACTATTGAGGATTTGAAATGTAAACCTTAGCATAACATTTTATAACAAACTCAACACAGGACACATTCGACAGTAGTATGAAAAGGTTTCAAAATCCTTCACTTGTTGGACAGAGTGATGAGGGTATATACCAAAACAGCAAATGAATTTGACTATAAAACTTTGGTCAGACCATTGCTTGCATACGGTGATGTAGTATGCGACCCATATTTTTAGTGGGGGGCCTATCAAATACAGGAGTTGGAAGTGGTGCAAAGAAGGGCTGCTAGATTTGTCTCTGGAAATTACCGTAGAATGCAATCAGTAACTGATATGATAAAGGAGTTGAAATGGGATTCATTGGAAGACAGGAGGAAGGTGAAGAGATTCAGGGAGTACACAAGGCGCATAGTGGTGATGAACCGTGGAAAAATATTGGTATAAGAATTAGGAATAGTGCTAGGAAGGGAAAAGATGACCATGACCACAAGCTGGCACTCGATTTCAAACACAAGGATGTGGGGTGATTTTCTTTCGTAGGTAAGCGGTTCAGAGATAGTTACCAACAGAAATGATGAATAAATTATCAAAAACGCAGAAAGAATTTAAAGTTGAAATCTGTAGAGGGTAAAAGTAAGAGGGTATAGGAAAGAGTGGGTGTGTAGGGAAATTGCCTCCGGAGCGCGCGCTACATCTCAATTAAATTAAATTAAATCACATCAAAAATGAAATATACACTGATTTATCTCTGATACCGTGGAATGTACCTTATTCAAAGCCACGGACCGTTAGTATTTGTGTGAACTACGCTCAACGAGACGAAATGACAGCCGCGAGCGTTTTGGCGCCAATATTAAAGTCAAAATCCGCTTTCAAGTAATAAGATATATGTATATATATATAAATATTTGGTTATAGTAAATACGCAGCTACAATACTGACTGATCTCCAAAAATTAGTCAACTACCCTATTGTGACTGCCTGCAAGAATGAAATCGCTGAATGTCAGTTTTAAATTGTACAAACAATTCTGTGGTTCAGCAACCAATCTCTAGCATTATTTGTTTGATAGGTACAGATGAAGTGCAGAGCATTGAACGTATCATAAAAAAATCAAAAGTGTGTAAGCTACCGTAAAGAAGAATGATTAGAATGCATTTAATAGGGGTATACCATTCAAAACATAACATTGTTTACATTAATTGTTATTGAATCAATAATAAATTGTAATTTAAATCTGAATGCTCTTCGGATTAAGACGCGCAGATTCGATTAAAGAAGGCACTTATTACTTTGGTATGAACAGCCGTTTTTAGAAGTAGGGTGTTGTCAACTCTGGACTCATACGCCAATAAAGTTTATTTGAATTTACACGTGTTTAAAATAACGTCATAAAAATGTTCATCTTGATATCTCTTTCAGTAATCAAACAAAGGTTGGTTTCGCTGGTATAAATAACGAAAATATATTATTTGCCAGAGTATACTGGATATGAGCAAACTCAGAAAATGACATAGGACATAGCTACATACAAAAAATATTTTGGGAAGAATATGTATTTCTTATATGACGAGAAGAGGTGGTTCTGAGTACAACAAATCAAAGTATTTGTTCACGAACAGCTAGTTTGATAATTAATAAAAATATTTGTTCTAAGAGACGCGCTTCATTTCAGAATTTCTTTTTAAGCACTCTAAAAAGTGAAAATGCTACTTTTTTTGTCGTCATTTAACTATGTTTTCGCGTGAATAAGAAACATCTAAATTCATAAAAATAACTGTCTTCTATCAAAACTCCAAACGTAAATACCGATGAACACCATTCTTCTGCCGAGTAAAGTAAGAGTAATTTTTTAAACCTAACACACATTTGATTATTATCGGTGTTTGATTGGTATGATAAGTTATAACCCATCTCCTGCCTACTTCATTGACGTTAGAAGATACGCTAATGTGTTTTTCTCTCCAACATCGGTTTCGAATTTTCTATCCTATTTCTTTTTGTTCATGGAAGTAAAATCAGTACTGCGTGATTTTTTTACCCAACAGTTCTGTTAGTTTCGTTTTATTCGTTCGTCGCAGTACTATTTTTCGAGTGCTCTTCAGCGCAGTCATTACGCTCGCTAGAATGAAAATGAGAACAATAGCCGAGGTCTCTTTGCAGAATTTGCCACATTCTAGGTATACAACAACCAGGAAGCCCTTATACAGAGAGTGCACAATACGACAGCAGTGGGTGGTGAATGCCCCGTGCAAAACATTCGATGCTTGCCTTTCGACAGTGTGTTGGAGACTCGCAGTGCTGGTAGTGCAGTGGGCGGCTATTCTGCCACCTGCCATGCCTGAGGGCATCCATTAATTGCGGGACTTTTTTTAAATAAAATAACAATTGTACCCTCCCCTCTCCCTCTTGGTGAAATTTTGTAAGAAAACCCTCTCCCATGAGATTTACTTTAGTTTTTAAATAATTAAATTTATTGGATATGCTCAGGTATTTTACTTAGCGCTAATACTAATGTCTTATATGTAGGCCTACTAAATTTTGTAATAAAAAATCTTATCAGTTATAATAATGTACTGTATATTCTCTGAATTAGAAAGGTGGCCTGAGATATTTATTGCCTCCCCCCCCCCGTTCACTTTAAATGGCATTTGGTGAGATTTTGCTTGACTCGTCCCCTCCTATTTTGGACGTCCCTTAGACCGCTGAAAGATTGTATCTCCACTCCTTCATTTACCATTCCCTGCCGGTATTTAAAACTGACATTCTACTCTCACGGAAGCATGGAAATTGAAAGTGAAGTTTTATTAAAAGTCTTTTAAGATTTCTAATAACAGTTTATGAATAAAAATTTTGAAATTTAAGCCATGCTTCTTACAAATTTAAAAGCATTACTTCCATTTTATGTACAAGAAAATAAAAAATTTTCTGTTACATATTTTTTTCTGCTGTATTTTTAATCATAGGCCTAAAGAATGGATGTTTGAATTAGTGAAACCGTCATTTATTTCAATTTTGTGTACCAATAGGGTACATGACTACTTTTGGAAAAGTAATCAATATTGGGCCTATGAGTCTACTATAAACAGAATAGAAATTAATTCTGGATAAAGCACAAGAACACAGCCAAATCAGAATTTTTTATGTTAATTTGAATACTTGTGCCAAAAATCTCGAAGGTAACATTTCATCTTGTGTGACGTCACTCTTTAGTACATGCTGATGTAAACAAACTATAGTTTTGGTAATTTAGTTGATAAAATGAGTTCTATAGCTAACATGTGGTGCCTGGTGCCCCAATGCGTAAAAAATTTAATTAAAACACCAAACCAATTACTTTGTTACATCGAAACTAAGAAAATGCAGGATGGCACCCAGCATATTTGTTTATTTTTGTGAGCGACTTAAATCGAATTTTCATACTACTTCTTTTTTAATCATAATTTTTACTTCATACAGACAGAATCAGCTTATTATTTGTGTTTTAATTATAATTGCCTTTTGTCGCAAATTTTTTGCACTGAAAGACATTTTTGCACCTTTGCAGGAGTTGCTTTCAAATTATCTGGTTGAAGATAAACCATGTTTATGTTATACAAAAAGATTGGTGAGAACGACACGTACTTCATCAGTTCTGAAAAAATCAGGAAAGTAAGAAGTGATAAACTATTAAACTAACTTCACTGCATCGTCTCTTGATACAAACTCTCACTTATTTTTCATCAAATATATATATATATTATGATGTTTTACGTAATTTTTCACCTTTAAATATTTATATGACCGTTAAAATATATTAGTAGGAAATTTCAATAAACATGGAGCATTCTCTGTCGTTGAAGTAAATTCACGTTACCTCTGAAATTAATAAGGAAAAACTTAACTTAACTTAACTTAGTCCACAACCCGAAGGTTGGTTGGATCCTCCCGAAGGAGGCATACTAAGCCATCGTGTCCGACGTAGGACGGCCAGTTCCTTTCCTCTGGGACCTACAGTTTAACATGGAATCCGAACCACGGATGGAAAAACCAAACCAACGCAAAAATTTAGTGGCATAAAGCATTAGTGACTGAAATTCAAAAATATGCTAATGACTACTTTTAAGGAATAAAACGTATCAGAAAAAAATATCGCCATTAACATCCGAACCATCCCAGTTAAGCCTCCACTATACCATCCCGGCACTAACACTAGCTACGACACCAATTGATCAGCTGAGTATCATAATACGAATGCAAGACAGAACTTTGAGATTGATTTTCTTGAGAATCCTTTAGAGTTGCATCTTAGCAATGCTACATAGTATTATACTATCGATTTGTTACACTCTCCTAAGATATTAGACAAATCCGTGTTCCCAATATCTTATGCTCTCCTTCTCTGTTCTTTGTCAGTCGGTATAAATATTTTCTTGTTACAGTTTCAAAACAATATGTAAAATTATATGGAGTGTCATATAATGGGGTGTATATCGTAACAATGGACGAAATCAGATTTATCCAACAAAATTTTAGTGCCAACCAGATAGAAGAATACGAAACCATATGGCCAAAACAAAAGGATGGGAATTGAATGTTTAAATGAATTAGAAGAAATTTGTATTGTTTCAAAAAGATGTGTTCAGTGAGGAAATCTAAACAAAGAATAACTTAAAACCTCAAGAAAACAAAGCCCAGACGCTTACGCGGGAGCAAATCTGGTGTTTACTACGGAATTAGTGTTCGGTCTCACGGTACTACCGGCTGTATTTTTGGGGTTTTATTTTATTAAAAATAATATACTTTTAATTCTCCTTTCAACTTATTCTATAATTATTAAATAAAGATTCATAGTTTCTTTCTAACTGTCATGTACCTTATTAGTGAAGTGATGTTCTTAAAGAAATAATTTGTAGTATTTTTGACAACTATAGAATGTCACAGACAAACTCGATGCGCATTTAATATAAAATATTACGCTGCATACATTACACATGAATTACTTGCAAGTAGAGCTGTGTAATTGGCTTAATAAACCACACGTATTTGACCAGGACAGCCACACCCACAAAATAACAACACGACTTAATAATGTAACTAATGAATGGATACACTGGTTAAAACAGAACGCTCGCGTATCGTTAATGTATAGTAATATTACTCGTCATCAAACTTTTCGTCTAATTAATAGCACAAACACTCACACATTATTGTGTTCAACGTCATCAGACACAACGTCTCGAAAACAATACCACTCACAATTAGGGCGATACAACCACAACCAGTTAAAAAAAATAGTTATAAAGGAAGGCAAACACTTCCCAGCAGAGGACTGTTACATACGATCTAAAATAATGTTTAAAATTCGTACATCTTAATGAAAATTTTATAAGCAGTGTACAACCGCTGGACTAGCTCATAAAATCTCTTCTTAGTGTCCACCAAAACGTTTATTACATCAGATACCTTGTATTTATAGTTTCACGTATTCTGCTTCCTTACATTTTTCTTCCGGGTTGCACACAAATTTAATGTGGTTAGTGGCCGCCTTCTTCCATCCACTTTTTCCACTACACATTAGCCTGTTCCATTCTATGCTATCAGTGAAAACTTTGTTTATCTCCCTGCTCTCTTCTATAATTTCGTTTTATAACTTCTTCTCATTACATCCATCTCTAAACTTCCAAATACTTTTACAATTACACTTACACGTGACCCACACATTAGAGTTTTAGAAGGAAATTCTCTCACCAACAGTAGGTATATTCTTTTCTTGATATCACTTGTGGGGTTTCCTTTTTTTATTTTAACAGACTATATTTAGCTTTTGCTAGTCCTTTTGTTGTTTTGCTTATAGATTTATGCCTTGTCGACATCAAGGTCATTAGAGGCGGGAAAGAACTGAAAATAAGGAGTGGGGAGGAATTAGGCCATGGCCTTCTGAAGGAAGCATCCCGGCATTCGCTTGGAGTGATTTGAGGAAACCATCGAAAACACCAATCTGGATGCCCGGACGGGGATTCGAACCGTCGTCCTCCCGAATGCGGAGTCCTTCATAACGAAGTTAAATACCATTTCACAAATCGATTTCTTTTCTGAAATAGATCGTATTTTAAAAAAGTTTTCTCAAATTGTTATACCGTTACCTTCGACAGAAAAGTATTCCCGTCTGTGATCCTCAACCATAGACGTTTCAAAGTTTATTTGCAAACACCATTTTCTATACTCTTCGTCAGGTTTCCACGACACGTAAGCTGAATCATCAGTATAGCTACAATTACAACACGGTTATCAGCAAATAACAGGATATTAACGTAAGATTTGACAGTCTTTGGCATTTTTTAGGCATTCTGGCTATATATCATTTTTTTAAAGTTCCAGAGAGACAACAAAAACGCAACAGTACTTCCGTTGTGGAGACACATGGTTCAGAACATATAATTTCCAATTTTACAGAAGCTATAATATTTTTATGTATGGTTTATATATATAGGTGACCTGATTTGTTTCATCACTTCTATTGTTGGTGCAGTTTATTTATATATATATATATATATATATCTATAAATGCCAAATGAATTCCTGGTATGCCTTTTTCTATCAGATTCCTTGAACAGAGTATACTGCTACAGAATACCAGCTTCATCGAACATACATCTTCTCTTCTAAGCCTTGCCATTCATCCTCACTCGCTGTTTTAATGTTCAGTAAACACAGTCTTCCAGTTTAACTGGTAACACCATCACCCATAGAATTATTATATTTATGTGTCCCTTCTTTTTTCTATACGTCCAATCAAGAAATGCTTTACATATCTCACTTTCCCCATCCATGAAATCGTTAAAAATGTCAAACATTATTTCTTCAACATCAACAATGTTATGCTGAAGAAGCTCAGTTACAGTACATTGAATAAAAGTGCCTTATTTATTATTTTAGTCAACTCTCCTGCAGTTTGTGCAACTGGCATGATGTACTTTGCGTCATGTAATAATTTCTGCTTTATTGTAGATCGAAATTCCATTTGTCACCTCACACCTGTAATAAGATTGACACATTGTTCCCCATTGTTCTGTTTCAGTTGAGAAAATATATTACACGCTTCTTTTATCCTACCCGTTTCATCTGTTTCTCCAATTCTTCACATTTCTATAGCAAAACTCTATCCTTTCCTTTACTAATTTTCTTTTAACTCAGTCCTTGTTCTCCAGTATCGTCATTTTCCGTATGCATTTTTTTAGTTTTAGTCGTCCTCTGTGGAATTCACCATTACTCGAATGTTTCAAAACTACTATCGCTTTTAATGGTGATAAGGTTTTTGAACATCATTTGCCCCCTCCCTCCATCTCCGCGTAGATTAGTTTTTAAAATTAAACGCCAACATTTATTAAATTCAAGCGTTACTGAGCTTGGAATCTTCTCATAAACGATTTACTACACTAATTACACGTAATTGGTCACAAGCATCATTCAAAGACAAGTTGACGTCTTTTCGGTATCACCTATCAGCTCTGCATTTCATTTTACTTGTCTGACACAATGAAATTTGGCGGTGTGATGATTGGTATGAGCTATCAACAGTCTTTTTTTTATGAAAAAATGCAGTCATTGTTCTATATTGAGCTACGAAAACTATGGAAAACGTATATCGACTTGTCAGGACATGGATGTTGAGTCCAGCGCTTTCCGAATGTGCTACGTTCTAGTGGATGTCCTTTTAAACAGGAATGTTTCTTGTGTTATGTTAAAATGTGGTAAATTTTAGAAGCTAAAAAATGTAAATAAAAGTATTAAGATTAAAAAATAGTGAGTGAAAGATAGCTCAATATACTTGTGGATGACAATTTTTTTTCAGCCAAAATAATGATTATTATTCAAATTATTAATTCAACCCAGCTGAAGTCCTGACTGAGTACAAGAATATGTTTTATGAATTACGCTCTAATTAAGTATAAACTGCAATTTCGTATTGATTTGTCTGAAGTAAATATTAGTGATACTAAAGCAAGAAACAATAAGTTCGTCGTGGGTTTCAGCTAGTCGGATGCAAATTTATAAGCGGAAGACGAAATCAACTTGTTTATGAAAATGGTAGTTCTTGACTACGTCAAGATATTTTACTGTTGGAAAATTTCATGTGACGATTGCTTTACGGTTGGAGGGTATTGAAGGAGACATAACCAGTGGAATACAACTAGTTTAAACTGTTGACTAAGACTGAATTATCATTGTCCACTTGGTGTCTTCTGGAAGAGTAGGACTGAATAGCCTGAAGCCGCGTTTAGTCATCTTCCATCCTGTTCCATCACCCACAAGACTTTACATTCCAAACACACTCATCACATTAATCTACACAAATAAAAACTTCATAACATAACCATTCTAAAAATACGAAGGAAAACTACCTCAGTAAAAATTTCTGAGAATAACTGAAGACATACCCACCATTATAACCACCTACGACTGAGAGAACCGCCATGGCACATAACTTTGACTGGAGACGGAGAGGAAAGTTGTAATGCTCCAGTTGAGAAGTCTTGTTTGACTTGCGCGGATTATATGGGTGGTAGGAGGTAGGTTATAGTGAGCTGAGTAAATGCTTAGCAAGCTGCGAGCTCATAAGTCAGCTGAAAATACTGCTAACTCACGAATTGTTTCTCCAGTATGAAAATCTGGGATTTAGTGGCTATTAAAACTGAACAAAGTAAGCTACGTCCTTACTGTGTTGATCTCGGTGTCATCGTTTGTGAAATTGTTTCTCAGACAGAAAATACTAAATGGATATCAAGTGAGGTATATGCATAACTTTTTGTAACACTGTATGTAATCGTAAAGGTATCTTTTGTCTACTTTTAACAATAGTCTATGCCTAAGTCTGCGGTTACTGGAAGTAAACAAACAGTACTAATATGTCAATGAAGGTATTCTTAGGTAATGACTGAAGGCATGGCTGATAAAACTAACTTCTGTAAAGATATGTCTAAAAATAAAATTCTTCAATAAAATATAAAGTGTCAGTAGACTACTTAATTCGGTATTGCCTTATTCTTAGTATTAATCAATTCGCATGTAAAATACGGCTACAGCCATTTAATTTTTTCTACAATTATGATGCTGATTTCAGATTCATTGCATCAAATTGACTACGTCTTCAAGATGCTATGATGAATTAAACTCATAACGCAGTACAAACTAGTATCACATAGACAAAATTTTGCGTACTTGTGACTAGCAAAAAATATCATATACGTGATTTAGAACTTCAAGAAGATTTATAAACAGAAGAAATTAATTATGTTAAAAACTTGTGTATAAACTTGCAAGCGTAAAAATGAGACTAATGATTGCTATCCATGCCATCATATAAATCATACGACTCTATTTCATATGGACAACCGTTTCGGAATTTATCGCTGTCGATGAAGTGTGTTGGGGAAACATTTTCACCGAAATCCTGTAAAATAATTTCAGCAAAAGAGCTGAATCAAAAGGATTTTGCATAAGGAGTTCAAAGCAAATGTTCAAATAGCAAACACTAATCCGTGCAGAAAACACTAATCTGTGCAGATAAAATTCTTATTAGCAAAGTGAAAATGACATTAATGGAAAAATTTGAGCTGCCATAAACCGTGATTTTCAAATTTTCATCATGTACGAAAGGATAAAGTTCATAAATCTCTCATTTGAAGAATTCAGATGATACACAAGTTCTGGATTCATCTGAAGCCATTTCGACTAATTATATATGTGCTTGTAGCAGAAAACAGTGAACACAATAATTCTAGTTAAACTTTCAACTAGCAAAAAACTTTACACTGAAGTGCCAAATCATAGGATGCCTCCTAATATCATATGGGACCCCCTTTTGCCCTGCAAAGTACAGCATCTCGACGTGGCATAGACTCAACAAGTCGCCGGAAGTCTCCTGAAGATATTCAGCCACGTATTCTTCTGCAGCTGTCAATAATTGGTAAAGTTTTGCCGTTGTGGGACGTTGTGCTCGAACTGGCCTTTCAATATGTTCGATTGGATTCATACATGGCAATCTAGGTGGCCAAATCATTCGTTGGAATTGTCCAGAATCTTCCTCAAACCAAGACGATTGACCCAATGTATGGAAAATTCCGTCGTTGTTTGGAAACGTGAAGGCAATGTATGCTGCAAGTGGTATCCCAGTATTTGAACATAACCATTACAAGTTAATGGTCGGTTCAGTTTGACCAGAGGCCCCCGTCCACGCCATATATACGCAGCCCATACCAGGTAGGAGCCATAACACCAGCATGCACAATTCCTTCATGGGTCATTGGCTTCGTAAGGTCTGTGCCACACTCGAAACCTACCATCAGATCTTACCAACTGGAATCATGACTCATCTGACCATGCAATCCTTTTTCTGTTACTTAGGTTCCTACAGATATGTTCACGTGCCCAGGAGAGGCGCTGTAGTCGATAGTGTTTTGTTAGCAAAGGCACGCGCGTCGATCTTCTGCTGCCATATCCTTACAACGAGAAATTTCTCTGCACCGTCCACACGGACACGTCTCTCGTACGTTGAATTCACGGACAATTTCCGAAATGGACTGCCCCATGTGTATAGTGCCGACTACCATTTCATGCTCAAATTTCGTTAATTTACGTGAAGTGTTCATAACTACGTCAGAAAACCTTTCACACGATCTACAAGAGTACAAATGAAAACCTCGATATCGCACGGCACATTTATACGTTTCAGTCGCTGTGCCATCTGCATATTTGGATCTGTCTGCATCAGGAATTCCGGCACTTCAGTCTATTTTTAATTGTTCTGATGTCTCTCAACGTTGCCAACCTCTGTTAATGTTCTTTTGTCGCATTCTTTACCATCGCTAACTATGCTAAATATCGATATAAAACTGCAATAAATATTCAAATAATGGGACTTCTTATAACAAAATTGGATACTAAACATCAAATTTATTCATATTTTACTTTCTTCAGTTTTGATTAAACTAAATTTAACCTAAAGTTTCGTGATATGCTCGTTGTCATAGGGTCACCATCAACATATTTACTTGTTGAATTTAAAAACTCTATTCTGTCTCGTATTAAAAAGCTTATTGTATTGTATTGGTGTTATGAGATTAAAGTGAAGGAGGAAGAAGTGAATTACAAATCTTTTGCTTCCCTGTTTGGATGTTACCGTAACTGCAAGTCACAAATTCCCGATTACAATAGCAGCTACAATGCTATCGCCACCAAATATTGCGAGTTGGCTTGCGCATATGAAGTATAGAAAAAAAACTCAAGTGCGCATTGCACGGCTTGCTTGTACTCTCAAATTAATGTTTATGAAGATTGCGGAATGAAAATAGGGTGAGGTGACTGTATTAAAATTTATACTACGTACTACTAATATGACTAAATATAAGTATCTTAATTTTCACAACTGTACAAGAATTAATTCACGAAAAAAGCTGGATCCACTGAAAACTCCAGGTGATGTATTAAGAGCTGATGACATTGATTACAAGAATCTTCGTATGGCATCCGGGTGAATAGCCTAGCACGCTTGGACTTGCCATTCGGGAGGACCCGGATTCGATTTTCTGTAAGGTCATCCAGATTTAGCTGTCCATGGCTTCAAATATCACACATCAAGTGAATGATTGTTCCAATTTATAGTTCGCTGTCAATCGTGTATTACTTATGAGCCTGCTAAACAGGTCTCTATTTACACAACTGGATAACATTTTAGATTTCTCTGCTTATGATAATAATAATAATTGATAAAATTGCGATAGAGCACATGCTCCGGGGGCAATCTCCCTACGATCCCGTCTTTCTCCTTTCCTCTTCCAACGTACATTTGCCCTCTACTAAATTTTACTTTAAATTCTTTCAGTGTTTTTGGTAAATTATCCATCAATTCTCTTGGAAATTTATTCCAATCCCTTACACCCTTTCCTACGAAAGAAAGTTTTCTCACATTCTTATGCCTGAAATCAAGTGTCAGCTTGTGGTCATGGTCATCTTTACCCTTCCATACACCTCTCTTAATTTTCCTACCAATATATTTCCATGATTCATCGCCAATATAGGCCCTGTACACTCCCATGACTCTCTTCAATCTCCTTCTATCCTCCAATGAATCCCACTCCAGCTCCTTTACATATTACTTACCGATTTTGATTTGCGGTAATTTTCAAAGACAAATCTGGCATCCTTTCTCTGCACCCACTCCAACTCCTGTATTTGATACCCGAAATGTGGGACCCATACTACACCACCATATTCCAGCAGTGGTCTGACCAAAGTTTGTACCCCAATTCCCTTACTTCTCTAGAGCAACCCCTCATCACTTTTTCCAACAGGTAAAGGATTTTGAACCCTATCCCTACTACCTATCCAATGTGTCCTGTCCAGTTAAGTCTGCTATCAAATGTTATACCTAGGTATTTACATTTTGAGTCTTCAATTGCTCTGTAATTATGACATTATATTTCACATCCTGCTTTATATTTTGTGTCCGTTTTAATTCAGTTCCAAGTTACGGGGGTTTCAATTTAAAAAATACCTGAAGTGTCTCATTATCATCTAACACAACAAAGAACTTAATAGGTTTAATTTTGTTGACTACCTCGTGCTATACATTCTACTCCTACAACCATGCGCGGGTTACTGTTTGTCTTATCCCACAATTGTTTTTTGCATACCTTACGGTTACAAGGAGTAAGATTTTGCTCAGGATTGTAGGTTCCTGTTTTTTTGGGGGGGGGGGAGGGAGGATTTTACGGATCGTCGATGAGGAGGTCTTTAAAGATGGGATGGAATGTTTAGAAGGAAACAATCCATGTATTCGCCGGGAAAACATGGAAAATCGAAAACGCACTCCTGGTTCTCGGGAATGCTAGGGTCCCTATGTTACTCTTCTCCGAGTATCAGTTGGTTGTCTGCTGTGCCGATGTAAGATGGCTGTCCAAAAAGCACACGAATATTAAATGGGTAGCTGAGATAGCCGATATATAAATCTTTCTATCATATTAAGCAGGTGACCAATCTTAAATTGGTAATTGCTCCTGTAACTCGTAGTTATGTTAGAATTGAAGAATCGAGTCATAGAACTGTCCATTTCATAACAATTTCGTTAAATAAGTATCCACTCAGAGAGTAGTTTTATCCACTCTTGGTGTGATCTGATAATATTTCTCTTCTCTTCGCGAATTATATGAAGCATTTGATTTGTAACCACCGACTTGTAGAAGTCAAGGAATTGGGTTACAAAACTTTGGGCAGACCATTGCTCGAATATGGTAGTGTAGTATGGGACCCTCATTTTACGTATCAAATACAGGAGTTGGAGAGGATGCAAAGAAGGGCTGCTAGATTTGTTTCTGGAAATTATCGCAGAATGCAATCAGTGACGGATATGATAAAGGAGCTAGAATGGGATTCATTCCAAGACAGGAGGAGGATGAGGAGGGTCATGGGAGTGTACAGGGCATATACTGGCGATGAGGCATGGAAAGTTATTGCAATAGGTATGAAAAGAAGTGCATGGAAGGGAAAAGATGACCATGACCACAAGCTGGCACTCGATTTCAGGCACAAGGATGTGGGAAGATTCTCTTTTTTAGGTAAGGGTGTCAGGGATTGGAATGAGTTACCAAGAGAAATGATGAATAATTTGCCGAAAACTTTGAAGGAATTTAAAGATAAAATTTGTAAAGGGCAAATGTAGGTAGGTGCAGGATAGGGGGAAGATGGGTGTGTAGGGAAATTGCCACCGGAGCCTGTGCTCCATTGCAATTAAATTAAATTAAATAGCGCAGATGAAACTATTGGAAATCGTGTTAACTGCTAAACCGCGGATTGGTATCCCTGCAGCAAGGTTATATGTTCAATTGTTAAGAAAATAATGGACGAAAACAATACTTTCTCACAGCCAGTGTCTACTTTGGTAGAACCACTCTTGTGATTAGTAGCTCCTCAGGAAATTTGAAGATATGGTAACGGTAGATGATAAAATATTAATTGGTTTGGAGGAAGGTGTTCAAGAAGCATCAGAGGATCAAACCTTAGTGGAGGTGCGAGTATACAGTACACAACATCACAACAGATTTTCAAATAAATAATAGATTTCCTAAACAGATAGATTTATAATTCTTTGTTTAAAAGTCCTCTTGTAATCTTGATGAACCATCAGAAGTTCCGCAACGAACATCTTAATATTTAATAAATGAATGTGAATTGTTACTTGAAATCAGTCTCATATGATGCTGAAATCTTAAACTGGTTGCGGACATTGCTTAATGTCCATGTAAAAAGTGGCAACTGAAATGAAATTCTTAGATGTTACGTTGAGAAAAACAATGTCAATTTCATCTCTTAGTTAAGCGACTCAAATTTCTAAACAAATATTTAGGTAAAATTACGTAAAAGAAAATATAATTTACAAAATTACTAATTCTGATGAACTGCAGATAATATAGAGAGTAATGAGAGTACAAAATTATCATCTAGAGTTCAATGCAGAATCAGCAACAGTTGTAGGACACCCGTAGCTTATTCGATGCGTCCCAGTTACATTTTCGGCGTGATCTAGTTGTTGTGAGTTTTTCGGATGTATCTACAAGTATTATTAGGTACTGATCGCAAGACCTATTTCCGAGCGGTAGGTGAGCGGTAACGCTCTGACCTCGCATTCGGGAGGAAGCTGGTTCGAATCCCCGTCCGGGCATCCAGATTTGGGTTTTCCATTGTTTCCCCAAATCACTCCAGGCGAATGACGGGATGCTTCCTTCAAAAAGGCCATCGCCGAATTCCTTCCCGTTCCTTGTCCCCGGTCCCATCCCGCCTCTAATGACCTTAGCCGTCAACTAGGCGTAAAGCAATAAGAAAAAAATTGAAAGGGCCTCAATCCTTTTCCGCCTCTAATGACCTCAACGTCGACGAGGAAAACAAAATCCAAGACCTATTTTTAAATCTCTTTGCACTTATGATTATCTGAGTTGCATACATGAACCACTGACATAAGAGTTTTATTATAAAGTTACAGCTCCTTTATCGGTCCGAACGTACTTCATCAATAGTGGAGAGATAGTCAGTTCGAACAACTTGTTCCTGCTATTTGCTATTGTTGTTATGCACCAACCCAATAAAAAGTATACACGGTGTTAAAAAGAAGTGTTAAATACTTTAGGAGGTGATAGTATGCATCAAAATAAACATGGGGCCGCAAACGCATACTTCCAGAGTTAATAAGAGGTGCGCAATTTGGATTCTGTAGTGTCTGCTGATCGTTAATTAGAGTGGTATAAACCATCATGCTATGGTACTGTGGTAGTATCGAGGCAGTTTTGTATCTAGTGCCTGCTGTGTACAGAACGTAGTGGCAGTCGTATTAGTGTGTAGTTACTACTCACTCTGGGTATGTAACGTGATTTCTTACCATACAATGAACCTAGGTTTGTGTTTACGTACATGTTATTGTGTTATTTCTGATACAAAATTGTATGATGTCTCCTTTGCAATCGTACTGCCCAGTGGCAGATTTGGTAATTTGCTATGGTTTATCAAATGGAAGTTGCCTACGAGCCAGTGCCCACTGCGGAGAGAGATAATCTACAACGCAGGCTATCATCTTTTAGGCTGTCCAGCCGACTTTCCAGCGCCTTGTAGAAACAGGTTCCTTAGCACCCCACGAGGTAGACAGTGGACGGCCTCCCTCAGTCCGTACGCCGGATTTGGCGGCACGTGAGCTACGTTCAGTAGAAGACGCTCCTGGATCGCGTCTTCAGTGCATGTCGACACGTACAGGACCAACCAGGATAGTTTCAAAGAGTACGTTATTCCGAAAGGGTATAGGCATGCATGCCATGGGCGGGCGTCACATTGTGCACCTGCTATGAATTCCGTAAGTATGTGTTTGAGGCTCGATGTTTATTAGAAATTTTTGTCTTCTTTTGATCGATACTATCACCTCCTATGATATTTGACACTGTGTGTTGTTGAACTTGCGCAGGCTGCCAGGTGTACGGCTTCGTGGGCGGCCTGACGGGCACGGTGTCGATAGCGACGCTGACGGCGATCGCGGTGGACCGCTACTGCGTGATCGTGCACCCGCTGCGGGGGCGGCGCGGCGGGGGGGTGGCCGGCTCGCCGCGCGCGCGCGCCCGCCTCAGCGTGTGCGCCTCCTGGCTGTACGGCGCCGCGTGGGCTGCCCCGCCGCTCACGGGCGCCCCCTGGGCCGGCAGATACGTCCCAGAGGGCTTCCTCACCTCCTGCAGCTTCGACTACCTCCAGGTACCACCACAGTATATCACATGTGCTACCTTGTCCTTCTTGATAACCTGTACTAAATTATCATCTCGATTTCCCAGCAGCAGCACCGGATCTAGAGAGGCGCGAGGAGGGGGGGGAGGCAAACCGAGACAATTACCCTGTGCAATCTTAAAGCAACCCCGTGAGTCACAAACAAGGAACTTAAACTGAAAACTAAACAAATCTTGTATGTCACCTCGTAGCAAATTGCCACGCATTGCACCTCTGTCGTGGCTTAATGAACCCTGTAATTCTACCGGCTAATGGGATGACTACAGTTTAAGCAAGAAATCGAAACTGAGCTTATTGGATGACAGGTAATGCTCTGACCTCTTAATCTCGAGGATGCGGGTTCGAATCAAGGTCCGGCCATCGATATTTGGGTTTCCATGGTTTCCACTCCAGGTGAATACCGGTATGGTTCCTTCAAAAGGCCATGGCAGAATTCATTCTCTTTCCCCATCCCGGGTCCCTTTCTGTCTCTAATGACCTTGACGCCGACGAGGCGTAAAGCCAGAAGCAAAAAAAAAAAAAAAAAAAAAAAACAAAGAATTTTTCTCCATCTGGTGTGGTGAGCATCCTTCGTTAGTATAAGAACAACCAAAGAGCAACCACATATTTCCCTGGTACGTATTCACTTGCGTGTCACTTAAAGCATTGATTCATCGGGAAGTTTCAAGACTATGTCCTTCAGACCTGTTTCGTAATTTTTGTCAACGCATCGTGATGTAAAAATAAATGAACTTTTTATTTAATAATTACTCCGTAACAATAGTGAAGATACAGCCATATAATAGATACTTCATTCTTATTATTAGCAGCTAATGTCTTGGATAGCCGTGTAGCTCAGTCGGTAGAACGACTAACTGTGGATAGAACAATTGTAAGAACGAAGACTTTCCCGGCTTACGACTGCAATGTAGTCTTCACGGGTGTACCGCTGGATTGTGTTGTGGAAACAAGATATTTCAACGGCTAGCTCCGCCGTCTTCTTCAGGTATAGAGACATCTGCACTGGTCGGCTGAACCACAGATACTGAGATGGCTCGGGTGCCGCACTTCCTTGTATACACGTCCGGCGGTACACCCGTGAAGATTTCATTTGTATAGAACAATTGCTAGGGCCAAATTCGTGATCAAATCTGAGATTTTTCTACGAAGTTAAACGGCCCTCCGTGATCGATTCGGCCTGATGTCTACTGATTATCAAAGAAAAAATCCTTGCGGATAACCGGCCGAAGTGTGGCAGTGGCCAGAGTATCTCCTGTTTTAATCTTGAGGCATAGAAAATGAATACTCAACAATGCCTTCACAGATTACCTATCATGGACCCCAGCAGGGGTTATGTGTTCAATTAAACGTACATCATAGTACCCCGTCTCGATCAATAGCCGGAAAAAACGTCAAGAGAATATTTTACAGAAACACTATAGGTTTACAGAAGAGTCATACTAGTCCCATAGCGAGTATGAGACGAAATATTACATAATCCCAGAATTTGTCTCAAAGATAGAATTAAAGTATCCGGAGTATTGGACAAACAGTCGCCCTATTACAAGTACTTAAAATTAGTTACAGGTATCACCCAATTATTGAATTTTGACGCATACTTTATTGTAAACAATAAAGGAAATATTCTGTGCAAGAGAAAACAACAGGTACCCCCTTACAAATACTGACACACGGGGTTATATCCATTCGTTATTTAGTTTTCTTCTTCTTCCCAGCTTTTATCAAGCTGTTCTACAGGGTCCGCTTTTTCCAAAGAGTTGTGACTGTACTGTTTATCAGTCGTCGTGTAGCTGTAAACAGTGTTAGTTATGCTCAGTGAGATTCCTACTGAAATAGCACAACTTAAAATGCGCACATTCATTGTTATTGCGAGCTTTAAACCGAGTGTCTGTATTCAAATTCTGGTCCAGTGAGTAGTTTACATGCAAAATTTTTACTTGCTCCTAGAGACCATGTTGCGTTTGCAGGAGATCTTTGCAAGAGTGAGAGTACCTCTAGTGAAGTTATGCAGATGTCTGCCACCACTCCAATGCTGTAAGCCGACTTCTCTTACGAACAGAATCCTGCACGCTAAACTGTATTTCAAAGTTACCTGAAACGCTAATTCAACTTCAAAGGGAAATCTTCAAACTACGGTGAAACGACGACGCAGTGAATAGAGAAAAGTGAACAAACTTCTGTAGCCAGAAGTACTCATGGAAACACCCCAAAGTCAGTCGCAGTAATCAGCAGGTACCAGTATCATTTTCAGCAACGGATATTGTTTACATTGTTGACTCAAGGTTGACCTTTATCAAATTGTCTTGATATTAAAACTCTAATTCGGCCACCGACAATGCAGTAACGTTACATGTCGCTGTCTATTTCAGCAACAAATAATACAGTGCGCTGTTTTCCTTCTACTCACACAACGCTGAGAAGGAAATTTTGCCATCATTCGAACATTCTGCGAAAATTCAATAGATACACATCGTCGACGTTAAGGTCATTAGAGGCGGGATGGGGTTGGGGACAAGGAACGGGAAGGAATTCGGCAATGGCCTTTTGGAGGAAACATCCCAGCATTCGCATGGAGTGATTCGGGGAAACCATGGAAAACCCAAGTCTGGATGCTCGGACGGGGATTCGAACCGGGGTCCTCCCGAATGTGAGGTCAGAACGTTAACCGTTCACCCACCACCCTCATTGCAAACATTCAAATTGTTCCATGAAGTTTTATTCACTAATATATGTGTATTTATGTAATTGTTTGTACATAACAGATTTACAGCAGAGCACTGTTCGAATACTTCAAATTTACCGTTGCAATTATGAGTTTTTGATTCGTAGATATCTTGATTATTAAGATCCTCTTTTTAAACCAGTCGTTTACCCATTTCGTGCCATACATATCTTTCAATAAAATTCGCTGAAACATCTTTGAAGAAAATTTATTTTCAATTAATATCTGAATAAAAACACGTGGTAGGTCTCTTAATAATTGGCTTAATGGAATGTATGGATTAGTGAGCACCTATAACATAATGTAATGTTTGATAAATACTCCGTTTTCTTAGCTTCTAAACTGGGCACATTTTGATTCAGCTGTGTGGTTATTTTTTTTATTTTTATTTTTTTTTTATTTTTATTTTTTATTATTTTTTATTTTTTGTTACCGGTTCATTTTTTGTGAAAATAAAATACACATCCCACCGAAATTGGTTAGGTGAAGCTGCTGACAGTGTTGATGAGTTCTGAGAACAACACAGACGCGAGTACTGAATAAATTTTATAAAGAAACAAACAATTACTTTGATGAATGATTTTTATTCCCCAGATGTGTTTCGTCCTAATGCTGTGGTTGGGGTATCATTGTTAGCTATGAGTGTATGTTGTATTAATATGTACAATTCCCCTTACTGTACACAATAAAATTAGAAGTAAAATACTTTAAGACAATAAAATTAAATTAAATTAAGGAGGATATAGAAATCAGCCCCAAAACTTACTACAGATGACAGTGGCTAGGAACGACAAACACAAAAAAAAAACAAGTAACGCAAATTTTGGTGGTTAACTTTCTTCTTGCAAGTAGGTGAGACCCTAGGCGAATACTCCGGTGTCCGCCTGGTGAATCTTAAATTATTAAACACGAAAAATCGTAAAGGGCAAAACGGAATTTGGAAGTAAAATTTCTCATCGCGAGAACAAATAAGTATGTCAAAATCAACGACTAACTTCAGTCGGTAAAGTGACTCAGTGAAACCGGTTTTAATATAATAATATTTTTTATATTAGCATAAAGCCACGAAAACGCCACCAGTTGCTTAAAAGTTTTTTATTCTTTAAAACTTTACTGCAGTTTCGACAAATACAGGTTTGTCTTCTTCAGAAGTATAACACGTTAAAATTACATAGGCGGAAGTCGCCCGCTTCGTACAGATGTGGTCTAGTAGACGGAAGGAAGAATCGTGACGATCTTCAACTTTTGCACGAAAGTGACTGAATTGTGACAATGCTTCCGCCTATGTAATTTTAACGTGTCATACTTCTGAAGAAGAAAACCTGTATTTGTCGAAACTGCAGTAAAGTTTTAAAGAATAAAAAACTTTTAATCAACTGGTGGCGTTTTCGTGGCTTTATGCTAATATAAAAAAATTTACCGTTGCTGACACGCAGCTATGCTCACGATAATAATATTTAATTAAATTTCAATGGAGCGCACGCTCCGGTGGCACTTTCCCTACACGCCCATCTTTCCACCTTTCCTGCACTCGCCTACATTTGCCCTCTACAAATTCTAGCTATAAATTCTACCAACGTTTTTAGTAAAGTATTCATCATTTTTCTTGGTATCTTATGCCAATTCCTGACACCCTTACCCAAAAAAGAGAATCTTCCTACACCCTTGTGCTGAAATCGAGTGCCAGCTTGTGGTCATGGTCATCTTTTCCCTTCCATGCATTACTTTTAATTCTTACATCAATATCTTTCCATGCCTTATCACCAATATACGACTTGTACACTCCTATGACACTCTTCACCTCCTCCTGTCTTCCAATGAATCCCATACCAGCTCTTTAATCACATCTGTTACTGATTGTATTCTGCAGTAATTTCCAGAAACAAATCTAGCAGCCCTTCTTTGCACCTTCTCCAACTCCTGTATTTGATACTCAAAATGTGAATCCCATACTGCACTACCATATTCATGCAACGGTCTGAC
Organism: Vandiemenella viatica; assembly: GCA_031002005.1. Classification (NCBI taxonomy): domain Eukaryota; kingdom Metazoa; phylum Arthropoda; class Insecta; order Orthoptera; family Morabidae; genus Vandiemenella; species Vandiemenella viatica. The sequence goes on along the minus strand of JARYHS010013630.1, from coordinate 326,009,231 downwards.
GAAAGTTTTGTAACCCAATTCCTTTACTTCTCTCGTACATCCCTTCATCACTCTCTCCAACAAGTGAAGAATTTTGAAACCTTTTCCTACTACCTGTCCAATGTGTTCTGCCCAGTTAAGCTTGTTATCAAACGTAATCCCAAGATATTTACATTTCAAGTCTTCAATAAGCAATTCTTTCCCAACCTTATAATCATAATCAACCTTTTGATTTTTATTTGTGTGTCTAATAAGCTGACTATTCTTTGCATTTATCTTCATCTCATGTTTACCAACCCAAATAGATATCCTGTCCAGATCACCCTGCAACTGTTACAATCCCCAACCGTTTTGAAACTTTTATATAGCATTATATCATGTGCAAACAATCTAATTTCTGATAGTAAACAATCAACACAATTATTCATTAGAATAATGAATAGCGATGGTCCAAATACGCTACCCTGTGGCACTCCCATTGTTACTTCCACTTATTTAAATACTGCATTTCCTACCCTAACTTTCTGTTTTCTACCTTTTAAAAATTCTTCTACCCAGTAAATCAATTTGTCATCCACTCCAATAGTGTCAGTTGTCTTGTATTTTTGTCGTTGGCTGTTTGTAAAGGTAGAGTCAGTGTAAAAAGTTGTGTAGAGAGCACCCCACGCTTTTTTTACGGTAAAGTTAATTTTGTAATCGGTGACTTTATTCTTTAAGCTTATTCAAAAAAATTAATTTATGCTGAATTGTGGGACGTCCTATCACTGTTAAACAAAATATTTACGTTTAAAGATTATTTTTAACTTTTTGGTTCACATTACTATGAAAGCGTGTTTTTAGTTTTTTAAACTACAATTTTATTTTTAACTTTTTAGTTCACACTGCTACAAAAGAATATGTTTTTTTTTTAATTTTTTTAAAACACTAATTTTTATTTTAACATTTTATTTCACATTGCTTAACAAAGACATTAAAATAACAATGAAATTAAAATCACTTTATCAAATTTTGCGTAACCTAGCCATTTCTTCTAACGAGGCCACATTACACGGAACTGTTCCTGTAAGCTTGGAGCAATCATGCTCTTCTATCTGCAGACCATCCAGTGACTTTACACGACTTATAGCTACATAAGCCTGTCCAGCAGCAAAGAGACGCGATCCCAAATAAATAACCGCATAAGTGCAGCCTTGCATTTGTGCACGGTAGATGCCCAGCTCAGGATTAGCGGCAACATTCGCCTTTCAGCGGTACCATAGCTGTATTTTGCTGGAAACTGTATTGCTGTTGGTTTAATTATATGTTCACCATCTGGGCCGAAATCGACACGGACTGATGGAATGTCAGTATCATACACTTGATCGCGTCGGAAGAGTGGCCAGATAATTTCACTGATAATACCAATATTGCCATTTACTAGGCCTTTTGCCACGTCAATATTTGATCTTAACATCAGCTCCCAAGAAAATTTTCAATACGTTAGGAAGTCCTCCTGTTTATTGGTGTCATGAGGTATAACAGAATCAATATTTTTGTTACATAGATTTCGTGTGGCATCAATAAGTTTGTCTTGTGCTTTTATGGTATGTATATTAGTACCTTTTCTCTGAAAATACTGCAGAACTTTCTTATTGTGCTTGTCCACTTGATAATTTGTTGGGTAGATCCTTAATGCCTTTTCAACTGAGAATTCATTGGCAGCATCTGTTGAAACCTTTTCTATGAGTATTGAAAGATGCTCAGATGTCAATTCTCCAACTCTTAAAGCGTTAAGAATGTCAATAAATGTCGTGTCTCCTTGTTGTCGCATATTTTGTTTAAGTTCAATCATTCTGAAAAGTCGCCATAAATGAGTAGCTGGCTTCATATATTGTGGCTGTTGATAAACTTGGTTTCCTCGCACAGGTGGTAGCTGCATCAAATCACCGAATAATAAGACATTTATGCCTACAAAAAAATCGTTTGCGCTTTTCAGTTGACGCAGACGAGAATCAATCATACAAAGCATCTCATAAGGAACCATAGAGATTTCATCTATGAAAAGAAATTCAACATCTTGCCATATTTTACGCATAACTAAGTTGCGCGAGAAAAGAATAGACCGTGTTGTGAAATGTGACACCGGAATTAGGTAATTGTGTTTAGAACCTTCTAAGTATAAAATATTCACTAGAATCTATCTAATCTTTGAATATAGCCAATAATTTTTGGTTAATGCTCGATAGTAAGACGTCTAACTAGACCAGTACTCTGATTAAAGCCGCAGTAGATGGCTGAAACGTCAGGTTTCAAAAAATTGACGTGGTTTCACCTAACCAAACAACATCTCTTCTTCTCAGTTCTTTGCTTCCTACGCCAATGAATAAACTAATTCATTTCGCGGTGGAGGTTGTAAGACAGACGTAGAGAAACTATAACATTAACCTGTCTGTCAAATGTGTGTCATGTGATGGTAAACTTGTCGTCCGAGGCGCTTCCCGCAGGTGTTGTGCGTTGCAGTGCACGGGCCGCACGACGGCGTACATCGTGTCGTTCTGCGTGGCAGCGTGGCGGTGCCGCTGGTGTTGATTGGCTGGTGCTACGGCGCCATCTGGCGCGCGGCGCTGCGGGCGCAGGGCGACGCCGCGCAGGGGCACGACGGCAGACACCGCCACAGCGACAAGGGCAGCACCGAGCTGCGACTCGCCGCAGTCGTGAGTACCTCGCAGTGGGCACGCTTTACAGCACACGGGCAGATCTATCTGTGGCACTCGCGAGTGCTTTTGCCGTGTACAGCAAATCCGTCTGAGTTACGTCTCTCGTCTGGCACTACACGATTTTAACCATTCAATTATTTTTCTCATTATCTAATACCATGATGTATTGAAAGTTCTCGGGCCTCCCCGGGGGAAAGCGAGACAACCTGAAGCAACGTTTCGAATCCATCTCCGAAATCACCTTCAGGCAGAAGAAGATGAAGTCGGAGAGAATAAATCTTACAAAGTAAAATCTCTTATACACCTACAATGAAAAATTACTATTAGTAAAAATAATTTATTAATTTATGTTTTAGTGTATTTTACAGGAAAAATTTTTAATTATAATTTATTAGTAAAGTAATTGGATTATATTATATTGGAAAAGTTATTTTTATTAATTGTTCCTTTTGTGTCAGTTTACACCAAAATATAGATTTTTATATGTGTTAAACTTCATCTACTTTCGCCAGAGGATGAAGCCGGAGAGCGGCTTCGAAACGTTTTCATCAGACTGGCGTGCTCCTCCGGTGAGAGGCCCTAAAACTTTTTATACTGTTGATACACAGAGGAAGCCATCAGTCTTTCATAATACTATCATGTCACCTTGTTTATTCCTACTAACACCTTAATTGCAACACCATAAAATAAATAAACACCTTAAGTTTTATGATGCAACTAACTGCAGCTGTTCGCATTTAGACCCATTATTTTTCGTCCGAATATTTGATCCACCATTTGATAACACAAAACCTCCTTTATTGTGGGTGCCCTGTTCATTTGATGTCTGAAAATTCCTTGTGGAGTTTGACTTCTAGATTTTGAAAGAAACATTCAGTACATTTAGCTCTCAAGAGTTCCTTACAGGTTAACTCTCAAGGGTCACTGAACTTCAAGCAGATCCTACGGCTACTACTGGTTGCAGTCTACTACGAATGCGCGTTCGAGGACAACCTGCAAGTTCTTCCAGTTTAATCCTGAACATACGATTCACCAAAATCAGCCAAATTTAAAACGTTTGTTAGGCACTTAGCACATTTCAGAATTAGAATTGCTAACATTTTAATCTTCCATCGAGTACAGGATGATTGTTTCAAGTGGCCAAGTTTCTGTCAAACGTCAACGGATCCTTGCATTCCTCCGTCAATTGACCACGTTACAGTAACTGCGGCAAAGCTGTCTACGCTATCTTACAAGCTGTGTATCAACCACTTCAAGGAAATACCTATGACAGCAATAAATTGGTTATCTGCGGGCTGCTAGTTGCTGGTTCATCAGTCGTCCTGCCAAACCAAAAAGTTTCTTGTGAGCCTACATCACGCGTAGGAGGTTATTAAGTAAGGTGTCATCTGTCTGTAGTAACTGGGGTGGTTTCTCGTTTCCGTCCCCAGTGTGAAAGTGTTCATAAATGTTACTATATGTGTGGATGACTGACAGTGTGTTCAGAATATAATGATGTTTGTGTTATGGATGTGAGACGAAAGAAAAGAGAAGGTGAAAGCTGATGTCTGCCCATTCAGGTCTAGTCTTCCCAAAGATACCAAGGGGTCCTACAAGTTTTAAGATCCCATCCGACGGACGAATCACCGTTTTTCATGCTCTCACTCCATACACACTGTGGAGAGTTTTAGGATTTAACACAGGACCTTGATTCACAAGCTAGTGATTACGAATTGTGAACCACCACCTCTCCTACCATGTCAGGCCAGTTTCAATGATAAAATTTCTTCCACCACTGGGGCTCATACTAGCAAACCCCGTGTCAGCGCCGAATACCATATGGTGCGACTGCGACCTGATCGAACGGAGGGGAATTTTGTACATAACAATTGCTAAGTATATTAGGAGAATCTGATTACGACTGAGTATGGTCGTAATGATCTAGTTACAAAGTTTCTTACAAGGTGAGGGGCGTCCATTAATTACGTGAGGTGAAATAAGGGGAGAGGAGTACGGAGAAATCTCACCAAGAGGATCGACAGAAATCTCAAGTCATATTTTTAATTTCTTGATGAATAATATACGATAGCTAAAAAAGGTCCACTGTTTGTGACGTCACACAACGCAAGGGGGGAGGGGGAGTTCCTCCAGATCTCACCTCTCGATTGGGATACGTGTCCCTGCCAGATCACCAAATTTCACTAGAAAAAAAGAGGGGTCCGGAAAACACCAACACGTAATTAATAGACGCCCCCCATAAGCAACTGCCTCTTCGTAGGCGCATAATCTAAAACGGTAATCCTGCCGAGTAAAGAAGACTTACACTTTAATTGGTATCCGAACCACGAAGCATCATAATCTCCCATCGAATACAGGATGATTGTTTCGAGCGGCCAAGCTTCTGTCAAACGTCAACGGATCCTCAGACAATTAACCACGATGCATTAACTGCGGAAAATCTGTCTACGATATCTTATAAGCTATGGAATAAAGAAAAGCCTTGTCGCGGATTAATCAAGAAACGTAAAAATTCTGGTGAAACTGGATACCTCGATCCCCATTGACGGGCCTTAACAAACGAATAGACAATAACAAAGTTTCTATTATAATTTTCCCTAAAAACTGTAGATATCAGTTATTAACTACAATTAAGTACGGATAGTTCTCTTGCTTATTGTGGGCAATCTGTTAATAATTTTCTCTAAGATCTGCACTATTTTACGAAAATTATTTAGCATATAAAAATCTAACTAAGAAAGTTAGATAGACAAAAAGGAAGGTGGTCACTACCGATAATTCGCATGCATCAACAAAAATATAAAAGTTAGACAGTTGTGTAATGTTCTGGTTTTTGTGTGTGATCATGCTGTGTTTGTTTACAGCCATGACAGATAACGCAAAACAAATAACTACGTTTCAAAATAAATTTATAGCTTAAAGAAATGAAGAAAATTAAAACAAACTTCTTATGTATGACAGGAGAGAACACTTTAACCACATGAAAACGATGCGATTTATGTTCTATAATAGAATTTATTTCTGAAACTGGATTCAAAAAGAAAATTTCGTTGCTTAGAGGTAAAAATATTTTATTTAGAACTTTCTCTATAGACTAAAGTCACTATACTGCAAAATATCATACTACCAACAAAGCCCGTCAAAAATGACGGGTTTAACGGACTGTTCTGGCAATTGATTTCTTTTTAGTTGCTTACCTAAATAGAATTATTATAAAATAAAGGCTAAATGTGCTGTAATTTCTCGTCCCTTGTGATGTAGCAAAAAGTTTCAATTGTCAACTTGGTCCAGGTTGCGCTTCAGCCTAACTACAATCTTCGCCAATATAGTCGGTACAAAATCAAAGCTTCATTCACACGCAAATTAATACATTCCCTGTTTCGCATGTCAATGTCATCATGCATCGATACGAATCATGAATCATGCGATACAATCTTGATCCAAAATCTTCACAGTTTCTTACATCTTTCTTATTGTCTATGATGAAGGTCGATGTTTTAACGCCTGACACAGCTTACATCCGGCTGAAATAATGACCCTAGTGAAAACGAAGGATGCTAAGAATAAATCTTAACAACTTACGTTATGTCACGTAATATTAGTTTTAATTGTAGTTTAGGTCATATAGATCGCGAACAATTTGGAACTTCTTTCATTCAAACTATGTAATGATTTCAGTCAAAAAAGCAACTGATAATTAATATGCCGATCTAGCATTACATTTTTTAGCAATTACTTAAATAAATAGAATTGTTATAAAATAATGCTAAATGCAATTCCTAGTGTCTTGCCCTGTAGCAAAAGGTTTTCGTTGCTATCCTGGTCCGGGTTGCATTTCAACCTAATCACGTATTAAACATACTGCCAGAGAAACAATTATTCAATTACACACATATTAATATAAGTACTATATCGCATTTTAGTGGTAATAACGCATCGCGTTATAAACTAAATTAAAAATCTTTACGGGTTAATCCATCTTCCTTTTTTATATTCGTGATTCAGATAGATACTAATAACTTTGAATGGCTGACACAGTTACATGCGGCTGAAATATGGCATCAGTGAAAGCAAAGAAAATTAAAAATAAGTCTTAACAACGTACGTCATTCCACGTAATATTAGTTTTAATTGTAGTCTATGTTGTCTAGATCCAAACAGTGTGGAACTACTTCCCTTAAAACAAGGTAATGATGTAAGTAACAGAACACTCAGAAAAAAAAATTAAACTACTTAAAAAAAAATAAAAAAAATACTTATGCCATCTTGTTGTCAAGTGCCAGTTCTAATAATAATCTATCAAGATTGCCGCTAACATGGAGAAAATTAAAGTTTTTATCTTACATATCTGTGGCCATGTTTTAATACGCAGCTTACATCCAGCTGAAATAATGACCCAGTGAAAACGAAGGATTCTAAAAATAAATCTTTACAACTTATATTATGACACGTAATATTAGTTTTAATAGTGGTTTAGGTCGCATGAAATGCGATCAATGTAAAACGTCTTTCATTCAAACCAAGTGATGATAACAATAAAAAGAGCAACAATTAATATACCAATTTAAACGAAATGAGCAACAATTAATATACCAATTTAAACGAAATTCATACTTTTCTATCAGTGTTCTAGCAATACATTTCTTAGCAATTACTTAAATAAATAGAATTGTTATAAAATAAAGCTAAATGCAATTCCTAGTGTCTTGCCCTGTAGCAAAAGGTTTTCGTTGCTATCCTGGTCCAAGTTGTATTTCAACCTAACCATGTACAAAACTTGCCGCCAGAGAAACAATACTTCAGTCACAAGCATATCAATACACGTACTATATCGCATTTTAGTAGTAATAACGCATCGCGATATAAACTGAATCAAAATTCTTCACGTGTTATTCCATCTTCCTTTTTTGTATTCGTGATTCAGATAGATATTAACACCTTTGAATGGCTGACATAGTTACATGCGGCTGAAATATGGCATCAGTAAAAGCAAAGGAAATTAAAAATAAATCTTAAAAACTTAATCTTTCCACGTAATATTAGTTTTAATTTTAGTCTATGTCATCTAGCTCGCGAACAGTGTGTAACTACTTTCCTTAAAACCAAGTAATGATGTAAGTAACAGAACACTCAAGAAAACGAATTAAATTATTTTTAACAAAAATTAGTAATGCCCTCTCTGTCAAGTACCAGTTCTAATAACAATCTATCAAAATTGCCGCTAACATTGAGAAAATTAAAGCTTTTATCTTACATATCTGTGGCCAAAGATTTTAACGAATACTTTTACATAAAACGATTCTATTATTAAATAAATCTAAGCAACTGATACTTATTATGCCGATTTTAACTCAATATGTACCTTTATTTCAGTGTTCTGTCAGTTAATTTATTCGCGGATGAAATAACGCGCATTAGCAAGAATAATGACGTAAAGCGTGATCTCATTGTGGGACGTCATAAAGTTACGCCATGTCGTGACAGACGTCATTGCTCACACCTTACTTACTATATTAGTAGATAATCATATGAATTTGAATATTAGTTTCTCCAGGAATATGATCGACGATGTTCCAACGAGTCTAGCAAACATCCTACAGTGTCATGTATGTGCATATATTCTATTTTCCAAAACAATTAATATCTCCCATTCTTCGTAAGGTTTACTTGCGACTCACTGAGCATTTTAAAAACCTTGTTTAAGATCAGTAGTATCATTGCGTTTAGCTGCTGAAACAGTTTAACCTTCAGAAAACAACACTTACATCCCATATTGCAGCGAATGTCTTTTATAAAAAACGTTATTGGTAACTTCTTAGTTTATGCAGATTCACTGTGTATGATGTATATTTCTTAGCACTATGAATTCAAAAGTGGGCGGTACCTTCTGACCCCCTCCCCGCAAAAACTGTTTTTCTGAGTGCTCATAAATGGTTAGCGAACATTATGGAGTGCAGGATCGTTAAAATTGGTATTTGTTTTACAACAATATTACAGGCAATAAATTTGTTAAGAAAACAGTTATGATGCAGGTTTTTGTGTGTGTTTGTATGTGTTTGTGTGTGTTTGTGTGTGTGTGTTTGAGTGTTTTTGTGTGCTTTTGTTGCTTTTTTAACATCACTACAGGCGGTCGCCTGTATAATTTCTCAAGAGGACTCTTGGGCTGAGTATAACTCCATTTTGGTAGACTATGCAGTCTAAAAATTTTATACATCTCATGAAACATACCCTCAACAATTCACGTTAGATGTATCGGAGAATAAAGTTACAGGAACTTTATAATTAATTCTTACGAATTTGATGCTTTTTAAAAGACATTTGGCATTAGCAGGAGGAAACGTAGTATGAAACGGGAAAGCTGTATTTAATATCGAATATACAACTTTCTTCTCACGAATCACAAAAGTCAAATAGTTAATGTTTTGCATTGATCGTAAACGATCTAAAATGTGTTAATTATCCATCTGTTCAGATATTAATGATCAGTCTTGAATTCTTTTCTGAGTAGCGATTTTTACTTTCAAGAAATAAGAGTGTGCAGTGAATGGAGAAAGGTTTTAAACCACTGTATATAGGTACACCAATCTCAGTGCAACGCATATCATCGTTTCTCGATAAATAGACGAGTGCAGCTACCCTGCCTTGCAAGCGCAGCTTCCCTAAGCTCTCCCAGCGTGCCTTCCACAAGCTGAACCAACAGCAGCCTCGCAAAACAAGCAACGCTCCTTCGTTCCAACAGGCAGCAAGAAAGCCTCTTCGCCAGCGCAAACGGCGTGAGCTTTAAACGATGTTCCACTTTGTCAACATCATTAAAGAAATTATAGTAGAATGCGTAGTTAGCAGGCCTAACTTGAAACCCGAAGAATTCTTCTGTTACAGAAGAGTATGAGAATTTAAAAATTAAAAATATAATGACACGAGGAGAAAAAACTTAGAGCTTTATGGAACTTTGAGTTCATTAGAGCCGGATGAGAATTAAATGTAAGGTACGGGAAGAAATGGCGCCATAAGCTTATGCAGAAGGAATCCCGGCATTCGTGTGTAGTGAAAGCGCTGAAAATCCGAAATCGAACCCGTGACCTTCTGAATGATAGGCCATAGTTTTAACTTCTCCGCTACCAGGCTTCGTAAAAAAAAACTATAATTTTAATGGAATTACGACATTATGACGTAATCTCTTTTCTCCAGTGCGAACTAATTATTTACAAAATAAATTGTTTATTTAGTCTATTCTAGTCTAATCGCGAAAGTAATTCTTTCTATTATCGGCTACCACTAGCTTCATTAAAGAAGAGCGCGATCTTTTAATCGTAAGATACGGACTAAATCATGCCATGGTGAAAAGAAGATCCACAAGGCATATTTTGATGTTTCAATCTTAACCGGTAGCGGATAATAATTCTGGACATACCAGAATATGTAATTAGACAATTATGAAGTAAGTTAAAAGTTTAAGGAAGCAAAAAAAAATTGAAGTTAACTCCTAGACTCAGGGATTGACATCATCATACATCGAGATCTGCGTCTGCTTCGGCGGTTAGAGCAGGGTTCATCACAGTAAGGAGAAGTGGAGCCTGTCAGTGTGGATGCGCAGCGCTAAAGCGCCACCCCTCTTAGGATCAGGGAGAAATGGGGGTGGGGGTGGGGGGTACAGCGGGACTAACTTCGAGTTCTGGTCCCTCGTACCTGATGTCCTGATTGCGGTTTTTAGACAGTTTCCTGTAATCATGGCAATCATATTTTCCTTAAGGTTAAATGCTCCAGATGTAAAAAGTCTGGTTTCCAGCATACCCCGTCTCTCACGATCCACACTAAATTGCCTGAGCAATCACGTGGTCCGTGGAGGCCTTAACGGTAAGAAAAAGAAGTGAACTCAAACTTAACATACAGCTTTTTGCCTGCTTATATACGGTAGCTGTACACTTTTTTATACTATATCTACCAAAAATTGCCTCTTTTTTGTTAAATGAAATACGAGAACATGAAATAAATTGGAGAAGTTGTACCAACATGTTCGTTTAGTCCATAGCTCAATCGACCGTAGAACGTAGTCTTTCAGGCTTAAGTATTTTTGGTTTTAAACCTTTCCAGCCACTAACAATTCAGACCAGATGCACGGCAGATGAGCACTAGTCGGTTGGTGTTACCAGGTGGCGGGCGTGGTGGGCATGTGGTTCGTTTCGTGGACGCCGTACGCCGTGGTGTCGCTGCTGGGCATTCTGGGCCATCACGACGCCATCTCCCCGGTGGGCTCCATGCTGCCCGCGCTCTTCTGCAAGGCGGCCTCGTGCCTCGACCCCTTCGTCTACGCCGTCACGCACCCGCGCTTCCGCCGCGAGCTGTCTGCGCTGGTGCGGAGGCGGCGGCGGAGGCTGCTGCGGCTGGCGGCGAGCTCCGGCGGGCGGCCGCGGACCGCCCCCGCGGGTGCGTCCGTGGGTGTCCGCGGGGACAGGCGGCACGTCGTCACCGACACCCACACCTCCCCGCAACACCACTCCGACACCAGCGAGGTCAGTGGGGGAAGTCAACATAACAGGCCTCACTTAGCTTAAGCCTTTCGTTTTTATCATTTAACAGAAGGAAATGTACTGTTTATTTTTTACTTCTAGTTATTTCAAATCATGACGATTTAGCCATATCTCTGACAATAATGTAAAAATGCGACATAGGACATAATGCTTAATTATGAGATGACGAGACTAAATAATTACATTTTGCAGTATACATTATCGTTTACTACTATCTCACAGACATCAAAATAGCTTATCACAGGGTTCTAATACCGGAGCACTGTTACGACGAAAACAAGGATAATACAAAGAAAAGCAAGATTATATATGGATTTTCAAAAGCAATATCTAATTTACGTGCAAATTGTTAAACTAACAATTTCATGAAATGTAACGATTATTATCCATGTCAACATGTTCAAGTTGAAATTAGTTTTATTCAAAAATAGTCATGAATTATGTAAGAACTGAGACTTTCCCGGCATATGATCGCACTGAAGTCTCCACGAGTGTAGCACGGTATTGTGAAAGCACGATATTTTGACGACTAGCTCCGCCGTCTTCCTCAGGTGTAGTGACCTGCTGACTGACTAATGTTTTCGCACCTGCGGAAGACGGCAGGAGCTAGGTCGTCAAAATATCGTGCTTTCACAACACAACACGGTGGTACACACTTGAAGACTTCATTGCAGTAATCAGTTACTTCCATTTCGTTGACTGTTGTTAATTCCTGTTTTTAAGCATAGCTGAAACTGTGGTAATCCAGTTTGGAAAATGCAAAGCGGAATCAAACGTTAAGAAGGGAGTAAAGCAACGTTGCGTTCTTTCCCATATTCTATTCAATGATTACGTGAAAGAAGCATTGAAAACTGTGATGGGTCGAGTAAAGGCAGGAATTTCCATTCACGGCCAAAACATAGATATGCTGAGATTTGCAGATGACATGTCAGTTGTTTCAGAAAATGAAAGTGATTTGGAGAAACAATTTTCTAAAATGGAAGAGGTCCTTCCTCAGCATTACAATCTGTAAATAAACAAACAGATTAAAGTATTAATTTGTGGCAAGGGCGTTTAAAAACAAATTAAAACCACACATACAAAAATCACACATATACGAAATTCGTTGACTTAGATCATTAGTTCAATAGTTAACATCATCAAGTGCAAAATAATGTAATCCAAACGATCATAAGTTTGTTGTCAAGTATTATTTCAAATCATATTTGTTAAGCATAAGTTTCCGGTGTATACAAATACATCACTGATTTATTTAATGAATTATGTGTTTATTTATAACAAGTTCTAACTTAAAATGTTTTTTTTGCAAGTTTACAGAATATATTTCAGTTATAAAAGCACAGTTATCTTAGTTTTACACATTCGTTCACATGTTAGTGGTATCACTCGCAGTGGCAGCAATTTTTAATAAAATATCCCTCTTCTACTTGCGTCTTTATAACCTTATTAATCGGAAGTTGTTCTATTCGTATTTGTTGCTATACTCCATTAAATATGCATATTAAAAAAAAAATGCTCTTATACCAAGTGTTCACCATGCGGCGTTAGTCAGACTCATTTTCATTCAACATTTAAGCTTTCTCGCTTTTCAAAATAATTCTGACAAATTCACCATTCAGCTAACCCTCGTTATATGAGTATGCGAGTATGCAATAACGGAAAAAAATTCGTTTTAAGGCTCGGCATCACCGTCACATAACTAATTTTGCATGCGCTCTGATCAGAATTAGTTGAAAGGATTGTTCTGATGACTTTGGTTAAACTTCAGTCAACCCGCTTAAACTATGTGCCATGACCTGCTGAAATTTTGAGCTAGGATACTATAGGCAAGAGAGAATTCAGATAATCCATTCCCTAAGTTATCCACACATTTTACATTCCTCAAAATCGCGTTTGTATCATTTGAAGGTGTCAAAGTACACATTACCACCCTGACTGATTTCTGTAAGCTATAATGGTTGTGGAAGATGTGTGGCTATAATTATACGAGCTGACTGAGATTTGAGTCTTCATAAAGAGTGCACTGAGGCCAAGAAGAGTTTATCTTGGACTTCCATACATGTCATACCAGTCTGAGACAAGTCTGAAATTCTTTACTTCCGTAATCAGGATTAGTCGTGGCACTACCGTAAGTCTACCCCCAATGATGTGTGCGCGATGCCAGCGAAGAAAAAATACCGCAAGAAAATCCAATCCAAAATCTAGTTGCAATCTGGCTTACTGCAGACGGATAGGGTTTATACATCTGCCAATGACAATTTGTTCTCAGCTTCGTTCAGCATAGTCATTTCATGGAGTATAGTTAGACGCACAAATGTGAACCAATATCTTTATTGGCCACTGCAGCTTGATGTGACAATAGACAAGAAAGAAATAAACGACTGAAAATGGCAGTTACTAAACACTTCCACAACTTTCCGCGAGGCCGATGTTTTAAAATACTGTAAGCACACCTGTGAATTCTTTCTTGAAGTTCTTATTAAATCATCAAAATAAGACCTGGTTGCGTAAAACCGACTGGCTGGAGCAATGCGGTGAATTGCCCTGTAGCGTGATTAGAGCTTGACGACAGCTGTTATATTTGCTTTACTTAAAACAATGTTCTGGAAAAGAAGACAATGTGGATATCATTATAGACAGAATCTGGTAGAGCTTTGAAAGATTTGAAGATCAATTAGTAGGAATTGATGAGGTTCCTATAGAACGTTTAAAATCTCTAGCAAGAGAAGAAATCCAAAGATTATTCAAACTGATATCAACAAGTTGTGAAACAGGAAAGATTCCAATGGATTTTACTAAACGTATTATCTACACACTTTCAAAAAGAGCATAAGCAAACATTAAATGTGAAAATTATAATATAGTGAGTTCAACCTCAAATGCTTCAAAGTTAATAATTAGAACAGTAACAGAAGGACTGAAAAGAAAATTAAAAAACTATTAAGTTCAAGACCAGACTGGTGAGTTCTAATTTTTTAACAAAAGTTTTGGTTCATAAGAAACAATTATGGCTATAAGACTAAAACTGAAAATGGCGGATCAAAAAATACAAGAAACGAAGATGCTATTATTTGCGGACTTAGAAAAACCGTTTAAAAAATATTACATGGGACAAATTTAAAAATAGTCAGTGTCTAAAATATCGAGAATAGAAGAATAGCTTATAATCTCTATAAGAATCAGCTGGATACCATGTAACAAAAGCAGAGAATCACCAGAAATATGCATCAGTTAAAACGGTTATAAGGCAAGGTTTTAGTACTACCATGCTCATATTAATCCGAACGACCTGAATTGCACATCGCTAAAGTTCCTCCTGGGAATTATTCAACCCATTATACACAACTGCAAAGACAGTCCTATACCCAGTAGGTGGTACACTCACGCGACTATGAAAACTTGTCACTTACTCGACCCACAAAAAACGAAATACTTTTCAGTTTATACTTGATTAGTGATTACAGTAAGGCAATAAATGTATTACACAGACATGAAATGAGTTGATTTGTACTTTTTCAATACATTTGAGAGTTATTTAGTGTCAATAACTAGTAAAAAAAAAGTCACCGCTTTCAAACAAAATGTTAGTTTTGAACAAGACGTAGGACACAAAACATTTTATGTATTACATTCGTCTTCAAGAACATAAAATAACAAGTAATTTAATACAAAAATTATGTTTGCACTGGATTAAAATTTTTTGGAAACGATACAGTCATTAAAAGCAGCTGTCTGCTACATGGCACATACTAAATTTACAAAATTAATTACTTTAGTATTAATTTAACGAATCTGTTTGCCATAGCGTTCTGTTATCCGGTTCTACTCATAAGTCTATTTCTTGGACCGACAAAACGTAAAAAAAAACATAAAGAATTATTAAATAAACGTTGCCGACAGCATTAGATGGAATCAGAGTGATATGAGTTGGAAAAAAAAGTTTATGGATGTATTTTAGCGAAAGAAAACTGATTTTCTCTCACTACAACTAAGAAAAACTCCTTCAAACACTGAACATTCCTACTTTATTTTAAAAAATAAGAAAAAATTAGCTATAAAAAAGTAATTTAGAAGCTTTTTCAGTATTTGATTGAAAATCAACTTCATACGTGAATATGGCAAAATATTACACATTTCACTTCCGTATTCGACTGCTGTTGTAAAGGTGGAAGGTATATCAAAAAATGATGGACTGGGAGCTTCCGTAATTAACAATATTGTGCGGCTATTGGTGGTCACGAGAGGAGTTAATGATGTATATCATGTATTATGTTCTATTTGTGGTATCAAGTTATTCTTGTAGGCCAACCTCTTATTCCGATCTAATGCTAATATTACTCCTACTCCTGCCGCAGGTAGATGGTAAAAAATTCTCACTGAAGTAAAAAAAAATAAAACTACAATCCGGAGCAAAAGAAAAAAAAAAACTAAACATCAATAGTGCATGGATGAAATTTTACAAGTTGATTCTAACTCCTAGTTTAATGATGTACAGCTATCTTTTTTTAACGTGTAGGTGTTGTTTATCGAATTTAATGCTTCAAGGAAGTAAAAGGACAGTTCTGCGACGCGGAAAAATGTTGTCGAACGAGTAGTTATGAGCTGGTAAGTCTCTAACGCTGTGGGTCGCTCAGATTGGCCGGTGCCGAGCAGGAAGATATGGCTAGGAAGCGCCCTGTCTCGCGGAAGAAAGGTACGCGGTTCGAGTCGGGCTTCGGGCACGATTGGTTTAATGAAGTGTTACGTTCTCTTCGTGTTGCCCGTACATCGGAAGACTAACAGCACATGATTGACTGATTGGGAAGTTAAAATAACAGATTTGTTGCCTGAATAGATTAAATAATCCAAATTCCTTTTCGTCATTATTTTTTTCAGTAGAGTCTTTAATATATCTTTTGTAATGACACGGGAAATATTAGCTGTGTAAGAACAAATTTAGGTCTCACTATTTAAGTAGGATCGATTCCACGTTCGCTAAAGTCATTCTGGGAACTCTACGAAAACCGAAGTCTCGATGGCTGAACCGTGAATTTAAAATGGTTACTACCTAACTTCGATGCAAATAGTTATGAATCACCTACTACGCTGGGATTTTCATTCATGTATTTGGTTTGAAAGTGGAGCTCTGAATTTTTTATAATAATTAGAACCATAAAAACACAGAATGATTCCATGGAAGGTATAACTCAGTCTTTTAACTGAGGAATGCTTGGAAATGTTTTGATACAATTTCAAACTAGTCTGCTTGGCAGTTGTTGACTGTAATGCAATGCAGACCTCTTTGTATCTGTAGATTTTGATATACTGAATCCTGTGTGTGGTGAATTAAAAACCGAATTAATTTCATAACCATGGAATTTGTAAAACTTTTAAACTTTTCATAAAAATCAGCTTGTAAATGTTTGTAATTTCAGTGATCATCTGTTTTATATTTATTTGAAACACTGAAAGAAATGCGCTTCAGACTGGAAGTAAATTATTGATTGGTATTCGTTTACCTAAACTAACCACTAAAAGATTTGTTTTCCACTGTCTCAGAAGATCGAAATTTAGTCATATTAACCAATAAACATTTGGAAAAAAGAGGAGCGCTTGTATACGAATCTTACGTTCAATTCATCCAGAGCAAATTTTTGTCAGATACCAAATTACAAAAATGATTTCGTCCCAAGGTAAAAATATAATGGTAAAAGAACTTGTTAAAACACTGATTCTTGCTTTATTTGAAGTTTTGGATAGAAAAAGAAATATTATGTAATCCAGTAAAGATTACGTGCCAGATGAGAAGAGCAATAAACTATAATACAGTTTTATAATGTATCACTCTTACTCTCCACAAGTGGTGTGTGAAACGGAAATTGTGATCGAAAGCAGATATTTTGTTGTTTACATAGAGCATTAAACCGCTCAGTGTTTCCTCGTCCGAAATTCGTTTCCTGCGACGATATTCTAGCTGCCTTAATAGCTCACAGTGTTTAATCTCATGGAACTGTGTGTTTGTTATGATACTATTGCTGAGAGTAGCATCATTATGTCTCTGCGCTAGTTTTGAATAAAACTAGTAGCTACAGAGTAGTGAAAAATTTATAAGCGAGGACAAACGATTGAATTTTGTAATTACTGTTGCAACATGATGATAAAATGATAGCTACGTAATATGATTAATAATCGTTTTCCGATGTTTGCATAGATATATTATATACTCAATAATGCTGAGTGATTTCTCAGTAGCTGTACTGTAATCTCATTTCTGTTATGTGGATTTTTTGCGGTGCAACTACGACGGTTAGATTCAGATGTTTAAGCAGTAAAACGGTTTACATTCCTACTTACAGTTGCAGTGTTCAGTTAAAAATTTTAAAACGTGGCTTGTAGTCTATTTTAAAACCTTCTTAAGCCAAGCATATTTTATGCCACCAGAAATTATCCACCACAATTATTTGACGGTATATTGCAATGCCGGAGCGTGATATAACCGGTAACGTTCTGGTCTTACATTCGGGAGGACGCAGATTCCAATCCCTGTTCGGTCATCGAGATTTTAGCTATCTATGATTTCACCAAATCACTCCAGGTTAATGTCGGGGTGGTTTAATCAAATAGCCATGAGCGAATTTCATCCTTGCGTTAAGTACTTTCCCACCTCTAATGACCTCGACGTCGACGTTACATATGAGTTGATGTATGATACTAAAAGGTTTCACATTTTGAAGCTTCCCTGATTTTGAGATAATTCTTGTTCTTGTTCTTCATCTTCCAATGTAGTGTTAGAACAGCTGGGCTGTTACAGTCTCAATATAATTCTTGATTTGATCAAATGGAATCATATAAAGAGAATCACTCGAAACAGAGTCTCAATAGTTATGCCGCCGTATCGCTCTCGGACTAGAAAAAGAATGAAAAAATCATTAATTTTAAAACTATATATAGTACCCGTAAGTTCACGAATATTTGAGGAAGAGCAAGACAAATGATTTTCAGGAGAAGCTTGTTTTCCAAAAAAACTTCAGATGATAGGGAAGAGATCCATAGTCAGGTGGGAGCGATCGGGTGGTACCGGGTTCATTTTTTCCCCCTTTAACATTTTGGTTAATGTTTATTGTTGAGAATATATACTTGTCATTAGTCATTACCAACGGTTCCTCACATAAATATGTTTACAGTAATGTAGACCACAGCAAATGTGTGTTCTTTAAGAAGTACATTTAACTGAAAAATGAAAGTTCAATACAAAGGATTCGAGCAACAGACTACAGAGCATATTCCAAGAAGCTTAACCACTACCGAAAATCCTCTTTTCTGTTATTCCTCTAAAACTATCAATATTAGGATCTTATTGATAATCCAGAAAATTACTCATTTTTTGATTGTTTTTCCATTCCTGCTAGCCCGCCGAAAGAGATACAGAGCTATGAGCCTAGACTTCAATATCTTTCTGTTTAGATAACTCTGTTGCGTGGTTCCTTCCAATATGTAGAAAGTGGTTTGTCAGAGATCGCGACCATGCCTTATCAGTATATATTGACAACTGCGACAAACTTTTACTCTTCGATTTATCACATCTTAACGTTTCAGCCAACCTGTCGTAGCTTGAATGAGTCTATCTTTTGCTCGGTTACACTGTAGCACTCACACTTGAGCCTTGATTCAAATAATTTTCAGACAGAAAGAATATTTGTATGGAATTTATGGGCTTATTTTATACACAATCTCGACAATAAGCTTTAAATAGGTGACGACTGATAAAAATTCCAGCGCTTGTTACTCATTCAAAGAAAGAGTTGAATATTTGAGTGAAGTAACGTGTGACTTATGTCTGGTAGCAGAGTATCAGGAAAGTGAAAACAAGTTATTTATAGAAACGGGGAAGAAGGAAATTCTTATTTCCGCAAAGCGGAAAGATTAGCTAGTGACCTAGCATTTAATCATTCCTCGGGATAAGTTACTAGTTGAAAAGATCTTGGACATTACAAATACAGGAGTGACGAATTTCCTAATTATGAATTGTGAGACACCTTCATTCTTATCGTTGAAATTAGCAGTTTGGTATTTATTGAAACAAATAAAACTAAGTACTCTAAAATCTGGAAATAACTCTTTAAATCACTCAGGATGTCCTAAATTATAAATGAACAAACTTTTTTACCTTAGTAGGAGTGGAAGCCTTTGGAATCGAGGTTCAATTCTTGTAATTTCACATTAAAATAAATGACTTTCTCCTTTAGTTTTCTGTCTTCCAATGGGTTGGTTGCAATCCTTATATAGTTCTGTCGCGATCTAATCGCTTCGTCTCCGCAAACCTATTATAACAACGCGGTCTGCTTTATATATTTTAATCTTCGTTCCTCAACTATTCCCGCCACTAACAGATGATCCAATGACCTTCTGAACTGTGGTAGTAAGAGAGTCCTCTTTTTGCGGTGAGACCTTCCAACAAATTGCTTTCCTCGGCCATCTTACACAAAAAAATGTTATTTCATACTTCACCTGTCCGCATGCATGTGAGTATGTAGCGCATTCTTCTATGACGATACATTTCGGTAGTTAAAATTGTCTTACTTAGCAGTTTCTCTACCGCGACTCACTGTGATCGATCCATGCTGCGATAGCAAGATTTTCTGGATGCTAACTGTATTGTTGTCAGTCAGAGGTTGTTTGATATTTGATCTTTCAAGCTATTGTGGTTTATATATAATCTGCGGTATATGATCCTTTTAGTTTTTTTGCCAATACACAACGCTTAAACAAGCTGTTTTTAATGCAAGCTATTATTCATATCAGACCGATGGGATAAGGACATACGCAGGGTTGTCGGAGTTAACTGGCAGAGGATTGTCCAAGATCGTGCGATTTGGAGAAGACTGCTCAATTTATATCTGAAATCATGACTTTAAGAGGCCACATCAGAAAATGACTGAACTGACTGATAATGGTTATTCATGTCTATTTCTTTCTGTCACTGGGTACTGTAACACTTAAACTTAAAATTAATAAACAAGAAATTGATGAATGAGGAAAGGAAATGCTATACAGTCAAATGTGTGGCTGTTAGCTGCCATCTTTGGCAGTTCTCACGTGCTGGCGCTTTCAGAGTTCGGTTAGAGGTCTCAGATGCGGACCCGGATGTAGAGTAGCTAGCGCCTAGCTCTTGCGCTCCGATAGTAGACGGTTCGAGTTCGGCATCGGACATGATTGATCTTAATAAAGTGTTATTGTATGGACTAAGACGCTTTAGCAATAGAAGTAACTGCTTTATCACTTAACTGAGAAAATTGCTCCTTGTTAGGTTTCAGTTGAGTTATTATTATGTGTGGTATATATCGCAAAGACGTTGATAAGGTTGGTTGACTAAGAAAGAAAAGGAATTCGACAACAGTATTTATAGAAGTAATCAATTCTCTATTCGCCTGAAGTGATTACGGGATTTTATTTGAAAACAAAAATCTTGATTGCCGAAGGATGAATTTAACTGAAACTGTTCTCTTCCTAATGAAATTGCCCAACGTTACCAGTTACTCACTAGTTTCAGTTTATTTTTTTTTTTTTTCAACGAGTGTGGTGGATGAACAGTAACGCCCTGGCCTTGCATTCAGGAGGACGCGGGTTTGAGTCCCCGTCTGGGTATCCAGATTTGGGTTTACCCAAATCACTCCAGGCGAATTTCGGGATGCTTCCTTTAAAACGCCATGACCGATTTCCTATCCATTCCTTGCCCCCAGTCCTTTCCCGCCTCTAGTGACCTCGACGTTGACTGTGCCTAAGGACACATCCAAAAAAAAAAGCATTTATTTTCCTATTTGGTCTATGATGGAATCCATAAAATTACTGAAAAATCTATTGTTATTGAAACATGTAACTGTAAAGTTGGAATGATTTGATAAAAAGAAGTAGATTTCCAATGACACTTTTCAAATTAGATACGCGATTTGAACATTTTTCATGTTATCAGCTCGCAAATCTGAAGTGTATTTAAACTCCCTCTTTTCTTACAGATCTTGTACTGATCTCACTGTGTACTGAAGCGACGTTAAACCAAAAATAAAAAGCAGTGTTGATCAGTTTCCTTATCAACAAACGTGAAAATTTCCCATCTTTTCGTAAAAATAAATTAACTAACGATTTAATATCAGTGATGTTAATAATTTCCAGAAGTCTTATATTTCTTTTTTTTTTAATAAACGAAAAGAAATACGGCTAAAGGAGGAAGCGTAGGCCCTATCTTTCGCTTATGTGTGAACGAGAGTCAAATCTTGAAAGATATATTACTAAAAAAAAAAACCTCTTACATGTTATTCTACTTGATCAATGAGCTCGAATCAGTTGCTAAATTACACAAAGATGCTATCTTAACAAGAAGAGGTAAAATAATAAATTATAATATGGATAGGAAATAATTTTATACAATGTTCCGAAAATTTATGAACTATATCTTTCAGTAAAGATTAAGAGATAGCTGGAATTAAGATAACACACTGAGGAACAGCACTCCAATTGGTTCAATTGGTTATAAAATTTTGTAATTCGGCAGTATTATTCTCTGCAGGAAGAGTGAAACTCAGAAATAAGTTGGTAGACGGAAGCATGAATGTTAGCAAAACGTTTAATACGGCTTTCCGTGTACTCCTCTGACCTTCCGTCTATAGGCTTACAGTTCCCTCACAATGTTCTGACTGAGTGCTTCAGGAGTTCCCAATATTTAAACGTCTGACAGAAAGTGTTTCTGGTTATTCAGACGGAGGCATCATTACAAGCGTTTCTTGTTTTTTTTTTCATGTAGTGTACTAGGTTTTTAGAAATTAGCTACATGTGGGCAGTTTCTAAAGTTGTCTAGGCTTTTTAATCGCTGTTCGTACGTAATTTCTGATGGAAGTACAAAATACTTTATCAAATACAGTTAAAAACGGTGTTAGAAATTTTGCTGGTAGAGTAATGTTAAGACGATTCAAAATATAAATGTGGGACTATCCATGTTTATGCGGTACCCATTCTGTTCTATTTATCTTATGTATGAAAAAAGGAAAAAAATTACTAACAATATAAAGCATCTTTTTATCCACTTATTAGAACTGTATTTGAAACAATAATTTCGATCCGAAATGACACTGAAAACAATTGTACTGGAGCTCATTAATATCCGCTATCTCTCCACGAAAATATAGAAATTCCTACGAAACAGAATATTTGTGAAATATTGCCATGATGTGTTATTATTCAATGTCAGAAATTAACTTATTGTTAGTTCAAAACCCTAAAAATTACTGACTGTTTATCACAGGGACTAGTGGTATAATAAGAAACTATGACTGGCTTGGAATGCGATCGAAGTAAAAGTGATGTTTTGAATGGTTTTAGGCTGTGCAGCTAGAATGTTATACTGCGTCTGGAAGGAAGGCGGAAGTTTGCAGCGTAATATTTAGACATACACGTCAAGTGTTATCTTTCCTCTTTCAAAATCGCCTCCCAGCTGAGACATTAATTATCCCCGGTACCGTTCCATCCGTGGCTTGAGGAGTTAGGACTCTTCAAATTTCTATACTTGTGTCCTGAATCTCATTAGAACGTGTCAAATGTAGGACGGCCAATCCTTTTCTCCAGGACCTGCAGTTCAAGGTGTAATCCTAGCCATGAACGTTCTGCGATAGCTCAATTGACCAAACACAACTTGAACGGAGAATATAAATTTATAAAGCAGGCGCCTTAATCACTGAGCTACCAGAATGCTCAATGAGGAGCTACTTTAAACTATAGGGTGTGTCTCGAGATTTCATTGCGACAAGTTCGTAATTACAGAAGGCAGTACTAGAACGAATGATTGTTATAATATTTCGTCTTCTGGGTTCGATTCTCCATCAGTGCAAATATTTTATCCACTAAATATATGATTATCTATAAGATACCTTGCAGTTCTAATAATTTCACAGCACATTACAGGAATAACTTTGATGATGAGAATGCAAGTTGTTAGTAAAAATTAGTGTCATTGAAGCAACAGATCTTCTGTTGGCGAGTGTAATCAACAAAGTACAAAAAAAACCAATACATGAATGAGGAATTAAAATTTAAAAGGAAACATGTTGAAATGTGTGGATCAAACATGTTTCCTTGATCCAAAAAATTTAAAGCCTCATTCACTTCATTAAATTACCTAATATTAGAACATATTGAGTTGAATATTTGCGAACCGTAACACGTTTAGGAACACTTAACGTAAATCATTTTACTTTTATAGGTTCTAGATCTACATTACTGTCAGCTAAATGGCAAATGTTCCGTGTTGCTGCTAGGTGTGGCAATTTGCGTTATGTTAACTTAGGGAAAATAAATGTAAACTGTTCTATGTCTTACACATTTCTCGGGATTGTGGGCATTACTTCCATCAAAGCCAATGAACTATTTTTGTTCTCTTCACCTACCATCTGTGCTATCGAATTTATTTAATAACGGCTGAACATATAGTTCATGTTTTTATATTACTCAGTGGACAGATGTTGACATGGATTCGACAGCACAACAATGAGAAGCACACATTGTAGAAGTTTGCGAATTTAGAAAACCTAAGCAATATTCAGACGACTGCCCGAGGAACACACTGATTCAGCCGGACAAGGGAATTTGAATGAGGAAGGAAACACTTTAACGGGAAAAGGCAACATGTAAATATTACGATAGTGCTACATCCTTCCAACCTCATTTCGTACAGCAGTCTATCACTCAATCTTAACAACACTGCTTACAACATTTTTAACAAATTTTGGACCCCTGCATGATCGCGGCGTCTTATTGCAAACCAGATATTCAAGGCATCACATGCAGTTCAATAACATTCATCGATAACAGTGTTATCTTCATTTGTAACTGATTCAGGGGAATAAGAGAGCTATTCATATGGTTTTGACCTTGAGATTTTGCTATAGTGATATCATAATCTTATAACACGGTGGACATTATTTATAGACCTTGTAGTGGAGGAGGGGGTTTGGGAACCTTAGGAAGTAAAGGTTGTTGATTGACAATTCACATAAAAGTATATGAATAAAAGCTGTGAGAGTCCTTGACTTTTTTTATTTGCTGCAATAAGTAACTAGATGCAGGAAAGGTGCCAATACGAATAGGGATATAAAAAGTTCTCGTTCACTCATTGATTCTGTAGTCTTGAATTTGCTTAACAGTTCATTGCTAGTAACTCTATCACTGCTGTTTTCACATTGTTTTCAACGTTCCTCAAAAAACAGTGGCGTAAGTATAACACTCTTTCTAACGCACGGTGTTTTGATATTAATTATTATTCGACATCTGGTCAACGGATGTGGTTAGGCACTACGTCCACAGGCTCAACACCTAGCGTGATGGGTGAATGGTAAACGTTCTGGCCTCGCATTCGGGAGGCGCATCCAGATTTGGGCTTTCCATAGTTTCCCCAAATCACTTCCAGGCGAATGCCGGGATGCTTACTTCAAAAGGCCATGGTCAAATTCCTTCCCGTTCCTTCCCCTCAGTCCTATCCCGCCTCTGATAAACTTAGCCGTCGACGAGGCGTAAAGCCATAGTAAAAAAAAAATACAAAAAACAGGCTCAACAGTATTTCCAAGCTGAACGATTGTATTGCCAAATGAATTTTTGGTTCATGATATCGTGTCATTTTTCCAATGTTTTATGACATGATACGAACAGGAATTAAAATACCAAATCAGCTATTTGAGTAACAGCTATTAGCCCTTCCATTCGGAAGGCGCAGGAGGATATATAGCCAACTGCTTAAGAACAATCCTGCAGAAATGACGCCTATGTCATGAGTAAGGAAGGGAAATTTTTCAGTCTAATGTTATAGCTCGATAACTGATTTGTTTTACAATGTGCGTGGAGTTCGAGATCACTAAACAATATAGTACTTAGGTATAATGCTCTCTACACAGAACAGGCAGCCCTTTTAAAGACTCAAAGGAAACTAACTGGACTTGAACATTGTTTTATATTTCACTTACATTTTTTAATATCTAGGTGGAATTATTATTTTTTTTTAACCAGTTACTGATGAGGAACTACGTTTCCTTTCTCTACATAAGAGCTATTTTTATTTTTCACAACCGCATGAATAACATGTAAGTACCACAAGAATGAATGAAAACCACAAATTCCAGCTTTTGGCTCAAAACGACCACATGAGAAAAGTGATGCTCATCCTTCACTGGCTTAAACTAATTCGGTGATTCACAGAGTCGCAGCAACGTGTACCGCAAGCGATTAGGCACTATCCATGTTGGCTGGACAAGTAGCAGATCCACCAGAAAGAATTTCATTTACAGATTAATAGCTAAGATGAAATATTCTAACAATTATTGGTTCTAGAACTGCCTTCTGTAATTACGAACTTGTCGCAATGAAATCTCGAGACACACCCTATAGTTTAAAGTAGCTCCTCATTGAGCATTCTGGTAGCTCAGTGATTAAGGCGCCTGCTTTATAAATTTATATTCTCCGTTCAAGTTGTGTTTGGTCAATTGAGCTATCGCAGAACGTTCATGGCTAGGATTACACCTTGAACTGCAGGTCCTGGAGAAAAGGATTGGCCGTCCTACATTTCACACGTTCTAATGAGATTCAGGACACAAGTATAGAAATTTGAAGAGTCCTAACTCCTCAAGCCACGGATGGAACGGTACCGGGGATAATTAATGTCTCAGCTGGGCAGGCGATTTTGAAAGAGGAAAGATAACACTTGACGTGTATGTCTAAATATTACGCTGCAAACTTCCGCCTTCCTTCCAGACGCAGTATAACATTCTAGCTGCACAGCCTAAAACCATTCAAAACATCACTTTTACTTCGATCGCATTCCAAGCCAGTCATAGTTTCTTATTATACCACTAGTCCCTGTGATAAACAGTCAGTAATTTTTAGGATTTTGAACTAACAATAAGTTAATTTCTGACATTGAATAATAACACATCATGGCAATATTTCACAAATATTCTGTTTCGTAGGAATTTCTATATTTTCGTGGAGAGATAGCGGATATTAATGAGCTCCAGTACAATTGTTTTCAGTGTCATTTCGGATCGAAATTATTGTTTCAAATACAGTTCTAATAAGTTGATAAAAAGATGCTTTATATTGTTAGTAATTTTTTTCCTTTTTTCATACATAAGATAAATAGAACAGAATGGGTACCGCATAAACATGGACTAGTCCCACATTTATATTTTGAATCGTCTTAACATTACTCTACCAGCAAAATTTCTAACACCGTTTTTAACTGTATTTGATAAAGTATTTTGTACTTCCATCAGAAATTACGTACGAACAGCGATTAAAAAGCCTAGACAACTTTAGAAACTGCCCACATGTAGCTAATTTCTAAAAACCTAGTACACTACATGAAAAAAAAAAGAAACGCTTGTAATGATGCCTCCGTCTGAATAACCAGAAACACTTTCTGTCAGACGTTTAAATATTGGGAACTCCTGAAGCACTCAGTCAGAACATTGTGAGGGAACTGTAAGCCTATAGACGGAAGGTCAGAGGAGTACACGGAAAGCCGTATTAAACGTTTTGCTAACATTCATGCTTCCGTCTACCAACTTATTTCTGAGTTTCACTCTTCCTGCAGAGAATAATACTGCCGAATTACAAAATTTTATAACCAATTGAACCAATTGGAGTGCTGTTCCTCAGTGTGTTATCTTAATTCCAGCTATCTCTTAATCTTTACTGAAAGATATAGTTCATAGAATTTTCGGAACATTGTATAAAATTATTTCCTATCCATATTATAATTTATTATTTTACCTCTTCTTGTTAAGATAGCATCTTTGTGTAATTTAGCAACTGATTCGAGCTCATTGATCAAGTAGATAACATGTAAGAGGTTTTTTTTTTTTTTAGTAATATATCTTTCAAGATTTGACTCTCGTTCACACATAAGCGAAAGATAGGGCCTACGCTTCCTCCTTTAGCCGTATTTCTTTTCGTTTCTTTTTTTTTTTTAAATTTTTTAAAAAAAGAAATATAAGACTTCTGGAAATTATTAACATCACTGATATTAAATCGTTAGTTAATTTATTTTTACGAAAAGATGGGAAATTTTCACGTTTGTTGATAAGGAAACTGATCAACACTGCTTTTTTTTTTGGTTTAACGTCGCTTCAGTACACAGTGAGATCAGTACAAGATCTGTAAGAAAAGAGGGAGTTTAAATACACTTCAGATTTGCGAGCTGATAACATGAAAAATGTTCAAATCGCGTATCTAATTTGAAAAGTGTCATTGGAAATCTACTTCTTTTTATCAAATCATTCCAACTTTACAGTTACATGTTTCAATAACAACTTCATTTTAATAGATTTTTCAGTAATTTTATGGATTCCATCATAGACCAAATAGGAAAATAAATGCTTTTTTTTGGATGTGTCCTTAGGCACAGTCAACGTCGAGGTCACTAGAGGCGGGAAAGGACTGGGGGCAAGGAATGGATAGGAAATCGGTCATGGCGTTTTAAAGGAAGCATCCCGAAATTCGCCTGGAGTGATTTGGGTAAACCCAAATCTGGATACCCAGACGGGGACTCAAACCCGCGTCCTCCTGAATGCAAGGCCAGGGCGTTACCGTTCATCCACCACGCTCGTTGAAAAAAAAAAAAAAAAACTGAAACTAGTGAGTAACTGGTAACGTTGGGCAATTTCATTAGGAAGAGAACAGTTTCAGTTAAATTCATCCTTCGGCAATCAAGATTTTTGTTTTCAAATAAAATCCCGTAATCACTTCAGGCGAATAGAGAATTGATTACTTCTATAAATACTGTTGTCGAATTCCTTTTCTTTCTTAGTCAACCAACCTTATCAACGTCTTTGCGATATATACCACACATAATAATAACTCAACTGAAACCTAACAAGGAGCAATTTTCTCAGTTAAGTGATAAAGCAGTTACTCTATTGCTAAAGCGTCTTAGTCCATACAATAACACTTTATTAAGATCAATCATGTCCGATGCCGAACTCGAACCGTCTACTATCGGAGCGCAAGAGCTAGGCGCTAGCTACTCTACATCCGGGTCCGCATCTGAGACCTCTAACCGAACTCTGAAAGCGCCAGCACGTGAGAACTGCCAAAGATGGCAGCTAACAGCCACACATTTGACTGTATAGCATTTCCTTTCCTCATTCATCAATTTCTTGTTTATTAATTTGAAGTTTAAGTGTTACAGTACCCAGTGACAGAAAGAAATAGACATGAATAACCATTATCAGTCAGTTCAGTCATTTTCTGATGTGGCCTCTTAAAGTCATGATTTCAGATATAAATTGAGCAGTCTTCTCCAAATCGCACGATCTTGGACAATCCTCTGCCAGTTAACTCCGACAACCCTGCGTATGTCCTTATCCCATCGGTCTGATATGAATAATAGCTTGCATTAAAAACAGCTTGTTTAAGCGTTGTGTATTGGCAAAAAAAAAAAAACACCTAAAAGGATCATATACCGCAGATTATATATAAACCACAATAGCTTGAAAGATCAAATATCAAACAACCTCTGACTGACAACAATACAGTTAGCATCCAGAAAATCTTGCTATCGCAGCATGGATCGATCACAGTGAGTCGCGGTAGAGAACCTGCTAAGTAAGACAATTTTAACTACCGAAATGTATCGTCATAGAAGAATGCGCACATACTCACATGCATGCGGACAGGTGAAGTATGAAATAACATTTTTTTGTGTAAGATGGCCGAGGAAAGCAATTTGTTGGAAGGTCTCACCGCAAAAAAAGGACTCTCTTACTACCACAGTTCAGAAGGTCATTGGATCATCTGTTAGTGGCGGGAATAGTTGAGGAACGAAGATTAAAATATATAAAGCAGACCGCGTTGTTATAATAGGTTTGCGGAGACGAAGCGATTAGATCGCGACAGAACTATATAAAGGATTGAAACCAACCCATTGGAAGACAGAAAACTAAAGGAGAAAGTCATTTATTTTAATGTGAAATTACAAGAATTGAACCTCGATTCCAAAGGCTTCCACTCCTACTAAGGTAAAAAGTTTGTTCATTTATAATTTAGGACATCCTGAGTGATTTAAAGAGTTATTTCCAGATTTTAGAGTACTTAGTTTTATTTGTTTCAATAAATACCAAACTGCTAATTTCAACGATAAGAATGAAGGTGTCTCACAATTCATAATTAGGAAATTCGTCACTCCTGTATTTGTAATGTCCAAGATCTTTTCAACTAGTAACTTATCCCGAGGAATGATTAAATGCTAGGTCACTAGCTAATCTTTCCGCTTTGCGGAAATAAGAATTTCCTTCTTCCCCGTTTCTATAAATAACTTGTTTTCACTTTCCTGATACTCTGCTACCAGACATAAGTCACACGTTACTTCACTCAAATATTCAACTCTTTCTTTGAATGAGTAACAAGCGCTGGAATTTTTATCAGTCGTCACCTATTTTAAAGCTTATTGTCGAGATTGTGTATAAAATAAGCCCATAAATTCCATACAAATATTCTTTCTGTCTGAAAATTATTTGAAGCAAGGCTCAAGTGTGAGTGCTACAGTGTAACCGAGCAAAAGATAGACTCATTCAAGCTACGACAGGTTGGCTGAAACGTTAAGATGTGATAAATCGAAGAGTAAAAGTTTGTCGCAGTTGTCAATATATACTGATAAGGCATGGTCGCGATCTCTGACAAACCACTTTCTACATATTGGAAGGAACCACGCAACAGAGTTATCTAAACAGAAAGATATTGAAGTCTAGGCTCATAGCTCTGTATCTCTTTCGGCGGGCTAGCAGGAATGGAAAAACAATCAAAAAATGAGTAATTTTCTGGATTATCAATAAGATCCTAATATTGATAGTTTTAGAGGAATAACAGAAAAGAGGATTTTCGGTAGTGGTTAAGCTTCTTGGAATATGCTCTGTAGTCTGTTGCTCGAATCCTTTGTATTGAACTTTCATTTTTCAGTTAAATATACTTCTTAAAGAACACACATTTGCTGTGGTCTACATTACTGTAAACATATTTATGTGAGGAACCGTTGGTAATGACTAATGACAAGTATATATTTTCAACAATAAACATTAACCAAAATGTTAAAGGGGGAAAAAATGAACTCGGTACCACCCGATCGCTCCCACCTGACTATGGATCTCTTCCCTATCATCTGAAGTTTTTTTGGAAAACAAGCTTCTCCTGAAAATCATGTGTCTTGCTCTTTCTCAAATATTCGTGAACTTACGGGTACTATATATAGTTTTAAAATTAATGATTTTTTCATTCTTTTTCTAGTCCGAGAGCGATACGGCGGCATAACTATTGAGACTCTGTTTCGAGTGATTCTCTTTATATGATTCCATTTGATCAAATCAAGAATTATATTGAGACTGTAACAGCCCACCTGTTCTAACACTACATTGGAAGATGAGAACAAGAATAAGAATTATCTCAAAATCAGGGAAGCTTCAAAATGTGAAACCTTTTAGTGTCATACATCAACTCATATGTAACGTCGACGTCGAGTCATTAGAGGTGGGAAAGTACTTAACGCAAGGATGAAATTCGCTCATGGCCATTTGATTAAACCACCCCGACATTAACCTGGAGTGATTTGGTGAAATCATAGATAGTCAAAATCTCGATGACCGAACAGGGATTGGAATCTGCGTCCTCCCGAATGTAAGACCAGAACGTTACCGGTTATATCACGCTCCAGCATTGCAATATACCGTCAAATAATTGTGGTGGATAATTTCTGGTGGCATAATGTATGCTTGGCTTAAGAATGTTTTAAAATTTATAACGGAACACTGCAACTGTAAGTAGTAATGTAAACCGTTTTACTGCTTAAACATCTGAATCTAACCGTCCTAGTTGCACCGCAAAAAATCCACCTAACAGAAATGAGATTACAGTACAGCTACTGAGAAATCACTCAGCATTATTGAGTATATAATATATCTATGCAAACATCGGAAAACGATTATTAATCATATTACGTAGCTATCAGTTTATCATCGTGTTGCAACAGTAATTACAAAATTCAATCGATTGTCCTCGCTTATCAAATTTTTCACTACTCTGTAGCTGCTAGTTTTATTCGAGACATAATGATGCTACTCTCAGCAATAGTATTATAATAAACACACAGTTACATGAGATTAAAGACTGTGAGCTATTAAGGCAGCTAGAATGTCGTCGCAGGAAACGAATTTCGGACGAGGAAACACTGAGCGGTTTAATGCTCTATGTAAGCAACAAAATATCTGCTTTCGATCACAATTTCCGTTTCATACACCACTTGTGGAGAGTAAGAGTGATACATTATAAAACTGTATTATAGTTTATTGCTCCACGTAGTGTTGTCTTCTCATCTGGCACGTAATCTTTACTGGATTACATAATATTTCTTTTTCTATCCAAAACTTCAAATAAAGCAAGAATCAGTGTTTTAACAAGTTCTTTTACCATTATATTTTTACCTTGGGACGAAATCTTTTTGTAATTTGGTATCTGACAAAAATTTGCTCTGGATGAATTGAACGTAAGATTCGTATACAAGCGCTCCTCTTTTTTCCAAATGTTTATTGGTTGGTAAGAATACGGTGTACTAAATTTCGATCTTCTGAGACAGTGGAAAACAAATCTTTTAGTGGTTAGTTTAGGTAAACGAATACCAATCAATAATTTACTTCCAGTCTGAAGCGCATTTCTTTCAGTGTTTCAAATAAATATAAAACAGATGATCACTGAAATTACAAACATTTACAAGCTGATTTTTATGAAAAGTTTAAAAGTTTTACAAATTCCATGGTTATGAAATTAATTCGGTTTTTAATTCACCACACACAGGATTCAGTATATCAAAATCTACAGATACAGAGAGGTCTGCATTGCATTACAGTCAACAACTGCCAAGCAGACGAGTTTGAAATTGTATCAAAACATTTCCAAGCATTCCTCAGTTAAAAGACCGAGTTATGCCTTCCATGGAATCATTCTGTGTTTTTATGGTTCTATTATCATAAAAAATTCAGAGCTCCACTTTCAAACCAAATACAGGAATGAAAATCCCAACCGTATTAGGTGATTCATAACTATTTGCATCGAAGTTAGGTAGTAACCATTTTAAATTCACGGTTCAGCCATCGAGACTTCGGTTTTCGTAGAGTTCCCAGAATGACTTTAGCGAACGTGGAATCGATCCTACTTAAATAGTGAGACCTAAATTTGTTCTTACACACCTAATATTCCCCGTGTCATTACAAAAGATATATCAAAGACTCTACTGAAAAAAATAATGACGAAAAGGAATTTGGATTATTTAATCTATTCAGGCAACAAATCTGTTATTTTAACTTCCCAATCAGTCAATCATGTGCTGTTAGTCTTCCGATGTACGGGCAACACGAGGAGAACGTAACACTTCATTAAACCAATCGTGGCCGAAGCCCGACTCGACCGCGTACCTTTCTTCCGCGAGACAGGGCGCTTCTAGCCACTAATCTTCCTGTTTGGCACCGGCCAATCTGAGCGACCCACAGCGTTAGAGACTTACCAGCTCATAACCACTCGCTTGGCAACATTTTTCCGCGTCGCAGAACTGTCCTTTTACTTCCTTGAAGCATTAAATTCAATAAACAACACCTACACGTTAAAAAAAAGATAGATGCACATCATTAAACTAGGAGTAAGAATCAACTTGTAAAATTTCATCCATGCACTATTGATGTTTAGTTTTTTTTTTTTGATCATTTGATCCGGATTGTAGTTTTATTTTTTTTTTTACTTCAGTGAGAATTTTTTACCGTCTACCTGCGGCAGGAGTAGGAGTAATATTA
>JARYHS010013630.1:325877747-325975189 GCA_031002005.1 Vandiemenella viatica | reverse complement strand
TCAGCCGTGGCCTTTTGAAGGAAGCATCCCGGCATTCGCCTGGAGTGATTTGGGGAAACAATGGAAAACCCAAATCTGGATGTCCGGACGGGGATTCGAACCTGCGTTCTCCCGAAAGCGAGGCCAGAGCGTTAATCACTCACCCACCACGCTCGGTGAGAAAGATTGTGGAGTCCCCCTAAAATTATGTATGTGATTACGGAAAGGTAATTCGTAGTTTACGAACGTCAGAGTGTCTGGCATTAAACGTGGTAAGGTGGAAACTAACTTCTCGTCTTCCTGACATAACTTAATCCACTCATGCGGAGTATCTTTGGATTGCTGGTGATGCACTGTTTCCTTCTCTAGACGTATTTTATATTTCGGGTTTGTTTTCTGACGTGTCTTTATTCGCATTGCGTCGAATTACATTTAATTTTAAAATCAATTTTTTTGTTTCGTAGACGTCAAGGTAAACGAACGGGAAGGAATTCGAAAATAGTCTTTTGTAGGAACAACACTGGCATTCAACTGGGTTGATTTTGAAACTATGAAAAATACGAAATCTGGATTGCTGGACGGCTATTTGAGCCCAAACGCCAGACTCGAGCGTTACCGCTCACCCACCAGACTCGGTTTCACTACAGCATCTGAGCCACAAGGTTCTCTACACCTTTGAACAGAGCTGTTGATTGAGACCACAGTGAATGTCTTAGCTTTAATAACCTCGACATCGTCGAGGTGTAAAGCCGAGTGTCATAGCCTCACATCCTGTCCACAACAGTTTCACATCCTTTGTGGAGATGCAAGAAAACAGATACAACCAAACGCATCATTTCCGAGCAAAGGGACGGTGATTCAGAAACAGTTTTCTGCCATTTACGGCACAAATTATAGTCTTGCCACCGACGCGCAGAATGGAGAAACGAACGATGTCAACATTTTGCTAAAAACGTGAAAACTGCCAGGCATCTTGAGCTACCCTGAAAACTGTGTGATTGAAGAAAAGAGCATTCATTACGTATGGCTTTTCTCAGAATGCGAAATGATCAAGCTGTGAAGCGCAGGCGGTTCTACACTTACGTAACTAATTGCCGTAACTTTCATTCTTCCTATTGCCAGAGTGACTCAGAAAAGGCATACGTAGCAGATGTAGTACTTTACTCATTATTCTTTCGAGGATTGCCCCCAGCCTTGAAGCCGCGGGCAGCTACAATTTCTCCTCCAGTCTGCTTTTCGCTGCTGGAGAGAAGTGACACACATACCACAATTCATACAGATGTAGAACAATGCACCAGGCTCCAGTTTCTTAACAAAGGAATTAAATCCTTGAGGATATGATAAGCCCTGCCTGGACTTATAACTCTGTGAGATATAACGATGCGTTTGCTTTTTTTGGGTTTAGTTGATTTACGTAATATTCGTTCAAATGGATCCTATTTTTCGACGAAAAGAATATATTTTCCAAACACACGCGCAGTACTGCCATTAGCCAGTTAATTGCCACCAACACCTAAATCCCGTCACCAACCCTAAAACACCAATGAACAAAAACAAATTAAGTTTTTTTTTTTTTTTAAAAAAATATTATTGTAGTTATAAGTATAGTGACATCTACCAGAATAGGAAAAAAGTCCCAAAAATCCCCGAAGCTTTTAATCATGAAAAACAATTATTATGAATTTTATCTTCCATGCTAAAAAGGAAAGGGCTGACTGCGCTTTTCGTCGATTACAGACTGACATTTTGTTAACATCTCTTTATTTTCAGCTGCAGTACGATACAAATTCACCAATTTCACGATGATCAGTCGACAGTAATATTTTACGTGCGAAATAATTACATACATCATGAACAGAACTGTCAACTGAGACTGCGATAAGCGCCGTAGCTTCACAGCTGCAATTATACTGCACGGAATTTCAGAGATGCAGCGACATAAATTCGTAACGGCGATGAGTCCTTCGCGTGTCGTGAATCACGGTCCGCACTTGTTGAAAAACATTCTCTGGCTGTCGAGCGCTATAAATGGGTTCTTGATGTGGACGATGGATGTAGGGCTGCAATCCCAATTCTGTTATCATGTTATCATTGGGTTTTCCGTAGTTTCTTTTTTTTTTTTTTTAAATATCAGTTCTCGTCGTTTTGTACATATTCTTAGTATATTACGGCAAGTAACCGTCGCAGTAATTTCTATATTAATGGAGAGAATTTAGACCAAGCAAAATTATGGTTCCAATTGTAAGATGTTCTGTACTTATTGCATACTCCTATTGGTAGGATGTATATTTATCATAAACAGACGACAATAGAATCAAAAGGCTAACAAAGAACTTTTTGTTGATTTCGTTCGTTGTAGTCATTTATCCTTTTGTTAAAAACAGATAAGGATTAAAAATTTATCTAGTTGAAAGTTAGATCAAATTTAAAGAAATAATACTGTCTTAAATAAATCTAGATTCACAGTAGAGCATGCTGTAGTCATGATTCAAAAATAAGAAAAACTTGATGATATTATGTAGGATTATTTCAAAATTTAATACAAAAGTACTGTACGCATCCATCGAGAAGCCACCTAGCATTTAAGTTTTCTGAGAGTCAAATTTGTTTTGCGATAAATTGAGAAAGAGACCGGAAATCAGATACGGGATACCGATAGGCTGCAAGTTCTTGCTATGTCGAAATAATGTTTCCGTGAGGCGGTGCATTAGTATCAAGCAGATCATCTTAAGAAATAATATCCATAACGGGCAGACAAGAATATGCAATGGATGTTAAGAAGTGCAACAAGGATGATATGGTATCGCACGCAGACAGATGTCGTTGTCTGGAGATAGAGATTTCAGTGAGTCTACTGCTCTACTCGCCATTGCCATGACTCCTTTTACACCGTATTCTCATCTAAGCAGGATGCGATCATTAATAGATTGCGATTTGTTTAAAGAGACGTCTTTGCTATCGCTACCGATAGGTGCGTTTGTTTTACTAAAGTCAACGATTTGATGGTTCAGTGGTTAATGCGCCTCACGGAGGATCAATAAGTCCCAATTCAAATGTCGATCTTCGACCAACATTTTATGGTTCGTACGCTGACATTTAACTCTTGTAAATTTTTTTATATGTTCATGTGCAGTACGCTAGAACGTTCTGGGTTTCGAATTCCACGTAAAATTGTAGGTCCACTTTACTCGATGGGATTATTAGGCTGGTTTAAGCCTTCACAGAAGCGTAATGCGCGAAAAATCTAAAATATGTTTTATTTCGTAATGTAAGCAAATGCGCCTCAACATTAAAAAAATAAAAATAATAATAAAAAAAATATAAAAAAATGTGGAAATGCCCTGGTAACTAACGGTATGTCTCGCAGAAGGCTTGGTACAGATAATTTTGTTTTATTTCGTCCTTATGGATTTACTCCTCGTTGATGTCGAGATCATTATAGACGGGAAAGTACTGATGCAAGGAACGGGAAAGAAATCGGCAATGGTCTTTTGAAGAAACCATCCCGATGTTCGTCTGAAGTGATTTGGGGCAACCATCGAAAACCCAAATCTGAATTGTCGGTGGTGGATTCGAACCTCCATCCTCCCGAATGCGAGGTCAGAGCGTTACCGTTAAACAATCATGCTCGGTATAGATTACCTAAAGAAGTAATGATCTTTCTCAGTGTCCAGAAAGAGATTTCTGGATCGTGTAACCGACGTTTATGGAATGTCTCGATAAAAATGTGATGTGCTACGTATTAAGATATTCTGTTTTCTCATAAAACAGACGTTGCTGCGTTTCAGGAAGCCAACACGCGATACGACAAGGATATCAGTCGCACAAGTAACATTACACAAAACAATTCTTATAAAAATAGACCAAGTCTCGTGTTCATGTAATGACAAAAAGTTATGAGATCTTCTTACCGAGCTTGGCGGTGTAACGGTGAGCGTTCTAGCCTCGCATTCGGGAGGACGGCTGTTCAAATCCCCGTCTCGGCATCCAGATTTGGGTTTTCCATGGTTTCCCAAATCACTCCAGGCAAATGCAGGGATGCCTCCTTCAAAAGGCCATGGCCGAATTCCTTCCCATTCCTTCCCATTCCTTGCCTCCTATCCTTTCCCGTCTCTAAAGACCTCGCTGTTAAGAGACGATAAGCAGTTAAAAAAAAAAAAAGATCTTCTTCTGATCCAAGTCTACACTTTACAGTGTGTATTCACTTCACTTTGTGAAACAGAATGGTTTCTCTCGGTGTCATAGATCGTTTATTTAGAATTTAAAAAATCTGATGACTTGGCCATTATGCAGGCCATGTTTTAGTTAACCTATATAAATACCTTAAATGTGTTGCTTTATCAAACTTATAAATACTTAAAAGCCAACATTTCCCTCACTCTTTTTAGAATTTGACAAGTATATATTATGCCCCCAATTTCAGTAAAAATTATGACTTGCATAATGGCCAAGTTATCGGATTTTTTTATCCTAAATAAACGATCTATGACACCGAGAGAAACCATTCTGTTTCACAAAGTGAAGTGAATACTCACTGTAAGGTGTAGACTTGGCTCAGACCGAGCGTGGTGGGTGAACGGTTAACGTTCTGGACTCATATTCTGGTGGACGCTGGTTCTAATCCCCGTCCAGGCATCCAGATTTGGGTTTTCCATGGTTTTCCCAAATAACTCCAGGTGAATGCCGGGATGCTTCCTTCAAAAAGGCCATGGCCTAATTCCTTCCCGTTCCTTGCCCCAATCCCATCCCGCCTCTAATGACCTCGCCGTCGACGAGGCGTAAAGCCCAAGCAACAAAAAAAAAACCTTGTCTCCGAAGAAGATCTCATAACTTTTTGTCACTACATGAACACGAGATTTAGCCTATTTTACAAGAATTGTTTTTGTGGGATCTCATTTCTTTTGTATGTTTATCGCTTATTCTGAATCGTCTCTCAGATGTAATTATTCCATTTTAAAATCGGTGAATAAGAACATTTCAGAATTTAAGATATCAATATACGTTACCAACAATGCCCCACTCTCTGAAAACAATGTGCGTCGTAGCCGAGCAATGAACATCGCCGATGGTTTAACTACCACCTGAAATAAGTAACAAGTAACTTCCAAACTAACCATAGGAACAAATTAAAATTTAAGACTTTGGTTAAACTTGCTTGCCTCTATATAGTGTAGAAATATCAGGTTTATAGCTTCATTCAGAGCAAAGTAATTAAGCCGCAAATATGTGCCAGAATTTTTCATGTTTGGGATTCTAATTAAATAAATACTGGGAAAAATTCCAATATCAGATTTTTCTTATGATTTACGGATGAGACCATATATGTGTACCAAATTACTTGTTTCTAGGAAGTATAGTGGAATTTTGATGTCGGGGTGTTGTGCCGAAATAAAATTTTGAATTTCAATAACTTCCAAAGTAAGAGAAGAAAATAAATAAAATTTAACACATTAGCTAAACAAAGTAAGCTCACTCCACAGTAAAAATTCGAGGTGTATAAAGTATTTAAGGTAGAAAGTTATTTCATGTTAGGGGCAGGTAAGGGGTAGGTATATGGAAATTTACGAGTTTCAGACTTTTCTTACAATGTGCGGGTAAAATGTTATCTGTGTATCAAATTTCAGCTTTCTACGGAGGGAAGTGCTTTGGAGTTTTGATGATCATCAATCAGTCAGTGAGTGAGTAACAAAATCGCTGAAGTTTGCATCCGAACTAACAACAGAAACAAAATAAAATTTAGTGCGTTTGCTAAGATTGCTCATATCTATGCATAACAGAAATTTGACACATGTAGCATGAATACGACCGAAGAAATTGAGGTTCAAAAATGGCCCTAATCGCTTCGAGGAAAGGATAGGCAGTGCCGCCGTTGACTCGACTTGGCGGCTATACGTTTGCAGCAATCATCATCTACCGAAAGTACGCATTGCAATATTTGTCGTCTCTTAAGTAACAGTTATAAGCTCCCAACGAATTCTGGCAATCATTTTGCTACCTTCATTATCACATCCGGCACTGTACGTCGCATAGTCTCGATTCGTGAGATGCAACAGAAGATAACTGCAAGCTCTGTTGCTGAATGGAATAAAATAATGGAAGTATTATCTTCGGCGTCATGTGGGAAAGCACCTTTAAATCGGCAACCTATTGTTCGGAGAACACCCTTGACTTTTGTCTAATGTATAGCCTGGCATGATTACCCTCACTGAAGACAGTAAATTGGATCGTATTTTACGACTTCCCACGCAGTTGACATCCCCCAGTTCTTGTATAATGATGCCAGGGTGGACACTAGACAAAAGTCAGGGGTTTAATCCGAATCTCCGGTTGCTGATTTGAAGCTGCTTTCTCATATGGCGTCGTAGATAATACTTAAATTCTTCATCTTTTGATGCATGTCCCGAATCGATACTATGGCTACAAAAACCGGTGAGCAAAGTGCAGGTTGTGGTAGTGAAGGCATAGAGGATGCTCTGTATGTCGGCTAGTTAAACGGCAACTGCTCCAAGTTGGAATTTTTGAAATGCCAGTTGGGACATGTTAAAAAACATTTTGATAAGTTAGTGTAATCACAACAACGCCTGATAACTAAAATAAATCATCAAGACTGTGTTTTAAGAAACAGTCTCCCTAAAGATATGTAAACAGAAGGTTCATTCCCACGGCGCGTGCTAGGAAGGGCGCGCCTTTCATCTTCTACCGCCTGGCGGTGGGTCGAGGCGCGCCATACCTGCTAGCTTATGCGGCAAAGATGACAGGCGTCCCCTGACAAGCGCCGAGGGACGCGCCGTGGGAACCCACCTTGAAACTCTTTTCTCAGATTTACTGGTCGTGGCATCGCCATCAGCTACTGGAGGAAATGATCCAATTCAACGCCAACCCGAAGTGCCTCTGCGTCACAAGTGACACTACACTCTGGTAACGGAAGCAAAAAGAAAATATCGCAGAGAAGGTAGACTCTAGAGCAAACACAGCGAGAAAAAGAGCGAGCGCATCCTGGGGAACGTAGACGAAGTACAGGAAGGATAACCAATGGCGTCATCTATTCAGCTAGCTTCCATGAATTGCGCCCCACTGTGACTGGGCAGCGAACATGGGGAGAAGATGGACAGACAGCTACATGCCATGGTGAGGAGAGTCGATGGTGCCTTGAGATCATATTTTCTGCCTCCGGTTTTGCACAACATCAGCCCACCAACGATCAGACTCAAGGCAGTTCACAAGTAGAAGAAAGTCTAGGATCTCTTGAATATACCTTTGTGCGATAACTTATTCCCGCGCACCTCAAATCAAGGTGGCATTGCAGCTAACTGAATCGCTTGAGGGCTGGTCATGGTCTAACAACGATTGCGCTGCTAGGAAATAAGGCACGTGCTCTATCGTGACTGCAGCACGGAGCAGACAGGAACGTATTGTGGTGCTTCTTCACTCCAGATGTTTATTGGATGATCCAAGTACTCTCCACTGATGCCGCAATCAAATGGACAATTTTCCGCGATGTTATATTTAGTGTTGTATATTGTGTAACAGAAATAAATAAATAATTCTTAGAGCGTTGATAAAATCCTGCTTTTTTGAACGAGATTTCGCAATCTCGTTCATACTGCTTTTGTTGCCCAGGCTGACATGAAGTCATGCAGCACCTCAACGTCCATTCTCAATTCGGGTTTCTGACAATAGTCCTTAAGGGTCAAAGCTAATGAAGGGACTAACGTGACAAGTGCGACTATAAATGTTGTACAATTCCCGTAAACAGCGGTGTCATTCATTCTCTTAGCCTAGAGTTATGACGTAACTTTGGAGACGCTAAAACGTCTATAAAATAATTAATATTTTGAATGTTCCAGTCCATTCTTTCTTGCTGGTACTGTCTAGCGTGCATTTTTTGACGTATGTCTTTAGTAACGCTTAAATTATTTTACTTCTATTGCTGTTCAACCAAGAGAGCGATTGCACTATTAAATAAAAGTTTATGTTGCTTTTTTTTTTTAAAAAAAAAACAAAACGCTTTGTCGATCTACCAGGGGCTATCAACTAACCTAATTCAGGATAGTGTTGCCATCTAGAGTGGAAAATCTGAGCAAATGGATCTTTTTATTTTTATCGCAGATTATGTGACATAGGAAGTACAGAATTTACCTATAATACAAAATAAAAGGGCGGAGAAACATAACCAGAAGTACAAGATCTGAACCAGTTCCCTTTTTTCTTAGGCACTTTAGTCTTGTCGACATCGATATATTTAGTGCCAGGAAAAAATTAGAGGCAAAGATAGGGGAAAAATTGGGCCACGAACTTTTGAAGGAACCACCCCGCCATTTGCCTAGAGCTATTTCAGGAAAACATAAAAAAAAATATTTCTGGAGAGTGGATCGAAACACAGTTTCGTCTCGAGTGCCAGCTCTGAGCGTTACTCTCTTACTCACGGGATCGGTGTTTACCTCCTTGTGTATAGCACTCGGCTCACCTGCAGGGCATTGCAGCAATTGTGACCTTAGTGAACAAACATGTTATGGAATTCTCGACGTTGTTTCTCGAAACATCAAATGGACGGCTGTTAATTTAGATAGTGTTAAAGCATCTGCTGCGAGTCGTTAAAATTACATCCATGCGCCGTCGCCGTTAAAACTCATCGCAGTTGTCAGTTTTACAGCTCTTCGTAGATGTTAACAGTTCGAAGATGTTGTTAAGATGGAGTAAATTCCCGTTAAGGTTAATGTTTCGTTATGTAAAACAGCTCTTTCTGCAAAAATGTCAACACAAATTTATTTTTTAAAAAAGCGTTGAATTCGAAAACAAATAGTTACCTAAAATTTTGTAGTTCAATTCGGCTGTATTACCAAACGAATTTCACGTGGATCAAGAGAAACGAGGATACGTTTA
This sequence comes from Vandiemenella viatica, assembly GCA_031002005.1. Classification (NCBI taxonomy): domain Eukaryota; kingdom Metazoa; phylum Arthropoda; class Insecta; order Orthoptera; family Morabidae; genus Vandiemenella; species Vandiemenella viatica. The sequence goes on along the minus strand of JARYHS010013630.1, from coordinate 325,966,327 downwards.
TGGTATTTACGACTTAGAAGAAACGTTTGCAACGTTAGAAGGGACAAAATGTTACATTAAAAAAAAAAAAAATGAAGTCAGCTCTCAGATATTGAGATAGAAGAATAATGTATAATCATTATAAGAATTAGGCGGCTATAATAAAAGTAGACAACTATGAAAGCCAAGTATCAGTTAAAAACGGTTTGGGACAAAGTTATCGCCTATCCCCACTAATACTCAACTTGTACTGAGAGGAAGAATTAGAGGAAGTAAAAGAAAAAATTGAGTTTGGCGTATGCGTTCAAGCATAAACAATTAGTATTATGCGATTTTATAGCGACGTTGTCCCGTTAACAGACTGGAGTGAGGATACTGAGAAATTACTGAGTGACATGAACAAGATATTGGGAGAAAATTTGACTAACTGTTAACAAAATCAAGACAAAAGTCATGATATGTACCAGAAATGATGGAGAATAGAATTGTTTGTGAAGATAGTACAGCAGATGCTGCTTGCAGAACAGCGCTGTGTGGGCATAACGTATCGCAGGTATCAGCTTGGAATGTGTTTACACGGTGGGAAGCGAGGGACAGGTGTTGCGGCTGGAAGTTTCAGTTAGGAGAGAGAGAGAGTAGAAAAACATGGTGCTACAAGGACGGAAAGGGTAGTGCCTGAGAGTGGGTGTGTATGTGTGGAGGAGCCAATCACAAGTTGCCAGTGGTTTCGCATGGACTAATGCGCTTCTTGCTTTTCCATGTAACGGCTTCTGCCCACGCCTCTGGGCGCGTGAAGACGAGAGGACACTGGGCTTCCGGACGGCGAGCTGAAGAGGACTCGAGTGGTTTACTGAACATTCGAGCTGAGTCGACGTGAGTTAGACCCCTGGAAGGCTACGCTGCTGATTGAAAGTGTGAGTGCGGCGAGTGCAATCTGCAGCACCGCAGTGTGCGTCACCATCAGTGTGGTGTAGTTTATATTTGGTGCGTATACAACCGCATCAGAGCGCCCTCACAAAGCGTGAGATTCTGAGTGATGTGTATTGTCATAATTACCACCTGGTAATTTGTAATCTCTTGTGGTGATCTCCATCGATCGTCCTTCACCGCCAAAGACCATCTACACGGTAAATTTTCAACTATTTGCTACCGGGAATCCCTTCGTTTGAAACTGTTGAGTTCCAAAAAAATTGTGCTATAAAACCAGTAACGGCTCTGGTGAATAGCTTTACCGAGATAAAGAGACACTCATCCTCTCTGTACTGAGCTTAAGCATATTTGTTGTGAATGATCTGTTAATCCTCGGTTTCGTGTTTCCTTTTGTATTTTATTCGTTTGCATTGGATTCAATGTTCATTTTGATAGTTATTTCATGAATAAATTAACTGTTTGATTTGCGTAATAATAAATGTATAATGTAATTAATGGTAAATTATTGGTTTCATTTCTTGGCATCTCTCATTTTCCAATGTTTGGTAATTTATAATTACTTTCTTGCATTGTTGTCATTGTCGCAATTATTGCGAAGAACATAGTGTATTAATTTCATGTGGAAGCAATTCTTGGCACCCGGCTCATAATCGCGAATACATGATTTTAGCAGACATTCACAGCTCTCGCCATTAAATGGTGCAAGGTGTAATACGATGAATTTATCATTGGGTAAATTACACACTTTATGGATATAGTACGAGAAACCTCAAAAATAAACATTTAAGCATGTGAAACGTAAGATACAGAAAAGTGCTGAAAATGAAGTGGACGATTAAGGTATGAATCGGAGGAATTTTGGAAAAGATGAAAGAGAAAGCTTTTTATGGAAGTCTCTCACAAAAAGGAGAAACAGAACGGTGCGTCGGTTTTAAGACAAGCGGATCTGGTTAACTTCTTAGTGCGAATCCCACTTTTAGGCTTCGTTCCCAAAGGTAAACGGACCGCTTTCTCTGTTGCTCCACAATCTGTCCGCCCGTCCAAGTGTCTGTCTGTTTATCCGTCTGTCACAACCTTCAGCTCGTAAACGAAATAAGTCTCAGATTTAAAATTTGTAAATTTTGCGTGTTTCGTTGACCAAAACCGATTATATTATTTAAAATTTTATCAAATTATATGGTTGGGAAGTTACGTAGAAATAATAATCTTATTTTTCATTTTTTTATTTTTTACGTGAATATGATCTTCTAGGTCGGTAATGGGAAGCACCCCCGAATTACGAGCTACATGAAAACTGTTCAGTTTGAAATAAATAGTACTAAAAAGCTACACAACCGTGCACAGCGGGGTAAACAACGTTCGTCAGGGAAAAGTTGAAAGGAAACATTATATTGGCCAACTTCTCTCCCATCTCCGCACGACGCGGTGAAAGAACGCGATTGGTCAGAAAACAACACGGTGAAATGTCCATGGTGAGTGGAGTTTGAGAGCATACCGTGGGTCTTCGATTGTCTTTTGACTTGAGCCAAAATAATATCGATTCGAATAAGATACACTATGGCAGATATTTTAAGAGTATTTTCTGATCGATGAAAGTATATTTAGAGAAACTGCCATACTTTGAAGATGAAGATGTTAAAGTACAAACTTAGAAAGTTGATGCAGCACAAACGTAAAGCAGGTACAGTTGAAGGAAACTCCCTTGGAAATGTATAGGGTGTTGTCTGTATTGATTGTGTGGGTAAACCAAGCGTTGGAAAGCCATGTGGCGTCACATAGTTGACCTAGGCGTCTACGACAGTCGAATCTGGACAGGCGGAATGGTATTAGAGAGTATGTGACATGCACAAAAATAATACTTTTTCGTATGAAGAACGCCAAGGAAGACATTTTAAGACAATTTACAAATCGATAAAAGTAAATATACAGACATTTTCGTGCTTTGAAAGAAAGTGGGTGAAGAACTAGCGGAACGTACGTGGAAATTAAGTAAATCGCTTTAGAAGTGCGTAAGTATATCATATTACCGATTGAACAAGTAAGCAGAGCGTTAGAAAACCACGCGGAACTACCAAACTGGCGCAGGTGTCGTTGAGCGTACACGCCGAGTGGTTATAGAGAGTGAGCCCGCTCATTTTTCGCGTTACTGGAAGCAAAATACTATCACTTCTGACAATTTAAAACCGATTCAACATTCATAAAAGTAAATTTCGAAAATCTGTGATATTCCGAAAAGGATAATGTAAACGTACTTGGTGGCAGTAGAACACAGGTTGGACTGAAACAAAACCCCTTTAAAAATTCGGTCATCTGTCAGTTGCACCGATTACGCAAGAAAGTCGAGTGAGAGGAAGAATTACTAACATGCAGGTGTATGAAGTTGGCCCAGGCGTCGATGATTGGAACAAAGATTCCGATACATCGACTTCCCAGCGGTGCGGGGGAGAGAGTGAATTCTGGACACCTCCTATAAGAAAAGTATAGTACTGACAAGTAGTTTCTCTTGTGTAACTAAATAAAATGTTAAGTAATAAACAAAATTGTTATTTCACTGGCTGTTTGGGTATACAAAGATGTGTTCATGTTAACACTTCGGTACTTCGAATACTACCTACCCCCAAGTTTTTCAAATATTTTTTTCCTACTCCAAGGTTTTTGATTTATCCCCCCCCCTCCCCCACTTGAAGTAAGGACACGAATGGCCGTCAAAGTCATTGGGTCATTGCTGTTACCGTGTGTATCTCAGAAAGACTATATTCTACATTTAAACGACATACACTAAAAACACTTTCACCTATTTTACTTTTCGACTGGTGAGAAAAATAAGCACATATTTTTATTTTGATGTTATTTGTGACACCACAAATAATTTCGATAATTCTATATAAAATTCTCTAAATTAACAGCGATTTACATTTGATATTTTTATAATAAATTCGACTGAAACTGATCGATAGCATTCGCCAGAACGCACGGCTGCGTGGATCGGCATTGCAGAGGCGTGACATAACTCTGTGATAATGGCAGTTTTAGAATATCAGTGCATGGTTCTACATTAATACATATGTAACCCTTACCAGGATTAATAAGCCCGATCTGTCAAAAACAACTTTAAAATGTGTCAGGGATTGATTTTCGTGCCAAGTGACCGTCATATGACCTACTGCATGAGATGTACTGTATGTGTTTAAGTCGTTGGAGAACGGAACCCGTAATGCACGAGACTCGACTTTCTCGGATTTTTTAAATTTTTTTATTTTGCTTCACGAATTCTATTTTCTTTCAGATATCTTAGTAATATTGGCTCACTGGCTCGTGAAATTGAATCTATAATATACACTGTAAGTGAGTAAGTTAACTTGCAATACAAGATTGTCCACAAAAGTACATGAATGTTGACAATGAATGAAAACATCAGATCTGTTTCGTTATTGAGTATGTAAGTTAACAACTTCCACCTTGCGTCATTCATCGCATGTCCTCGTTTAATTCTGCAGATACAGAATAATGAATAAAAGTGAATTCACATTTAAAATAGCTCACAAGATCTTGATGGTTTAGAGCATAGCGCGAAGCCACTAACGTATATCACTTGTGATAATTCTTAAAGTCCTTGCCACAGGGGCTATTTTCAGTTGACTGTTTCTTTTCCGTGGCGTACAGTACTGAAGAGCAACATTAGCTGTGAGAGGATCGCCGTCTGTATAACTGGATAACAACACCCACCGCAGGTCCGAGCCGGTCACGTCCGCTGACCGCAGTGCATGGAGTTGCTGCTGGCAGGCTACGCCAGGGCGCAATTTGGCTCACGCTAATCCACCCCCCAGCCTGGCGCCGTGCTCTCTGCAGAACAGACCCGCTCGTTACAGTTATTCTGAATATAGTTCTCATGTGCCTTGACGACAACATAAGAGACCCCGCACACGTTCTAATGTGCATAATTTCTATCCAACTCATATTTTAATTTGTTTTGGTTTTAATTCTTTATTTAAACAAATGTTTATAATTGTGCCAGACAACAAAATGACAATATAACAACTAATACACAAACTCGATGTGTCTCCTAGTTATACACACATTGTATTCACTATTGTAGTCATTTCCACGTCCCGACAGAATGTGCACCTATTTAAACATGGCTTGGAAAGTAAAGAAACTTTTTCGATACGCTGAAGCAACATTACTTGTAGAAGATAATATTCCGAATAGTAAAGCGAACCTGTACCATATAGACAGTATATTCTAAAACAGAGGCAGTTCCAACGTTAAATGATACAGTGCGAGTGAATTTTAAGATACTGTAGCTATAGAGACAGCGCAGTGCAAGAATAAAGAGGGGCAAATTAATTTAATAGTGCAACAAGAATGTAGGCCATGGATCTTATCAGGAGACTTTAGTACCGGCTAGCAAGTGGCTGACAGCGTACAGACTGACATTGCTCTGCAGTGATGTCAGAATTAGAACAGCAGTATATGGTTCTGCTGAAAGATGTAACGCTAACCAGTATCAATAAACACAGACAGTCAAAAAATAACCATAAGTTTAATATCTGGGATAGCGAAAATTGCGCTGGATGTTAGTCAGAATGCCCCAGAAAACTTCCCTGGATCTGACTATTTTACTAGAATATTAACGTCACCGGAACTGATGAACAATACGAAAAACCTCTGCACTACTTGGGCGATGTATTTACAAGTAAAGGCTGTTGCTGACTCAGAGACTGCTCTTTACAATTTTTCAATATCAAACAATTAAATTATAATGAAAGAGATAGTTGCAGAATAAAAACGGTTCTTGAAACTCATTTTTTTCTATTAAAGACTCATCAACCAAACGAAAACAAACGTCATCAAACACGAAAAATAATTTAAGGACTAGATACGCGATACAATTTAAGGATATTTTAGTTCAAAAAAAAAAAAAAAAAAATCGTTCTTGAAGCAAAATAAACATAACGCAAAACTAAAGTACGGACAGCACACTGTACATAGTTTTAACATGGAAGGTAATAGCAAAAAACCTGAAACCTGTCTCCCGAAATTATAAAAACAATGCTGTCGACAACGAAGCTAAACGGTTTATAAAAATGGGTACATGCTCAAAATATAATCATTGCAAAGGTAAACAAAGGCAACAGAATAGTTTTAATGGATAAAAAAAAGAGGATAACACAAAATCTGATCCACTGGAACAACTTTTCGCCGCCCGAGGTAATGATGCCACAAACTGCGGCAGTTAATACCAAGTTATATTATTTTCCGCAATTATATTTGTAATACAAATTAGACCAGCATGACACCTCTAGGACAACTTTCCAAATTAACATAACTTCACTATAAAGACATTTCTAAAATACCTCTACTCAATATTCTGTCGTTATTAAACACTTTGTAACTCTTTGCTCGTTAATTTGAATACCTGGAACAATTCCTTTCCTAAGACTCCTCCTGGTCGAAGATATTCTAATAATAAGTTCTATTGTAGATCTACCAGTTGTGCAGACAGATATTATTGATCATCCTTTAATTTTACGACTTTCTTAAATAAATAATTATTGAACTGCTAAATTACAACCTTTTTTTTACCACAAACGTTGTATACCTTATAATGTATAAAGAATATTTTAATTACAAACTATTTGATTACAGTTCATGTGTAACATTAAAATTACATATAATTGCCACTCACATTGTTCCAGGGATGTTTCAGAAAACCCATTCAAATTTTTCCCAGCAGGTCGAGGATATTACTGGCCACATGGTGCGCAGCGTCGTCCTTTGCAGCACTAACATTTTTGAGAGATTACCTATGCGCTTATTTTTTATGCCGTGTTGCAGTAGCGTTCAGTGCTGATTATCTGGATAAATTCTTAATGCGTCTGACGAAACAAAATAACTCTTCAGAAATGAAGAAACTGTGGTGACCTAACAATACGAACAATTGGGAAAAACACAATGCTACGAGCAAACTCTGTAACTTACGATGATTAGATACAACATCGCTGTAGCAAAAGAAACAAATTAAATAGTCTACACAATAGCCAACCATCACGTAGATGAAATCAAGAGCTCATTATGATTGAAATCACACAATTATTTCATTTTCATTAATAGATATTACCTACAGCTTTTAAGAGTATCTACTAGATCACCAGTTCGTTGAACACAGCGCAGTGTGATTATAGACAACATACATATACTGAAAAACTACAGCTACAGAAACTATACATAAAAATTGGTGAATTATATTAGTAATATAGTATGTATCAAACCGAATTATTAACATATTACACTTAAGTATCACTTTAACAATAGGAACGGAAGACAAAGGCAAACTGAATTACTTGTCTCTTACAATTGCAAAAGAATTCAAACAAACATTATACTCATAACAACGGAAAACCTACTGAAACATACCAAATAATAATACCCACTGGTATAATCACAAAGAAGTTGCAATACGATTAATGATAAAATGATTCATCAGAATCCCAATAACAAAGGAAAACTACCAAAGAAACTGAGCATAATAAAGAAATTGATACAGAACACCGATAGCTGACAATAAATAGATGAATCAAAACCAAATGAGAAGAGAACCAAAAAAATAACAATATAATCTCCGCGGGTTCGCTGCGGATTTTGTAGGTGAAAGACGAGCTTTCGGCGACGAACTCTGCCGCCATCTTCAGCCTTTCCTCAGCGACTCAATTAGAAGGCATGCACAACACAGATCATAAAAACAAACGAACATTAATAACACTGAATATAAGAATAAATTATACTGATACACACAACTGATTGCTCACATTTTCAACAAACTAGGCATTCAGAGTTGCACTTCTAACAGGTAATTCAATACGCAAACAAATAAAACTCATTCAGACCGAAAATGCTTCTACTAACTTAAATCTAAAAAACTTGAGACAAAATGTATATAATATGTGTGACAGACTTGAAGACAGTTCCAAACCAGGTATAAAGAAACTTGAAATGAAACAGATCGTGAAAGTATTACCCATTCACACCCTTTCAAAACTCGTGACCGAGCGTGGTGGGTGAACGGTTAACGTTCTGACTTCGCATGTGGGACGCGGGTTCGAATCCCCGTCCGTGCATCCAGATTTGGGTTTTCCATGGTTTCCCCAAATCACTCAGGGCGAACGCTGGGATGCTTCCTTCAAGAAGGCCATGGCCAAATACCTCTCCCTTCCTTGCCCCAACCCCATCCCGCCTCTAATGACCTCGCTGTCGACGAGGCGTAAAGCCAAAGCAAAAAAAATTCAAAACTCGTGACATCATTACACACGTAACAAAACACATAAAATGCTAATAGCTTACAAGCGAATAACGGTAAGGCGCACTGTATAGCATAAAAATAGTGAAACTGTGAGAGATGGCTGTCAAAATATGCTTGGTGACAATAGCAGGAATGATCAGTTACCAAGCCCACTAACATCAATATAAATTGTAAGAAGAAATTTTAGAAAAAAATTATTTAAATAAAATTATAAATTAAGTATAAATTTTCGATACAGTATCGTCGCTGATGATATCTCGATGAGAGATGGAAAGCGTACGGCAATGAATCAGTAACGATCCAATCTCCGAGTTTACACTAGAAACAAAACATATAATTCCTTACCAGACTTACTTCGCAAAAATATAACCGACTTTTCGATCTCATGTAAGAGAAATAAATTCCTCAGCTGCAAATGTTATTATTAGGTAGCAGTTTCAGGGATTTAGGACTGTTTTTGAAGCTTAATTACAGTTTCTATTAAGCGCTGTTGTTTTATGTAATTATGGAGCTGAAGGCTCCTATTATCTGAGTCCTTGCCTTCCCAGAAATTTATTTGGGAAATTTCCTGAATAATTTGTATTGATCCTCGTCTTATTTTGGCACTCACTTTGTACTTACTGTTTAATACGTTAATTTCAGAAGTTTGATTCAATTCAAATTGAACTGGAAACAATTTCCGCGTTTTATCAGAGCGTAGTAACAGCAATTTACCCTAGGAAACATTAAATAGTAATTGATGGTTTAGCTAACCTAAGTAGCAAGGTGTTTCTTTTTAATTTTATCTTATTTTTTGGGTTTTAATGTTTTACGTGTGATGTTTTACCAGACTAAGCTAGCCACAGGAAAATGGACTTCAACCACTGGAGCTAAAAGAATCCGTTCCTCTACAACTGCAGTATGTGAATCGATCGGTTATGCTTTAAAAATTTGATTATGAATATGCAGTTAACAAAAAATTAGCTAACGAATTGTAATTTATCAATGTAAAACTTATAGTTTTATTTAGTGCTTCAATGTGCCATATAGTAATTTAAGTTGTTGACAGCTACGAAACAGACTATATAAGACGCTGGGGAGAAAAGTGAAACTTTTTTTTTTTTTTTTTTCTTGCTGGTTGTTGTCTCATGTTTCACTCGATCACTCGTGAATGTTTTAAGTGATTCCCTACCCACTGCAGCACCACAGTGGCGAGAACCAAATCCCTGTCTTACATTTAACTAACACATTCAGCAGGATTGGCTGCTAGAACATGTTATGATACATTCTGTATAATTACGAGTATTCGAGGGCCAACAGAAAAGAATCCCAATTATCTTTTGATCACATTTATCGTTAGTTATTTAACAACTATACATGGAGTACAGTTCTATGGAACGACTTATATCCTACGTGTAGATAACTATGTAATTGAACATTTACGGTGATGGTAAGATCTATTAACGTATTTCCCAGAGCTGTAAACACGGAATGTGAGTATTCAAAATTGAATTTGGATTTCAAAAGTTAAAAATAAGTTCTTTTGCTGTTGTTGATTAAGCCACACAACAGTAGAATCTGAATCTTAGTGTTGCGATTCATACTCAGGAAGATCAACCCAATAGCTTCTAATGTGTCAAGACATTGGAAATATTACACAATTTAATATTAATAATATTAAACAATGCTAAAAGGTGATTTTTTAAGTTTCGTAAAAACACGGACTTAACTGTGCTCGTACGAGAGTAGTTCCTCGGGCAGCCGTCATCCAAAGGTAGCTCAACTGGTCTCACCTAGGCTGACAATAAGAGTTAGGAAGATGTATCGACCACTGTGCTTAGTGGAGATTGTGTCCGAGAGACAGTCCACTTTGAGTGGAAGTCTGCGTCGCTATATAAGTCAACTGATTTTATGTGTTAACAGAGATATACTTGGGGACCCGAGCGCACGAGAAGGCTTTTCGAGGAAGGTGGCGTGTCTGAATTGACAAACCGCGTTACCAAAATTTCCAGAAAGGTGGATCGGTTATTGGAATTGAGAACGCAGCGCGATTTTGATAACAAATAAGGAACGTGTGTTTGGGAAAGAAGACTGAGGGCACTATATTAGCTAACAAGGAAACAGGGGCTTGTTATTAATAAGTTAATGTGTATAATTTACTATTTTCTCCGGCATATCACGGATGTTTGCTAGTTTCTGAGGAATACCATTGATAGATGTGCAGTGGGGATCGTTGAGAGAGAAGATTGGGAATTTTCCTTGTTGCTAAGAGGTTTTGCTTACGTACTATAATTTATAGCTGGAAGGCACGCACGTGCAAGAGTACTTGTGATGTGATCGTCTGAAGCGAAAGGTTTCACTTAAACACTTCTACTGCGGTGCAATAATCTCTGGTGAGAGGACAATTCTGGTGTAAGCTGTTATACAGAGAAAACATTCTCCTTTTCTACCGACGCTGAACATTGACAGATATGTGTCACTTTGCCATTCAGACACCCACTACAGTAACGTTGTATGAGGGTCGACAGCTAGACGCAATGAATGATTCCACTGAACCAACTCATCAATCACCGGCCTTCAACATCGACTACCATTATCCATTGCAAGACGAAATATTACTCAGTAGCCCCCTACGGGATAATATCACTTGATAGTCTAAGTGCTTTAGACCCAGCGGGGACGGTACCGCCCACCTGTGGGCATTTCTGATTCAAGGCAAATTTAGAGAGCGCTGGGGACCAGTCACCGTCCCATGCTTTCCAGTATTATATTCGGCTTTAAGGACTGCATCAAAGAAGTTTTTAACTGCATTCCCATGAACAAAGCGAGATTTAATGTAGTCAGCAAACTATTAGTTAGGAATCAACAGATTGTCGACAGTGGAACGCGACGATTTAATATTGCAGATGACAAAAAAAGGCATCACATATCGAAAAATTAGTGTCATTACACCGAGCTCAGTCATCTAATTAATAATTTTCACAGTATTTATTTGTTAATCAAACTATAAACTGTTCATAGTTGTTAATAGCCTTTAATAATTTTTTTTAAATCCTCGTTTTTCTATATACGATAATATACACTTCCAATGTGCTTCGCTACTTTTTTTTCTTATATATATACATGATCGAACTCTGATACGGTTAAACAGTTTCTGGATTCTTTCTAATAACATCTTTGAATATTAACGTTGGAACTATTTTAACCTATTGGTTGATGAACGCAGCATAAAAGCATATTGTCAGAACTAGCTGATTGGAAGATATTAAAAACGCAACTGTTGGACTCCACTGTTCGCTTAGAATTCATGTTAATAACGAGATGAAAGCCCACGCGAGTCCGCTGATATTATGCAGTGAGACTGGCGTAATCAGAGGCTCGCTGATCACTGTGTATGACGCGGCATGAAATGAGTACTCAGTCACATACAGAGAATCCTACAAGCTGCAACCGCCAGTGACAATGCAGTTGAAGTTCTAAAATTATTTTTATTTAATATCACTATGATATTAATTAAATTAAAGGCATTATTTCTGCTTTAGGTTATTCTGTTGAACGAATAATACCTGTGTCCTGTACAGACAGATTTTCCAATGAATAGTCCTGATATAAAACCATAAATTGCTTTGTAACGGATGCTGCAAGCCATTTGAAATAAATATTTGCTAATATTAGATACGGTGAAAGTAATAGCTGAGCGAAAAGAGGTGAGTCTATTCCGCTGACTGTAGTATTCTTGTATTACTACATCAAAAGTTCAGTTAAGATGCCACGTATCTGCCACACTCACAACTATAAGCTAAAACAATTATTACACATTGGAAGAAACTACAGCGGATTTTGGTTTGATAAATTATATTGCAGCTTATCAATAAGAACTGTTGAGTGTGTTTTAATATCTGTTACTAGAATACCTAACGGCGCCTTAAGTATATATGTACAAATAATTACTTATTCCAAAATTTTATTTCTATAGGTTTTTTTTTTTTTTTTTTTTTTTTTTTTTTTTTTTTTTTTTTTTTTTTTTTTTTTACCTGGAAACTAGTAGTCAGATTGTTAAGCCTCTCGTAGAAGAGAAACAAATACGTTTACGTTAAATTCAGTGACTAGCAATCATCAAGAAATTCCTAGAAACTAGGAACATAAGATACAATATGGACTTCCAAGAGAACATTCGGTATTCAACAACGGGTATCCAACAAATAGAAGCAGCTCCAAGAGACTCCTCCAATATGGATGAGGGAACACCCCAAGATGACAGTTCCACTTCACGCCCAGCACCAGATAGGATTGAGCCTAGGTCAACCAAGTCCACCGCCCCGGTCAGCATCCAAGTCACGAATAGGAGCAAACTGAATTCCAACAAGTGGCCACAGAAGCGGAGACTGGTGGCAATGTTACAACAATGCTTCCGCTGCCAAGGTTTCGGGCATCAAGCTTCTGACTGTCACAAGCAAGTGCGCTGCGTTCGCTGCGGAGGGAGTCATAACAACCTGGTTTGCGCACGTCCGCGTGACGCAACGCCGACGTGTGCAAACTGTGGCCCTGACCACGCCGCCAGTTTCGGGGGATGCTCCGTAAGAAGAAAGCTTCAATCCACCATCAGAAGCCGCCAACGCCAACCCAGTTATTCCCAATGAATGGAAAGACCGAGAGAACCTCAGAGATGGTCATCAAGCTGCGTCAATAATCATCCGCCGACCAACTAAAATGACCAGCACGTGCACCTATGCTGTAAACAAGAGCAAAGACGAGCAAATCAGCTGGGGAAAGTCGTCGAGTTGCTAACACAACTGATAGCGGCAATGATCCCCAACTGACTACACGGACCCAGTTAATAACCGAACGAATAAGAATACCAAAGGTGTTTCCACACAGGCGTAATCACTACGGTCAAAGCCGGTTCGCCCCCAACGTGTACAGTTCGAGAAAATAAAATCCATCCAAACATCAGTGAAACCACAGATAAAGCTACAAATCGTAGCGGGGCTGTAAAACGCCGTTGAGGCAGTGCTAAAAAAAAAATATCACTGGGGCTAGGTTCGGAAAGGGCTGTAATCGTTAGACCGTTTAATACCTCAGGGAGCCAATCCCCGTTAAGCGCATTGCTCGCAGCTAACGTCGGAGTTTTGCGCGCATTGCAAGAGGAAATTTTGTGTCGATGCTGGAAGGATTTGTTAAAGTTCGCTGAGCTAGTCATAAAAACAAAATCCTTGGCGTCTTCTTTATAATCAAGAAGTTAATTTACTACTAATGGAGATAATGATAATCCGTCAGCTTGCTTCTAGGTGGACAGTGGATAAGTTTATCGCTTATAATCTGTGAAAGGCTGGACACGGGTTGACATATGGTAGGTCGAGAAGCGAGTCAGGAACGGACAGGACAGGAGTCGTATTAGAAGAAATTCATCATGCGTTAGTCTGGGAGAAGTATTCAAAAAATAGGACTTTGTTCGAGAGAAGATGCACCTACGTTGTGTTCAGTTCAGCTTGGGTGTAATTTAACACAGTCAGGAGCAGCCATTGTTCACTCGAAGATTGTTTACCATGTGAAACTCTCTGCCTCTGTTTTCATCAGATGTTCATTCCTATGACTCTTTGCTTCGAGCCATAGTGCTTTTAAATAATAATAATAAGTACGCCTTCTCGCAGTAGCTACGCACTCAGTCAATTATCGTTGAAATCGTCATTCTGGTTCATTCATACTTTACATTAACTACACAGCGAAATATCTGGATCTTAGAAACCCAAAGGACTCAGGAATCACAGAAGAATAGACCAGGTGCAACCAGGGACCTCACATAATGGCTACCTTTGTATCTTCGAAGTATGATTGCTTGCGTACTGTTTTGGGGTGCGCTACCTAGAAGTTTCCCACGACGGTAATGTCTCGGTAAAGCGCTTACGTTGATTTGTTGAAGAATTAGTTGTAAACTGACGCAATCGGAACTTACTGGCATCCGTCACGGAAGATCCAGTGGGAGACAGACATGTAATGTCTTCGTTCCCTTGCAACCATGGTTGTAACCTGGAGGTATTCTCGCGTTTATTTACTAATATTTAATTTCTTATGAACTAGTTCGAACAGTAAAGTAACAGCTTGAGTACATCTGATATTTTACCATTAAAAAGAAAAACCTAAAGGCGCTTAAAATCGAGAATTGGCAGTAGACAGTCAGCAATTTAAACTGAACGAGTTTGTCCTAGCGATTGACATAAAGCTTGAATAATTTCCGACGTGAAAATGGTCTCTTGAATTCGCCCTTAGCAGACTGAACGGAAAGGATTTCTGTTAAGAGTATCAGCATAATTCCTACCAATTACCGGTCTTTCACTCTTCCAAAGAGACACTACCAATTAGTGTCTATCAATTAATTCACGTTCTTGTCTTCTTTTCTTCGAATTAATTATTATTTACTTAAATATGTTTCCCATTACTGTTTTGTCAGGCTTAAATGTGTTACCTACTGAAAACTGTATGAATAAGTTCCAGCTTAGTAGATTTTTTTCGCTGACACATGAATCCCATGAAGCAATGAGCCATTTCTTCCTGCTAATTGTTATAGTGATGACACGGCACAAATTAGAGCGAACCAAGAAATCTTATGCGAGAAGAGTCTTAATTGTATAAACCACGTCGACGCACTTTTATTTCACCATAATTCGAGGTCGGCAGCAGATTGGACTTAGGTATTTTCTATGGTTGATTTTGTTGATCATGTGATTCGTTTTACACGTACAATAATGACTCACACCGTAGTACTCGCCTGTATACTTAATGTTTGCACAAAATTGTAAAAGTTGGGGGAAAACGAATACCTACAATATAACCAACAACGGTTAGAACGGCTTCTACTGATGCGCAACAAATAGTTTTGGCTTCACTAAGTGATTGGCATCGGCGGATGCGTATAGCTCCTTGTAACTTGTAGTATACAGCAAACGATCGGGCTGTGAAACTAGCTGAAAACAAGGATCACAGCCCGGCGGAGATCATTTTGTCATTTTGTGATTAGTAGTCAGTAACAAATTAATATAACCTTTAGAGCTTAAAATGGGTACCAAAAAGGTCATGCCCATAGCAATACATTTTTAACACTAGCATTTGTTTGCTGCTTCGTACGCGTGCACCCTTGTGTGTGTAAAAAATGGTTTACCCTTTTTTTATTCTGTACCAAATATTAACGCGGAGAAACAAAAAGTATAAAGTTCATACAACTGTCCAAAAGTTTTGTGCGTGTGTATAACTTACTTTTTAACGCAATATGGCATAGGAAGAAGGGCCTATAAGAAATTAAAGCTACGTGGTAAATAATGGGCACAATAAGGGCGTACCGAAAAACAGCAGTCTATTTGGTCAGAAATTTTCCGCTTTCCTGAGGATAGACCTATCGAGAAAAGTTCATATCAAACCAAAAAGAAACATGCTTTTAAAAATAATGCCATTCGAAATTTACCGGGCTCCTACGGTAACCGTGACGCCGCAATTTGGTGGTTGAGTCTTATGTAACTTTACTATACAATTCGAATGTAAAAGAATAAAAATTTTCGATATATTTTCGAAATACTGTATTTCAAAACTGAGGTGGTTTGTTTTCTCCATAGCGGTTGTTTTGGACCAGAAGTAAAACGCCACCAAAAGCACAAGGAACTTTAACTGATTTTTGTATTCGATATCTCATAGCACTGATTTCATGACGAGCTTCGAAGATAATTAATATATAATCACCATTTTACTTTTTTTTATGTAGATACCACTTCGAAAAAAAATTAAGAACAGATTTAATTTTCTATTATTTTATCGATTGCATTATTTTTATCGTTTTTAAACGGGACTCATCAAATGAATAAGTCGTAACGATCTGAAAAGTAGTTATGGCCACCAAATATATACTAAATGAGTAAAGTCGTTTAAAATATGGGCAGTTGTGCACAAGTTATTATGCAAGAAATGCGTTTTGTTATCTGTCGATATTTACTGTATCGTTTCTCAGTCATCTTTCTTGGAGAAAAAACTGAATAATGACATGTAAGCAAGAAGCATCGGTATATTAAGGTTTTTTATGTATACCGTTCAGTAATTACAGCAGACATGTTGTACCAGAGACAAACTGTTTAACTGTCTACCAGAGACAATATATGTCAACCACATTAATAATCTAACACATTTTGCCTGGTGGCCAACCTGTTACAATGGCAAGTTAACGTTTATTACGTTTGTTTGAAGTATTCCGTTGTAATGCAGTCCAGAACACTAAATAACCAAAATAAAAAAAATAAACCAGAATCTTGCGTTATGTTTTGCAATCATTTGTCAAGTTTTCTTGAAAGGAATTCAAATCTGAAATACAGAGTGATCCATGCCGCATAATTTTCCGTCTATGAAAGATTTCAATGATTTGATCCGTTCCTTAATTCATGTAAGTCGTTAGCTACTTCTACAGATTTTTATCAGGATCTTTAGCTCTAAAAACTTGAAAATACCATCCATATTGATGCGGTAGGTTTTACTTGATACGTGTTCAAACCCCGCAGACGCACGCAACTTGCTTACAGATTTATAATAGTATAGATGTAACCGTTGGCGATAATGTAATAATTGGAAGATTTTGCTTTTATTTCTTCTGGTATGTCACCTGCATTTAACTTTACATATTTTTGGAATTTTCGCGTCTTCGGATTCGTTTTTAATGAACAATGTCTATAAGTAATAAACGGATTAATTAATATTAAAATTACAAAATTTTATATCCAGTTTCCACGATTTAGGTTCTCAATTTTACCAAGTTTTTGCATTCATATTTGCATTTTATTGCAGTGGATCGAAGACTCTAATACATTTCATTGGCTCGAAATGCCAGAAGATCACATTTTTGCGTCAAAATGCGGCTGGTAGAAAATGTTTTAATAAAAAGTTTTGTAAACAGTATAAGAAATGAAACTTGTGATTTGATATTCTTTATTAAGGTAACTTTTCTGATATTATTGAAGCGATTTTTTTTTCAGATTTCTCTTTTATTGATTTCGACTTTTATTACGAGAGATAAACTGTTGACGTACTTGATATTTATTAACTCATCTGGTTATATGAAGGATTGGCTGACAAGAGATCTACTTGGTTCTCAGGACGACAACATTTTTGTTTTCACTCCGCAGAAATGCACGAAGACCAAACATTTTAACATGTAATTCTGCAGGAATCTTCGTCAGTTTATAACTCCAGTGATGGAGTAGAGGAGACTCGCTTCTCGTTTCCTGGCTTGGCACAGCTCACTGGACCAGACTTCCTGCTTGTTAACCGTCGAAGCGAAGCAGTGATGGATTCTCCTCAGAGTGGCAGAAAGCGAATGTCAGATTGAATTATAGCTGATTTTTCCTTAGTTTAAGTCGTCTGTCTGTCTACCGTTCGGTCTGATTTGGTTAAGTGACATCAGATTTATGAAAAGGCGTGTTGGAGTGAGATATTTTCCCTTGTTGGCTTTAATACAGTAAACTTTCTGAACATGACTAAAATTTCAAGATTTTTACTAGACATCAATATAAATATTGAACATAAATTTAAAACACGTACAGACTTAACAAGTTAAACTCAGAGGGTAAAAGGTGTTGCTTCTCATAAATCAAAAGCAAGACATAATTTTAGAGTATCCGATTCTCAACTTTTAAAATTTGTTACTAGATAACTAAAGAAAGACTTCCATTTTTAAGAAGGCTTGGCGTTAGCATGAAGATACTAGAGAAACATTGAATTTTAATGAAATGACTTTTCCCATTCGTCTCTCATTGTGCTCGAGTGAATAGATCCACGAAATTTCTGCTTTTATATTTCAGATCCCCATTTCTGTGTTTCTAATCTTATATTCCATTGAGTTGCTCGTCATCGAATTGTTTCAATTTATTCGTTAATATATGGTAATGACAGTTTTCACAGAACTTTCTATGTTCTCTTATTCATAAGAGTTAACTCAAGAAATTAACTTCTTTAACTTTTTATCGATATTAATTTTAATCATGTTTTGCGCTTCCCTTTCGTTTTGCATTTTGATAATTACCATGTTCATGTATATCAAAATCTTCAGTGTTAATTTTTTTGGTGAGTCTTTCACTCCCCGCTACTAACACTTTATATTCACCATAAAGTGCTAAATGTTTTTTAGTTTTTTCAAAAGTGGACTTCTTACATTTGTATTATTATCTTTTCGATATCCAAATATTAACGTGATAGAACGTCACATTACTCATACCGATGGTGTCTATTGATTTTCCAGGCTTCAGACATGTTGTCAACACCATGTATCCTGTCACTGCCGAAATCTGATATGTGACGCTGCATTACGTCACTCCTGTGTAAATACTGATCAACAATACGATATGTCTTTTTTTTAAGTTAATAAATTCAACAATATTGTATGGGACTGTGTTACCATATTATCTTTCAAGATTCACTAAACTGGAAAATATTCAGTTATATAATTGAGGTCAAACCAACTTAGGTTTTTAAAATTTATAACATCGTGATATGAGTTTAGAATTACTTGCACCAATTAATCGATAAGTTGTACGTTCTTTCCTGTTGCACCATGAATTCGGCTGATGGGAATACTGCACTGTACGAGTGTGACAGGAGCGGCGGTAACTTTGTTACTTTCACGGGGAGAGGTAATTTCGCTGGCTGAAATATTCCACCTGCTGCACAAAAGACCAGTCTGGCGTAATCTGATCGATACAATGCCAATTTGAGCTTTGCTCGCTATGAGGAACCTGCAGCAATTATTCGGTTCCATGTGATTCAGTTATTTTCATTGTTTTGGTGCGTAAAGTCAACTCGGAAATAATTTATTATTAATGGCATGATGTTTCATTTGCCGGACATATAAATCGTATACTGATGCCTCCGTATTTATTGGGAGTGAAGAGTTCCTTTTTGTATAATTTAATTTAATTAAATTGCAATGGAGCGCACGCTCCGGTGGTAATTTCCCTACACACTCATCTTCCCCCTTTCCTGCACCCACCTACATTTGCCCTGTACAATTTTTAAATTCTTTCAACGTTTTTGGTAAATTATTCCAACGCCTTGTACACTCCCATGACCCTCTTCACCCTCCTCCTGTCTTGCAACGAATCCCATTCCAGCTCTTTTATCATATCTGTTACTGATTGAATTCTGCGATAATTTCCAAAAACAAATCTAGCAGCCTGTTTTTGCACCCTCCCCAACTCCTGCATTTGATACTCAAAATGTGGATTCCATACTGCACTACCATATACGAGCAATGGTCTGACCAAAGTTTTGTAACCTTTACTTCTCTCGTACATCCCCTCATCACACTCTCCAACAAGTAGAGAATTTTGAAACCTTTTCCGACGATCAGTCGTATCTTGTACTTACTCCTTCTCCGGTTAAGCAGTGAAAATTTTTGTGAAAAATATTTTGGACTTAAATTCTTTATGGCAGTTATCTGTGTTGCTAGCATTATGACTAAACATTTAAAATCAAATTAAAAAACACGAAGTTAGAAGCTAAAGCGTTGGTACACTAAAAGTGTTAGGGTCAGTGTAAGAACGTCCTCTGGAGCTTGTGACGCCTCTAGGGCTTTCCTGAGTGTAAAAAGTTCTTTATTCAGATTTTTACAGTAAGAAATGTTTGAATTCACAGCTATTGTAAATTATTTCTACAGACATGTTCCGTGCAAAACCTTAATTTTTACTCATGGCTTTTACGCCACGTCAACGTCGAAGTTACTAGAGGCGGGATGGGACTGGGACAATGAACGGGAATGAATTCGACCATGACCTTTTGATGGAAGCACCCCAGCACTCGCCTGGAGTGATTTTGGGAAACCATGGAAAACCCAAATCTGGATGCTCGGACGGGAATACGAAACGGCGTCCTCCCGAATGAGAGGCCAGAGCATTAACCACTCACCCAACACGCTCGGTTTGCAAGATCTCGACCTCGAAAACCCGCCAAGGGATTGCACCAGAGCGAGACGTTTCGGGAGAAGCTATGTATACAGCCGCGGAATTAGATCGAGACCTTTTCATCAGTTATCGTCTTGGAGTTGAGCTCGCTTGGCAGCAAATTTTCATCTACATCAGTGCTGAAAATAGTTTTTGCCTATGGCTGTTGGCTAAATCATCTGAGATCGTCATTTTTAGAAGCTGTTGGGAGAAAGTATTGACATCCGCAATTTTTTCTTCCGAGATGATGACATTCCTATAGACGCTCCAGGTTAGTTTCTTTTTTTTTCGTTGAGACAAAGTAATATGTTATTGAAGTGTGACCAGAAGAAGTCGTTAATTAGCGTAGGAAAGTGAAAATACTATTTAGTTACTCGCTGACACTCAAATTCCGCTGAGCTGTAAATCACCGTATAATTCTCTGTTGACAAAAAGTCATTGTGTAATCTACTTAAGTTAGGAGCAATTGATATTCCACAAAGTTTTAGAAGAAAGTCATGGTGCAACATATATAGTGAGGGATAGAAATTTTTATTCATGAGGGACCCCTGACAGTCATCATTGCGCAACAGATAGGCAAGTGATTGTCAGAGACTTTTAGAGATTTTTGGAAATGAAAAACGCATGATAAGCATCATTACGCAGCAGGTAGACAAATGATTGAAAAAAGATTTTTATGGTAAATTAGCGAAATATTTAAAAGGCTTAAAGAATTTTTTTGTGATCGTAACAATTGTGTTTTGGTTTGGAAGAAAATAACTACCTCGTGAAATTCAGTTGTATGTAATCTTCGGAATGAAATTATTACTATACCCATCGGTGAATCCAAATCTAAAAAGAAACTGTATGTCAAACTTTAAGAGGCGATAGTTACCCTCTAACTAATTTATTTCATTTATTAGTTTTGAGATCCTTTCAAACCTTTTGAAAGTTTCAGAGGAAGGTCGAAAGAGACCATCGACCGGAGAAACATTATGTACACTTTATTCTTACCGTACGCTCTCCAGATAAAGAGTGAGTGAGTCCACTTTCAGAAAAACCTTTGTAGTGAGAAGTTTTTGAAGGTATTTGAACAGTGTAGTTTCACATGATTCCAAGGTTCCTAGTTGGTTTATAAAATATAATGTTATTTCACAGCTTCTGTAGCTATGGGATAATATTTGATTCTTGATAGTGTCAACGGAATACGATTCAAATGAAAGATGGTGTGTGTGGTGGCCTAGTTTTTATAGCGAAGTCATCTTCCGGCTTGTTACGCCAAATAATTAATGTTTGGCACCAACATGAATACTGTTTTCTTGCGGCAATTCTTTTGTTGCCTTGATCGCCAAGTATTAATCACACTAAATTCAATAAATAAAAAATATTATTACGAAGTGTGCATGTTTTGTGAAAGTGATCAACACACACTCCTATTTACTTTGGAAATTAGTTTTATTCACAGTTTTGTCCCTTGAACCAACAGGTCACTCATATAAAAATTTATCGCTGAATTGTGGATTATTAAAACAATTATGACAGACTTTCGCATTGGACCAAAAGCTGGTCCTCGAAAGTTCCGGGTAAAAATGAAACTTCTGCCTTACTGACACTCCTTGATTTGGGGGTCACCCAGTATATTGGCTGGATTAAACGAGTGATTCCCTGATGTTGACTTTTTGAGATCAGCTGGCGACCGAGCCTGATGAGAGAGCGATTAATACACTCGGAAGGATGTGGGTTCAATTCTCCATCCACTCATCCAGAATTCGTTCTCCACGGTATTGCGAAATCACTGCAGAGTAATGCCGGGATGATTCCTTCAAAATGCCAAGGTCAAATTCATTCCCATTCATTGCTCACAGTCCCTTTCCGGTTCTAATGACTTTGACTTTTATGCCGCGAGCAGTAATTCCCAAAGCCAAAATTAAAAAAGTTGCGACTTCATATTGACAGAGTCCCGCTTTTCCGGCCAGAGGAAAGTGTCGGTTGGAAAGTCCCTGGGTGAATCTCGGGCTTTAAAAGTAATAATCACTAAACACTAAAATTCAAACGATGTTTGGCTCAAAGCACCGTTCATTTGTGTTACAGTTCTCGCTGATGAGCCACCAACTTTATAGTCTGAAAGGTGGACTTACGGATTACTCAGCCAGTAGAATGGATTATTAATTATTTATTTGTGCAGTGTGGAACACTTGCAAGAATTTTCATGACTGGGTGGAAATATTTTCGTGAGAACAGTGGGAATCCTTAATTCGGTAAGGTAATTATACTGGCTGAGCACTTCTGAACACGGCCACATATATGACACGTCTTCACAATGGAAGGACCACAAATAATGCTCCTGAATGATCCTATTCGAGACAGAGCCGCGGTATAACGGGTGGGTACAAAAGAGTTTAATTCGATTGATAGCTCTCCGCCTAGATAACACACATTTGAAATTGCTTCACCGGTTCTTTCAAATCATAAGAAGATCTCAAGTCAGCGGGTGAGAGAAATGGCACCTAAAGGAGCGACTGTGCGGTTACCCTAAATCACCCCGGGCAAATTCGGGGATGGTTCCTTTAAAAGACCATGGCCAAATTCCTACCAGTCTCTAGTGACCTCGACGTCGATGAAGAGAAAGGTCTTAAGGAAAAAAATACAGCAGTGACTTGCTTATTGGAACTAAAAATAACAGGTCGGTACATTAAGACGGTAATGGGAAATACAAGTTTTCTTGTAATGAGAAAGCAGTGTTGCAAAGTACTCATTTCTGCACGGATCTCAGGGAGATGCTTGAAAGCGAGACTTCAAGTCTGGGCCCGTTCTGAGGAATTATTCTCACGCACTTGTCGATAACGTGACTTCGCCTCGAGCTCTGGACCGTTTGACTCCACGGCGGACACGCTTGCTTCCAGCAGTCAAAGGGACCTGCTCCTACGCAAATGTTCTCACCGACAGCAGCCACCGCCAACACTCGGCCAGACAGGAAACAGTAGTATCTACTATCAAAGGTCTGTCAGGGAGGCACGTAAACTAGGAAGTATAGTAGATAAGGTAGCATATGCTGTATCAAGTGCAGCCAGATAGCGTTATCAATTACAGTAATAAAACAGTTTTGCGTTTGCAAGGAACCGTACACAAAGAAGCAAGGTATGGTATTCTGTCCTGACGCTGGTCCGAGGAACGGTACTGGGCCATACACGGAGGTAGAGAAGCCGGTTCCTTTCCTCCGTATGTCTATGTGTTTAATGTGTGCACATACATGAGTACAGATGATTGCTCTACCGACAGTGATGACTTCCATTAAGAACAATGTTTTGTTTGTGTTGTGTTGAAGTTGAAAGAAGGGAGACTCTACCGAAAGACATTTCGCCAAATTCAGTATCCCCAGGTGGAGGACGAAACATCAACAGCAGAGATGAAACGGATATCCGGCAACTATCCGGTATCCGGCCTATCCGGCGAATATTTATTATCCGGCCGTATACCGGATAGTAGGACAATATCCGCGGGTATCGGATTCTCAATAAATAACGAAAATTTCATAAATTCTAAGTGTATATAAAATCTAAACACAAATAAATCAAAATACTGTTTATTATTGTTTTTAACATAAAAAAATTAGTTCTTGTACTATATGAATACCAATTTGTCTGTAATAGGAGGTAATAATCAGTTTTGCTTGTCCTCGTAAACAATGCCAGGTTTGATGGAAGTCTTTCGCTATATACACTACTGCAAGGCGTTGAAAAATAAATTCTAGCAAATTTTGTCAAATTCTGGTACTGTGTCACATTAGCTGACCAACAAATATACGGATCACACTGCCAATCAATTCGAGATGACTTTACAGAAAAGTCAATCTCGCTAGCAATCATATTTTCTCTTGATCGTGATACTGGCTATCTCGTTAAAACAGTTCCAAAACGTGTCGTGAGCTTCGTGAGTCACAGTTGATTTTGTCTCGTCCCTTCTGCTCCTTTTAACAGCCATTGAAGCTGAAATGATACTGATGGAAGATTCCTGACAAGACATTTTTATAGATTACAATAGAATCTTCTTACGAGCTTCAGCAAACCCCAAATAGTTTGTCTTGAATCTTGGCTCTAGGAAGGTCGCAATCAAGTAGTTTGAATCTTCAGTTAAGGAGCCGAAACAACTTTTTAATTCAGTTTTCAAAAAGGTTCTCTTGTATGGTAGGTCAGGTGTTCTTGGTGCTTTCTCATCGTTATCTAAATATTTTTTTAGTGCAGACCTTGTGATATTACTTCGGAATTGCAGTAGTCACCAGACATTGTTATTTCTTCGATTGGCTTCAATAGCCTAACTCAATTTACCATCAAACACCACCGTTGACTCGCCAAATTAGTGTGCGATCAACCACATTTAGCAATATAGCCCTTTTTTGTTCCAACAGGAACTCTATCGTATAAAAGTTAGAATTCCATATCTGACACTAGCTGGCGGTCGGGTAAACTTTTCTTCTTGAATCGTCAGCAATTTTTCGTGAGCTAAGCTCGAACTATTAAAGTGCGTAACGAAAATTCTTGCAGAAGCATACTCAGCCATGCGTACACCCTTCACCATGTTGGCACAACTGAGTAAAAATATTTTGTTTTGGTCAATAGCCCAACGATTTGCGATCCTTTTAAGTTCCCTTGCTATAATTTCTCCAGGGTAAGAACCAAGGATAGTCAATTACTTTTGTTTCAATGTTGAAGACGACCTTGTCCCGGTGATGGCTAAAGGCAGTATGGGCACGATGGCGGCTGTAGCTTCCCTCATTTCATGAAAGTTTACTGGATGATTCATTTTCAAATGGTTTGTCATAGAAAAAGGAAATGATTCGCGTCAAAACGTGCCTCACGAAAAGTATTTCAAAGTCGAAAACTTATTGTTAGTATTTATATCATAATGTTCCCAAATAGGCGATCTTTTCTTTACTGACGACATTTTTATTTTTCTTGACCTCAAATAACAACATTCAGCCGGATATTCGGCTGCCGAATATCCGGCTTGTAGGATAGCAGGATAACCGGTATCCGGTACCCGGCCGAACAACTATCCGTTTCATCTCTAATCAACAGTGTCGTATGTCCTCGCTCCATGCGCACTGCGGAGAGGTTTAGTATTCAACGCAGGACTTTGGAGAATCTAGAGATTGGGAAGTGTGCAGAAGCATTCTGCTGGCCATATCCCGAAAGCTGAAAACTTCTTCAACCATCTGAACTCGATCCATCTAACCACTTGACACGCTTCGTACACCTTCATCATGTCTTAACGACCAAACTCAACATTGTGTGTAATGGACGTATAACTAATTCGTAAGTACAATCGTCGAAGCCGAAGGCATGGATTCTGAACAAACAAAGTCTGCCCTGCAGAATCCAGCGGTAATTAAACACTTTACAGTGTGAAATTTAATTGTATATTTTTGATGGACTAATTAATAGGTTTCATAAATGTATGCATGTAATGAGACTGTTACCAGAAGAAAATCTGTACATTTAAAATAGTTTTGAAAATGACGCGTTTGGGGCACTGTTAATGTCCTTTAGAAAAGGAATCAATTGTTTTTGAAAATTGTACACTCCTGGAAATTGAAATAAGAACACCGTGAATTCATTGTCCCAGGAATGGGAAACTTTATATACACATTCCTGGGGTCAGATACAACACATGATCACACAGACAGAACCATAGGCACATAGACACAGGCAACAGAGCATGCACAATGTCGGCACTAGTACCGTGTATATTCTCCTTTCGCAGCAATGCAGGCTGCAATTCTCCCATGGAGACGATCGTAGAGGTGCTGGATGTAGTCCTGTGGAACAGCATGCCAAGCCATTTCCACCTGGCGCCTCAGCTGGACCAGCGTTCGTGCTGGACGTGCATACCGCGTGAGACGACGTTTCATCCAGTCCCAAACATTCTCAATGGGGGACAGATCCGGAGATCTCGCTGGCCAGGGTAGTTGACTTACACCTTCTAGAGCACGTTGGGTGGCACGGGATACATGTGGACGTGCATTGTCCTGTTGGAACAGCATGTTCCTTGCCGGTCTAGGAATGGTAGAACGATGGGTTCGATGACGGTTTGAATGTACCGTGCACTGTTCAGTGTCCCTTCGACGATCACCAGAGGTGTACGGCCAGTGTAGGAGATCGCTTCCCACACCATGATGCCGGGTGTTGGCCCTGTTTGCCTCGGTCGTATGCAGTCCTGATTGTGGCGCTCACCTGCACGGCGCCAAACACGCATACGACCATCATTGGCACCAAGGCAGAAGCGACTCTCATCACTGAAGACGACACGTCTCCATTCGTCCCTCCATACACGCCTGTCGCGACACCACTGGAGGCGGGTTGCACGATGTTGGGGTGTGAGTGGAAGACGACCTAACGGTGCGCGGGACCGTAGCCCAGCTTCATGGAGACGGTTGCGAATGGTCCTCTCTGATACCCCAGGAGCAACAGTGTCCCTAATTTGCCGGGAAGTGGCGGTGCGGTCCCCTACGGCACTGCGTAGGATGCGACGGTCTTGGCGTGCGTTCGTGTGTCGCTGCTGTCCGGACCCAGGTCGACGGGCACGTGCACCTTCCGCCGACCACTGGCGACAACATCGATGTACTGTGGAGACCTCGCGCCCCACATGTTGAACAATTCGGCGGTACGTCCACCCGGCCTCCCGCATGCCCACTATACGCCCTCGCTCAAAGTCCGTCAACTGCACATACGGTTCACGTACACGCTGTCGCGGCATGCTACCAGTGTTAAAGACTGAGATGGAGCTCCGTATGCCACGGCAAACTGGCTGACACTGACTGCGGCGGTGCCCAACCGCTGCGCAGCTAGCGCCCTTCGACGGCCAACACTGCTGTTCCTGGTGTGTCCGCTGTGCCGTGCGTTTGATCATTGCTTGTACAGCCCTCTCGTAGTGTCCGGAGCAAGTATGGTGGGTCTTACACACCGGCGTCAATGTGTTCTTATTTCAATTTCCAGGAGTGTATTTGCCTGTCTGTTTCTTCGTCTGCCTGTGGATATGCACAAAAATTATTCTTCGCATTTTGAATAATGTACAGCTTTTGGTCTTAGGGGTAAAACAGGGTTTATTTCTTTTCGATGTGAAGTCTTAAAGCTGAGAAATTTGGGATAAAAGTGTCCGCAAGCTAGCATCAATTTTTCGATGAATGCGATTCACGCAAAAACTACTGGTCGAATTAACTTAATTCCCGTAATCGGAAAGCTTATTCTGATTTGAGGGCATGTACGGGAATTAATTACGCTTCTTTTCTCGCTGGCGACGTGTTGACTGTGATATGATCGGTTTAATCTTTACATTAACAGACCACGGAAATAGCGTTAATGTAATTCTAGTTTATGGCAAATTTGTTGTTTGTAAGAATTTTCGTTAGAAATTTTGATATTTCGGAAATGTTTCAGTACAATTTTAAATCAACAATTTGCTGTACTTTCTAAAGAACAAACTATTTAACTGTACAGGTAATACATAATAATGAAATTACCCACATTGTCATTGTATTATAACAAAGAACCTCCAATATATCATCTAACATAACTATAATTAACTTGCAGTTTTATTAACTATAACTCAGTTTTATTAGGACGTCTTTCATAGTTGGGTGTATTTTTTCCATCCGTCTGACTAACGCAACGTCGCAACATAATCAACGCTAGAGGGTTATACGACCGCCCGCTTCTCACTCTTTAATTGGAAATGGCGGCAAGGTCCAAACAAAGGCGAAATTCAATTTGCCTTAGAGGCAAAAGGTGTTTTATAGAGGAGAAAAATTATTTCGCTCTGTGCATAACAACGATTGCGGGTTAAAAGGAGAACCATGCTAACAGAGATGAAAGAATCTCGAAAGAGTTATTAACAACCTGCCTGGATTCTTTCGCCAACTATTCACAGACCGCGTTTGGCAGTATAGGGGCTAGCCTAGCACACTGGCCTCATATTGCAAGGGTCGCTGGTTGGGTTTAATTAACTAACTATTGTTGTCATCCTGAGTTGTCCTCGATGAATCATTAAACTATCGGAATTAAACCGTACACGTTAAGAAAACAACAACAATGGCCAAATGCCATTTTAATAAATAAAAATATTTGCAGTTTTCGTTGCCGGTTGTAAAAAAAGAGGATGCCCATGCACACCCGTCCCTTGTAAATTATTTCAAACTCAGCGCCATGCTACCTGTTGGAAACATGGTATCACTCCTTCCAGAAGCCATATAGATCTGCCTGTGATTTTCTTGTTGAGAAACACAAGTAAACTCAGCTTTTAAGCGAGGTTTGTTACATGTTTGCGAACATTAAACAAACAGTAGATTAGTGAGAGAAAAAAAGGTACTTAGATACGTTTCTTTGACTAAGGTGTCTAGAAAGAGCCTAGTGAACTCGCTATTTACAAGGGAAATATGTAACATCCATAGGCGTTTTCCATTAATTGAAAAGTTGGGGAAAGATAATACCGGCTTCTGTCATAACGCATAAAAACAATAATGGTTATTAATACTACATGCCGAGCATTAACCAAAAGTCGGAAACATGGCGTAACGTTTATCAGCTGCAATTGATTGCAACTATTCATTAAGAAAAATGTAAAAAAAATAAAATATTAATAATAATTCCGGGAACATAAAGAAGGGCACATGTTAACTGGTCGAGCAATAGCCAACACATGGATAAAACTTCAAATGCAGTTTGGTGAATATATTTAAAATCTCCGACAGTTTTATAAATATTACTAGCTGTTTTCCGCTACTTTGTACTCGTGGATTTATAATTTTATTGGTAGAATTGGATATAGAAAGAAGTATGTTACGTAAAGGTGCCCCAAAAAAACATGGAGTCAGAATAATATGACGGAGAATCCATTATCGAGTATGTTTCATAAAGAGAACCAATTTGCAATATGTTTAAGAATAGCTAAAAACTGAGGGCATCTTGACTTTCATCTTGGTCTTGTCTTCCTTCT
The DNA here is from genome assembly GCA_031002005.1 of Vandiemenella viatica. Taxonomy (NCBI): domain Eukaryota; kingdom Metazoa; phylum Arthropoda; class Insecta; order Orthoptera; family Morabidae; genus Vandiemenella; species Vandiemenella viatica. The sequence continues at coordinate 325,937,209 of JARYHS010013630.1, read as the reverse complement.
TCAGCATGGGCATCAGATTCTATCTATCTAATAACTTTAGCTGCTCGCACTCTGTTAGGGCTATGCCTTAGGGAGCGTCCATAAACCACGTAGCTCCATTTTGGTCTCCCCACACGTAGGCCGACGTGGCATATGTTTCTACCCCCCCCCCCACAATATTTTCAAAAACATAGCTGCACTAAAGTTTTGAAATTGCTTCAACTATTTATAGTACCCCTGTAGTTGCTCAACAGCTAGAATTAGAAATAGACTACATTAGTGTAAGGACTTTAAGGTAAGCAGTGATGCAAATTTACTGAAAATTAAATTAAAATATTATAACGCATATCTATTGTTATTTTTATTTTGGCTTTGTTGTCCCACATTCTGCTCAACAAACCTCCCATTAGTAACAGTTCTGGCGCAATCACCTCAATGGCTGCCTGTTTTTCTAGGGGGATGCATTTTGTTTATACATGACAATGTGAACAGGGTTAATGGTGGAACATAAGTCTCGCGATTTATCTGTTGGTGGTGCAAGCTGATGTGATTATTACTTTGTTTGTAAAAGTTATAGTTTTAGCGAAAATTGATGGAGGGTTCGCTGAGAGCATTACGAAAAAATCATACGTAATTAGGATGTTCCATACTCCAGGCCTGAGATTTGCATTTGTGACCTTTATACGTAGAATCGAAGTAATCATGAAAAGAGACTATTATATTTTCGTTCATTTAAATAGGAAATTGATGTGCATGTAGGCGCGATGGGGTTCGACGACTTCAATCAGCGTACCAGCCGTCTTACGTTTAGTAAGAGCTTTGTCTCATTCACGTAGACGAATTTTGAAGATTTTCTCCGCTTTCCGCCTTAAACAATACACTTTACACTAGTGCAATGAAACACATTTCCTTAAAGCCTACACGGTTTGCAGACTAATAGTAGAACTTCGTCATTCAAGGATAATGTATTTTTTTTTTTTTTTTACTTGACAGGCATCACAGCTCTCAGGCATTTCTCCGGCTGGGAACAAAGTGCACGGCTGTGCACCAGTCATTGGATTATTGCAAGCCACACCGGATCGAGCCATATTAGGGCATGGAAGTTACCCGATCATGACGTCATCAAGTGAGCAGGGCCAACTTAACCGACCCTCCACGCGCTTTCCCCTCCGCTCCCGGTTGGTAGTCCTATATAATAGACTACCTACCGTGCGACAGACTTCAGTGATGTTAAGCGAGGCTTGACAATGGAAGCGAAACAAGATTCCGAAACGTCGCCAGACGATTCCATTTTGACGTGATATGAAACCCAAGAATTTTTTATTCAATTTAAAAAGTATCCCTTTCTCCCCTTTGTTTACGTGTAGGCCATGCCTAGTAATACACCAACTACCAATCGTGTCCACTGGCACAACCCCAAAGACGGAACTAATGCCTTTCTCAATTAGCACCTCCATTTCCACGTTTACTGCCTCAATACGTGGTTCAATTGGGGCCGGTCATGGTTGGCTTAGGACCTCCACGAGCTCAACCCTGGTACGCTGCGTCTGCTTTACCACTGTCCTCAGGTCACTCTCTATCAGCACCTTTCCCCGCATCTTCCACTACCCCTACTCTATTCTCCCAAGTGAAACTCCTCTATTAACCGAGTTAATGTTGCACTAAGGGGGCGTCCATTAATTACGTGCAGTGAAATAGGAAGGGGGCGGGGGTTTCGGCGAAATCTCACCAAGGGGGGAGGGGGGAAGTGTTGACGGATATCTCACGTAATCTTTTTAATTAAGGTCTAAAATCGACACCGATACCGACGTTTTAGGGGGGTGTCCCCACCCTAGGATGCAGGAGAAACTGAATAATAATAATAAAAAAAAGATCCCAGAAAACTACGAGGTCGGTCAGCAGGGGGGGGGGGCAGATTTCACCAAATCACGGAGGAAGGGGGAGGGAATCTGGAATTGCGGAAAAACGCCTCTAGTGATTAATGGACGCCTCTTAAGATTGAAAAAACTTGTGACCTGGTAGCCTGTGCCTAATTGATCCTGCAGAAGAGAGCCAGCACTTCTGCCATGTATAGTATAACAGACTATCCAGAGAATAATTACTCTTAGGAAAAAATCGGTTGTTATCGAGACCAGAAAAAAAAAAAAACAACAAGGGAGTTTGGCTGGCGAGCGACTAGACAAGGTTAGTTAGCATTTTGGCGATGTGTTGAAATAAAAGTTACTGTTTGCTAATGACCTGAGTGATTCTTCGGTTTTGTTTAGAAATGAAATAAGGCGAAATAAACGTCAAGTGAATAAAAAGAAATACTATTATTATTCGCCACAAGAACTTAAAAAAATATAATTCTGCGCTCTTGACGATATATCAATCTATATATATTACTTATAAAACAAGAAGGAGTTAATAAAATATAACATCGGTGACATAAAGAATAATATACGACACATGGTTATTACCTAGCTCAATATGTCATCGTTGAGCTGGCCATAATAAGACCGCTTCAATACCTGTTATTAATAAATAATCTTGGAGATAACGTTAACAGCCGCTTAAGATTGTTTGCCGATGATGCAGTTGAATATAGGGAATTAAAGGATTCTTTAGAGATTCAACGTGACCCAGAAATGGCAGCTTAAATTAAATCACAATAAGTGCAGAATAATATGCATAACGAACAGGTATACTTTCCCATGAATACAAATTAGGCCGTTTAATTTTTGGGAACGTAGAATCGTAAAAGCTCGTAAGTGCAACAGTACAAAGCAACATGAAATTCGATCAACACATAAATCGATTATTCGAAGTGTTAATTCTGGACTACGATTTGTAGATCGAATTTTGAAGAATTTTAATGTGTCTATAAAGGTAATAGCACATAAAACTTTTTTGCGTCCTTGTCTGGAGTATTTTTGTGTTGTATGTAATCTGTATCAAAAGGGACTAAATAAAAATATTGGTAACTTGCAGAGAAAAGCCGTGCTTGCTAAGACCTTACGTAAGTGTTCAGAATCAATATGGAAACCGGGCTGGAATTCTCTACTTCCGCATAAATTTTCTGGGTAACGTGGGAACAACTTCTGTCAATTATGAATGTAGTGAAATATTTCTCCCTCCAACGTATGTGGATCGCAATAATAGATCAGATAAAATCAAGAAAATAAGATGCCGTACTGATGTCTCTATGAAATTTTTTTTTTTTTTTTTTTTTTTTTTTACGTCTTGCTGTCAGAGAGCGTGATTTATCACAGACACAAAATTTTCTGTAACTTTGTGAAAATTTGAAATCCTCTTCAGACTTTTGTATTTTATTTGATACATATAAACAAGATGAGTTCACCAATACCTCATCCTACTGGACTAAACCATATAATGAAAACTGTCCTTAAGCATAAGGTGTTTACAGAAACCTTTTTTTTTTTTTTTTTTTTTTTTTTTTTTAACAGTTTAACGTCCCTTTTTAACAACGTGGTCTTTAGAGACGGGAAAGGATGGGGGCAAGGAATGGGAAGGAATTCGGCCATGGCCTTTTGAAGGAAGCATCCCGGCATTCACCTGGAGTGATTTGAGGAAACCATGGAAAACCCAAATCTGGATGCCCGGACGGGGATTCGAACCGCCGTCCTTCCGAATGCGAGGCCAGAACGCTATCCGTTACACCACCACGCTCGGTGTTTACAGAAACCACATTAACTGTGGCATACTAAGCGAAGTCATGGGCATCGGAGGGTGATGTGGCTATATCACACCTCGCGCTATGAAGATACATCTCATAACTTTATAAAACTGCTGTTGTTTTTATTCTATTCTATTTATTTTCTAAAGTGCACGCATTTAATTTCTCATGGAATTTCGTTACAGGTGTCACGCTCGCCAAATGTCATTCTTTATTCTGAACCGAAATGTTAGTCGAGTTTACGTCAGAATAATCCATGGACGGCAGTTACTACCTTTTGATGCCAAAATTGTAGTGATATCGTCTTGGGCTATTGCGGCCTTAAAGAAGCCATACTGGTTGGATATTTAGTATAACCGCAAACAAAAGAAATTGAGGAGCTGGTTATATTTCTGTTACTGAACAGAATAGCAATGACAAGCGTCCAGTGGTGGTGTTGGTGTTGGTGAGCACAGCCGGGCGGAGAGGAATTCCATCAGGCTGTATGGCGAGATGGCTCGGCCTACCGCCCTCTCTCAAAGCTGGTAAATCCACCACGAGAGGCAGAAGTAGCGAACAGGCTTTCGCCACAAAGCCGTCCTCTTCTTCCGCGTGAATCTCTGTGGAGATTTTCTAAGGTCTTAAAAAAATATGAAATCTTCGGAAAAGTGCCACGAAATGAAATTATAACAGATTTCAACACATCGGCTGCTTCCCATAATCTTCAGATTAATTCTATAATTCTTAATATTCCGAAATTCATAAGCGCGTTTGTGTATTTAAGAAATATGATATAAACTTTGCCTCTCTAAATTCTCTAATAGACAAAACTATTGATTACTGATAATTTTTAAAAAAAAATCAGTTCGTGTAAGGCACTGCTACATCGGATTAACGTCAGGAAATAACTTCTTTTTTTGGAATTTATGCATAATTCCTCACTGCGATCAAATGTTAGAATGTGGTAAAAGTGCGAATATACCTTGTAATGTCCTCCTTTTTAGAAAATTTAGAACTATCCCTGCTTTATTTACAGATGCTTTGTAGTAAGCAAACTGGATATATGCATTTTGTAAATAACAAAGTTACTAGCGAGGCTGGTGAGCGGTAACGCTCGGGCCTCGCATGCAGAAGGACGCGGGCTCAAATTCCCGTCCGGCCATCCACAATTCGGTTTCTCGTAGTTTCCCCAAATCACTTCATATGAATGCCGCAATAGTTCCTTCATAAGGCCATTGTAGAATTTCTCCCCGTTCATTGCACTCAGTGTTTTTTCGCCTCTAATGATTTAGACGACAAAAAGGCATCAAAATCAACCAAAATCTCATTTTCATTTGGAACATATTAAAATGCCTTTACAAGAAAAAAGAAGCTTCATCATTTAATTATTAGAAGAGTGTCTCCATGTCACAGCTGCAAAGCGCAGCTTATTGTATACTTATATGATTTTCTATTCCTTTTTGTAAAATTGTTTTTTCCTTTTGTCTAATTAACTTAATTAGGTTTAAGCAGTCTAACTGTCGATCAGCCACCTAAGATAGTCATAAGTAGGTGGTTATGGGAATGGTTGTAAATTAATTTAAATCGACGCTAATGTTTTTATATGTTTAAGCGGATGTCTGGTTTACCTAAAATAAAAAGAAAGGAAGCGAAGACTTATAAACATCCTGACCATTGTCTAGTATGTCACTAAAACTTATAAATCGAGTTGGAATTACTTAAATTAATTTGTATTTTATTGGATAAGTAGTCACTTTGAAATTTGTTCTTGAGACAGTTAAGGACCTTAATCCGTCATTAGGGATGCGCAAGAGCAATTTACCCGGCACTGCCACTCCAGCAAGGGGAGCGTCCATAAACCACTTAGTTCTATTTGGCCTCCTGTGAACCCCCCCCCCCCCCCCCTTATCCCCAACGTAGACCGACGTGTCTTTTGCCTCTACCCCACGTACCACGTAGCTTTTTTCTCTTTTGATTCCAAAAGACATTTTGTACTGTTTTCTCTTGTCAGACTATTGTAAATTACATACGGAGATAATTAAATGAAAGAAACAAATATTCACATGCTGTTGTGTGTTCTGTACCTCATTTTAATTGTGAAAAATTATGTGAATGGAAAGCTACGTGAGATAGCTTGGAAACCCCTCCCCCACGTAGCGCAGAGTAGCTTTCCAGCCAACCCCTCCCCCCTCTCTAGACCGAGCCACGTAGTTTATGGACGCTCCCTAGTCAATCTAATAGCTAGAACTGTACGTCAGGGGCCCAGCGTGGTGGGTGGGCGGTTAACGTTCTGTCCTCACATTAGGTAGAACGGCGGTTCGAATCCACGTAGAGGCATCCAGATTTTGGGTTTTCATTGTTTCGCTAAATCATTCCAGGCAAATGCCGGGATGTTTCTTTCTTAAGGCCATAGCCAAATTCCTTCCCGTTCCTTGCCCCCAGTTCCATCCCGCCTCTAATGACTTCGACGTCGACGACGGGTAAAGCGGTAAATAAAAAAAAATTTACTTCAGGACCGCTAATTAATTATGTAAAAGATGAAGAAAAATTAATAATCGTGACTGACTGGAACGTTATAATAGGAGCAGAAAATTTCGCAGAATGGTTTAGTGAATTTCAGCATGGTAGAAACTAAATAAATAGATTCAGTACGGTAAGAATATTTCGGAAAATACAAAATACTCTTAGCAAACACATTCTTTAAAATCGTACAAAAAACTTAAAACTTACATCTTTAAATATATCAGTTAGGTTAATCCATGGTTAAATAGAAACCGGTAAATATTTTCAAACTGTAAAGCATATACGGGGAAGGATCAATATTATGAACAAAATACAAAGTAATTGTTTGTTCGTTGTAGTTTTTGATTAATTTAGTAGTACTAGCTTTACTGCATTTCATTAAAAGATCTAACTTACGTTTTCCAATACCATCTCAAAAATTACAAATTAAAGAAAAGACATCATTTTCTTTCTGGATATTACTTTTGTTTTGTTAATATGTTGCTTTGATCAATTAATTCTGCTTTGAAATAGAAATTTACGTGTTAAAGTAGTAATTTATTGTTCATTATCATTTTTGATAATTTTATTATAGGTTTATTTTAGTTTCTCAAAGGAAATTAATGTTTCGGTGCATATTACTACACTTTATAAGTTAGGTTGATTTACTAACATATGCAAACATATTAAACGATTAGAGTAAGGAGTGAACCTTAAATGTTTGAACGAGCTACAAAACTATATAAAAGAAAACAGTATCTTAATTACGGTTTAATTAAAAACAACAACCAATATCTACTTTAATAAGCTATTAAATTTATGTTATTTCATATTTTTAGAACTACAACCTGTCAACAGACAGTATTACAGGTATTTTTCTTAATTTAGTAATTTATGTTCAAGAAACGTACACATAATATATTTTTTTATTTTCATCTCCACAATATAACAACATAATTATATGTCTGTTTACAAATAAGCAGAAACTCAGTAAATACTGCTTCAAAAAATGTTAATGTTAAAAACTGATTTATACTTCATGTTCCGCAAATATTGTTTATCAAGTGCATCCATTTTTGCATTTTTAAACTGAACACACTATTGAATATGTCACGACGTGTTTGCTTTGATTAGGCTACTTAAAAGCAGTGTAAGCGATTTATGTAAGACGTGAAGAATAAACATGGCAATACCATCTACGAAGTAGGAATCTCTTTGGTGTTGGCGAAGTGTGAATTGATAATAACAATTTTCAAAGAAACTATTCGTTTTGCGGGATAAAAACTATCCTATTTTACTATTCAGACTATATACTAACATCGAACCAAATTTCTTTTAAATCTGTTGATCAATTAAGGCGTGATAGAGGCAGACTGTCTAAACATCCAAACTCCTAGATATCCAATACTTTCTCATTTAAAATTAAGATAAGACGTCAGTTACTGTAAGTTGTTAGGATAAACCTTGTATCATTAATCACAGTTAAAATGTTAACTTTGATTATATATGTCAATTACTATGTCTCTTAATTAGTCGTTAAATAAAAACATTTGATTATTATTTTGAATGATTTACTTACATTGTAAATATTACAAAGTAATCAAAATAAAATATGGCAGGCAGGATTGGTGGTGCTTGCAGGTCCCTGATATAGGAGAGCATGTTTGTTTTCCTCTAGGTCTATAAACTTCGATAACCTGTTCCACAAAGCACTCGCATGTATTTGAAGACGTAACTTAAGAAACGAACAGTGCGCAGTGCTATACGATAGTGCAAATTATCGGTATTAACTTGTTGGACTTGATACTATAACTAGTTGCTTTGTACCATAGCAAACTGAGTACTACGAAATCACATCGTTAAATTTGTAGTATATTTCTTGTTATACGTACATGGTGGTCTAATTTATATTGAATGTCCACGTACAAATGGATTTGGTATCTCCTGCAAACATGAATTACCTCTCTTATTACCAGAGAATGTTTGATGTTGCTGCTGATTCGTTGTCGCTGGCTGGTCCGCTGGACCTGAATACCGAATCGATGTGAGGCGGGACCGTAGGTCGGCCCAATAGATCCCCCGCCCGCCCTTCAGTGTGGAGAAGGACCCGTCCCACCTCCGCCCTTGCATCGCGCGGTCAGATGAAGCATGCGGCAACTGCTTTCACACCATACTTTTATTACTTCACATAGTCAATGAAGATATAAGAGTTTTGTTTTGCTTATGTTATGGAAATCAAATCGTAAGACATTTATGGTGAATACATACAATGCCAGTAAGAAATAGTTCTGAAGGGTTTACATTCTTTCGCCCACATGGTGATGATTTCACCACCAGTGTCACTTTGCACAAAACTATTGTACCTAATTTGATGTTATTTGAAGAAACTCCATGTGAGACAAGTAATGTGACTTCATATTAGACTGAGACACGAATACGTGGGCAGAAGTGAGATCATCAATAGTCTGTTCTTTTTCTTTCACCGTTATCTGTATGAACACTGCAACAATTCCTATTAAGTTCAGATACTATTCTACTATTGTGCAGAGTTCTGTACTAGATGATACCACAGTAAAGAATCGGAATTGTTGATCCAATGATGGCAGAAAAAGATTCCATAACGCTAGCAAGCTAAACTCTGTATCAACTTGTTGCTTTGTACGCACTACCTGACTGCCAGCCTAGTTGCCTGCTAAATTCGTCGCACTGTGCTCAGATCGTGTTATCAGTGAATTTGTCGTCTGCACAAGCCCTGGATGGCATTAATAGTTGTCACATGAGTGGGAAAGAAGTTTTGATCACTCCAAGCTAGATACTGCGGCTATTTATGTCAGTAAGCAATGTATTAAATCGAACTGCGCTGTCGCCTATTGTGGAAATAGTCCAATACTAGCTTATCTGTTAACGGGAACCAAGGAAATAGGCTCTTTGTCCTGCGGCCTTTCACCTTATGATGATATTCTTCGTCATAATAATGATGATATTATATTCTTCGTACATTCAGTGTACCCAACTTAATATAATCTTTCTGTTTCTACTATTTGCATTTGCAAAAACTTTATCTCTTACTTGCACTTTAAATTTCTTTTCTTGATCCTACCTTTCGGCGGCTTCCCAAAGATTATAGGCTTTTTAATTAGCAAGTTAAATAATTCGCATTGTGTCCTATCACGGTCACCACATATAATAATACTCTTCGTTGATCAGTCATAATAAATTCTTGTCCTGTCGCTGTCGTCACATATAATGGTATTCTTCGTAATTCAGATTATCCAAATTAAAAACGTAAAAATCACCTCATAACCAAAATAATAATAATAATCTTCCTGTTTCTTTAATTTGCCTATTTCCTGTTGTAATAAGATAAAGCAGTTAATTCATTCCAGTTTGATTCAAGTTAAATAAGTTACTTTCCTTCATATCAGTTCACGTAGCTATTCAATCACATTACACTCCAACAAAACAAAGTAAATACTTCCTTTCATTCTTGTATTCATAATTCAACGTAAATCTCTTTTACAGTGCACTTCATAAGTTGACAGTGTTCAGAAAAAGCTACATACTTACTAGTTCCTCATACTGTTCTTCTGATTAACCACAAACTGGGGCGATCCGCACCATACAGACATATATATATATATATTATTTATATATATATATTTTCACCAACCATTCCACACGTTTCAGAGATATTCTCTCTCTCTCTCTCGTGCAAGCCCACAGCGTACCAATCGAACAACCAGATACTTTTTCTCTATTATGCAAAAATAGTTCGTACTACATCTTAATAAAATTGAAACAACAAAACATATGAACACAGCATACATTACAAAAAGAAAAATAATAAAGAAACAAAAACTAAGTGTGAAGGAACTATGTTTCCTTATAACCTGCCTCCCGCAGGGCCTACTTTTCCGAAAGAGACTATGAGGCCGCTAAGTGTGATGTCCCCATCCCAGAGACATATCACCATCAAAAGTGTCGTATGCCTTCACTCCGACCACATTGGTGAAATGTTTGAGATTTAAATCAGAACTTTGGCCGAGTAAAAAAGTTGTGTACATTTTTTCCACCGCCGAGACTCGGTACAGCTGACCTCGTGTCAGGAAGCGTGGTGTCGGGGGATTCTACGATAACCGTGGCGCCACAATTTGATTATGGATTCTTATGTAACTCGACGAGTAAAATTGAAAGTAAGGAATAATTTTTGTTTGTTTGTTTTGATTTCTCGCCTAGTTCTCGATGTTGTTGTTGTTGTTGTTGTTGTTGTTGTTGTTGTTGTTGTTATTGTTGCTTTAGAGTGCGTCGACATCGGGGTCATTAGCGCTTAGTTCTCGAGATATTGTATCTCAAAATTGACGTGGTTAGGTTGAAATGCGGCCTTGATCAGGAGAAAAATTTCATCACAGCCAAATTTGACGATGAATTCGGATGTAACTCGACGAGACAAATCGAAAATTAAGAATAAACTTTTTTGATATCTCACTTAGTTCTCGAGTTATTGTATCTCAAAAGTGAGGTCCGGACTGGACCACAAAAAAAAAAAAAAAAAAAAAAAAAAAAAAAAAAAAAAAAAAAAAAACCACACACACAATATCTACAAGGTGGAAATGCACAAAAGGTGTTTTATTTTCTTCTTGTTGTTGTTGGGTTGAAATACGGCCTTGACCAGAAGAAACTTCACCAAAAGTACAAGGAAATACACCTACAACTGATTTTTGACATGCTATATCTCGAAATTCAAGCGAGATATCAAAAGCTTTTATTCTTTATTTTCCATTTATTTTGTCGAGTTGTTAGATTGTGGTGTCACATTATTGATAGAACTGCCTGGTGTCGCGACGACCTGAGCTGATTGAGTTGCATATCGACCCGAGAGGACCGAGAGTGTTTCGAAGCCGTTTAATTTTAGTGCGAACGGACGGAACTGTTAAAAGGTGGGAGGAACGATTCAATTTAGGAAATGTTAAATCTCAGGTTAAAGTATCACCGCCCTCTACGATTATGCGACCTCTGTTCAGATAAGGTAGAGACTGCGAGAGTAACAGCGGGAGCTAACGCAACAAGTCGTACACAATTCTTAAGAACGATAACTACTGCTGCAGGGAGAGTTGGGCATTTATTTAAAAAATCTTTAACTATTTTCCAAAATTCTAATTACTAAAAAAAAACCTGCGTTCTTCGGGAGTATCAGCCTCGTTTTACGTTTAACCGGAATTTTCGTTCGTTACTCCTGGAGCATCTACATTAATTCGCTCTTTTGCCGTGATCGCCATCAAGTCAGCAAGTTTGCTCTGTTTTTACTTGCTGTACTGTACCTATTATGTAACTGCCATCCTAGTTGTCTGTTAAATTCGTCGCACTGTACCAAGAGTCGTGTTATCAATCCTTTAGTTACCTCCCCTAGCCCTGGGCGGTATTAATAGTTTTCACACGCACCTAAAAGATGAGTTGACCGCTCTAGGTAGGGTGCTGCGCTTATTTGCGTTTTGATCTGTATTTGCATTTGACGTCTAAACAATTTCCATTACAAACAGGCACTTCAGCATAATTAACAGATTAGTTTTGTGCATCCATTTATGAAAATTTATCGAAATAATTTAATTGAAGTGCGACTCCTAAAACACACACACAAAAATTAAACTGGCCTTTGGGAAAAGTAGTAAAGAAAGTTTATATATAGATTTTACCGAGCGTGGTGGTGTAACGGATAGCGTTCTGGCCTCGCATTCGGGAGGACGGTGGTTCGAATCCCCGTCCGGGCATCCAGATTTGGGTTTTCCATAGTTTCCCAAATCACTCCAGGCAAATGCCGGGATGCTTCCTTAAAAAAGGCCATGGCCGAATTCCTTACCATTCCTTGCCCCCATCCTTTCCCGTCTCTAATGACCTCGCTGTTGAGAGACGTAAAGCAGTTAAAATATATATATATATATATATATATATATATATATATAGATTATGATGTTGTTACAACTTCTTTTACAAATACCTGAAACAGTAATTACCAAACAATTTATTTTCTTCGATGGTTTTGCGATGCGTGTTGGAATTGTTTGTAGTTTTCTTAAATTAATTCACTATTTCCCAGATTCCATTCCTGATTCCACAGCTTGTGTGATGGCGCCTGAACCAGTAATATAGGCACCAGTCCAATCCCCTCACGTATTAAGCTGGGCGAATGCTGAGTTCTCGCTCAACAATACAATGTTTCACAAACGCAGTATGACGAAGCACTTCAATGCTACGCTCATTAACCTCCCTTAATAAGAGTTCGCTCTTAATGACCTCAGACATCGACAGGACGCCTCAGTGTAAAAAATATCCGTTCGACAATATTTGATTTTTTTCGTAGCTATGAAGATTGTTTTTGATATCCGTGTTAAGTATGATAATTTTTACAATTCTATCCTGCAGAAAAAAAAGTATGTATGATATGTTTTGTTACTTCAAAAATAGAATAGCTTTCTTGTTCGTCCTAATTATTTGTTACTTTTCTTGCCGTTTGATGAAATTTGTTCCAGTTTGTTTGATAACTGAGGAAATTCAGTAGGTAGAGAAAAAATTCACCCCATTCATCACCGGTGGGACCTTAATTGGACGGTGCCGCGCAAATTCACGTTTTAAATAGCATGAAGGCAAAACGGAGTTACAAGTTCGTAGCTCAACAGTTTTTGTAACTCTTTGAGCTTAAAACAAACGTTAAAATCAATAAGTTTATTCTGCCATTGCATGAACTGCTCGGTGCGCAGCTTCAGACATATTCTGAGTTACTATAACCGTTACTCAGATATTTTCCTTTAATGGCAATCTATTTTTCATCTGATCAATATGCTACAATTCTGAATTTTGTTTTCCAACGAGCGTGTTTATAATTTTGTAGCTAGTCCTATAGCACACCATTGTGTATGGGGAAAATTAAAGCCACTGATGTCTGTACCAAGCACCCTCACAATTAAAGACCACGTCAATAGAAGCACTGATTATTATCTATTCCCGGAGTACTGTTACAATCACGAGGCTGAGCACCACTCCATTCGATTACTCGCAATTCCCGATACAACATCGACTGATTAAATTATCTACACGATACGCTGGTAATAGTGCACAGAAATTTAACGTCTCCACCAACATCGTATTTAATATTGTGGCATCTTAATCAGTTAAAAGTAGATTCCAAATGACGAATGCTGAAGATCTATTAAAACTAATTGCTGTCCGTGACTTCGTAGACTAGGACTATTAAGTAGAAACAAATGATTTAGTTAAGTTTTTAGCGACCCCCACAACTGTGTGCAATAAAACAGTAATCTGTTCTCTGTAGTTTACTAACAGTGCCTCAGAACCAAGCTACTTAAAAAGATATCTTCAATGTAGAGTTGTTTTTTTTTTTTTTTTTTTTTTTTTTTGATTTACTAATTTTGTAGCGACCGTGTTACCACCAAGGAAAGAGAGAATGCTAGGAAAGGTTGCTGGGAGATACTCAGTATACTCTCTCCTAACATGTAATCTTCACGGGTTCTCCGCCGGGGAGTGTTGTCGACTTCTGTCGCCTGCTTCAGGTGTAGTGTTACCACTATGACAACCAGAGCTGAACAGCTCGTATACTTGGTTGTCTTTCGACAACACTATCCGGTGGAGGACCCGTGAAGATTACATGGCTATAGTATGCCGATAACGTCTTCATTCACAGACTCTCTTCTATTCTGCCACTTGAGTCCGCAATCTCATTCATTCAGTGGAGAGCTCTGTAAATCCTCAGTCTCAATCTCAGCACATGTCAACAGCATCTACTAAAACTAGATGACCCATGCAAAATTTTCGCAAAAAAAAAATAAAAAAATAAAAATCGATTAACATTGATCTAAGTGGTTTGTAGTAGGATGAAAAAATATTCGGCTCATTTGTAGCAATGGTTTATTTGTCAACTGCAATAGGTACGTAACAAAATACTTACAACGTATTAGTAAACAATTAGAAAAAAGTTTTGGAGCCGTAAAACATACATATGACACAAACTCGTGGTAATTTAAATTACCAAACAGAACAATATTTAACAAACAAAAAATGCGAAAAGCTTCTGTATGTAGAAAACACACAAAGTTTGCCGATATGTGTTGCAGCTATCTAGCGGTATTGCGATCATGCCATATCGACGGAAATGAAGCCTAGCGGCTTCACTCTGAATTGTGTCATATGCGTAATCTTAATACTTTTGCTCTTTGCGGGTTGACTTCCAATAAATTTCTTTCTTACTTTATGATTTCACCAAAGCGGAGACCTTAATCATTAAATTAATCCCTCATTCATCAATTTCGATTAGTTATAAACGAAGATATGTGGCTCGTCACAAGACCTTTTAGAAATGATATGTGTCATTACCTATCAGTCATACAGGGTGCTGTATGTCGCCATTCCTCCAGACCAAACATTGCTCTGTACTTTAGAGCACCCCAACGCAGTTCCGACGCAAGTCAGCAACGCTGTAACGCGTAACCTTTAGCAATTACCATCCCCGATAATCAATCACTCGGTATTTAACAGTGTTCCGTCGTGTGACTCGCGGCGTCTCCGGCGTCATGGCTGGCACTGGGGAATTGTCGGCTATAACCCTTGGCTGTGCCGGTCACATATCAACTTAGAAGACCAGCAGTGGAGCTTCCGTCGGCAATTACCACTAGTAACAACCTGTCAGCTCGAGTGGTCGTGGATCAGAGAGGGCTCCTATCCTGTTTATCCCCACTCGGAATCTTCTCCCTGAGTGGTAACAGGCTTGTCTAATGGGAACTCGCTGTGAAGCGGTCATATGTAGTTGTTTTGGAAATGTCGTTGCACCATTACCCACTCATCAGCAATTTACTTGAGGAAACTGCCTCGAAAAACTTCTAAGCTGCTTTGCTTGCTGTTTAATCGTACAATCACTCGAGCTGTGACAATTATATGTGCAGTAATTAATTTTCCCAAGTGTAGATTTCAGAAATTATTATGTGGTATGAAATGATGTGCAAGAAATGTGCAACAGCTTTTCTATCTCATGAGTTGATTAATATTGCTAGCAACAGCATCATTTATATTTCCTTTCATATTGGATGGGGAACTAAGCATATTGTAGTTGAAAACAGTTTCATCTTTGAAGACTAATACGTGTGAAAATTCTTTTAATCAATAAAAATGATATAGCGCCTGTTATGCTTTCAGTGGGGGAAAAGAATAAAATACAGATGAAATTTGTACCACGAGACTTGTTTCCTTAAATCTACCTGAAACATGAAAAAAAAAAGAATAGTTTGATCATTATTTTATTCCAAGTACTCTTAACAACGAATGTACGTACGTCTTCTTGTGGTGTGGCCTGAAGGTTCAAGAGCAAAGATCTTAGGATACATTCAGTGTTTTTCTAGAGCGCTAGCTAAATGATTACTTCGAGGAATTGAAAATATTCACTAAGGGAAAAATTGTGGAGTACAGAGGATGATGAGTATGCACACTTGTTTGCAGAGCAAACAGTTTTGTGTAACTACTCTCCTTCGAAGCAGTAAATAATTGTGAAGGCGGAGCAAACTGTAGAACGTAGCGCCGTTATTTCACATAATGCTTAAGGCAGAACTTGCCAACAGATAAAAGACTGGCATCACTTTTGAGATACATCTACTGATATGTGGCGTACTGTCTTTGCCCAATTAAGAAAAGTATCAATCAACCTTCTTATGCGGCTATCAAATTTTGTGGGATTTATTTGTATTATCACGACTCGAGGTCAACCTACCATTGCGAAAATACCTCTTCGGCGTCATTGCATATCAAATAATTTTCGTGGAATGTTGCGTGTATGAGCATTATGTTACACACTCGGTTAAACACAGTTGTGCATCCACAATGTACGCGCAGTCACCAATTAATCGTGTGCTTTTTAACTATAGCGGACTGTTTCAAATTACGATGCCCGCGTAATGGAACTGGTAACTCTAAATAAAATTATTCTTGAAATTTATGTAACGCTGAGAGCAGAAATAAATCATATATTTTTTTGTTTTTTTTTTTAAAAAAAGAAGTGACCGGTGCAATAAAATAACTATAAGCAAAAAGAGGTGTCAGAGATACTACAGAAATACGAACGGAAGATCAAGTGATGTGTAGCAGTTTCCTTGATTTTCGCTCCTTTAGAAACAACTAATAGATGCGTGAGTTCTTGCGAAAAAATACTAAATATGTCTTTCAAAATTTAACAAAACATTACTTCCATTTCCGCATCAGTTGGCTTTTACATATTTCCTTTAATATGCAACAACTCACTTTTATTAATGCCGAATTCAAGAAAGTAAGTTTTCAACCCAAATTATTGATGGGTTGCTCGGTTTGGTATATATTCCACAATCAGTTGCATTATCGACTTATCCAGTTAATGGATATGTAGCAATTTAAAAGATGCTAAAATCTTTCCCATAAAAAGTTATCTGCTAGGTAACAAATTTACACGATAAAAATATTAACAGCAACACAACATACCATTTTTTTTTAAATTTCGTTGTTCCTCTCATTTGTAGGCTATAGAAAGCCGATTAATTTGATAGAGATTAGAATACATCCATTAATGAAAAAAAAAACTTATCTTTCCGGATTTTAAAACTTGGAATAACTTTTCCGCTAAACTCTTTTGACTATGTTAAGCATATATATACCAAGTGAGTTTTTTATCTTGAGACAACTAAATATCTCGAAAACTACAAATCCGATCAAAAAAAGTGGGTAATAAAAATTGTTCGTCTCGACGGGGGACATCCGATGATACCAAATTTGACTCCCCACCCCCACCCCCTAGGGGTGGGGGAAGGGGGAGAAAAAAAACTTAAATAGGAACCCCCATTTTTTATTGCAGATTCTGATTCCCCGGAAAAAACTACCCCTATTTGACCCCCAATTCGAGTCATTTTGGTCGATAGATGGCGCTGCATTTCTCAGAGTTTTCTCATTACTTGATGTACTTCCATTGCGTTCACATCGTCGCTCATTTCTCAGAGTTTTCTCATTACTTGATGTACTTTCATAGCGTTCATAACATCTCTGATTTATTTACTTCGTTCTGTTGCACGTGTCAATGAGAATGCAGGCTATAACGTTGCAAGAAAAAATTGAAATGGTCTACATTTATGGAGAATGTCGCAAGAATATCGATAATGCTGTTGATCTTTATGCTCATCGTTTTCCAGACCAGCCTCGATCGCGCGCTTCTTTTTACCGTATTATCCAACAGTTCACTCAGGAGGGAAGTGTGCACACAAACAAACGAAAGCGGCGAAGGACGATAGCTGGAGAAAATAACGAAGTTGCAGTTTTAGCTGCAGTGGCTTATAACCCTCACATTAGTACTCGACAAATAAGTCGTGAATCAGGAATTTCTCAGACTACTGTTTGTCAGATTTTGCATCGTAGAAAATACCATCCGTTCCATGTTTCGTTGCATCAAGAACTTCACGGCAATGATTTCGATAATCGATTGACATTTTGCCGATGGTCGCTACAGAAAATACAAGAAGAACCCCATTTCTTTGCTCGAGTACTGTTTTCGGATGAATCCACTTTTACTAACCACGGCACCATTAATCGACACAACATGCATTATTGGAGTGTGGAAAACCCGCATTGGTTACGCCAAGTTGAACATCAGCGTCCGTGGAATGTAAATGTTTGGTGTGGGATAATTGGGGACAAACTTATTGGTCCACATTTTATCCATGGACATTTCAATGGGGAGAAATATCAACAACTCTTAGAGGACGTACTGCCAACATTGCTTGAAGACGTACCCTTAGACGTGCGACAAACAATGTGGTTTCAACATGACGGTTGTCCAGCACATTTTGCTGTAAGATCGCGGGAAGTGTTAGATCGTCTGTACAATCGTCGATGGATCGGAAGAGGAGGTCCAGTGCCGTGGCCTGCAAGATCACCAGATCTCACTTCGCCTGATTTTTTTTTATGGGGATACTTGAAGAATGAAGTTTACAGTGAAGTGCCAACAACGCCTGAAAACATGATTGAACGAATTACCAACGCTTGTCAAAAAATCACGCCGGATATGCTTCTTAGTTGCGTCGAATCATTCCAAGAGCGGGTAAATAAATGCATCGATGTCGGTGGTGATATTTTCGAGCACTTGCTTTAGAATTGTTGTTAGAAACAAACACGTGAGAGGCGAGGGGACTCACCAAAAACAAGCACCCCGATGGTGAGAGGCGAGGGGACTCACCAAAAACAAGCACCCCGATGGTGAGAGGCGAGGGGACTCACCAAAAACAAGCACCCCGATGGTGAGAGGCGAGGGGACTCACCTAAATCTAGCACCCCAAAGGGAACAGAAAATTACTACGTCCACGTCGTTGTTCCTGGGTAACGCAAAAAGTAATGTTTGACTTTCGCTATCTGCTAAAGAATTTGCATCAGTGCATTTTGAAATAATGTCCATTCCCATCCCTCAAGTTTGGAGGTGGGTGGTGTTATTGAATAGTTTTTGAAAAATATCAATCACATTAACTTGTATTTTGCTGATCTGATGTGTATTTCACGAGATATCCTCATTTTTAAATGAATTTTTGCTTATTTTGATTTTTGTCGATTGCAGCGCCATCTATCGACCAAAATGACTCGAATTGGGGGTGAAATAGGGGTAGTTTTTTCCGGGGAATCAGAATCTGCAATAAAAAATGGGGGTTCCTATTTAAGTTTTTTTTCTCCCCCTTCCCCCACCCCTAGGGGGTGGGGGTGGGGAGTCAAATTTGGTATCATCGGATGTCCCCCGTCGAGACGAACAATTTTTATTACCCACTTTTTTTGATCGGATTTGTAGTTTTCGAGATATTTAGTTGTCTCAAGATAAAAAACTCACCCTGTATATAATTGCGAAAATAAATCTAAATCCACTCGATCTTTAACAGGAGAGATTAAATTTAATGTTACCATTCATAAGAATTATAATATACGATTTTAATAATACAATATTCATGAATATTGAAGAAAGATCTAAATTAACACTGAGTTGAATTACTAATTGATAGATACCGAGCGTGGTGGTGTAACGGATAGCGTTCTGGCCTCGCATTCGGGACGACGGTGGTTCGAATCCCCGTCCGGGCATCCAGATTTGGGTTTTCCATGGTTTCCCCAAATCACTCCAGGTGAATGCCGGGATGCTTCCTTCAAAAGGCCATGGCCGAATTCCTTCCCATTCCTTGCCCCCATCCTTTCCCGTCTCTAAAGACCACGTCGTTAAAAAGGGACATTAAACTGTTACAAAAAAAAAAAAAAAAAAAAAAAAAAAAAAAAAAAAACTAATTGATAACGGTCTTGCTAAACATCTGTGAATGATCAAGTCCTTCAACTAGAATGATAACAACCGAACTTCACAATCAAATACTACCCTACTTCAAAGGTGACCTATTTTTACCGCTCCAGTAAGTACAACAACTTACATAGCATATGGTCTAGAATACATGTAGTACCCGTAGGAAATTGCGCATACAATGAGGTAATACCTGCATTGACGTAGGAACCCATGCATCTGAAAGCAGGTTTTAACTCTGCGTTCAACAATTTTAATTAAAAAGCACTTTCGTGTTGATACAGAGCGTAAAAAGGGAAAAAAAGTGTCGCAGAAGTAAGAATTCCTCCCGATCAATAAGAAAATTGTTACAAGTCATATTTGTCATATTTATAAGAACTTATTTTACTTTTAAAGTACATAAGCTGCAGGTTACATTAATAACCCAAAATTCTTTGAAGTAAAAGCTGTTTCCACTGTATTTCATAGTCTTTTTGCGTGGTGAGTATTTCAACTTCGCACTGCCATTGTAAGTGTATTCTTTCAGCAACGTTTAGATCTACCTATTTTAATTTTGAGGTTATCAAGAAGAGTGTCAGACATGTACGCAAAACACTTCAATAGTCACCCTCCAGTACCAGTAGGTACCTTTTATGTCAGACATGTACGCAAAACATTTAAATAGTCACCCTGCAGTACCAGTAGATATCTTTTATGAAGTCATATAATTGGACATGCGAATTTTGTGAATAATAATAATAATAATATAGGTTTTGCATGTTGCACTAGTTTAAAAAATTTGTGACAAACAACAAAAGTTGCACAAAAAAAAAAGGAAAAAAAAAAACAAAAACGTTCATCTACACATTTTACCAGTTCATAAAAGTGTTTTTACCCATTGAAAAATGAAATAAGTTTACCTATGAAATGTTGGAACATTCCTTCTGCATATGACTCCTACAACTCAAAATAATGCTCGCTGATCATTTTTCCAGTAAAACCAAGAGGCGGTTACATAGTCAGAGGGTGATTATACTGACTATAGGGGTAACCATTTGAAGCACGCAATAATATTATTGGCAATAAGGAAGATGAACTTGAAACATACAATCGGTTTGAAGTTCATTTTTATTGTTCAACTGAGAATTTTGCTGATCAACTTTCAGTTTATCTGATTTAATTATATAGATACCGTTTTGTTTGTTCCAATCTAATTCTCCTGAATTGTTCCAATTAATTCCTTACCTCTGCGTTTTCACTCACTGCAAAATTCTGTTTTATGTTGGTTCTGTTATTTTTCCGCCTTTAGCCTCGTGAATTTCAATCTTTCGGACGCAACTATCAGATTGTTGTCAATGAGGACACTCATTACCTTTAGAAATTTACTTCGTAGCACTTTGTATGATTAACAAACTGTAGTTGAAATCTCTCTTCATACCCTGAGAGTTTCAATGTCAATTTTTACTGTCTAAATCTTTATTAGCAAATGCTATCAATCTGCTTTTAGCTCATTTCGTTTTTGGGATCAAATTTCTCTACTGTATTTCCAAGTTTTCATTTTCTGCTTCAGAATCACCCTTGGTCAATACAGAATTGTCTCCCTTGCGTCATATTCGCAATATATTTTCTGGAACTCTTCGTCGTTTTGTGAAATTTACATTTATACTTTCATTATAGTGACGGAAAAGGACTTAATTCACTACATCACCGATATACTTCTGTTAATAGAAGTGCCTCTCGTTCCAACTTTCTTATTAATTACAAATTTCATTGATTTAATTGGATTGGTTTCTTATCTGCAAATTATTATACATTCCGCGGAACAGTAATTTTGCGCGTCCCATGCCTAGATAAAGTCGGTAACCCACACAACTAATTGCCTTACTGGAATTAAAGTTATATGTTTCATGACTCGTTCACACCTTGCCAGGTAATGGAAGCTTTCATTTTACATAGTCAGATTTTTATCACTATACAGCCTTTCATACACACAAAACCCTTAGTTTTGCAGTTTGGTATGTAATAATAATTTATAATTTAATAAGTACGCTAATGCAACTGTTGTTGGATATAATTTATTCTCGAACCAACAACAGTTGCATTGGCGTACTTATTAAATAATAATCTATTATTTTAACAATCAAGTGCATAAGAAAGTACTCGCAATAATTAGATAAACTGTTTAGTATCAATAATATCTTTTTTCCTAGCAGGAGCTTTCAAAACACTATCCGGCGGTACACCCGTGAAGACTTCATTTCAAGCATACGCCGGGAAAGTCTCCGTTCTTACAGAATTTTGATGTCTGTTGTTTCTGGGATCCCACTAGAATGTTTAAGCAGAACTTTTTTTTTTTGACTCGCTGTTCTTTGTGAACTCGTCCTTAGACAAAAGAGAGCTGGAAGATATTTTGACAGAGAATTGAGATTAAAATTTGATTTCAGAAACGATGCTCCTAGAAAAATACAATAAATGTGTTTTTACTCAGCATGAAATGTATTTACGCGCTTCGTGGTTTTCAATAACTTCTCTAGTCGTAGAATACCTTTATTATTATTATAGTTTTTCTCAGAAAATATGAAATGGAGGGCTGTGGAGTGCCTTGAATCGAGCGAAGGTAGAAAATACGGAGGGAACAATTTTCTGCACAGTGGTCTGGCGGGAAGCATAATGAAAACGGAGACAAGTCAGCTGCAGCGAAATAAAGGCCAGCGCTAATACCAGCCTCAGGTAACCAGCCAGCCAAACGTAGGCGTAGGCTACAACTAGTAATATGGCTGTGCTTTATTTCTTTTGATTATGCAGAAATATTTCCTTCAATCTATTTATTAAATTAATTTTCAGACAAATCGTGATGGTCGCTGATATCCGCCCCGCACACATGTAAAACAGGGAGTGGAAAGTAAAGTGGGTTTAATTTTTGTTTGAGCCAAGAAATAATCTGCATAAAAATTCAAGATAAAAAAAACCCACCGAGTCAAGCAAATTTAAAAATGGTAGTTCACTATGTCAGTTAAGTTTCCTGAGCTTAAAGAAAACACAGACATTATCTTGATCCGCATTTTGAGGTAAGTACTTCCGCCCTACTTCTCTTATTAAGTGGTTGTAAATTTATTCTTGTTTGTTTCATGAAATTAAAGGCGGTGTAATCGACATCTTTGAATATGGTTGTAAGCACCGACCTTATTATACAGGAGACGTTTTTAATCCCAGCGGCAACAACAGTACAAGTTTCGAACAGACAAAGCAAGATAGAAAAACCTGAGATTAAACAAAGATCTGACGGATGTAATATCTAAACTGCACGATGATTTCAAAGAAATCTTGGTATGACTAAAGATTGAAATCTAACAGTTATACGACAATGTGTAATTTGTTGAATGGTGTGTAATTTTAACTAAGAAGATTTTATTATTTTAAACAAAAAATTCTGCACAAATGGTTGACATGAGCTAATGAAAGAAATTTTAATTTAAATAATTAGTTAATTCTGGCTGATAGTCCTTTTCAGGTTTCTTCTTGGCTATCTCTGTTACAGGAGTTAAGAAGACGACCCTAAAGAGAGCAATTGTATAAGGGATAAAAAGGATTTATATCAACCCAAATAAGAATTCTTACAGCGTGTCAAAGGAACTTGATACGAAATTAATGGACAGGCCCTTGTATTGGACTAGAGAGTTGAGGAGAGATAATACAGTCGCTTAACTTAAAACATAGACATCATAGAACAGTGGTCGCCAACATCAAAGTAGCTCATTTAACAATTTTACAACACTACCATATTTCCTCACTTCAAGGAGAAACTCAGAGGCCCAGACGCAAGGCTACAGGGATATTTATTTATTATTATTTTTTTTGCTTTTAGTTGTATCTCTGCTGTACCGGCTACTATTTACTGTCATAATCTCATTAGCTACCCTGACGGGTTGGTGGTTAACACTCGGTTGGAATCATGTGGATTCAGTTCCTGATCCAGCTGTCCTGATTTCGGTTTTGCTAGCTAGTCTACCAATAAGTTGACGGCTAAGAGCTGTAACACTCCATTATAGATCAAAATTATTGTCTTATAAAGCGGTAATTATTGAGTTTGCACGAATTTGCTTATAATTATTGAAATGAAGTTTTTCATCAGTGGAATTAATTTAATGTAACTAACGATGCACACTAAAAAATTAATTACTGATCTCAGAAACATGATAAGCAATGTGAATTGAACCCCTCAATTAACAAAGAAAAATGACTAATAGTACACTACCTACTGATTACAAAAAATAAAAATTTTAATTTACTGTACATTAATTAAAATCGATCAATAAATGCAAAACAAATTAGATTGATAGAGAAAACTTAGCAGTCCATAAATTAAATTCAGTGGTGAGCATAAATGCGTACTCAATAAGACGTAAGACATATAAGGACATCACTGGGCTATCGCTGGGTTGTGATGAACATGTGGCGAGAGATTCTTTTTTACGAGTACCATGT
Organism: Vandiemenella viatica; assembly: GCA_031002005.1. Lineage (NCBI taxonomy): Eukaryota > Metazoa > Arthropoda > Insecta > Orthoptera > Morabidae > Vandiemenella > Vandiemenella viatica. The sequence goes on along the minus strand of JARYHS010013630.1, from coordinate 325,913,273 downwards.
AATCGTAGTTGTTGTTGGTGGTGTCAATGTAAAAAAGATCATTGTGGGCGGTAGGCAGGAAGATGTCGAACCGCATCCTCTCACGCTTACAGAGGATCGTCGGAAGTCTTTCCATCACCGTTGGATGCCAGGCGGAAAAATAATGTATGTAGACCACGGAAGCCGAGCAATACACGGCGAATCGAGTTACCACCAGGGGCATGCTCACTCAAATTTTAAGGTAGTGTCGGTGTTGGCTCATTATTCATAGTATCTGGATGACCGATCTTCGCTCGGCATCTTTCGATTTCTGTTCAATATTCAAGATTTTGAATAAAGTTTGATTAAAGTTAAACGTTTTTATAGAAGGCTTCCTATGCATTTTAAGTGCAAAGTTCCTTGCAGAGCGAAGCTTAACTAACATCACAGGCTTATTGGTACCAGCAACTTCTACAAGCTGAGGTTAGAGCCGTTTCAGAAACACCAAATCCAAGAATTGCTCTTTTTTTCTTTTTATAAAATCATGTTACAAATCTGAAAATCAAAACGTTATCTACATATGAAATTTTATCCAAATCGTAAGTCATTTTCGAGACCGTCTTGTTTACCACCTCATAAATTGCTTTTAAAGAAAAACTCTATTATTATGTTAAATAAAATATTAATGCTAATCAGGGATTAATTAATGGTGCAAGATTAGTGGTAATTCTCTTAGACGAGCACATAATCAGTGGTAAATTAATTCACTCCTGTAAAACTATGCTCTTACCTCGCATTAACCTCACACCACAAACCCTGCCTTTCCAAATGATAGGAAAACAATCCCCAATTAAAGTAAGAGTCGCTACGATAGTTAATAAAGCACGAGGTCAGTCACTTCAAAAGGCAGGACTGTATTTATCAGAACCTATTTTTTCGTAAGGATACACGTATGTGGCTTTTTCACGAGCCTGTTAATTTATTAATATTTATTTTTGTGTTAAAGACACATACAGTCAAAAAGTGAACGATGATCACATTATAATTGCTAATATTGTTTTCAAAGAAGATTTGTAAAGCAAAGAAGACTGAAAATATAAATTCTGACAAAGTTTTTTTTTTTGTATATATATATATATATATATTTACTTTTTAAATGTTAAACATGTAGTATCTAAAGACAACGAATTTTAACAATAAAAGTGATAATTATTACTACTCTCCAAAATAAAATACCTTTCAGTAATAAATACTTGCATTTACTTATTTCCTCATTATTATATTACCATTCGGTGACTGAACAAGATACTGTGCGAAATATTCGCATGGCTAATTTAGTATACGTGAATTTGTCATTTAAATATATAAAAGTTCCTTATCGAAACCAAAGAGAAACTATCAGTAGGCTTTCTGGTACGTTTAAGAGATGGCGTTAGAGCCGTTTCTGAGATGCTGAATACATAAATTATTCGTTTTTTTTTTTTTTTTTTTTTTTTTTTTTTTAGATTCACGTTTTTGCATGGAATACACCTATTTAAATAAACTTAACGTTATCTAAATATTAAGCTTCATCCAATTAGAGTCGTTTCCGAGATCCCAAATATATATATATGTACAAGAATTGCTTGTTTAAAGATATGAGATTTGAAAGCCGTGAGAATGTAATAGCTGTCTCGAAATAATCAACTTAATCACTCCCGAATGAAATGCCGTCCGTTCTGATAGATGTCTATATTCCCGTCCGCGAAGTTGCAGGTCAAGCCGCAAACCACGTGCTGCAAATCCAGTTCGGGAGTTGCAGATTATGTTAATTGTCTCCTTAATTCTTTATGCTCATTGTCAGGCTCATTAACAAAGAAAGACTACGTTCATTAGGCATATCTAACGTATTAATTAATACAAACAGGAACACGCTATAAAGAAAGAAGTCTATTACAAATAATTTATATTTATTCTAAAATCAGTCTTTCACTATAGCACACTCATTATGTTTTAGTTCTATCCACGTATGGGAGAGACAGAAAGAGAGTTAAATTGTTTAACTCACTATTTACATTATACAGTAATGTATGCTGTCTGCCATGTGGTACATCAAGGTGACACACTGAAAGAGAGTCTAGGCTCAGTTCAGCGCAGCAAACAGAATATCTCTTTCTTTGTTGCGGAGGATCTTTGTAGATTCAAAGTTAACGGAATTCCTAACATTTTAACTTGAGGTATTCACAGACAATATCTGTGTCTTATGGGAGTTTTTGTAAACAGGTCAACTATAAACTTCAAATCAATCTGCTTCCTGACCTGTTTTGTTTTCCAGATTTGCTTGACGTCACAGACGCCTAACTGCCAACGGTCTGAGATCTCTCCCACCAACCAAGTAATATGTCTGCCTACTCTCATATCTTCTCTGTGATCTCCATAATATTAAATATTTATAGCTTAAAATTATCACATTAATACTACATATACACCTTAATATATTAAAATTACCAATATACGATACTCGTATGAAGTGAAGTGTCACATTTGTTGCATATAGTGGAGTCGGCGGGTAGATTTCGAAAATTAGCGCCTTTTCGAAATCTCTCGTCTCACGGCAAAACTAAAAAAACCCGGAGGCATACTAAACCATTGTGTCATGCCGCCGCCGGGATTTGAACCCGCGACCGTACGACGCACTTTTCAAAGCTAGCGCCTTAACCATTAAGCTACCAAAATTTTCGCTGCTTTGAAACCACAGGCTTCACAGTATGCCAGAAAATTAACATCAACAATATTGGTTTCCGCTATACATGTAGCCTACCAACTGAAATATTGCAGGCTTTTTTTACTGATTTCCCATCCCGAGGGATCCAATATTACTGCTGAGTGACAGCTCCCTGTAAGCTATCCTCGCCGTAGCCTGTAGGTTTATTTTAATGGTATTTGGCTTCGAGGCCTCACAGCTGGCAATATGTATTTATGTAGTTGGCAAGTATTTACGGGTGCGTTCGATGTATACTAAGCTCCGCATGGAATTGGCACAACTAGTGTTGTAAAAAAAACGTTTTTTTTTCTGACTTGAAAAATAAACATGAAAAAAAAACTGTGAAAAAAACATGTTTTTTTAGGACATGTTTTTTTCATAACTACTAAATTTCAAATTTTTAAGGCATTTATCGTTTAATATGACTGTTTCAGAGTTTATACTAAGTACTTATCTTTATTTTTAAAGTTTATATATTTTTCTGGTTCAGTAGAAAAAAAAAAATTACAAAACTATTGGCAACATTGACTGAAGTTTTCTTTTACGAATGGGGACTTGCGGCAGAAAGAATCCCCGTTGTTTGGATTGATACTCACTATTTAACTAGTGCTCCCAGGCCCTATAAATTTATCTGTAGACCTACGGATCTTTTCAAAAAGTTAGAAATTTTAAATTTATCTACGGTTTTTTGTCTCTTTTTATTACTTATTGTGCTTTCCTTATATTCGTATACTTGTTAAACTCGCAGCGTATAGTGATACTGAGTCATTGTCAGCAATTATGAATCATTTCCTTGCAATCGTTGGCGTAAACCAACGACTGAAAACAAATAAAACTCCTATTTTGTATGATAATAGATTTAAATTCAAACTTAAAAGACCGTAATACAGAACTATCGGCGCAGTCTTTATGCACAGTGTGTACTTTGCTCACAATTTAAAATTGCAATCTCAAAAGCTTTTGAATACAATACAACCAGTAAAAGAAAATGTAACTATTTCTGAAGTTATGGATCTAGTGGAGACAGAAGAAGAAACAGAAAATTCCGACTCCGACTGTGTTGGTAGTACTGATACTAGTGAATGTGGTACCGACATAGAGGATGAATAAAAAATTATTTTACCTATATAGATAGATTTATGAATCATTATGTAAGACATTATATGATTTAGTAAGATTTAAAACACACATGTAAAATGTAAGTTCCATAAATAAAACTATAATTTATCAAATATATTGTTTCCTGAAAAAAAAAATTAAAAAAAAAACAAGGGCGCTAGGTTTTTATCATATTTTTTTCTCACAAATCTGAAAAAAAAACATTTTTTTTTTTTTTCGTTTTGCAACACTAGGCACAACACCCATGACCCTGGCCGGACTCCAAACGGCGACCCTGCAACGCTAGGCTAGCCCGCTATCTCTTAAGCTGCCGTGGTCGACAGCCTGTCGGGTTATCTGCTGGAACACGGTTACCCGCGACACCGTACCTCCGTCCTTGAAAGTGCTTCCTTGAATTTATTCATTGATCATGAAATTGTCTTGGCCAGAGGGTAATATGGTAACTTAAATAATAGCAAATCTGTTCTCAAGGAATTACATACTGGGCAGTTTGTACTGAAGTTTTCAGTTTCACTTTTTTTTTATTAAAATCCTAGTTGAACATCTCCTTTAATGTCTTTCTCCATTAACTCAGCTCTTAATTGAGTTGGAAAAGATGGATTTACACGAGAGAAACAAATTTCTTCCAACAACACCTTTCGGCATAAATTTCGTGTCAATTTTCTCACACAGTAGCATGGTAGTCAGTGCCAAAAATCAACCACAGAAATTCCAGATCGGTATTCTAGTCGGGATAGAATCAGCGCTACAGGTATAGGAGTGTATAGGAGGTAACTTCCTGCAGGGATGAGGAAATCATTTATTCGTGGTAACGAGAACTGAAGTTCATGAACTGATTTCTAGCGCACACAATAGTATTTTCTCCCCATTCTATGTTTGTAATATCCGTTTCGTTTATATGCTTTAGAACTTTAGACAGTTAAACATAAGTCTTAGCCTAAAAATAATATCGTAATGTTCTACTTTGGAGAATATTCTGATCAACACAGTCAGAAGTTCTAGACACAACATGGAAGATTCGAAATATGGTGGTGCAGTAAGGATCCACATTTTGGGTATCAAATACAGGAGTTGGAGGGAGTGCAGAGAAGGGTTGCCAGATTTGTCTTTGGAAATTACCGCCAAACACAATCGGTAGCTAATATGATAAAGAAGCTGGAGTGGGACACTTTGAAGGATAGAAGGAGAGTGAAGAGAGTCATGGGAATGAACAAGGCCTATATTGGTGATGAAGAGTTGAAAGATATTGGTTTCAGAATTAAGGGAGGTACTTGGAAGAGTAAAGATGACCATAACCACAAGCTAGCACTTGATTTCAGACATATTGATGTGGGAAAATTTTCTTTTATAGGAAAGGGTGTAAGGGATTGGAATGAATTGCCAAGAGAAGTGATGAATAATTTACCGAAAACACTGAAGTAAAAATTGGTTGAGGGCAAAAGTGGGCTGGAGGAGGAAAGAAGGAGGATGGGTGTGTAGGGAGATTGTCACCGGAGCGTGCGCTCCATTGCAATGCTATCGATTATTAGTATAATTTACTTTGTTATTTACTACTTTCTATGTAAAATACAAAATAAAAATAACTGTCGAGAATGCTTCCCTAAAACCAGATTCTACATTATTACGTGATTGTTTATGCTTTAACTCGTTTGCTCTTTTAAATCTTTTCTGTAATGTTTACAAAATTACTATCGACCTTTGTATCTTCCTGGCGCAACCACCGACAATCTTGTAAAACAGGAAAAGATTTATTTTTATGAAAACAATTGTCAAATATGTATTATCATTCAGCTAATTTTGATAGTTTTTATTATATAGGAGGATACCTTACTATATCCAGGGACTTTTATTGAGGGTGTTAGTGAATTTTTCAGTATCTCTTGAGCTTGAGCCTTTTGGAAGTGAATATTATTTTATATCATGAACAAAAATTTACCATCTTAGTAAAAGATGTTATTTTAATATAAAAATTCGATGTTGTAACGTTCCATCACAGTGTGCTTTAGAAAAGAATACAAAATGAAATGAAGTACGAAACATCGTATCTGTTCAACAACATCAAATCGAAATCATACTGAATTTTGTTACAAATACATGTTGAAATAAGTGCGTCGAGATCAAAAAATGCTTTCTTACGAACATAGTAAAGGTATTTTTTAACACAGCATGTGATGAATTAATTGAGAAATTCCCTTTGTAAAATAAATTTGTTTTTTTCGAAGTTGATAAATTGGCTTAATATTTAGACTTGATTCAAAGATGTGCAGTCAGTACTGATCCAGAAAGCAACAGAAATTACTATATTCGCAGGTAACACAAACACGTATAAAGCAATCTATACAATTTGAGAAGTTGCACTAAAAATACGTTAAGTTACGTCATAGCTCTTGTTGTTCTGGTTGTGATTGGAACTTGAAGACTCCTCAACATCTTGCTTATTAGCCTCCAAACGTATTGCAACGTAGTTCAGAAAGTACGATAGGTAGGTAACAATAGCAAAAAATTACCTGGCTGAATGTATCTCGAATATGGAAATACCATCTGCAGCATAAAGTTTATAGTAAGTCATAGTATTAGTTTGTATCGGGCCCTCATAAAGCGTGATAGGTTTGATACATTATCAGTCTTGTTACTTAGTAATGTGCCAATCGTCCGTTAAATCGATATCTAAGTTCACTTCTAAATTTCACTTAGTCTATCAAAAGACAGAGTGCTGTCAAATACACCTCAAACGCATCACACAATGGGGACGTCCCTCATATGAGAGGATCAAAGGGCTACAGCCAATACTGAAGCGTGTACGCAGTCCTATCTCTTCTGACCTGCTCTCCGATTGACAGTCGGTTTGATCTTTTTAAACTTATTATGCTCTATTTCCATCCACTGCTTCGTGTAATTTTACCATCAACCACGAGGCAAAAAGGTTAGATATGTAGGACTGGTACAAAATCTACTAACCTGTTACATGACAATGTAATGTCCCTATTTGTTAGTTGGCTGTAGCGGATGTGGCTGTTGATTCTACAGGGTGATTCAAAAAAGTAGAAAAAATGACATGGTAGATCTGTCATACAATAAGAATAAAAAATCGCATAGGAACAGAGGGTCGCAAACGCCTGTAGAGGGCACTAGAGCCACGAGAGGGCGTTACGATACAAACACGGTCCCTTGGATTTTTTCTTGTGGGATTTTTAAAAGGACTTGTGTATGAAACACTTGTCGAAACGGCGGAAGATTTGGCAGGAAGAATCGTTGCGGCAGCCGGATGTGTTCGAGATACACCTGGTATCTTTGAGAAGGTGCGCCGTTCCATGCAACGGAGATGCCGGGCTTGTCGCGATGCATCAGGCAAAAACTTTGAGCATCTGCTGTAGGCTCAACATTTGGCTTGCATTAGTCACATGTAAGTGAGTAATTATCAATAAAATGATCTGTAATGGTTTTGTTTCTTCTCTTTGTGTCAGTATTATTTTAGACGCTCTGTAGCGGCTCCGGTTCGCGGTTGCGACCCTCTGTTCCTATGCGATTTTTGATTCTTATGGTATGACTGATCTAGCATCTCATTTTGTCCTCGTTATTTTGAATCACCCTGTATTATATTTGTTTCCTTACTATTTTCCTAAGACGTGCGAAGAATCTCTTGTTTTCTTGTGTCTTCAACTCTTCCTCTACTGACACCTGAATCTGAGTTACGTAGGCTCGGGAAACCATACAGGTTTTCCTACTACTCTACTCTACTGAAACATAAATAATACAGCAGTTACAAGTGAAATACATTCGCGGACTACATGTGAAGTAATGCGAACAAAAGCTAGATTTCTGACGGAGAAACATTCTCATTCTGATGGACAAGACTAGAATCGATGCGTACTAGCTACGTTCGATAGATAGGCGACCCTATGCAATGCTTGCCGCTTCTGTAGATCAGAAACATGTTAGAAAGATTGCTAGCTGTTTGCTGCAAAGTGAACTCAGCTACGTGCCCAATTTCAGCCACGCGTTCACATAAGCTGTTGAGCTAACGGGTGGCAGCTTCCACTCAGTCGATTATAACTTATTACTGCACGTACGCCACTGAAGCTAACACTTTTCTAAAATTGAATACGTAATCTAGACTAATTAAAATATATCCTCTGCACCAACACAACATTAATCAAGCATTGAAGGAAGCGATTGACATGGTGGATTAATTAATAATAGGCTAGAACATGTTTTTCACTTTTTGTACCGTACAGTACAGAACGTCACAGTAAGCGATAGACTTGGCTGAAGCGGCATTAATATAGTGCGAATTTATGCAATGCATAAACAGGAAACGCTATTTAATCGCAGCTTCAACTCGATGTGACCGAGGCTGACTGATTGCTCTAACATTGTATTCGGAAGAACGCAAGTTCGAATCCCCGTCCGACCCTCCAGATTTCAGTTTTTCATGGCTTACAGAAATCACTCAAAGCGAACGTCGGGAAGATACCTTTCAAATACCATGGCTGAGTTCGTACCCGTTTCTTATCCCCCTCCCCTTCCTCTCTTCCCGCCGCTAATAACTTCCTAGTCAACAAGACGTGAAACCACAAGGAAAAAAGACTAAAGAAAAACAATTGCGTACAATACAGAATATAAAGAACGAAATTTCGGAATTAGAGGTTACATGTAAGGTATGAGGAGAGAGGCGAATTAATATGTTTACATCTCTCGAAGATTACTGCAAAACAGAGAGAAGTACTTGTAGAATAAAAAGAGGAATTTGATGAAACAGATAAAGCCAAATAGTTAACAATGAAAAAGTGATCCGTATAATACAATTTTCACATCTGTTTTCGCTATGATTGTTGCATTTCTCTTAAAACAGAGTCTACAACTGTTTTGGAAATACGAATGAATTTTAATGAAATATGGTTAGCCTTAATCATTTTGTCTTCTTCAAAATTTTTACCTGAGGACGGAAAAGCTTATGGATGTAGTCTCAAAGAACTGAAACAGTCTCATTACGGTTTGATAAAATCTTATTACATAAATTTAAAGTATTAATGAGGGCCGGCGGATCGTGTTAGATCCGTGTTGGTAGTCATACAAAGAGGAATATCACTGAAAATGTTATTTGGTTATCTTCCTTTAAAAGAAATATAATAATAATAGTAATAATCAAGCAAACCAATTCATAAGAGAAATTCATAGGTGTAAAAACTACAAAATAAATTATTTTTCTATCAAATAATCTATTCAATAACATATTTGAATTTTGTAAAAAATTAATTATCATTATTTAAGTTTATTATTATTCAGTATTAATTGCGTAATGAAGAAATTGTACTGTGCTTTGCATGTTATGAAATTAACTGATTCACCAATTTTTCCAAATAAGTTCATCATTGAGATTACTATAAATATGTATATTGCGATGTTATTGAGTTACTCTTGCGTGGGGTAATTTCGAAAAACTTCGTTCATTCGAACAGGACGATCCAGGGATCGTTACGAATAGTTCTTCATCTCTACGCTCCAAACATGCTAGGTGGACCTCAAATTCCGGACTGAATGAATTGGATGAACGTTAATATTATGGCCTCGCATTTGGAGGATGAGGGATCGAATCCCGTCCGGCATCCAGATATGGGTTTCCATGATTTACCCGAATCACTCCAGGTGAATGACAGGATGGTTCCTCCAAAAGGCCACGCCGAATTACTTGAAGTTCCTTGCCCCCAGTCCCTTCCGGCCTCTAATGACGCCGACGAGACGTTTAGCCGCACTACGAACAAACTTCGGGTGGGTAAAATACCCACCTGGAAATTGCCGAATGGGTAGTGCTACCCATCATACCCGCCGGGTCTGCTATTAATACTTATCTAATAACAAGTTACAATGCTGGGGTTTCTCAGGCAGTATAAAAATAAAATAAATTTAAGTGTAATAAATTCTGGTGCTATGATTTCAATAGTTTCCTCAGAGTGATTCTCTCGGTCATTAGATATGCAACATTCCCATCTGGCGTAATGGTATGAGGTCCATTCCCTCGCCCTGCAAGCGAGGACCTCTAGCATTTGTGCCGTGGCCATTAGCAACTCGTCTTTCTTAAGAACGAGCAATGGGCTTTCGTGAACTAAGAAACGCTTTCAACTGCGAAGAATAATCTTAGCGAGGTTTTTAATATGCCGTACAATCGCTAGTTTCATGCGTGTTTTTCCGACAAAACTGCGATGCCAGCTAAAAGGCAATTGTCTGTTCAGAAAGTAAATTCACCCCAATACGAAGGGCAGAGATAAAAAATTATAATTTATGTGTTGCTATTTGTTTGTTTACGACGGTTAAATGCATAAATTCATGTAAGTAGAAGAGCATGTGATATTTAAAATGGCTGTAGCACTAATTAGAACTAGTTCACAACATATCTTAAGAATTTTTGGCAAAGATTGAGAAACAGAAAAGTTTCTTAAAAAATTTGAGAAAGTTTAAGCAAAACGTAACAAGTCACGAAATAAATAAAACAAAAAGGTAGTCGTATTGATTTTTGAAATTGTGCTTTCTTTCGAAACTTGTTCGTAACATAAAAATTTCAGTCATTTTTTTTACTGGATTTGCTAAGGTAAATGCAAGTAGTACAAAAACGGAGGGCACAGATATATATATATATAAACCATTATAATGGCAGACAGAGGTGTGATGTTCATTTTCTCGCTGCGAGTCTGCTTTGTTCATTGTGTATTCTGTTTACTCCCAGAGCGGGATTTTACTATGTTTTTATCACAACTTATAATGTTGTTATCACTATGTCGTTTAAAAATTTTTTTCTATAGCCACATTTGCTGCCCCCGCAATGGGCTTTACTCTAGTCTCCACATAATAGTGCGGTAATAGTTAACCATTGGGAGTACCTCACGCCAAAATAACCACCATAGTGGTTTCCAGGCGTGTCAATGGTTGATGTAACGTGCCCTTCCATGTTCATTAGTCACGAAATAAATCATTTACTTAGATTTTTGGCAATGTCACAAATTACGAAATGCACCCTTCTAAGGACTGAAGTGTGGTATTCCAGCAGTCTAACATCATCCTTAATATTACTGGTTACATCATAACCGTGGAAGGGCACTCTTCACTGGTTAAGAAAAGAAGTAAAGAAATAAGGAAAAACTGAAAATTTTGAACCTAAATGAGGAATTATTAGGTGCGGGAAGTACATACACCACGCGTGGAAGATAGCAGAACACAAAAGATGATCCTAAATCAGAAGGTAAAACATGGGAGAAGGCAAATAGGTCGGCCTAAGAAAAGTGAGGAATGTGTGAAAGTGGTACAAACCATAAATGGTCTAAGACTTGAAATGATGATAATAATCATCATTACAGTTTGTCATTGAAGCTGTGATTAAAATATGGATAGTTGGACAAGGATCTCTAAAATACAAACAGACCGCAACCAGCAGAGGGATACATCAGTAATTGAACGATATTTGATCCAGAATGGAGAGCAAAATATTTGTTTATTCAGCAGACATCAAACTCATGATCAGCAAACTGGTTCAGTTGACTTACTACAAATCAAGTACTCTCCGCTTCAAAAATTTTATAGGTCTTTAAGATGACGCTCCACCCTGACAAAGATTGCTCGCGTATGTCAAGTATGTTTGGATGACCCGCGGATCAGTTCTTCACGGAAAACTATAGGGTACCATTACCAGCTGGGATTGCCAAGATAAGCCATGACGGAGGAGGAGTGCGCGATAAATCGAATCTCTGTTACATGGCAGCTGAACAATACCCCACGTATTTACGTTTTCTCAGGAGCATCTTGTCTGGAAGCATCAGACTCTAAGAAAGCGGTGAATTTCGGATATAATTCATTACTCGAAGGAGACTGCAATGACACGCGATAAAGGGTTAGTGTTGCCATTTGCTGCATTCGATAGACCCAAATTTTCTAAACATGTAATTTGTCCATGAAATATAAACAACAGGCTACAAGCTTTCCAAGTCTTGCAATAGGAACGCCCATGAGCTCGTTCTGAGTCGTAGTGAATTGTGTTTTCAGGTATAAACAGTATGTGACAGGCGAGGAAGCGTTGACCTCTGCTGTAGACTCAGCTCGGAATATTCAATTTCATCTGCGTTTACACTTACAAACTTTCAACATAATGTGCAACAGCTTTCTTTAATTTCTGTTTTATCTACATTCTATAATAATGAGGAAGTATCCACTATAGTGACTTCGTCAGTTTTTGGTGATCTCTAATCTTTATCTCCCTTTGAAGGTAGATTTTTGCCTAATTCTAGCACCGACATGTATGAAATTCTTTTTCCACTATTAGCTGTTTATGAAATAAAGCATTATGATATATAAAAGAATTAAACAATAAGGTATGAATTGAAGTTATATGTTTACGGTGCCCTTTCTTTCTTGACATATTCGCTTTCTCTTTGTTTTGCAACTTCTGAGTGTTAGTAGGAGACGTTATTGTAATGGTTTTATAACGCTCCGTAGTTTCCTACATTGAGACGGAAATCATACAAAACAAGAGAAGGTATACTGCATGGTTCCATAAATCCGGAATGCTGGCTGTCATGAAAAAGGATTCCAGGTGGTTTTCAGTAATCACCATAGCGAACGATTCCCATTCTCAGTCCAGAAAACTACGCATTACACAAACAGATATATTAGAGCCCATAATATTGTGACTTTTCCATGTTTACAAAAAGACGAGATATTCCGGGATGATCAAAATATATCCTATTTCTTTATACAGAAAAGTTACTTACTAACATGGGGCAACACGGTGATCATATTTTAATCATAGTGAATTTCTGTTACAAAATTTTAATGGTTTCTCGCTCCTGGACGTTCCATGACATAATTTTTGTATTTTAGTTCTTATTGTATTTCTATTTAGTATCTAATTTGGAAAGAGAGAATAAAAAAAGAAATCGTCTTCATGTTGGCTTTATAGTCTTGGTTCCACTATACAGAGTAAGTTATTAAACGTATTGTTTTCCGGTTTTCTTACTGCGTTATTTCGAGAAAATGTGTATCTAAATAAAATTAGACCTGTCTCAGAATAAGGAAAAATGAATACAGAATTCCAGGCCCACGTATATCGGACAGGAAACAAATCGGATCTATCCCATTGTTTTCTCATCGATCTTATGTGGCATCCGCCTTTACTAACACTGACGAGATTCGGATGCATGTTCAGAGTCAAGTACTTACTTTTTTTTTTTAAACTGCTTTACGTCTTTCAACAGCGAGGTCTTTAGAGACGGGAAAGGATAGGGGCAAGGAATGGGAAGGAATTCGGCCATGGCCTTTTTAAGGAAGCATCCCGGCATTTGCCTGGAGTGATTTGGGAAACCATGGAAAACCCAAATCTGGATGCCTGGACGGGGATTCGAACCGCCGTCCTCCCGAATGCTAGGCGAGAACGCTAACCGTTACACCACCACGCTCGGTGAAGTACTTACTCGCTGACGTGCGAAAGCATCCAGATTATTGAAGGAATGTTTCTTAAGTCTGATGAGACAGGAGCTTGGTTAACGATATATGTGCAATTGTGGGACAAGTATGCAAGATTCCTGCCGTCATACTATTATCGACAGCATGTTTCCCCGTTACTAAAAAGTGAAAAAACATGATGACTTTGCCGCATCTGTAGCTTCAGCTGAAACTGACTGCTAACGACAAAATTATTGAGTTAATATAGGACCTATGTGCTGCGGAAATGCTGGTGTAACGCAAAACACAAATGGACACGTGAACAGCATACATTTCCATTTAGAGACGAGTCTCGATTCCGTCTGTGGCAGAGTGGTAACCGAGAACATGTAAAGTGGAGAAACGGCTTACCCTGCTGTGACTTCAGAACGTCACACAGGTCCAGCCACTGGTGTCATGGTTTGGGCCTTGGAGGCAATCAGTTTCGACCGCAGGACTGAGTTGGTTGCTGTTGTAAGCACAGTGACAACCGACCACCATGTGGGCGGCGTGCTGTACCCTTTCGTGATACGCTTAATGTCCAACATCCAAATCGCATCTTCCAACAGGATCATGCCCATCCTCATATCATCGCAACACGAGCCTTGCAAGAAGTTACTATCACAATTTGGACTGCATGGTCCCCTGATAGGTCCCCAATAGAGAATTTCTGGGATGCCGGTAGTAGACACATTAGATCACATGGTACCCAGCACAAAGTGTGCAACAACTGACTGAACAAGACATGCAGGCGTACGAGTAGAGAGACATACCACAAGAAGACATCCAAACACTTACTGATGCAATGGTGGGAAGGATTCATGAATGTATAGGTGCTCAAGGTGGGCGCACTTCTTATTGACAACTGTATCTAAAGGTAATAAACTTAGCCTGACCCATTTCAATTTGTTATCATTTTTTCTGGGTGTGACCCTGGATATATCTACAAGGTTTCCTAAAATAGCGCCATTCCTGTATGGGTGTTCGAATTATAATTTCAGCTAGTGTATATTTTAATTTCGATTTTAAGTGAGAAAGTTCTGGGAGGTTTAGAACGGATAGTACATGATTTTAGTCTAAAATACACTCATAAATACTAATATTAACTTCTACAACATTCAGCACAAAATTCACACAGTATGAGAGTTAATTACTGAACGCTATACGCTTTCCAAAGTATTATTAACCGCATCAGTGATTTGGCCGCTTTAACACCAACTATCCTATAGTTTTACATCTCATTTAATAAAATACAGTGTTCATACTATCTTTCGGAATAGGATGAGCTGTGAAGCAGAAACTTTTTCATTTGTGGTTTAAAGCTGTCAGGTTTTTGTAGGGTAAACATTTATTTTTGTGAAACGATACTGACCCCAGAAGCCGCGGAAGATTTTATTCACGTGTAAGCAATTCGTTGTGATGTATTTATTCTTAGTAATATGGCTAATCCGTGGCTCGCAAAGAAGCTGGTAGAGGATCCTGAGCCCTTTTCATTTGGCGAGCAGGGGTTGTGTAAGTGGAAGCTAGGAGGTTGTGCCGCTGTGTGCTTGATTATTGCTAAGTGTTCAATCGGGAGACAATCTGTACACGTGTAATAAGTAGACAAACGGTATGTTGACTGAATTTAGCTTTCCAAGCTTCCTCCATCAGTTATAGGACTATCTTGAAATTTCTTGCGGGTGGTTAATGTTGCTGCACTGATCTATCATTCGCAATTATTACGAAAACTTGTGAAGATCACTAAAATTATTGTGATATAGAAATCAATTCTCTGTGTTATTATCTTATTTTCAGTGTTCGTATTCTTTTTGTGTCGATGATAGCTTCAAATGCTAAGTAATTGTTTCTCCAATTGCTATTGCTTTGTTTTTGGCTTTTAGGAGTACTGATTGAGATACGTTGACTCCGAGTTGTGGACACGAAACAAATGCATTACAGTTTGGTTGTCACCACAGCGACAAGCGAAATCTGATTACTCTCCCGCGTATCTCCACAATCATGAGTTTCTGAAGTGGCCATCGCTGACTCCGAGTTCGTTCAACTTCCAGTTGGGTCATGGTTATGAATATCAAGATGGCAAACCCTCTTGTGGTTTGACCTAGGCGACTCCAGCCAATGTTGCTTGACTGTTTGATTTCCTTTGATCGGCGTTGAAGTAAGTAAAAAGCTCCATCGGTATTTCTGCTTAGCTAGTGCTTTTGCATAATCACATAGAAGGGGTCGAGTGTCTTGTTCCACTCTGCACCATGCTGTGTAAGTAGCTTCTGCTTGATGTGCGTCTAGAGGGGCAATGTCAGCCAATATCTCCCACTTTGACACAGGCTACGGACTCGCGCGTGCTGTGATGAGTACGCATGCTCTGTTGAGCGCAATATCGTGACTTGATTTTTGCCACACAGGACAGGCGTACTGCGCTGCGCAATAGCAGTTTTTAAAAGCTATATCTTTATCAAGAGCCCCATTGAAGTATTTTGAATTATTGCCGTGTTGCAAAGTCGTCCAGTTCCAGATCACCTCTACTTCGCAGATTTTAGTTTTTTTTGCTTTTCTAAGATCTTTCTGCATATAACAAGTTCCAACAGATCTATAAATAGTCATAAGACTATCCCCGAAAATTTCTAACGTTTCATGCTGAGCAGCAAGAGCAGATACACCTTGGCCGTTTAAACACTGCTGGGGCAAGAACACTGCCATGAGGAAAAACATTTTTGGATTTACCCGGAAATCTGAAAGCTAACGATGAACTGCCTGTTGTTAAGGAGTTTGCAAACCGTTTTTATGTAGTTTAAATCCTGCGTAATGATGTTTTTATTATTTTTCAGTGTTGATTTTTGAAGTGAAAACTTTCTACATGTGCGTTATTTTAGGCGATGTTTGGACTGTGGTAAATCTATTCCCCGTCACTATAATATGCGCGTCGGACGCTTTATGGATGGGTAAAACCTTATGAGTTCATATCGCCAACATGCTAATGTTAATAGTATATCTGTAGCTATAAGTATGAAGTGTTACGCTGGGATAATCATGAAACTATAGTTTATACTCGTATATATATAAATTATTATTATTTTACAATGTTCTTCATATAAACACACAGTTTTATCCGATTTTGATGGAACTTTGCATGTGTACACTTTAAAACAATAGAAAAATGCTGCCCCCCCCACACACACACACTTAATTTCTGTTAACGTTGTTCACACAAACCCACAGGTTTTATCCGATTTTGATAGTATTTAGGGGGCGTTCATAATCTACGTAGCTCCATTTTGGCCTCATGTGAACCCCCACCCACGCCTCCCTCACGTAACTCGACGTGGCTTATGTCTCCCCCCCCCCCCCCGCAGAGCAAGTAGCGTTTTTCCACATTGATTGCAAAGATATATTGTACTGTTTTCTCTTGTCAGATTATCGTAAATCACATACGGGGATAATTAAATGATGGAAATAAATATGTACAGTACATGCTTCTATGTGTTGTGTATCTAATTTTAACTGTGACAAATAATATGAAAGAAAAGGTACGTAGCCTGGCTTGGAAACCCCCCCCCTCCCCCCCGCTCCCTCACGTAGCCCAGCCTAGCTTTCCAGCAAACCCCTTCCCCCCTCCCCCCTAGACAGTGCCAAGTAGTTTATGCACAATCCCTTAGCTGCAAATTAAGGCGGTCTGGTGACTCTGCGGTTCAGGAGCTCACTTCCGAAAGTTTCTCTCTCCGATCGTGGCTTCAAATCCCGTGATGAGCAGGAATTTTTAGGAGTTACATTTGATTATATGAGCTACGCCAGGACGTTCCGTGGTTCTGATATCATGTTAAATTGTAGTCCCCTGAGGAAAGGAATTAGCTTTCCTGCTTTTGATACAATAGCTTATTACTGTTCATCTCTTTCGAGAAGATTCGATCAACCTTCGGGTTGTGGACTAAGTTAGATTTTTAATTTTTGAAGTGAAAAAGTTTTTAGACGAGTTGGATGATTTTTGAAGTGAAAACTTGTATAGGCGAGGTGTAGGATGGGGATAAATCTATAAATTCGCGTCACTGACGCACTATGTCGTGTTGCTCGTATGATATGCGCATTGTAGGCGCTTTTTGGAACACACAGTTTTTATCCGATTTTGATGGAACTTTGCATACGTATGCTTTAAAACAAATTGAAAAATACTGTTTACGCTTGAATTACAAAAATCTAAACCCTCTCCTTAATTTCTGTCAACGTTGTTCATACAAACTGACAGTTTTTAATCCGATTTTGATAGTACTTAGCACACATTAGAAAACACGGCGGTCTGGTAGCTCATCGGTTAAGGCGCTTACTTTCGGAAGTTTTTTTCAGAGGTCACAGGCTCAAATCCCATGGTCAGCAGACATCTTTAGGAGTTGTATTTGATTATATGAACTACGGCGAGATCTTCCGTGGTTCTGATTCTCTAATTCCACGTTAAACTGTAGGCCTATCAGGAAAGGAATTGGCCTTCCTGCTTCTGACACAATATATTGGTACATCTCCTTCGAAAATACTGGACTAACCTTCGGGTTTTGGAGTAAGTAAGAATCTTCTCTTCGGCGTTGTACGGTTTTTGGATGGGTAAAATCTTATGAGTTAGCGTCAGTGACATGCTAATGTTAACAGTATAGCTGTTGTGATCTGGTGGCTCAGTGGTTAAGATGTCTGACTGGGAAACGAAAGGTCCGTGGTTCGAGGCCTTGTCTCGGCGGGGTTTTTCAGAAACACTTAATCCGACTTTCACCTCTAGCGCAGCTTGCTGTGTAATATGAACTACGCCAGAGCGCATCAATGGTTCGGGTTCCACGTTAAACTGCAGGTCCTCTGTGCCTGGTATGAGTACCGTTTTTTTAGGTTGTGGCGGCTAAGTCGTGAGCGGCATGCGCAGCCACTAGAAACCCTGTCACCAGTTCATTACAGCCACACGGAATTATTTGTTATTGTTATTAAGTATATTTGTTGCTATATTTATCACGTGTTGCGCGTATGATATTGACAGTTAAAAGTTTTCACTTCTGTCGGCAGTCTCCAATCACTCCATTTATATTTATACTGTATTTGTATTTTTAAGTATCCCATTACTATAATGTTCGGGAGTAAATTCATTGGCCTATACAGGGCTAATCAAAATGATTGCAGCGATCACGAATTTTCTTTTGGCTGTCATATTATAGGTACTATGATGGGGTTTGCTGTTATAAGACAAGTGGCTCTCAAAGTTTTTTTTTTTTTTTAAATTTTATGACTTTAGTCAAAGGCTAATACAGTCAATAACCTCATACAATATATTAGAAGGAATTTTATATTACACCTTTAGTACATTTAACATACAGGGAAATTATCTTGACCGATTTCTTGCTCGGAACTGAGAGATTGCATCAGAGAAGTTATATCAGTTACATTCAGACCATCTTCTAGCAGTTGTTTTCTCGCTGATTGATGTAGCCTGCAGCTCAGCATGAAGTGATAAATATCCTCGACAGAATCACACGATGGGCACATCGGCGAATCCACTAACTGCATGACGTATTTTTTGTCACGTAATGTGTGACCTGCCCTAAGTCTGTTCATTAAAGTAATTTCTTTCCTGTTCAGTTCTAGTTGAGCGTACCATGGCTTGCTTACTATGTTGTTGAAGATGGCTCGATACCAAAGACCCTTTCCCTGGCAGTCGGCAAGTCATCTCTTCTCCCATTTATTCTTCACAATATTGGTAACAATGGCCTTGAAGTCTGTGCAGGGTACCGAAACTTTTTCTGTTTCTGCAGCAGTAAGGTGGCGACGTGCTGTTCTGTCTGCTACCTCATTTCCCGACACCCCAACATAGCTCGGTACCCACTGGAACTGCACTTGTATTCCTTCTACCGATAACTTCTGAAGGATGTCAAAATTTCGATTGCACTAAATGCAAGCTTCCCGCGGTGGCCGTTAGAACGCTAGAGAGCAAGATGGCTGAAAGTGAGAAAGCGTTCTCGGATTTCATTCGATTCAGTCTGTGGTAACTGTTCAGCGACACCTTAGAACAAAGTTCGGCAAGGATCCCCCGCATGCTTACACCATTCGGCGTTGGTATCAACAGTTTGAAGCAATGAAATGCCTTCGTAAAGGTAAAACAACAAGTCGCCCTCCTATGTCTGAAGAAACCGTTGAACGTGTGCGCGCCAGTTACGTTCGTAGCCCACAGAAGTCTACTCCTCGAGCGAGCAGGGAATTAGGTATTCCACAGAAGAACGTTTGGAGAATCCTACGGAAGCGACTGTGTTTGAAGCCGATATGTTGAAAAAAGAGTATCGCTCGCGCACTGAGGGAGACAATCAAATAAAGAAAAGGGAGCGAGAAACGGGACACATGTCTAGTGGCAACCAGAAAGGCTAGAACGGGATGTGTGTGTGGGCAGTGAGAGAATAAAATAACGTTGAACATTTCAGTTTGATTAAAACTAATCTGTGTTCCTACTTCTGTGTGTGCATGGACGAGGTGACGAGAGGTGACGTCACTCAGAGCTCGCATTGGTGACGCGAGAAAACAAGACTTCACTTGGGGGATCAATCGAGGATACAACAGAGACGGGGTATTCATTGCATGCAGTGGATCTTAATTGTTAACTAATCACCTCCCAAAGATTAAGAAAGACCATGTTTGAGTCGCTTAAATCGCAGCACGACGAATGAAGAAATCCACTGTGAATTAGGAGGTGATAACTTCTGTGCCCATATTTCAACGTCACAGAAGAGAGGGACACTTCGTAGATCATACGTTCCCAACCCTTTTTGGCCTATCGCCCCCTTCTAAAAAATTACTCACCGCCGCTTTATCAGAAAAAAAACCGCACTGACTCTCCTTCTCGTAATCAGCAATGTAACCATAGTGCTACAACTTTTTGGTTAGTAACCTAATTTTTTTTAAAACAGTGATTCTATGGCACCTCTCTTAGGTGGAGTGTACTATTTCATTTATTGAAAAACTAGTACAGATTTTTTTAAAGTACTTGTGAGAAGACATTTAAAATATTGGTGTATTGTTCATAGCTTGATTAACAAATACATATCTTGAAACAATAATATTATTGCTTAGAGGGCTGAGCTTGGTATAATGTCAGTAATTTTTCAATACTGCGTGCCTTATTTGCCATCAGCAATCTTAAATCACCAAGTTCGCCTATTCAAAGACTATTTCTTTTCTTTGCTAGTAAACTGCTGACTACATTAAATCCTCTTCTCTCTTATGATAATGGGAATGCAATAAAACAGTCCTCAAAGTCAGGTATAATACTGGAAAGCGGGGGGCGGTGGTTGGTCCTAAATGTGCCTTGGACCAGAAATGCCCCCTATGATCCTTCAACGCCCACAGGTGAGCGGTAACCACTGATCTAGATAAACAATGATAAGTTATCGCTACCTGCCACTTATAGACGCCATCACATCGCACGGTAATGAGTTTTATCCAAGCGTAAACGCCCAGTGTCAGTCTCTGAGATTTTGCCTATTCCAGTTGAACTAATTTACTCACGGACTAATAATTATGTCTTTCTTTGATTTTCATCATGAAAATCTGGATAATAAATACAATTTATAGATTACATTGTAATTGTTGGTTTCTTTGGTAATTATACCCCGCCTGTCGTTCTGTTTGATGGTCTTGTTGATATTAGCTTTTCAAATTTAATTTTAACAGTGAAGAATATACACACTTGTACCAAGCTCCATTATTTTTTTTAATTATTATTACTCCGCGATTCACTAAAAGTGTGTGGTGGAGGGTGCAATGCACCTATCCGAAAGGGTAATGGTATGGAAGCGATATACGGGATATGGCAGGAGGCGCCCATGGGCTATTGTGATGAACCATCTCAGCATCCGCCTCGAGTCATCCGGGAAAACCATGGAAAACCCAGATCAGGATGGCAATAATCAAATGTGTAATCAGTGACAGTAATTCCAATGCATCCGATTAATTTATTATGACCAAAACTGCAACATCTCAATACTTGTATTAGAAACTCATCCAATAAAAGAAAAAGGCATCGGTCTGGAAGTTTATAGCTGATGAAAGCTGTTCGGCACTATGAAGGTCTTATCCGATGTTGTCTAGATGGTAATCAGCTTCTAGTAGCGAGTGATTACTACCAGAAAGAGCATTCACAAACTAATATTCCAGAGAGCAAAAAAATTTGATATTCCTAATCCGACGTTGTTCTGGATGAAATGTTAAGTAAATACTGCACGAAATTTAAAGGAACTCCGTTTCATCACGTTTCTCTATTTGTGAGCTTTAACAAATCAACAGTTCCCCCAGGATTAAATTCTAATTCACTGCGAAGTACAACAGCCAAAATCAAACTGTCTCAGTATTTTATACATATAATATTCCGTTTAAGACGCGAGAATAATCATTTTCTGACTTATGTCCGCCAGTGACTTAGTTCGAGATGGAATGACGGAGGTAATTCCGCAGCAGGCACATAGTAAACGCCTTAGTCTGCGTCATACAGTCGGTTAGAAGTAGAACGGAAAAGTGCAGGGAATGCAACTGTGATACACAGCGGCTCGCGTCAGCTATCAACTCTATCTAAAGCCGCGTTCCCACGACGTCTTGTAAACGAACGCAGGAAGGGGCGGGACGAGACGGATACTCAACAACACGCCATGGGAACAGGGTCGCCTCTGCTAGCGGGGATGAGACGCAGCTACCCACTCTGTGTCGGTAAACATCACAGGCATGTGTAGTGGTGCGCTGTTGCCATCGGTTTGCAGCAGCGGTGCGCATCCCCTCTATTGCTGTAAAGTGCTCTGTGCCAAACGACACTAGGCAACATGGTGAGGACGTGGTGGCGAGATAAGGAGGCCTAACCTGCGGCGCGCGCTCGTCCCTACACTTCGGCTAACGAGGTGCCGCCTCCGTTACAAGACATCGTGGGAACGCAGCTTAAGAGTGTACATACCGCGATACAGTTCCTGCAGCACAGTTACTGACAGCCATTGACGGGATACAACTACAGTTAGTACTTTGCAAGACAGTATTAGTTGACAAACAAAGTGGAATGATCTTTTCTCCACCGTGAATTTAACATATATAAAATTCGGTCGAAATCGTTTTAAAAAAAGTAAAAATATTTTGTTGATAAAGATATCATTATGGATAGAAAAATTACTGATGCAGCTCCAATAACATCAGCAGTTGTTTCGTGGATACAACTAAAATTTTGTTCCATCTGCGATATTGTGCCATTGCGGTTTGTGAATAATTTACAAGAGGTGAAAGTGAGCTACATTGCAGTAGGTCACTCACATTACGACTAAACGATGTGTGGGTTTGCGAGGGTTTTGGAGAGATTATAATAGCATCTTCAAACCAAATGTCAACCTGTCCTTCACGTGGTGCACCTTGTTTGCGCGGACGAGGCTCTGGCGACTGAAAGATTCCCGGTAGAAGGAGCCACCCAATGCTTGCCAACGGCCTCTTAAAAGAAGGCGGAAAAGCGGGGAGAGGTCCAGGGCACCCTCTTGCCCTTGGTGTTGGACACGGCCGCTAAAGGTGGATGAATCAGAAATTATCAACAGCATGGGGATGCAGAAGGCAACGGGAAGCCACTGCATTAAAGACTCGAAGGATATCCACAGACCATGTTATACTCTTAAATTACGTATAGTATGATGGGCTTCTTCCTGGGTAAAATATTCCTGAGTTAAAATAGTCGCCAAATCGGATCATCGTATGCGGACTGCCAGGGTAGAGCCATCAGAATGGATAAAAGTATTCTACGAGTCAGAGCGTGGAATGTTAGAAGTCTGAATAGGGCAGGTAGAATAGAATAGCACAACTTAGATCAGATGGCGTTGGGTTTAGTGAGATTAAATGGAAGGATCCACAGAATTTATGGTATGGGGAACACATAATAATAAACACAAAAGCTGTCAGTAGAGTTACTGGTGTAGGATTTGTAATGAGCAAGAGAGTCGGAAAACAGGTGAGTTGTTATGAACAGTTTAGTGACAGGATTATTTTGATGAGGTTAGAAACCAAGCCCGCCCCAACTATGTTAGTGCAAGCGTAAATGCCAACGTCACGGGAAGGTGAAGAAGAAATAAAGAAAATATACGCGGAAATTGTACAATCATACCAATATGTGATTGGGGAGGAAAATCTAATAATTGTGGGTGTTTGAAATGCGGTAGTGTGCGGTAGTGGGAGAAGGAAACGACGGGATGTTTTGGTCCAGGGAAAAGAAATGAGCGAGTAAGCAGGTTGTTAGAATTTTGAGAATGATATACACTAGTCGTGGCGATCACACTATTTAAGAATCATTCAAGAACGATATACACCAGGAAACGTCCAGGGATACGTGTGCGAGGAGATATCAGCTAGATTATATCATGGTCAAAAAGAGTTTCAGGAAACAAATTCTAGACTGTAAAGCGTACCCAGGAGCAGACATAGACTCTGGCCATAATCTGATAGTTATGAAGTGGAGGCCGAAATTAAAGAGAATAAAGAAGCAATACAAGCAGAACAGACTGGAAGTAAATAAACTGAAACAATCTAACGTGAGAGAAAAATTCGCAGAAATGGTAGAAGTGGATCTAACAAGTAACACTGAAAGGACCTCAACTCAGGACGAATGGAATGCATTAAAGACCGAAATAATGAAAGCTGGTAACGAAAAATTAGGCTTTAGGAACAAGCCGCCCGAAAACTTTGGGTCACAGGGATCAGAGCAATTGAGACAATTTAGAAATCAGGTAAAATAGGAAATGCAAACAATGCAAAAGAAGAGTGGCTGCAAAAAAAGAGTGAAGAAGTAAAGAAAGTAAATGGTTGTGGGCAAAGTAGATGTAACATATAAGAAGATCATACGAAATATTGGAGCAATGAACAAACGATGTATAAACATTACAGCTGCCGATGGGAAACCATTTTAAGCTCAGAAAAAAGAGCTAACGGATGGAAGAAATACATTAAGAAACTCTATGTTGGGGGCAGCGTGATGGGAAAGGAAGGCGATTTCGATATCCTGTTTTGAGGATAGAGTTTGATAGAGCTTTGATGATTTCGAATCAAATAAACCTGTTCGAATTGATGAGATTCCTGCAGAACTTCTGAAATCCCTAGCAGAAAAAGGAGTCCAGAGATTGTTCAACCTGATGTAAAAGAGTTATGGAACAGGAGAAGTACCAACTGATTTGAACAAAAGTATCATCTTCACGCTTCTGAAGAAAGAAAAATCCAACAAATGTGAGAACGGTCGCACTGGAAGTCCAACATCTTATGTTTCAAAATTACTTACTAGAATAATATACAGAGAATGGAAAGGTTTGTAGAATAAATAGTAGGCAAAGATCAGTTTGGATTTAGGAAAAACTGCGTTACAAGAGAAGAAATTTTGGCTTATGATTAAAACTTGAAGGGCGGATCAAGAAAAACAAAGATACTTTTATGGAGTTTATTGATTTATAAAAAGCTTTTGATAATTTTAGGTGAGACAAGATGTTCAAAATTGATGTCATGTTTAAAATATCGAGATAGAAGAATACTTTATAAAACATTTAAGAATCAAGTTGGTATAATAAAAGGAAAGAATCAGGGTAATGAGTCAAGGTTGTAGTCTATCCTCGTTAATATTTAATATTTGTATTTGAAGTAATAAAGTGAAAAAAATTATATGTGGCGTAAGTTTTCAAGGAGAAAGAAATCAGTATGCTACGATTTGCTGATGACATTGTCTTGATAGCAGAACAGGCTGAGGATACCGAGAAAATACTGAATGGCATGAAGAAAATATTGATGGAAGATTAAATCTTGCATTAAATATAAATCAAAGCAGGATAAAAGATATGACATGTAGCAGAAATTATACCAGTAATAGTAGGTTAAATATAAAAATAGGATCAAATCCGATAGAAATTCTGCTACTTGGGAAGTAAGATTACAACTGATGGCCGAAGGAGGAATTATGTTAAAAGGAGAATAATAGTAGCAAAACGAGACCTCGTGAAAAAGAGGAATCTTTTAGTTTCAAATATTGATCTGGTACTTTGAAGGAACCTTTTAAAACTATGCGTGGAGCTTAGCACTTTATGGTAGCGAAGCATAGACTTTAGGAATACCAGACAGAAGAAAAATTGAACCATTTGAAATGTGGCACTATAAAAGGATACTGAAAATAAAGTGGACAGATGAAGTACAAAATGAACGGGTTTTGGAGATATGGGTGAGAAAAGATGAATGTGGAAGAGACTTAGAGTTAGGAGAGACAGGTCATATTTTGAGATATGCAAGATTGGTTAATTTGTTTGAGGGAACAGTCGAACGTAAGAACTGCAGAGGAAAACAGAGATTAGAATATATGAAGCAGATAATTGAGGACGTAGGGTGTAAAAAAAAGGGTATGTAAATATGATGATGTTAGTGCAAGATAGGAAAAGGGATGGAGGATTGCATCAAACAAGTCGAAAGACTGATGACAGCAAAAAAAAAAAAAAAAAAAAAAAGAAGGTTTTCAAAGTATTTGCATGTCCTTAACATTCACAACAGTCTCAGGGCAATTTCCTTCGAGGATGTCTGCTTTCTGAGACCTCTTGAAGAAAAAGATTCAATTCCGAGCTTGACCCTCGTCAACAGACCGTGCTTCAAAGTTTAGCCGTTCTCCGGGATGAGCGGTGCAAGTTCTTCGTCGGGTCACCCAAGTGCTTCTGCACAGTTTCCCCAACATATTTTCTCACTCGGACAGCATTGCAGTTCCGGTTGCTGCAACACGCTCATAGAAGTTGAAGATGACCTCAGTGAACGCCTTCAAAAACTTGTCTTCCAATATCGACAGCGAACCTACCAAGTTCAGATTTCAGCGACACGACAGAAAATTCTTCTTTCACAAAACGCACTTGTTTCGATGTTTCATGTCGGAAAACTCCTCCCCACGTTTTGATTATACTGTAACCTTTACGTAAATGTGTTTACTAATATGAAAACCGCAGATCACAAATAAAAGTGTACTAAATGTCTGAAAAAAGTATTCGGGCTGGAAAGGACTGGGGAGCAAGGAACAGGAAGGAACACAGCCATGACTTTTTGTTTGGAATCATCCTTTCGCCTGGAGTGATTTGGGGAAGCCATGGAAAACCCAAACCTGTATGGCCGGATGGGGATTCGAACCCGAATGTGAGGACAGAGCTTAACAAAACTAAATTATTCATCCACTAAATATTGTATTACAATAGCTGCAATACAAATAAGAAACATGTTATCCCTTTTTATACGTAAATATTTAATGCCACGATACGAAGGCAATAGGAAATTCAGACTTCCAACTAAAATAAAAAATTGTGAATGAAGTAAATAACGACTCTGGTAACTTCACAAAGGAAACAACTATTTTTTTAAAAAATTTAAGTTCAACCAGCGTTCGTAACAAAAATCAGTAGTCGCGCATAATAATCATAATACAACAATTTTTTTTGATATAATAATAAATAATTTCTTTAAGATTTAATTTTTTTTCCTACCGAGTTGACAAATGGTGCAATGTAATAGAACATGAGCCGGTTTCAAAACTTCTGGAACAATTTTGTGTAACGTGTAAAATTAATTTTTGTTTCCAGGGCACGGCTGATGGAATTTCAGTTCAAATTGGGAAATAAAAACATTTTTTTCGCACTAAAATACTATGGTAATGAGAAATAACATATTCTGCACTTTTCACATCGAGACGGAAAGTTTTAAAATCTTAAATGTCTTAGAATCACATTCTCTTATTTTGTTATAACCGTGCTGACATATTGTGATTTCAGGGTGTTTATGCAAAAAAAAAAAAAAAAAAAAAAAAAAAAAAAAAAGGCTGTTCATAAAATATCGTGCAAAGTTCTGTATAGGCTAGATCATGCCTTTAATTGAAAAGGGAGAGAATATCTTTTCTATATATTGTGTTCCAATATATCTGGAAATAAGAAATCCTCTTTTAGCACTTGCCAGTCCACTTCAAGGAAGGTGAGTTAGCTGGGTAAAAGTTACGGCAGCTCTTGCCTTTGGAATGCGAAACTACTCCTGATGGACAGCTTGAGAGTGCATATACAAGAATAAGTCAAATGGGATGAATAAAGGTAGGTACTTTTGGAATCAATTATTATAAAGTTCAGTACTCAGGAAACTGACGCGGAAGCAGAAGAATTGGCTTTTTACCAAAGGAGAAATTAGACCATAATCCAGAAAATTTTGAGAAAATTGAGATAGACTGATATTGTTGCAAATCTTGGTATGCGGATGATTAGGGTGAAAACTCAGATACTGAACGAAGGGACGATTATTTGCTTCTCGAGACCGTTAAGGACTTTGACAACCTGGATTGAAATGCAGTGTTCAGAATACCCAAGAGTAAAAATGATTACAGATGCAGAAGATTAGTGCAACAACTCTACAAGAATCATAAAACTACTCCAGATGTTTGACAGATTAGATGCTTATCCATGCAATAAAGAATTTCTTAGAAGCAAGCAATAATGGAGTAAAAATTAATGGCTAGTGCTATAAAACTATTTTCTTTTCAGACAATGTGGCACTACCAGGAAACATCGAAGAAGAACCACAAAACGCGCTACTTATGATAAAAGCAAATGACAATAAGTGCAACAAAACGTAAGAGAAAGATAATGAATTGTACTAGAGACGGAGACCAAAATGCAAAAATGTTGCTTCAAGGGGAAAGGCTGAAGCAAATTACTACATTCAGATTCGTATGATCTGGATGGCAGAGAGAGAGAGAGAAAAAAAACAGAAAAAAGTTTTTTGTAAATCTTCAACTGGCAAACATGGGCTCAACGTAAAACAGACAGGAAAAAGCTTGTAAGGTTTGAGATGTGATTCTAGAGAAAAACGACGAAGATGCCATGTACAAAGAGAATGAGTAGGCGCTGTCAAGATTAGATGAATGTAGGACGCTCCTAAAAACTATCATGGAATGGAAAAGTGAGATGATTAAAGATTTATTACCTAACTCAAACTGAATTTGGTCGAAGGATCTATGGAAGGATTTTGGTTTAGACGGAACCGA
The DNA here is from genome assembly GCA_031002005.1 of Vandiemenella viatica. Lineage (NCBI taxonomy): Eukaryota > Metazoa > Arthropoda > Insecta > Orthoptera > Morabidae > Vandiemenella > Vandiemenella viatica. Next base: position 325,884,945 of record JARYHS010013630.1, on the reverse strand, counting down.
AGATAAGAGTACTTAGAAAAATTCAAGGAAGGAAGAAAATACGTAGATCTAAAAAGATATAGGAAGTAGCACTATTAAAACGCTTCTTGCACATTAACTTCAGGGAGTATTAATATATATATATATATATTTAAAAAACCGCCAACCCTGGCCCAGAATTAGGAAGCCAGGCTCTGCCTGTCACAAGCCAGAACTAAGGGGGAGTGATAGAGGAGTAACACCTCTTTAAAAAACCTTGGCCCAGCTGGCAGCACCTTGTGAGGGTTCCTTAGCAGGGTTACGGAGAAGATCTCAACGAATCACTTGGCGGAGAAGAAGTACTTCGGTACGGTAAGGGATGCGGAAAATGCATCCCAGCACGCAGGGATTAATATGAGTGCATCCATCGTAGCATCTGTCTCAAGTTGAGCGGCTACACCCAGCGTCTGACCCAAAGTTGGCGGCTGTTCAACAAACCGCCAATCCGTTCTGAAGCAAGCGCGGCGATGACGCTTCACCCCTTTAAACAACTATGATGAGCGGCATTATTGGAAAACTATCCGGAGGTAAAACAGCCCCCCATTCGGTTCTCCGGGAGGGGGCTACATTAATGTCAGCAGTCAAAGTTCCTAAAGAGCAAACCAGATCATCGATAGAAAAACAGCAAATAGTTCATATATGCACTTACAACAGCAGGTCTCTTAAAGGAGAAGCCCGACTTACAGAGTTGGAAGACACGCTCCAAAAAATCAAATGGAGTATAGTGGGCCTCAGTGAGGTTAGACGTCCAGAAGAAGAATGTATCGATCTTAAATCAGGCCACATCTTGTACCATTATGGAAACTCCTTGGGAAAGCTAAATGGAGTGGGCTTCCTGTTAAATCGTAGTGTGAAAAATAAAGTAAAACTAATGGAAGGCATTTCAGATCGAGTAGCAAGAGTAGTGTTACAACTATCAAATCGCTATAAAATACAAATACTGCAGGTATATGCTCCAATATCCTTGCACTCAGACGATGAAGTAGAGTCTTTCTAAGAAAAGGTCACGACACTGCACGACAGAGGCAAAGACTGCCATTTCCAGATTATCAAGGGAGACTTCAATGTGGTTGTAGGCACCAGGAAACATGGAGACACTATGGTCGATAAGTTCGGAATACAAACAAGGGATGACAGATGGGAACGACTTGCGCAGTTTGCAGAGCACACAAAAATGCAGGTCATGAACACATTTTTAAAAAAATATCAAAGTCGAAATTGGACATGGAGAAGTCCAGATCATAAAACTAAAAATGAAATAGACTACATTCTGATAACTATGTACGTTCTCGCGGCGGCAATGCTTTATAAAAACTTCTCGGGTTTCAAGCCGCGTCAAAATTGAGCCGTCTGGTGACGTTTCGGAAGCTTGTACTGCTTCCATTGTCAAGGCCCCGCTTAACATTACTGAAGTCTACATTCTGTCCAATAGCCGACATTTTTTTCAAGACGTCACTGTTCTAAATCAATCCAAACCGGAAGTGATCACAGACTGGTCTGAGCGAAACTTAATATCTGCATAAAACAGGAAAGGCGAAAGCTAATAAAAGGAACCAATAAAGCATCAGTAAATATAATCAATCTCACTGAAAAGAAAGACATTTTCCAACGCACACTATCGGAGAAACTAGCTACCACCGCCAATGGAAATTTAGCTTCAACTATTAACACATTAGCCATAGAAATTGCAGGAACTGTTAAAACCACTAAATTAAGTAAAATTAGCAATGATATAAAAACTCTCCTGAATAAACGAAGGAAAATGAAAGAAAAATATGAAAAAAAACTAATTGAATATGCTGGACTGTGCAAAACCATTAGAAAAGAAATAACAGCTGATATCAAGAAATATAACGAAAACCTGGTCAGATCAGTTATAGGGAACAAGAAAGGCTATAAGAAAGCAAAACAAAGGTTAATGATAGGAAAGAAACAAATAAGAGCTTCAGATGATGATAAAGAACGTATTACAGACAAAACGGCAGTGTTGGATCATATCAGGAACTTCTACCAGTCCTTATACAGCAAGCAAGATTAAAATCCTTTAATGAAATCAAGCCCAGACTCACCAATTCTTGAAGTCCTCCCATCTGAAGTTAGAAGGGCAGTGCACGAAATGAAAAAAGGAACAGCTAGTGGTTATGACGGCCTATCTATTGACGTACTCCAATTGACCGGAGAAGAAACCTACAGACACCTAGCTAAGGTGTTTTCACAATGCCTTGAAGAGAGAAATATCCCATCTAGCTGGAACAAAGCAATGATTGTGTTGCTACACAAAAAAGGCAGTCGTTAAAATATTAAAAACTACCGCCCCATCAGCCTCCTTCCTGTCATATACAAAGTGTTTACAAAGGTCATCAATAACCGCATCAATTCCACCTGGGATACAGTGCAACCAATTGAACAGGCTGGCTTTAGGTCAGGATTCAATAGATCACATCCAAGTCATCCACGAAGTAATAAATCGAGCAAATGAATACCAGATGCCACTCTGTCTGGCATTTATCGATTTTGAAAAAACTTTTGATTCAGTCCATCTCTCAGCAATCATGCAAGCCCTTTAAGAACAAGGAGTGAATCAAGGCTATATCGACTTACCGTACAACATCTATACCTCTTATACTGCCTTTGTCAACATCACTGAAGCCACCAAAGAGTTACCAGTAAAAAGAGGGGTAAAACAAGGAGACTCTATATCCACCAAGCTATTCACATCAGTCCTAGAGTTGGAAATGTCAAAAATCCAATGGCAAAACCGAGATTTGAAAATAAATGGAAGCAGTCTCAACAACCTAAGATTCGCTGATGATATAGTTTTACTCTCAAACAGTCTGGAAGAGCTCAAAGAACTGATAAATAAATTAGAGGCAGCTTGCAGTGAAGTGGTCCTTAAAATAAATATATCAAAAAGCAAAATCAAGCAAAAAAAATGGGCAGAAAAAGATAATGACAAGGCAGACACGAAAGATTCTGGTATTGAGTCCGTAGATCAGTACATCTATCATGTCCAACTGATCAATACGAATGGCGACTCAAAGTCTGAGATATACAGACCCATAAAGCTGGTCTGGAGAGCATACGGAAGAAACTCCATAGTTTTTAAAACTAACATGCCAGTACATCTTAAAAAACAGGTATTTGAACAAGGTGTATTACCGGTCCTCACATATGCTTGCCAGACTTGGACCCTAAATAGTCACACGAAGCAAAAACTGAGAACTGCCCAGCGAAGTATGGAAAGAGCAATGCTAGGGTTTACAAGAAGAGACAGGAAAAGGGCCCTGCACATTCGTTCAATAAGTAAAGTGACAGACATCTTAGAAAGAGTCATGACCCAAAAATGGCAATGGGCCGGCCATATTGCTCGCAAAAGAGATGAAAGATGGACTACGGTAGTACTGGATTGGATACCAAGAAACCTGAAAAGAGCAAGAGGAAGACCCCCAGATCGCTGGGATAAGAATATACGTCGAGTTACAGGCGTGAACTGGAAGAGGGTGGCTCAAGATCGATCAGCTTGGAAAGAACTACAACAAAACTATGTAGAATTAAATTCTAATATAGAGCTTATTAGACTTAAAGAGACTACATCTTGAAATAAGGATATTGTGTAGCCAGACTATTTTGGTCATGAAATATAAAATCAAATTTCATTCTCATTTTTCATAGCAACAGTTATTAAAATTAAGTAATGTACAAATGAAAAATTAAATTTATTGTTATAAAATCTCAAACTACCAAAAAAAACCCTGCCTTTTAGAGAAGTATCATTATGGTGAGCCAATCTAGGTCAAATTCGTGTCTTCGTGGTGATACGAGAAAATATGGATCACTATGTAGTACAAAACAAGAAAGCACATGCGAGCGACAAACAACCGTTGTGTGGATAGTCACACTGTAGTAGAGGGTGGCTATTTATATTTCTGGCCTAATAATGAAAAAACAATTAATTATGATCGAAATTGTTTTTATTGTTTCTTAAAATATTCTCTGTGAAGATCAATACACTTTTGCATGCGTTGGAACCAATTTTCGAAGCACTTTTTCCACTCCGATGGAGGTAACTCCAGAACATGCGCCTTGAATGCATCAACCTCTTCTTCGGGTGTCGAAAATCGTTTACCGCGTAATTTATTTTTGATGTTCGGGGATAAAAAGAAGACATTGGGTGCCAAATCAGGGCTGTACTGCGGATGACCCATCAATTCAATGTTTTGACTTGTCAAAAATTCCTATGTTTGAGCCGATGTGTGACAGCTCGCATTGTCGTGATGAAGAATTATTCGCCTCTTCTTCGACTTTTTCCGAATTTGTCCCATGACTTCTGGTAAACAAATGGTCGTGTACCATTCAGAGTTGACCTTGCTCTAATACCACTGTCGCCACGTGACCGGTAATGCCGAAGAAACAGGCAACCATTTGCTTCGATGTGTTTCTTCCGCCAATAACTTTTGTCGGATTTGGCTCGTCTTGGAAGACCCATACAGTCGAGTGCTGTTTTATTTCTGGTTCAAATACGTGGATCCATGTTTCGTCACCTGTGTAGATGTTATACACAGGCTCTGATGCACCTTGAACGTATTTTTTTTTTTTTTTTAACATTTCCTTGCACCAATCGACACGAGCTTCCTTTTAAGCGTTTGTCAGATTATGCGGGATCCAACGCGAACAAATCTTTTTTACGGCTAAATGATCATGCATTATTTTATTGATGCTTGTCATACTAATGGCAAAGTTGCCTCAATCTCACGGTATGTCACGTGACGATCTTGCTTCATCAGTTCACGCACAGCATCGATGTTTTCTGGCACAACAACCGATTTTGGTAGACCCTGACGGAATTCGTCCTGAAGCGAAATTCGGCCACAATTAATTCGTTATACCAGGTTTTTATAATGCTATATGATGGTTCTTTATCGCCGTATAAAGAATTCACTTCATCGTTGCACACTTGTCTTGATAATCCACGTCGAAAGTTATGAAAAATAATCGCACGAAAATGTTCACGAGTTAATTCCATTTTTCGCCTGAGATGAATTTTTAAAGTTACTGTAAACAACAAATCGCGTCAAATGACACATTGTTATGAATAAGGCTATGTTCAACAATGTCAATGTTAGCAATGGAAACATCAGATGGCGCCTGGCAACACTTATTGTTGCCAAGGCCAGAAATATAAATAGCAACCCTCGTACTAATAGCTCATAAATTAATCTCTGTGAATAAGTCATTTATTCATATCTGGAGGTTAACAAGAATGTGTTTATAACTTTGAAACGAGCATCATCAAACTTCCCAGTACGAATTTATCTTGGTTTTGTTGTACAGTTGGAGAGAAACTCATTCGTGACTTTTTTATGTGTTCATTTCACTTTTGGGCCCCGAGCTCTGGTGACAAAGCTTGTTGACAGTTGGCTGGCCGGTCGTTCAGCGAGAGATGCTGAATATCTCATCACCACACGCTTCCAGGCACGCCACACAGCTATCAGGAAACCTGTCACCGCTGTTTGTTTCAGTAACCTCTACACTATGCCGAGAAATCGGCTCTCACTTGCTAACTGAACCATTTCTAGGATTGCAATGCATATATGTTATACAAAATTAGTACTGGCTTTTTGTACGCAGAAGAATCAATACTAATTTATTTCTACTTTAAACATCGTGCAATACCGCAGTTACCTGAGTCGTATAGTATGTAAAAGTCTTCCCTTTTTTTAGTTTTTTGCTTGTGGCTTACCCATCGTCGACGTCGAGGTAATTAAAGACGGGAAATGACAGGGACCAAGGAGTGGAATGGAATTCGACCATGGTCTTTTTAAAGAAATCTTTCCGGAATTCGTCTGGAGTGGTTTGGGGAAACCATGGAAAACCAAAATCTAGATGGTCTGTACGGGGATTCGAATCCACGTCCTTCAGAATGCGTGTAAATGCATGGAAGCTAATACTGTAAAATTACTTCCTCTTTTCGTTACTTTTTTATAGCATTCAGTTTAGAATATTTCATGTGCGATATTGTTAGTAAACAAGAACCTAAAGACTAATATAAAACGTGTTATTGAGTAAAGTATGGATACAAACCAACTGTTATGAAAGCTGGGTCATGATTGTCCGACTTGTACCGTAAACACCCTACATGAAGTTCGGTATCAGGACATAAATTTCTTGTTTTTTACTAACTTTTTCGCTTTTATTTAAGAAATTCAACTTGTGTCACTCCGAAGCCCCCTGTGTGTTTTACTCATATTATTTGAGAAACTTTTTTTTTTTTTAAAAAAAGGTTTTTTTTTCTTTATGATTTTAACGCCGATGGAAAAAATGTATAATAAACGAAAAACATTACAGTAAATCATCATGATAATTTATACAAGACAGTTCACTGTTCAAGATTTCACTTCCTTACAAAAATCTGTTACAGAGAGAAATCACACTGAAAGCACACAGAAAGAAGCAGACATCACCTACGAAAACAAAGAAATTCCTGTCCCAAACCGAAAAGATGGGATAAGACATATTGGCCACGATTGGATATTTTCTTATACTTGTGGAAAATGAGACACTGAAAATTGTTTCAAACGTTATCACAACTCTTCTTAGCCAGGACGTGATTCGAAGAAAGCACCAAACTGTTAGTTTTATCAATTTTGCTACACACAGTTTCAGGCCAAATAGCTTAGCGCGTTTAGCAATCTTGTTATTATGCTAGTGGTCGTGGGTTCAATCCCTAGCCATTTTATTTTAAAATTTGATGATAGGGTATACATGGAATCACTGCAGAATAGTTTACTTCATACATGAGAAACAGAATGGAAGAAGCCTCCTTTTTTTATTCTAAAATCAATTAATCTGCTTCATCAGACAGGATTAAACATGAAATACCGCAAGGTTCTGTCATAGGACCTTTCTGTTTTCATTATATATTAATTATTTTCTTAAAAATTTATCCAATAAGCTAAGAGCATGTAATTAGTGGACGAAACTAATCTGACTAAAAGAAACAAAACCAGGCAGTAAATAGACTTAAATTCAAATTAAGTACTCAGGCAAACGTCAATGTGCTTTAAGGCGGATTGATTGAAATTAAATATTGATAAACACATTACTTCTTAAATGTTATAAATGAAATTTTTTAAATAATTAATTTCAGAGATCTTTCGCCCTTGTGAAGTGAGAATTTAGT
>JARYHS010013630.1:325540462-325876747 GCA_031002005.1 Vandiemenella viatica | reverse complement strand
AAGTTGATTCTAACTCCTAGTTTAATGATGTACAGCTATCTTTTTTTTAACGTGTAGGTGATTGTTTATCGAATTTAATGCTTCAAGGAAGTAAAAGGACAGTTCTGCGACGCGGAAAAAGTCGGTGAACGAGTAGTTATGAGCCGGTAAGTCTCTAACGCTGTGGGTCGCTCAGATTGGCCGGTGCCGAGCAGGAAGATTAGTGGCTAGGAAGCGCCCTGTCTCGCGGAAGAAAGGTACGCGGTTCGAGTCGGGCTTCGGGCACGATTGGTTTAATGAAGTGTTACGTTCTCTTCGTGTTGCCCGTACATCGGAAGACTAACAGCACATGATTGACTGATTGGGAAGTTAAAATAACTGATTTGTTGCCTGAATAGATTAAATAATCCAAATTCCTTTTCGTCATTATTTTTTCAGTAGAGTCTTTAATATATCTTTTGTAATGACACGGGAAATATTAGCTGTGTAAGAACAAATTTAGGTCTCACTATTTAAGTAGGATCGATTCCACGTTCACTAAAGTCATTCTGGGAACTCTACGAAAACCGAAGTCTCGATGGCTGGACCGTGAATTTGAAATGGTTACTACCTAACTTCGATGCAATTAGTTATGAATCACCTACTACGCTGGGATTTTCATTCATGTATTTGGTTTGAAAGTGGAGCTCTGAATTTTTTATAATAATTAGAACCATAAAAACACAGAATTATTCCATGTAAGGTATAACTCAGTCTTTTAACTGAGGAATGCTTGGAAATGTTTTGATACAATTTCAAACTAGTCTGCTTGGCAGTTGTTGACTGTAATGCAATGCAGACCTCTTTGTATCTGTAGATTTTGATATACTGAATCCTGTGTGTGGTGAATTAAAAGCCGAATTAATTTCATAACCATGGAATTTGTAAAACTTTTAAACTTTTCATAAAAATCAGCTTGTAAATATTTATTTGAAACACTGAAAGAAATGCGCTTCATACTGGAAGTAAATTATTGATTGGTATTCGTTTACCTAAACTAACCACAAAAGATTTGTTTTCCACTGTCTCAGAAGATCGAAATTTAGTCATATTAACCAATAAACATTTGGAAAAAAGAGGAGCGCTTGTATACGAATCTTACGTTCAATTCATCCAGAGCAAATTTTTGTCAGATACCAAATTACAAAAAGATTTCGTCCCAAGGTGAAAATATAATGGTAAAAGAACTTGTTAAAACACTGATTCTTGCTTTGTTTGAAGTTTTGGATAGAAAAAGAAATATTATGTAATCCAGTAAAGATTACGTGCCAGATGAGAAGACAACACTACGTGGAGCAATAAACTATAATACAGTTTTATAATGTATCACTCTTACTCTCCACAAGTGGTGTGTGAAACGGAAATTGTGATCGAAAGCAGATATTTTGTTGTTTACATAGAGCATTAAACCGCTCAGTGTTTCCTCGTCCGAAATTCGTTTCCTGCGACGATATTCTAGCTGCCTTAATAGCTCACAGTGTTTAATCTCATGGAACTGTATGTTTGTTATGATACTATTGCTGAGAGTAGCATCATTATGTCTCTGCGCTAGTTTTGAATAAAACTAGTAGCTACAGAGTAGTGAAAAATTTGATAAGCGAGGACAAACGATTGAATTTTGTAATTACTGTTGCAACATGATGATAAAATGATAGCTACGTAATATGATTAATAATCGTTTTCCGATGTTTGCATAGATATATTATATACTCAATAATGCTGAGTGATTTCTCAGTAGCTGTACTGTAATCTCATTTCTGTTATGTGGATTTTTTGCGGTGCAACTACGACGGTTAGATTCAGATGTTTAAGCAGTAAAACGGTTTACATTCCTACTTACAGTTGCAGTGTTCAGTTAAAAATTTTAAAACGTGGCTTGTAGTCTATTTTAAAACCTTCTTAAGCCAAGCATATTTTATGCCACCAGAAATATCCACCACAATTATTTGACGGTATATTGCAATGCCGGAGCGTGATATAACCGGTAACGTTCTGGTCTTACATTCGGGAGGACGCAGATTCCAATCCCTGTTCGGTCATCGAGATTTTAGCTATCTATGATTTCACCAAATCACTCCAGGTTAATGTCGGGGTGGTTTAATCAAATAGCCATGAGCGAATTTCATCCTTGCGTTAAGTACTTTCCCACCTCTAATGACCTCGACGTCGACGTTACATATGAGTTGATGTATGATACTAAAAGGTTTCACATTTTGAAGCTTCCCTGATTTTGAGATAATTCTTGTTCTTGTTCTTCATCTTCCAATGTAGTGTTAGACAGCTGGGCTGTTACAGTCTCAATATAATTCTTGATTTGATCAAATGGAATCATATAAAGAGAATCACTCGAAACAGAGTCTCAATAGTTATGCCGCCGTATCGCTCTCGGACTAGAAAAAGAATGAAAAAATCATTAATTTTAAAACTATATATAGTACCCGTAAGTTCACGAATATTTGAGGAAGAGCAAGACAAATGATTTTCAGGAGAAGCTTGTTTTCCAAAAAAACTTCAGATGATAGGGAAGAGATCCATAGTCAGGTGGGAGCGATCGGGTGGTACCGGGTTCATTTTTTCCCCCTTTAACATTTTGGTTAATGTTTATTGTTGAGAATATATACTTGTCATTAGTCATTACCAACGGTTCCTCACATAAATATGTTTACAGTAATGTAGACCACAGCAAATGTGTGTTCTTAAGAAGTACATTTAACTGAAAAATGAAAGTTCAATACAAAGGATTAGAGCAACAGACTACAGAGCATATTCCAAGAAGCTTAACCACTACCGAAAATCCTCTTTTCTGTTATTCCTCTAAAACTATCAATATTAGGATCTTATTGATAATCCAGAAAATTACTCATTTTTTGATTGTTTTTGCATTCCCGCTAGCCCGCCGAAAGAGATACAGAGCTATGAGCCTAGACTTCAATATCTTTCTGTTTAGATAACTCTGTTGCGTGGTTCCTTCCAATATGTAGAAAGTGGTTTGTCAGAGATCGCGACCATGCCTTATCAGTATATATTGACAACTGCGACAAACTTTTACTCTTCGATTTATCACATCTTAACGTTTCAGCCAACCTGTCGTAGCTTGAATGAGTCTATCTTTTGCTCGGTTACACTGTAGCACTCACACTTGAACCTTGATTCAAATAATTTTCAGTGCCTTTCTTACATTCTCAGACAGAAAGAATATTTGTATGGAATTTATGGGCTTATTTCATACACAATCTCGACAATAAGCTTTAAAACAGGTGACGACTGATAAAAATTCCAGCGCTTGTTACTCATTCAAAGAAAGAGTTGAATATTTGAGTGAAGTAACGTGTGACTTATGTCTGGTAGCAGAGTATCAGGAAAGTGAAAACAAGTTATTTATAGAAACGGGGAAGAAGGAAATTCTTATTTCCGCAAAGCGGAACGATTAGCTAGTGACCTAGATTTAATCATTCCTCGGGATAAGTTACTAGTTGAAAAGATCTTGGACATTACAAATACAGGAGTGACGAATTTCCTAATTATGAATTGTGAGACACCTTCATTCTTATCGTTGAAATTAGCAGTTTGGTATTTATTGAAACAAATAAAACTAAGTACTCTAAAATCTGGAAATAACTCTTTAAATCACTCAGGATGTCCTAAATTATAAATGAACAAACTTTTTACCTTAGTAGGAGTGGAAGCCTTTGGAATCGAGGTTCAATTCTTGTAATTTCACATTAAAATAAATGACTTTCTCCTTTAGTTTTCTGTCTCCTTTATTTAGTTCTGTCGCGATCTAATCGCTTCGTCTCCGCAAACCTATTATAACAACGCGGTCTGCTTTATATATTTTAATCTTCGTTCCTCAACTATTCCCGCCACTAACAGATGATCCAATGACGTTCTGAACTGTGGTAGTAAGAGAGTCCTCTTTTTGCGGTGAGACCTTCCAACAAATTGCTTTCCTCGGCCATCTTACACAAAAAAAATGTTATTTCATACTTCACCTGTCCGCATGCATGTGAGTATGAGCGCATTCTTCTATGACGATACATTTCGGTAGTTAAAATTGTCTTACTTAGCAGTTTCTCTACCGCGACTCACTGTGATCGATCCATGCTGCGATAGCAAGATTTTCTGGATGCTAACTGTATTGTTGTCAGTCAGAGGTTGTTTGATATTTGATCTTTCAAGCTATTGTGGTTTATATATAATCTGCAGTTTATGATCCTTTTAGTTTTTTTGCCAATACACAACGCTTAAACAAGCTGTTTTAATGCAAGCTATTATTCATATCAGACCGATGGGATAAGGACATACGCAGGGTTGTCGGAGTTAACTGGCAGAGGATTGTCCAAGATCGTGCGATTTGGAGAAGACTGCTCAATTTATATCTGAAATCATGACTTTAAGAGGCCACATCAGAAAATGACTGAACTGACTGATAATGGTTATTCATGTCTATTTCTTTCTGTCACTGGGTACTGTAACACTTAAACTTAAAATTAATAAACAAGAAATTGATGAATGAGGAAAGGAAATGCTACACAGCCAAATGTGTCTTTAACTGCCATCTTTGGCAGTTCTCACGTGCTGGCGCTTTCCGAGTTCGGTTAGAGGTCTCAGATGCGGACCCGGATGTAGAGTAGCTAGCGCCTAGCTCTTGCGCTCCGATAGTAGACGGTTCGAGTGCGGCATCAGACATGATTGATCTTAATAAAGTGTTATTTTCTTCTTGTATGGACAAAGACGCTTTAGCAATAAAGTAACTGTTTTATCACTTAACTGAGAAAATTGCTCCTTGTTAGGGTTCAGTTGAGTTATTATTATGTGTGGTATATATCGCAAAGTCGTTGATAAGGTTGGTTGACTAAGAAAGAAAAGGAATTCGACAACAGTATTTATAGAAGTAATCAATTCTCTATTCGCCTGAAGTGATTACGGGATTTTATTTGAAAACAAAAATCTTGATTGCCGAAGGATGAATTTAACTGAAACTGTTCTCTTCCTAATGAAATTGCCCAACGTTACCAGTTCCTCACTAGTTTCAGTTTATTTTTTATATTTTATTTTTTTCAACGAGTGTGGTGGATGAACAGTAACGCCCTGGCCTTGCATTCAGGAGGACGGGTTTGAGTCCCCGTCTGGGTATCCAGATTTGGTTTTACCCAAATCACTCCAGGCGAATTTCGGGATGCTTCCTTTAAAACGCCATGGCCGATTTCCTATCCATTCCTTGCCCCCAGTCCTTTCCCGCCTCTAGTGACCTCGACGTTGACTGTGCCTAAGGACACATCCAAAAAAAAAAGCATTTATTTTCCTATTTGGTCTATGATGGAATCCATAAAATTACTGAAAAATCTATTGTTATTGAAACATGTAACTGTAAAGTTGGAATGATTTGATAAAAAGAAGTAGATTTACAATGACACTTTTCAAATTAGATACGGTACGCGATTTGAACATTTTTCATGTTATCAGCTCGCAAATCTGAAGTGTATTTAAACTCCCTCTTTTCTTACAGATCTTGTACTGATCTCACTGTGTACTGAAGCGACGTTAAACCAAAAATAAAAAGCAGTGCTGATCAGTTTCCTTATCAACAAACGTGAAAATTTCCCATCTTTTCGTAAAAATAAATTAACTAACGATTTAATATCAGTAATGTTAATAATTTCCAGAAGTCTTATATTTCTTTTTTTCTTTTTTTCTTTTTTAAAGAAACGAAAAGAAATACGGCTAAAGGAGGAAGCGTGGGCCCTATCTTTCGCTTATGTGTGAACGAGAGTCAAATTTTGAAAGATATATTACTAAAAAAAAGCCTCTTACATGTTATTCTACTTGATCAATGAGCTCGAATCAGTTGCTAAATTACACAAAGATGCTATCTTAACAAGAAGAGGTAAAATAATAAATTATAATATGGATAGGAAATAATTTTATACAATGTTCCGAAAATTTATGAACTATATCTTTCAGTAAAGATTAAGAGATAGCTGGAATTAAGATAACACACTGAGGAACAGCACTCCAATTGGTTCAATTGGTTATAAAATTTCGTAATTCGGCAGTATTATTCTCTGCAGGAAGAGTGAAACTCAGAAATAAGTTGGTAGACGGAAGCATGAATGTTAGCAAAACGTTTAATACGGCTTTCCGTGTACTCCTCTGACCTTCCGTCTATAGGCTTAAAGGTCCCTCACAATGTTCTGACTGAGTGCTTCAGGAGTTCCCAATATTTAAACGTCTGACAGAAAGTGTTTCTGGTTATTCAGACGGAGGCATCATTACAAGCGTTTCTTGTTTTTTTTTTTTTCATGTAGTGTACTAGGTTTTTAGAAATTAGCTACATGTGGGCAGTTTCTAAAGTTGTCTAGGCTTTTTAATCGCTGTTCGTACGTAATTTCTGATGGAAGTACAAAATACTTTATCAAATACAGTTAAAAACGGTGTTAGAAATTTTGCTGGTAGAGTAATGTTAAGACGATTCAAAATATAAATGTGGGACTATCCATGTTTTTGCGGTACCCATTCTGTTCTATTTATCTTATGTACGAAAAAAGGAAAAAAAAATTACTAACAATATAAAGCATCTTTTTATCCACTTATTAGAACTGTATTTGAAACAATAATTTCGATCCGAAATGACACTGAAAACAATTGTACTGGAGCTCATTAATATCCGCTATCTCTCCACGAAAATATAGAAATTCCTACGAAACAGAATATTTGTGAAATATTGCCATGATGTGTTTTATTCAATGTCAGAAATTAACTTATTGTTAGTTCAAAACCCTAAAAATTACTGACTGTTTATCACAGGGACTAGTGGTATAATAAGAAACTATGACTGGCTTGGAATGCGATCGAAGTAAAAGTGATGTTTTGAATGGTTTTAGGCTGTGCAGCTAGAATGTTATACTGCGTCTGGAAGGAAGGCGGAAGTTTGCAGCGTAATATTTGGACATACACGTCAAGTGTTATCTTTCCTCTTTCAAAATCGCCTGCCCAGCTGAGACATTAATTATCCCCGGTACTGTTCCATCCGTGGCTTGAGGAGTTAGGACTCTTCAAATTTCTATACGTGTGTCCTGAATCTCATTAGAACGTGTCAAATGTAGGACGGCCAATCCTTTTCTCCAGGACCTGCAGTTCAAGGTGTAATCCTAGCCATGAACGTTCTCTGGGATAGCTCAATTGACCAAACACAACTTGAACGGAGAATATAAATTTATAAAGCAGGCGCCTTAATCACTGAGCTACCAGAATGCTCAATGAGGAGATACTTTAAACTATAGGGCGTGTCTTGAGATTTCATTGCGACAAGTTCGTAATTACAGAAGGCAGTACTAGAACGAATGATTGTTATAATATTTCGTCTTCTGGGTTCGATTCTCCATCAGTGCAAATATTTTATCCACTAAATATATGATTATCTATAAGATACCTTGCAGTTCTAATAATTTTACAGCACATTACAGGAATAACTTTGATGATGAGAATGCAAGTTGTTAGTAAACATTAGTGTCATTGAAGCAACAAATCTTCTGTTGGCGAGTGTAATCAACAAAGTAAAAAAAAGAAACCAATACATGAATGAGGAATTAAAATTTAAAAGGAAACCAAAAATCGAGACGTGTTGAAATGTGTGGATCAAACATGTTTCCTTGATCCAAAAAATTTAAAGCCTCATTCACTTCATTAAATTACCTAATATTAGAACATATTGAGTTGAATATTTGCGAACCGTAACACGTTTAGGAACACTTAACGTAAATCATTTTACTTTTATAGGTTCTAGATCTACATTTACTGTCAGCTAAATGGCAAATGTTCCGTGTTGCTGCTAGGTGTGGCAATTTGCGTTATGTTAACTTAGGGAAAATAAATGTAAACTGTTCTATGTCTTACACATTTCTCGGGATTGTGGGCATTACTTCCATCAAAGCCAATGAACTATTTTTGTTCTCTTCACCTACCATCTGTGCTTCTGAATTTATTTAATAACGTCTGAACATATAGTTCATGTTTTTATATTACTCAGTGGACAGATGTTGACATGTGATTCGACAGCACAACAATGAGAAGCACACATTGTAGAAGTTTGCGAATTTAGAAATCCTAAGCAATATTCAGACGACTGCCCGAGGAACACACTGATTCAGCCGGACAAGGGAATTTGAATGAGGAAGGAAACACTTTAACGGGAAAAGGCAACATGTAAATATTACGATAGTGCTACATCCTTCCAACCTCATTTCGTACAGCAGTCTATCACTCAATCTTAACAACACTGCTTACAACATTTTTAACAAATTTTGGACCCCTGCATGATCGCGGCGTCTTATTGCAAACCAGATATTCAAGGCATCACATGCAGTTCAATAACATTCATCGATAACAGTATTAACTTCATTTGTAACTGATTCAGGGGAATAAGAGCTATTCATATGGTTTTGACCTTGAGATTTTGCTATAGTGATATCATAATCTTATAACATGGTGGACATTTTTTATAGACCTTGTAGTGGAGGAGGGGGTTTGGGAACCTTAGGAAGAAATGGTTGTTGATTGACAATTCACATAAAAGTATATGAACAAAAGCTGGGAGAGTCCTTGACTTTTTATTTGCTGCAATAAGTAACTAGATGCAGGAAAGGTGCCAATACGAATAGGGATATAAAAAGTTCTCGTTCACTCATTGATTCTGTAGTCTTGAATTTGCTTAACAGTTCATTGCTAGTAACTCAATCACTGCTGTTTTCACATTGTTTTCAACGTTCCTCAAAAAAACAGTGGCGTAAGTATAACACTCTTTCTAACGCACGGTGTTTTGATGTTCATTATTATTCGACATCTGCTCAACAGATGTGGTTAGGCACTACGTCCACAGGCTCAACACCTAGCGTGGTGGGTTAATGGTAAACGTTCTGGCCTAGCATTCGGGAGGTCGATGGTTCGAATCCCCGTCCACGCATCCAGATTTTGGCTTTCCATGGTTTCCCCAAATCACTCCAGGTGAATGCCGGGATGCTTACTTAAAACGGCCATGGCCAAATTCCTTCCCGTTCCTTGCCCTCAGTCCTATCCCGCCTCTGATAAACTTAGCGGTCGACGAGGCGTAAAGCCATAGTAAAAAAAAATACAAAAAACAGGCTGAACGATTGTATTGCCAAATTAATTTTTGGTTCATGATATCATGTCATTTTTCCAATGTTTTATGACATGATACGAACAGGAATTAAAATACAAAATCAGCTTAGCAACTATTGGCCCTTCCATTCGGAAGGCGCCGGCCGATATATAGCCAACTGCTTGAGAACAATCCTGCAGAAATGACGCCTATGTCATGAGTCTAAAGTAAGGAAGGGAAATTTTTCAGTCTAATGTTATAGCTCGATAACTGATTTGTGCATGGAGTTCGAGATCACTAAACAATATAGTACTTAGGTATAATGCTCTCTACACAGAACAGGTAGCCCTTTTAAAGTCTCAAAGGAAACTAACTGGACTTGAACATTGTTTTATATTTCATTTACATTTTTTTAATATCTATGTGGAATTATTAATTTTTTTAACCGTTACTGATGAGGAACTAAGTTTCCTTTCTCTACATAAGAGCCTATTTTTTTTTTCACAACCGCATGAACAACATGTAAGTACCACAAGAATGAATGAAAACCACAAATGCCCGCTTTTGGCTCAAAACGACCTCATGAGAAAAGTGATGCTCATCCTTCACTGGCTTAAACTAATTCGGTGATCCATAGAGTAGCAGCAACGTGTACCGCAAGCGATTAGGCACTATCCATGTTGGCTGGACCAGTAGCAGATCCACCAGAAAGAATGTCATTTACAGATTAATAGCTAAGATGAAATATTCTAACATTTATTGGTTCTAGAACTGCCTTCTGTAATTACGAACTTGTCGCAATGAAATCTCGAGACACGCCCTATAGTTTAAAGTATCTCCTCATTGAGCATTCTGGTAGCTCAGTGATTAAGGCGCCTGCTTTATAAATTTATATTCTCCGTTCAAGTTGTGTTTGGTCAATTGAGCTATCCCAGAACGTTCATGGCTAGGATTACACCTTGAACTGCAGGTCCTGGAGAAAAGGATTGGCCGTCCTACATTTGACACGTTCTAATGAGATTCAGGACACACGTATAGAAATTTGAAGAGTCCTAACTCCTCAAGCCACGGATGGAACAGTACCGGGGATAATTAATGTCTCAGCTGGGCAGGCGATTTTGAAAGAGGAAAGATAACACTTGACGTGTATGTCCAAATATTACGCTGCAAACTTCCGCCTTCCTTCCAGACGCAGTATAACATTCTAGCTGCACAGCCTAAAACCATTCAAAACATCACTTTTACTTCGATCGCATTCCAAGCCAGTCATAGTTTCTTATTATACCACTAGTCCCTGTGATAAACAGTCAGTAATTTTTAGGGTTTTGAACTAACAATAAGTTAATTTCTGACATTGATAAAAACACATCATGGCAATATTTCACAAATATTCTGTTTCGTAGGAATTTCTATATTTTCGTGGAGAGATAGCGGATATTAATGAGCTCCAGTACAATTGTTTTCAGTGTCATTTCGGATCGAAATTATTGTTTCAAATACAGTTCTAATAAGTGGATAAAAAGATGCTTTATATTGTTAGTAATTTTTTTTTCCTTTTTTCGTACATAAGATAAATAGAACAGAATGGGTACCGCAAAAACATGGATAGTCCCACATTTATATTTTGAATCGTCTTAACATTACTCTACCAGCAAAATTTCTAACACCGTTTTTAACTGTATTTGATAAAGTATTTTGTACTTCCATCAGAAATTACGTACGAACAGCGATTAAAAAGCCTAGACAACTTTAGAAACTGCCCACATGTAGCTAATTCTAAAAACCTAGTACACTACATGAAAAAAAAAAAACAAAAGAAACGCTTGTAATGATGCCTCCGTCTGAATAACCAGAAACACTTTCTGTCAGACGTTTAAATATTGGGAACTCCTGAAGCACTCAGTCAGAACATTGTGAGGGACCTTTAAGCCTATAGACGGAAGGTCAGAGGAGTACACGGAAAGCCGTATTAAACGTTTTGCTAACATTCATGCTTCCGTCTACCAACTTATTTCTGAGTTTCACTCTTCCTGCAGAGAATAATACTGCCGAATTACGAAATTTTATAACCAATTGAACCAATTGGAGTGCTGTTCCTCAGTGTGTTATCTTAATTCCAGCTATCTCTTAATCTTTACTGAAAGATATAGTTCATAAATTTTCGGAACATTGTATAAAATTATTTCCTATCCATATTATAATTTATTATTTTACCTCTTCTTGTTAAGATAGCATCTTTGTGTAATTTAGCAACTGATTCGAGCTCATTGATCAAGTAGAATAACATGTAAGAGGCTTTTTTTTAGTAATATATCTTTCAAAATTTGACTCTCGTTCACACATAAGCGAAAGATAGGGCCCACGCTTCCTCCTTTAGCCGTATTTCTTTTCTTTTTTAAAAAAGAAACGAAAAGAAAAAAAAAGAAAAAGAAATATAAGACTTCTGGAAATTATTAACATTACTGATATTAAATCGTTAGTTAATTTATTTTTACGAAAAGATGGGAAATTTTCACGTTTGTTGATAAGGAAACTGATCAGCACTGCTTTTTATTTTTGGTTTAACGTCGCTTCAGTACACAGTGAGATCAGTACAAGATCTGTAAGAAAAGAGGGAGTTTAAATACACTTCAGATTTGCGAGCTGATAACATGAAAAATGTTCAAATCGCGTACCGTATCTAATTTGAAAAGTGTCATTGTAAATCTACTTCTTTTTATCAAATCATTCCAACTTTACAGTTACATGTTTCAATAACAATAGATTTTTCAGTAATTTTATGGATTCCATCATAGACCAAATAGGAAAATAAATGCTTTTTTTTTTGGATGTGTCCTTAGGCACAGTCAACGTCGAGGTCACTAGAGGCGGGAAAGGACTGGGGGCAAGGAATGGATAGGAAATCGGTCATGGCGTTTTAAAGGAAGCATCCCGAAATTCGCCTGGAGTGATTTGGGTAAAACCAAATCTGGATACCCAGACGGGGACTCAAACCCGCGTCCTCCTGAATGCAAGGCCAGGGCGTTACTGTTCATCCACCACACTCGTTGAAAAAAATAAATAAATAAACTGAAACTAGTGAGGAACTGGTAACGTTGGGCAATTTCATTAGGAAGAGAACAGTTTCAGTTAAATTCATCCTTCGGCAATCAAGATTTTTGTTTTCAAATAAAATCCCGTAATCACTTCAGGCGAATAGAGAATTGATTACTTCTATAAATACTGTTGTCGAATTCCTTTTCTTTCTTAGTCAACCAACCTTATCAACGACTTTGCGATATATACCACACATAATAATAACTCAACTGAACCCTAACAAGGAGCAATTTTCTCAGTTAAGTGATAAAACAGTTACTTTATTGCTAAAGCGTCTTGTCCATACAAGAAAAAATAACACTTTATTAAGATCAATCATGTCTGATGCCGCACTCGAACCGTCTACTATCGGAGCGCAAGAGCTAGGCGCTAGCTACTCTACATCCGGGTCCGCATCTGAGACCTCTAACCGAACTCGGAAAGCGCCAGCACGTGAGAACTGCCAAAGATGGCAGTTAAAAGACACATTTGGCTGTATAGCATTTCCTTTCCTCATTCATCAATTTCTTGTTTATTAATTTTAAGTTTAAGTGTTACAGTACCCAGTGACAGAAAGAAATAGACATGAATAACCATTATCAGTCAGTTCAGTCATTTTCTGATGTGGCCTCTTAAAGTCATGATTTCAGATATAAATTGAGCAGTCTTCTCCAAATCGCACGATCTTGGACAATCCTCTGCCAGTTAACTCCGACAACCCTGCGTATGTCCTTATCCCATCGGTCTGATATGAATAATAGCTTGCATTAAAAACAGCTTGTTTAAGCGTTGTGTATTGGCAAAAAAACTAAAAGGATCATAAACTGCAGATTATATATAAACCACAATAGCTTGAAATATCAAACAACCTCTGACTGACAACAATACAGTTAGCATCCAGAAAATCTTGCTATCGCAGCATGGATCGATCACAGTGAGTCGCGGTAGAGAAACTGCTAAGTAAGACAATTTTAACTACCGAAATGTATCGTCATAGAAGAATGCGCTCATACTCACATGCATGCGGACAGGTGAAGTATGAAATAACATTTTTTTTGTGTAAGATGGCCGAGGAAAGCAATTTGTTGGAAGGTCTCACCGCAAAAAGAGGACTCTCTTACTACCACAGTTCAGAACGTCATTGGATCATCTGTTAGTGGCGGGAATAGTTGAGGAACGAAGATTAAAATATATAAAGCAGACCGCGTTGTTATAATAGGTTTGCGGAGACGAAGCGATTAGATCGCGACAGAACTAAATAAAGGAGACAGAAAACTAAAGGAGAAAGTCATTTATTTTAATGTGAAATTACAAGAATTGAACCTCGATTCCAAAGGCTTCCACTCCTACTAAGGTAAAAAGTTTGTTCATTTATAATTTAGGACATCCTGAGTGATTTAAAGAGTTATTTCCAGATTTTAGAGTACTTAGTTTTATTTGTTTCAATAAATACCAAACTGCTAATTTCAACGATAAGAATGAAGGTGTCTCACAATTCATAATTAGGAAATTCGTCACTCCTGTATTTGTAATGTCCAAGATCTTTTCAACTAGTAACTTATCCCGAGGAATGATTAAATTCTAGGTCACTAGCTAATCGTTCCGCTTTGCGGAAATAAGAATTTCCTTCTTCCCCGTTTCTATAAATAACTTGTTTTCACTTTCCTGATACTCTGCTACCAGACATAAGTCACACGTTACTTCACTCAAATATTCAACTCTTTCTTTGAATGAGTAACAAGCGCTGGAATTTTTATCAGTCGTCACCTGTTTTAAAGCTTATTGTCGAGATTGTGTATGAAATAAGCCCATAAATTCCATACAAATATTCTTTCTGTCTGAGAATGTAAGAAAGGCACTGAAAATTATTTGAATCAAGGTTCAAGTGTGAGTGCTACAGTGTAACCGAGCAAAAGATAGACTCATTCAAGCTACGACAGGTTGGCTGAAACGTTAAGATGTGATAAATCGAAGAGTAAAAGTTTGTCGCAGTTGTCAATATATACTGATAAGGCATGGTCGCGATCTCTGACAAACCACTTTCTACATATTGGAAGGAACCACGCAACAGAGTTATCTAAACAGAAAGATATTGAAGTCTAGGCTCATAGCTCTGTATCTCTTTCGGCGGGCTAGCGGGAATGCAAAAACAATCAAAAAATGAGTAATTTTCTGGATTATCAATAAGATCCTAATATTGATAGTTTTAGAGGAATAACAGAAAAGAGGATTTTCGGTAGTGGTTAAGCTTCTTGGAATATGCTCTGTAGTCTGTTGCTCTAATCCTTTGTATTGAACTTTCATTTTTCAGTTAAATGTACTTCTTAATGAACACCACATTTGCTGTGGTCTACATTACTATAAACATATTTATGTGAGGAACCGTTGGTAATGACTAATGACAAGTATATATTCTCAACAAATAAACATTAACCAAAATGTTAAAGGGGGAAAAAATGAACCCGGTACCACCCGATCGATCCCACCTGACTATGGATCTCTTCCCTATCATCTGAAGTTTTTTTGGAAAACAAACTTCTCCTGAAAATCATTTGTCTTGCTCTTCCTCAAATATTCGTGAACTTACGGGTACTATATATAGTTTTAAAATTAATGATTTTTTCATTCTTTTTCTAGTCCGAGAGCGATACGGCGGCATAACTATTGAGACTCTGTTTCGAGTGATTCTCTTTATATGATTCCATTTGATCAAATCAAGAATTATATTGAGACTGTAACAGCCCAGCTGTTCTAACACTACATTGGAAGATGAAGAACAAGAACAAGAATTATCTCAAAATCAGGGAAGCTTCAAAATGTGAAACCTTTTAGTATCATACATCAACTCATATGTAACGTCGACGTCGAGGTCATTAGAGGTGGGAAAGTACTTAACGCAAGGACGAAATTCGCTCATGGCTATTTGATTAAACCACCCCGACATTAACCTGGAGTGATTTGGTGAAATCATAGATAGCTAAAATCTCGATGACCGAACAGGGATTGGAATCTGCGTCCTCCCGAATGTAAGTCCAGAACGTTAACCGGTTATATCACGCTCCGGCATTGCAATATACCGTCAAATAATTGTGGTGGATAATTTCTGGTGGCATAAAATATGCTTGGCTTAAGAAGGTTTTAAAATAGACTACAAGCCACGTTTTCAAATTTTTAACTGAACACTGCAACTGTAAGTAGGAATGTAAACCGTTTACTGCTTAAACATCTGAATCTAACCGTCGTAGTTGCACCGCAAAAAATCCACATAACAGAAATGAGATTACAGTACAGCTACTGAGAAATCACTCAGCATTATTGAGTATATAATATATCTATGCAAACATCGGAAAAAGATTATTAATCATATTACGTAGCTATCATTTTATCATCATGTTGCAACAGTAATTACAAAATTCAATCGTTTGTCCTCGCTTATCAAATTTTTCACTACTCTGTAGCTACTAGTTTTATTCAAAAACTAGCGCAGAGACATAATGATGCTACTCTCAGCAATAGTATCATAACAAACATACAGTTCCATGAGATTAAACACTGTGAGCTATTAAGGCAGCTAGAATATCGTCGCAGGAAACGAATTTCGGACGAGGAAACACTGGAGCGGTTTAATGCTCTATGTAAACAACAAAATATCTGCTTTCGATCACAATTTCCGTTTCACACACCACTTGTGGAGAGTAAGAGTGATACATTATAAAACTGTATTATATTTTATTGCTCCACGTAGTGTTGTCTTCTCATCTGGCACGTAATCTTTACTGGATTACATAATATTTCTTTTTCTATCCAAAACTTCAAACAAAGCAAGAATCAGTGTTTTAACAAGTTCTTTTACCATTATATTTTCACCTTGGGACGAAATCTTTTTTGTAATTTGGTATCTGACAAAATTTGCTCTGGATGAATTGAACGTAAGATTCGTATACAAGCGCTCCTCTTTTTTCCAAATGTTTATTGGTTAATATGACTAAATTTCGATCTTCTGAGACAGTGGAAAACAAATCTTTTAGTGGTTATTTTAGGTAAACGAATACCAATCAATAATTTACTTCCAGTATGAAGCGCATTTCTTTCAGTGTTTCAAATAAATATTTACAAGCTGATTTTTTATGAAAAGTTTAAAAGTTTTACAAATTCCATGGTTATGAAATTAATTCGGCTTTTAATTCACCACACACAGGATTCAGTATATCAAAATCTACAGATACAAAGAGGTCTGCATTGCATTACAGTCAACAACTGCCAAGCAGACTAGTTTGAAATTGTATCAAAACATTTCCAAGCATTTCTCAGTTAAAAGACTGAGTTATACCTTACATGGAATAATTCTGTGTTTTTATGGTTCTAATTATTATAAAAAATTCAGAGCTCCACTTTCAAACCAAATACATGAATGAAAATCCCAGCCGTAGTAGGTGATTCATAACTAATTGCATCGAAGTTAGGTAGTAACCATTTCAAATTCACGGTCCAGCCATCGAGACTTCGGTTTTCGTAGAGTTCCCAGAATGACTTTAGTGAACGTGGAATCGATCCTACTTAAATAGTGAGAACTAAATTTGTTCTTACAAAGCTAATATTTCCCGTGTCATTACAAAAGATATATTAAAGACTCTACTGAAAAAATAATGACGAAAAGGAATTTGGATTATTTAATCTATTCAGGCAACAAATCAGTTATTTTAACTTCCCAATCAGTCAATCATGTGCTGTTAGTCTTCCGATGTACGGGCAACAAGAAGAGAACGTAACACTTCATTAAACCAATCGTGCCCGAAGCCCGACTCGAACCGCGTACCTTTCTTCCGCGAGACAGGGCGCTTCCTAGCCACTAATCTTCCTGCTCGGCACCGGCCAATCTGAGCGACCCACAGCGTTAGAGACTTACCGGCTCATAACTACTCGTTCACCGACTTTTTCCGCGTCGCAGAACTGTCCTTTTACTTCCTTGAAGCATTAAATTCGATAAACATTACCTACACGTTAAAAAAAGATAGCTGTACATCATTAAACTAGGAGTTAGAATCAACTTGTAAAATTTCATCCATGCACTATTGATGTTTAGTTTTTTTTATCTTTTGCTCCGGATTGTAGTTTTTTTTTTTTTTTTTTTTTTTTTTTTCTTCAGTGAGAATTTTTTTACCATCTACTTGCGGCAGGAGTAGGAGTAATATTAGCATTAGATCGGAATATGAGGTTGGCCTACAAGAATAACTTGATACCACAAATAGAACATAATACATGATATACATCAGTAACTCCTCTCGTGACCACCAATAGCCGCACAATATTGTTAATTACGGAAGCTCCCAGTCCATCATTTTTTTGATATACCTTCCACCTTTACAACAGCAGTCGAATGCGGAAGTGAAATGTGTAATATTTTGCCATATTCACGTATGAAGTTGATTTTCAATCAAATACTGAAAAAGCTGGACTCTAAATTACTTTTTTATAGCTAATTTTTTCTTATTTTTTAAAATAAAGTAGGAATGTTCAGTATTTGAAGGAGTTTTTCTTAGTTGTAGTGAGAGAAAATCAGTTTTCTTTCGCTAAAATACATCCATAAACTTTTTTTCCAACTAATATCACTCTGATTCCATCTAACGCTGTCGGCAACGTTTATTTAATAATCATTTATTTTTTTTACGTTTTGTCGGTCCAAAAATAGACTTATGAGTAGAACCGGATAACAGAACGCTAAGGCAAACAGATTCGTTAAATTAATACTAAAGTAATTAATTTTGTAAATTTAGTATGTGCCATGTAGCAGACAGCTGCTTTTAAGTACTGTATCGTTTTCAAAAATTTTAATCCAGTGAAAACATAATTTTTGTATTAAATTACTTGTTATTTTATGTTCTTGAAGACGAATGTAATACATAAAATGTTTTGTGTCCTACGTCTTGTTCAAAACTAACATTTTGTTTGAAAGCGGTGACTTTTTTTTACTAGTTATTGACACTAAATTACTCTCAAATGTATTTAAAAAGTACAAATCAACTCATTTCATGTCTGTGTAATACATTTATTGCCTTACTGTAATCACTAATCAAGTTTATGAAACGAATAAACTGAAAAGTATTTCGTTTTTTGTGGGTCGAGTAAGTGTCAAGTTTTCATAGTCGCGTGAGTGTACCACCTACTGGGTATAGTACTGTCTTTGCAGTTGTGTATAATGGGTTGAATAATTCCCAGGAGGAACTTTAGCGATGTGCAATTCAGGTCGTTCGGATTAATATGAGCATGGTAGTACATCCCAATTAAGACTTAACATATCTGTGTACCAGTATAACTGCATAGGAAATTTTCGGGCCTCCCACTGGTGGAGCGCGTCAATCTGATGCCTCACTGCGACTTCATCTTCGCTGGTAGATGGAGTTGGGGAGCGGCTTCGAAACGTCGCAATCAGATTAACGCGCTCTCCCTGTGGGAAGCCCGAGAATTAATTTCATGAACTGGGAAAGCCTACATTCTTTCACCAATATAACTATTCATAGATACAGTATTTTGGGTATTTTTCTGGCTTTTGTCTCGTCAAGGTCATTAGAGACAGTAAAGGAGCTGTGGTAAGAAACAGAAAGAAATTTACCCATGGCCTTTGGAAGGAATGTTTCCGGAATTCGCATGTAATGATTTGGGGAAACCATGGAAAATCCAAATTTGGATGGCCAGAGGGGGTTTCGAACCCCCGTCCTCCCCAATGCGAGGCCAGAGCAATACCGTTCAACCAACATACTCGGAATTAATTCCTCATTTCGTTGCAGTTCACAGTACAATGGTAATATGCATTTAATGACTACAAGCGTTGGTTGATACTTCTAAAAGTTGTTGAAAGTATTTCACGTAAAAAAATTTAAAAAATAAAAATTTACATGACTACGGATGTGAATTGACGGGAAAACTTCATTATTTCGTACATACAACAATAAACTTCTATCTCTTATTTTTATTATTGCCAATTAATGAAGAAATTTAAAAATCAAGTACTCCAACGCCATACTCTTACGCTCCTCTACTCAGTTCATTAATACATTGGCCTACTCGCCACAATAACTGTCGTCTTCCCCTTTCCTATTACGAAAATTTATTGTACTTCATCATATTCTGAACTGTTTTACAGATTCCATTTCCAACATGTTTACCGAGCGTCGTGGGTGAGCGGTAACGATGTAGCATAGCATTTGGAAAGACGCGAGTTCGAATCCGCGTCCAGATTTCCCCAAATCACTCCCGAGGAAAGCCGGGATTATTCCTTCAAAAGGCCATAGGCGAATTCCTTACAGTTCCTTGCCCTCCATCCTTTCACACCTCTAATGATCTCGACGTCGACGAGACAAAATGCCATAAGCAAAAAAGCGGCTCTAACATGTTTCTTCAGAGCAAATCACTTACAAAATATGCCTTGCAGCTGCTTGTTAAAAAAAAATACGGAGTACGCACATAATGGATACCACTTCTGCCGTCAATCAGTTTCAACTTGTTCATTAAATGGAGTCTGCACTTAGATTATATTAATGGAAATTACTTTCATTTATTTGTAAGTTATTACTTAAAAATGTATTTCTTATTGTGCTGTCTTAATCAGGTTTAGCCTTCGTATTTTAATATTATCGGTTGTGACTGCTGTCCGCCAGAACAAAGGTATGCCGGGCTCACAGCTCACTTTCAAAAACATAGATATTTTTACTTACTAAGCCACAAATTGTCATTGAATTAAAACATGGAATAATACCAGTTAACCTGTTAATATATTTAATTACCAAAAATTCTATAACCTGATAACCATTATTTTATAATAACATAATTAAAAATACCAAAGTCGTACCCAGTGATTATCATTACAAATCTCTAATCCATAATTACAAACGTTCAGTTGATCCGAAAATATATTTGAAAACCGCATAACCATAAACGAATTCTTTCCGAAAAAAAAACAGAGAAAATATATAAATAATGTATAACACCCACAAGAAAAGACAGAAGGTATCAAACGAACAGTTAACACATGTACAGTTAACTAAAAAATTGCGTACAGTGTTAAAGTTTTTTTCAGTTTTAATACTGCGGCACTAGTCTCAAGCTGAGACTCATTTCTCAAAGAGTGCTTTTTTATTTATGGTTTTACGCCTCGTCGATATCGAGCTCATTATAGACGGGAAAGAATCGGGGGAAAGGAACGGGAAGGAATCATCCGGCATTTGTCTGGGGTGATTTGTGGAAACCATGGAAAACCCAAATCTTGATGGCCGGAGGGGGATTCGAACCCACGTCCTCCAAAAAGCGAGGTCAGAGTGTTACTGTTCACCCACCACGCTCGATCAAAGAGTCCTAATGGTTAATCGATGTAATCTTAATCATTCACCCCACTGGAGACCATAAAGCATTTCATTCCAATGGTAAAGTGACAGAAAAAGAAGCTTTGTAAGTTAGTGTTGAATTATTGAAAAGATACCTTTGTCAAACAGCAGCAGGGGCGGATCCAGGGGGGGGGGGGGCTAGGGGGCTCAAGCCCCCCCCCCAAAAAGTATCTCGGTCCACCCCCGACATTGTAATTTTGGAGACCTTTTTTTTTTAGCTCTACGGATTTGAGGCCCGAGTAGGCTATAAAGACTGCCCCATGGCCAACTCAAGTCCCCCCCCAAAAAACCAAAAATCCACTGAAGGCAAGCACTCTGAACCAAAATTCACTCAAGCCAAGCCCCCCCCCCAAACCAAAGTCCACTCAAGCCCCCCCCCCCAAACCAAAATCCTGGATCCGCCCCTGAACAGCAGGATACACTAATTTCTATGTAACTGCATACTTAGATAAAAATACAGAAAATTTTCAAAAAATGAAGAGCAGGAAAAAAGTAATAAAATTACAAAACAACTATTATACGAAATGGAACGATTTTGTTCTAGCATCCGTTAAACTCTCACAATCAATTATTTTACGTTTACCAGTAATTTATCTATTTCAACAACTGAGAATAAAAAAATAAAGTTTGTTCGCTTGCGTGACATGATGCTTCCATCGGAAAAACATAGCAAATGAACAATCGCTAACACTAACGAACCGAGTCGCATTTTTGTACCTCTTGCCCACAGAGATATCGAATACAGATCATTTAGAACTCGACAAGCAGTTAATAATAAAAATTTAAAACAAACTTAATGAACTATAAATTCTATGTATTAAGCTTGCATTGTATTTATTGAAACTCTTCCTTTATATTTTGGCTACCACTTGGGTTGTTTCAGATGGACGTGGAAGAGGTGATGGTAATGGTGGACATAGGATCGCAGTCTGCAGGCATCGAGCGACCTGCAGCAGCAGCGGCGACGCCGAAGTCATCGCCGCTGTACACTGTTACACAGTTCCCTCCTGCTGTTACTCAAGTACCACAGCCACCCAGCTGGTTCGTCCCTCCACGGCCGCGGGCCGACCGTTCAACCAGCGTGCGCAGAGGATGCTCGCGGTGAACCAGCGGTGTCCAATAGAATCTGTAACCTCAAACATGTTGTTCGCGACTCACTGAACAAGAGAGTGTATAAATGAACACCCATTAACCGATAACTGTTGATGTATAAAACTAAGCACGATTTGTTACATTTGCAACACCATCACGTAACGGTTGCTTTATAACTAAAATGTCAGCTGTGTAATTCGCAAGACACGCGTTAATTACGGAAACGATTTATGCTTCCCATAATTATATATTATATCGTTATAGAAGTAGATTTACGGAGTAATAAACCGAAAACTGTTCTTGGAGTGAATACGTTGCACCAAAGATACTACTACGTAAACTCTTCATTAGTTTGAAAAAATTATTGGTCTAACGAAAACGAAAGGCGCTGGTTACTAAAATTAAATACGAACATACACACACATGAGGGTAGTAGATGAGCGTTCTGGCGGTTAAAGTGCTTATTTTCCTAAGTTCGGGATCGGGTCCCGGTTCAAATCCGAGTGGGGCCAAGATTTTTTTTAAAGTTATGTTTGACTATATGAGCCATGTTATATGAGGATATTATGCCGCTGGAATTCCACTTTAAACTGTAGATCTAGCCAAGACAGCGGCAAATTTTAAACTATGTCCTCCAGTAGCAAGACCACACAAATTTACTTACTTATGGTAGTAGGTGCAGATACATAAAAACACGGAGAAATTTGAAACAGATAAATTTTCATTTCTCATATATATTACAATGTTCTCTTTCGTGCATACCCGGCGACGTACTTTACGAACAGCAGACATCTTTTCTCATAGTCTAGTAATAAATCATTCAATATCATCTTTTTTATAAGAAAATGTTTCATTTCCTTGTAACACAATAAAACGGATGTATGCTTCCAGCGATTTTATAGAAACGATCATTTTTATTTAATATTATTGGTATTTAGTTAACTATGTTGTCAAAAGTGAAAATACGGCAACAAACAAAACTTTATAACTGTGTCTCTACACCTGACACAAGCAGAGAATCTGACAACACAAACACGCTGGCACATAGGCTGACGTGGGACAGAACCAAAGAATATCGACGTAATCAAACAAAATATTGTCCTGTGGACACAAGGAAATACTATTTCCTATGCGAAACACAGTGAAAGCAACATTGTGATGACTTCATCGACCAGATAACTGTTGCGTATTCCGAGAACGCACAAATTCGGAGCAATAAAGAAAGATCTCGCGCGAATGTTGGATATTAAATGGGCTGAAACCATACATTAACCAAATCGTGTCAACTCCTCCAATTTATTTTACGTTGTCAGAGCTAGTGATTCCTCTATTTATGAATTTTACTTTGATGCGAGATGCGGAAACAACAATAACACACTCCGGTTGGATGGGTACTTAACTAATTTTGGGAAAGTAACCTCTATTATAGGAAAAGAAAATATTATTCCTAAAAAGCAACCGGAAAAACAAAATTTTGCATTTTTTTATGCTGATTTGAATATTGGCGCAATAACGCTCGCATCTGAAATCCGTATCTTATAACATCATGTCTCAGTTCGTGCTGTTGTCAACAAAGTGGCTGTTTGCTAATTTTGTTTATAAAATGAGTTATACTGTTTAAAAATGGTGTTTAGTGTCTCACTGTGTAAATACGTCAATTAAAACATCAAACAAATTGTTTATTAACGTTAAAAAGAAAATATGCGGAAAAAGTGTTTAAAACTTGCACGACGGGACCCAGTTTATATGTCTGCAAAATCTTCAATGTATTTTTGAGAATACCACTTTGATGTAAGCTTATACATAATATTTTATCATGTTCAATAATCTGGGTACCTTAATATTTTCTCTGTGATAAACTTAAATTTGTATCGATAAATGAATTATCACTTTAGAAGATAAGTACAGTGTCTCTATAGTCTGTTGAAATTAGTCAAACATCATTTATAAGATCTGATACATGATGATTTAAATAAATAAAAGTTCATAATTCGTCTAGCAAATTAGTAATTCTTTCCAAAATATTTCCGCAATTTCCGTGACGTCATAGCGTCGTTCATCATTAACAATGACTGCGATTTATTTATTTATTACTAACTGGTGCCCACGACTTCGTTTGTGTTTGTAGAGAATTTTGATTGACAGCTACCGACATGCAACCACCATAATGCACGATGGGAGCATGGAATCGAGGCTAAAACCACACACAAACACCAGTGATCTGCTCATGGTATTTATGGCTGCAAAGTGAAATATAGTGAGATAAATGCCTTTGGTCAAAATATGAAAATACACTCAGTCGACTACTTTCATGTCTCCCACGCTCCCACAGCTATCGACATGCAACCACCATAGTGCACGATGGGAGACTCAAAGTTACTACTACACACAAACACCAGTGATCTGTGTCGTTTAGTTGTGTTTACAAAGTGAAATATAAGGACGCACGTATTTCGTCAAAATAACAAAATACCCTCGGTTGACCACTTTGAACCACCATATTTCCCACACACCCACAGCTACCTACATGCAACCACCATAGTGCACGATGGGTGACTTGAGGCTACTTCCATATATATGGTAAATACGGGGACTCACATGTCTTCCGTCGAAATCTGAAAATGCCCTTCGTCGACTACTTTCAACCACCATGTCTCCCACGCTCTCACAGCTACCGACATGCAATTACCACAGTGCACGATGGAAGACTCTAGGCTACTACCATACTCAAATACCAGCGGTCTGTGCTAGGGTGAAATATAGGGACACTTATGTCTTTTGTCGAAATAAGAAAATGCCCTCCGTTGACCAATTTCAACAACCATATTCTCACACCCCCATCGCTACCGACATGCAAACACCATGGTGCACGATGGGAGACTTGAGACTAATAGCACACACGAACGCCAGTGGTATGCACTTGGTAGTTCGGGCTGCAAGGGATACACACGTCTTTCGTAGAAATAGAAAAATGCCCTAGATCAACCAATTTCAACCACCATATCTCCCACGCCCCCATAGCAACCAACATACAACTACCACTGTGCACGATGGGAGACTCGTGGCCACTACCCCACACAAACACCAGTGGTCTGCGTTATGTTGTTGTGGCAGCAAAGAGACACACATGAGTTAGGTCGAAATATGAAAATGTCCCACATCGACCGCTTTCAACCACCATATCTCCCTCATTCCAACAGCTACCGGAATTCGGCCAACGTTGTGAACGATGGAAAACTCCATGCTAGATTTGTAGTATTTATTACATAAAACGTAAAATTATAAATAATAAATGAAATGAAGGAGCAACTCAAACAACCTACAAGCTTACAAGTGTTCAATGTGAACACCTCTCGTCACACGGCACGCATCAAGTCGATAGGCCGTTTCTTCCTAAAAGTTGATTAGTGTTTGTGGTGTAATTGTTGCAACAGCTGCCTCAATCTTGTTCCTGGGGTCGGATACGTCAGCTGGTAGTGGAGGCACATACACACGATCCTTTATGAACCCCCACAGGTAGAAATCACATGGGGAGAACGGGAGAACGTGGAGGCCATGAGAAACAAGATCTGTCTTTGGGTCCTTTGCGATCAATCCAGCGGTCGGGAACAGTGACATTCAACCAATCGCGTACATCGTTATGCCAGTGAGGCAGTGCACCATCTTGCTGCCAAACGAAGTTATTTGGTTCGTCTTCTACTAATTGGGGAAATAGCAGTAGTTGTAGAGCATCAAGGTAGGAAGTACCAGTTACAGTTGTTTCTCCAAAGAAAAAAGGTCCATAACCTTTCCGCCGAGATATGGCTAAAAAAAAATCAGCTTAGGGGAGTCTCGTTACAACCGTGAGGATTTTCTGAGCCCCAGATGCGCACATTATGAGTGTTATGTGTCCACTGAGGTGAAATGTCGATTCATCACTGAAAACAACATGATACAGAAAATCTTCATAGTTGTGCAACACTTCATGTGAAACTTGCCATGTAAACCATACTCTGTAAGGTTTAGAACCTGTAACAACTGCTTACGATAAGGACGTAGGTGTAAGCGTTTCTGTAAAAACTTTTCCAAATAGTCGTCACCGGAATTGCTAATTCACGACTAGCCTTCCGAAGTGATTTCTTCGAGCTACGCGTGAAAGACTCTTTCACTCGCTCAACACACTATTCACTAATCGTTGCCGTTTGGTCATCCCGTACTCTTCCCTTTGCAAAGGCAGCCGGTATTTTCAAACTGATACCATCTACGGATGTTATTATCACTTGGGGGATCACATCTGAACCTAATCCGGAACGCACGACGCACAGTAACTATGGATTCGGTCTTTGCAAACTGCAGAACACAAAAAAGTTTTAGTGCACTAGTCGCTATTTTTGCTACTAGCGCTTTCTAACTGATGACGGAGGAAACATTGCGTGCACATGCGCACAGGTATCAATAAACAAAACTGGTTGAGTTGCCCTTTCATTGCATTTATTAATTATAATTTAACGTTTTATATAATGAATACTACAAAGCGTTAAAAATCCGATATTCATTTAGAAACACCCGGTATTACTTTTCTTAATGATATGACTATGCCCACTTTTCAGCACAGAACACCACTTCCACTTTTCAGTTTGTATACTTCGAGGAAAGTTTTAACGTTCCGGAATTTTGCTGTGCAATAATTACTGTTTTATGTGAAAAACATTCCCAGCATTGTCACAATAACTTTGAGCAAATTAGAGCTGTTTGTTTTGGTAAATCCAGCTTTCCATTGCAAATATTATTTGTATTATGGATTTGCAACCAGAACTAAGTAATGAATTGACGCGGAGCAAAACTAGTGCGTGCTGAGACGTGACGTCACGCGCTCTGATTGGTGTTTGGTATCACATAACTTTTTTTATATTTTTTATTTTGCTAAAATTAATGTTATCAAACAAATAAAGTTGATTTTCGGTATCCTTGCAACTTACATTTTAAATTAAGCTTAACAGTTTTCTTTTTAGTATTAAGCCCCTTATTTTACTTACAGTAGTGTATAGAACGTAGCAATGGTTACAGCTACAGATAATGCCATTGTGTGAATATCAGACGGTTAGTATGCTGTGTAACGTTGCATGACGCCAGTTGCTGATGCATTCTTAATATTTAAATTTTATTCCTATTTTATAATTTTTCAGTTAATCATTATTGTATTGTTATTTATTCCCAGAGACTGATTTTATGGATGCTTTCAAAGAAAATCTCTGCAATTTAAATAAAATTAAACACAAAAATTCTCACTTGTTGTTAAAAAAGATAAAGCTGAAAAAAAAAAAAAATTAACACACAAGTATGTCGAAAAGAAAGCTTTAAATTTGTTGGAACGATTTTAACAGAAATTAAAAATCCAACCTGGTAAAACAACTTGAAACACGAGCCATATATTTAAAATTATCTGACCGACTAGGTTATAGATTAAGCAGTGAATTCTTATCCCGATAGTGTTAACTACAAGGCCGCTCCAGGTTTTAAACAAGATATAACAACTATAATATTTAATTAAATTGCGATGGAGTGCATGCTACGGTGGCAATTTCCCTACACACCCATCTTCTCATTTTCCTGCACCCACCTACATTTGACCTCTGCAATTAGCTTTAAATTCTTTCAACGTTTTTGGTAAATTATTCATCATTTCTTTTGGTAACTTATTCCAATCCCTGAAACTCTTACTCAAAAAAGAGGATGTTCCTACACCCTTGTGCCTGAAATCGAGTGCCAGCTTGTGGTCATGGTCATCTTTTCCCTTCCATGCATTACTTTTAATTCTTACACCAATATCTTTCCATGACTCATCACCATTATACGACTTGTACACTCTCTTGACCCTCTTCATCCTCCTCCTGCCTCCAATGAATCCCATTCCAGCTCTTTTATCATATCTGTTACTGATTGCATTCTGCGTTAATTTCCAGAAACAAATGTAGCAATCCTTGTTTGCACCCTCTCCAACTCCTGTGTCTTATATGCAAAATGTGCGTCCCATACTACACTACCATATTCAAAAAATAGTCTGACTAAAGTTTAGTAAATCAATTCCTTTACTTCTCTCGTACATCCCCTCATCACTCTTTCACAGCGTTCACTAAATGCTCTGACTATTAACTTTCTGCAGTTCCCCCCCCCCCCTCCCCTAGTTGGACGCTGGATATGCGTTCGATCGAAGTTCTGCCGAACCGAAGAGTAAAGAATATTTAACAACTTTAAAAAACGAATTCGGTTCGCGCTATTTAAACCTGCTTGCTACTGCAAACTACAGTAAACAGACGTTAGCGAGGGCGAGGCGGCATAACGCATGGTGCTACTAGCGACTCTTAAGCTGCGTATCGACTATGTGTGTTTGACGCGCGAGGCATGTTCGAGCGCACCAACCGGTTATTTGCCGAGCGAACGATTTCTGTTGGCGAGCGCGGCTGCCGCGCGTGTCAGCCCAACCCAGCCAGCATTGCGCGGCAAACTATCCAGGCACTGTCTTTTCGTGAAGTAACCGTCGGACATTTCACGTACACGAATAGCTGCAACTTTCACTGTGATGTATCACACTATATACTAGAAACCTGAACGAAAAGTGAAAGACATGAGTTATGAAGCCATCGAGGATACAATAAACAAATTTTACGAGGATGGGAACGGTAGATTTCCTAAAGTCATTAATTGAATCAGAGAACATTCAAATACTGAAAGACGCTGTGACTTCAAGATTTCTAGCAATTGGAGACTCATGTACTAGCCTGCAATGACTTTCCTTTTCCGAGTGTCAAAACAATAATTTTCCTGAACACTTCCAGATATTTTTGATACAATATGTGAAGTTCTGAAAGAAAAGGGCAAAGATAAGATAATAGCACCCATTTAATGCTATTTTTTTTTATTTCTATGCAATTTTCTGCTGCCATTTTTAACGAAAACCTACTCCTTACTTAGGTAAAATGTATTGAGTTAATCATGTCATATGGCGATTCTATAGATTCGTTGATTGGAGTATCAAGTGATGGTTGTGATGGTGATGGAGGTGATACCATCGGAGTCTGATTAGGCTACATATTTGCTATTACACAAAAAAATTTGTCTCCGTACAATTGTATCCATAGTAACAAACTGTCGCGCGAACCAACTCTAAGAAAGACACTTCCGTCTTAGGGGGCGTCCACTAATTACGTGAGGTGAAATAGGGAGGTCCTGCGAAATCTTAACAAGGGGGAGGGGGTCGACGGAAATCTCACGTGAACTCTTGAAAATCTTGTAGGACAGTAGAGCTAAATTAAAAAAAATATATCCACAATCGACTCGGATGTCGAACTTTATGGGGATATAAAGTCTAGAAACGACGCGGATACCGACTTTAGGAGGGTTATAACCACCCTCGGGAGCAGGAGAGCTAGCAAAAAAAGGTATCAAAAAAACAATGAGGTCGATCATCTAGAGGAGGGAGTCTCGTCGGAATCTCACTTCATCTTAGGGGTGGGTCCAACCAGATCTCAACAAATCTCGCCAGAAAGGGGGGTAGGGGTCCGGAATTCCGGAAAAACACCTCATGTAATTAATGGACGCCCCCTTAATTGCGCGCGAGCCAAGTAGTGGGGGCCCTTTGCCACCTGCCTAAATACCGATAGACTACAGGCTGACTCGTCGACCCGGACACAACGCATCGGATCGATTATACTGTGACATCGCAGGAGCTCACGCTAATTTTTTTTTTTATACCAATGGATATCAGGAAGTTTTTTAAGAGTAATTAATTTGTATTTACTGTAAGGCGGTTTTAAATAGTATTAGATACAGTACCAACAAAAGTATGACTTTTATTTAACTATAGTTAGCTGCAGTAATTTGTATTTTATTTATTTTTATTACCCCTAAGCGAATGTGAAAAAGTTGATAGTGTACGAGCTGATTCGTGATAAAATATTTAATACTCTTGAATTTACAGTATATTTGTCATAGGTGCCAGATTATCCCGTATAAAGGCCCATTCACACTAGGTCATCTCAGCTCAGGTCATCTCAGCTCCCGATCCAGGATAGCATTCACACTAGCAGTCAGGTCTGCTCGGGTCAGGTCATATCAAATCGTAGACGATGTCCATTTCATATGAGCTGCTCACAGCAAACGATGTCACTCTGTACGCTAACATTAATTAAAATCGCGCTGATTTTGGATGAAGAGAATAAGATAAAAATGACGACGGTTCAGGTTGAATCCTGAGTTTGAAGATGCCAACAGATCAATAGATAAAAAAATTTATCTACTGGCTATGCCGTGCGAGACGAGTGGTGGGAAATGTACTTGATATTTTAGCTTAAACATTCAGAATTTAATTTAGAAAACTTTACTCCAATATTAATTGATAACATAATTTTTGCAATTGTGGAAGAATAAAATTTCGTCATGTAGAAAGTGAATCTCAGGATGAACGAGAGGAATCATTTTGATACAAAAATATAAATTCAAAACATTCTCGACCGTTGTTGATCGGTGGTGGCACGATCTTCAGTTTGACTTGCCTTGCCCTGACCGGAGCGGACCGCATAGTGTGTGTGAATGCTCTCACTGGATTACGTGTACAGGGTGGTCAGAAATTCACTCATCGGCGGGTAAGGGCAGTGTTCGGGACGTTGCACTAACGAAATAAATACAAAAAAAAAATCTAGTAAAAGTCGTACCGTTTTTGAGTTATAAGCAGCTTAAGTTGTCCAATAAGAGCGCTGCGCGGGCGAATTCAAACGGCCTTCCACAGACGCTGTTGCCAAGCGTACTCGAGGCATAGGACCATGCATAGGACCGCCAAAGAAAACCTCTCTTCGGAAGAGGGGATCGAACCCGCAACCTTCAGATTGAGAGTTTGCCGTCCTACCAACTACGCTGCCAAGGCACTAGAATTTCCTTGTTTTTAGAAGGTGCTAGGGCGGACTGTTTGTTCGTAATCGAAATTGATCGGTAATCGGCGACATTTTTCGGGAAGTCGGTGGTGGGGCTAAAGGATTTTGGGGAATTGTTTTTTAATTAGTTGATCTGCTTGCTAGATTAATCTTTAATTTTTGTACAAAAAATCGTTTAGTTACTACCACAAAAAAAAAAAAAAAAAAAAAAAAAAAAAAAAAAAAAAATTAGCAAACTTAATTTATCCGTTGCAAAGAAGCTTCTTTTATTCTATGTAATCGTATTTCATTAGATTTCAGTCACAAAATTTGTATTGATTAACGTGAATATCCTTGCTACTATTTTGCAACAATAAAACAAGAAACAATAAACTTTTGGAAAAAAGAACAATAAACCCATTCTATCGTTTGTAACGTAACTTTCTCTGTTGCAAAAAGTCTGTTCTTATTCAAACAAGTTGTAAACATTTTGGTAACGTGTATCAACTCGCTAACGCGCGGTAAGCCGCAAAAGGTAATCAAGCTGTTACTCATTGAAAGCCCTTTTGTCACTGATACAAAACAAAATTACTGTACAGTAGTTTCATTTCCAACTTGACGTTATCAGTCGCAACATTGAAACCCAACACGAATATACTTACAATAAGCGTCAACCCGCGACAGTAACCGTAAAATAAATAATCTCTGAAAAATCTTGTTTTTAGTAAAAATGTATCCCAATAAACAACATTAACAAAAAATATGGTCCTTTACTTTTTACAGCAACTGCTCAAAATGTCCTCCCTCAACTGCAATACCGGCACGACAACGCTGAGTTACTGAATTTGCGAGTCTTCCAAAACTGTAACTTTCTCTAATTTCATCAAAAGCTAGAATTATCCTAGCCAAAAGTTCTTCCTCTGTTTCTACTTCAGTCTCACAAACAATGGCCTTGACAACTCCTCAGAGATAAAAATCCAATGGGTTGTAATCTGGTGACCGAGCTGGCCAGTGAATTGGGCCTCCTCAACCAATCCCCCTGTTAGGATACAATGCATCTAAGTGTTGACGTACCGGTACTGCAAAATGCGGCGGCGCGCCGTTATGTTGAAACCACATGTTGTTACGAATTGCCAAAGGAACCTCTTCTAAGTACAACAGAAGGACGTTTTCATGAAATGCTAAATAAGAAGAGCCATTTAAACGTTGCGGAAGTAGAACAGGGCCTAGTATAAACTCGCCCAAAATACCCGCCCAAATGTTAACACTAAATTTGTGTTGGTATGACTTGACAAAAATTGCATGCGGATTTTCGACATCCCAGATGTGGCTGTTTCGACTATTAAAGCACGCCTCATCCGTCCACAGCACCTTCCTTTAAAAGTTTGGATAATCGTTACATTGTTGCAGGTACCACTGTGAAAACTGAACTCGAAGTGGAAAATCGTCTTCCTCCAAATCCTGGACGTTTTGAAAGTGAAAGGGATGTAACCCTTCGTCGTGAAGGACGTCCAAAACAGTGGCATATGAGGCCTGGTAATTAAAAACAACAAAAATTACCCTATTTATAGGCTGCATTTAAACGGAGAATTTGAGGGATCACTTAGACTGGACGTACCTGCAATGCGTTGGCAATGACCCTAGAGCTTGTCCTCGGATTATCAGCAATCATTTCCAGGATATTGTCTTCAAATCCTACACTCCGCCTGAACCGATTTCGTCCGGCGTCGGGCCTGTGGACAACAATACTTCCCGTCTCCCTCAACCTTCTGTTAACCAACACAAAAGTCTTGGCCGATGAAATCACACGGTTAGGAAATCGAGTCGTGTAAATCCTTACTGCTTCGGCCCTGTTTTGTCCAGCAGCGCCATACGCCAAATGCATATCGGCGTACTCTTCAAACGAAAATTGATGACGTTGCATGATGACAGTGTCTTTATCGGTAAGTTGCGTTCGACTGCGAGACTTCTTCTGGCATGGTCCTGTAGCCCCACCACCTACTTCCCGAAAAATGTTGCGGATTACCGATCAATTCCGATTAAGAACAAACAGTCCGCCCTAGTACCTTCTAGGATATTCTAGTGCCTTGGCAACATAGTCGGTAAGACGACAAACACTCAATCTGAAGTTTGCGGGTTCGATCGCCACTTCCGAAAAGTTTTTCTTTTCGTTTTGTTTGGCCGTCCCATCCCTCGAGTAAGCGTGGCAACAGCGCCTGTGAAAGGCTGTTTGACTCCGCCCGCGCAGCGCTCTTATTTACCAGCTTTAGCTGCGTATAACTCAAAAACGGTACGACTTTTACTAGTTTTTTTATTTATTTCGTTAGTGCAACGTCCCAATCACTGCCCTTACCCGCCGATGAGTAAATTTCTGACCACCCTGTATATCGATTTTTGACCTGAGCTGAGCTGAGTTGATCTGAGCCGAGTTGACCACCAGTGTCAACGGGCTTTAAGAATTGGGTCGGTGTAACGGTCAAGTTGTTTCACTCATTCTGTGGACGTATGACAGGCCCAGTTTCATATTAATTTCAGTCTTATGAATTAAGTACAATGGTGTTGGAGATGGATGCCAAAACGCTGCTGGGTACCTTCCTGAAAATTACAACTTTTATGTAGATGCTAAAGCCACTAATTTCAAATAAAAATTTAATTATGGTTGTTTGCAGACTCACATGCCTCTGCTAGTATGTTCTAATGAATTTGTTGCTCTAAGTTTCTGTCACTTTAAAAATATCCATGAATACTAAAAAAAAACATGTTTCATCACATTACCATCAGCAGCTAACGATGCTAAGAACTTCTCGGAAAAAATACTGGTCGCTGTACTGATGAATACTGCTCATGAGAAGGAAATAGAAGAAAATCGACAAATCGTGTCAGCTATATAATCTTGGTTTATTTTCTGTGGTACACCATACAAATGACTTGCCTTTAAGAAGTAAAGAACATCAAGGTGTTCTTGAAGACCTGCTGAAACTAATAATTGATTCAAGTGTTCTAGTTTTGGAACAGAATGTTGAAAAAGTTAAGAAAAGTATCATGTATATCTCCCCAAAACGAAATCATTGCCTTGTGCGGCTTGGTCATTAAAAGTGAAATTATGCAGGCCGCAAAGAAGGCTTATGGTTGTACTGTATTGTCAAATAAGTCGTGTGCCATATCTGAGAAAGAACAGCTTTCCATAAAATTCAGTTTTTATGACGAAGATAAAAATACAATCCGCAAAAATTTCTCGGATTCGTAGAACTGATGGCGCTGAATGACAAATTATAGCATCAGAAATTGAAAACGAAGGACATGCACTTGACAGCTGTGTTTGCAAGGTGGGGTTCAAAATTTTTTTAAGAATATTTTCATTGCGCAAGCCACAGACTTAACCTGGTTGTAAATAACACACCATAGAGCTCATCATAAATCATTTACGAGAAATCTTTAGAAGGAGAAAGTTCATGCCAAATATTTCAGATTTATGTGAGACCCACTGGTCTATGTGTTTTGCTATTTTTAATGAGCATTGTGAAGATATTGTCAATGGACTTTCAAATGTTTCTAGAGAATGAAATGATGTGGCGAGGAAAGGTGCTTACCACTTACAGTGCGCTGCTGCTAAGTCAGAATTCATTATATGCGTTGGATTGAATACTCAGGATTATTGGAACCTGTTGCCGCTGCGTTACCATTAAAGACGATCGACATGTACACATGAAAGGATCATATTAATAGAGTAATCTCAGTCATAAAAGTTCATCGCATCAACGAGGACTCGGAGAGCGAAAATATTTTGAACATATGTATCAGAACTGCAACTGCCATTGGGCCCGTTTGAAAGTCCGGTGCATTGTATCTGTCCAACAACGTCATTCCAATTACCCTGCTGAGTCTCTATACGATTTTTTAAAGCGATCTATTTTCATTCCTTGCTTATAACCCTTGATAGCTTCTCTTGAGCAATTTTTTGGGATTATACATTGCGCTTTTACACGTTTTGTTTTAAATCAAACTCTAGTTATTTAGTAAATAATCAATTATGGTAAGTATTCAGTTTTAGATGACATTACATGCCTTACAGTAAATCACGTTATTTTGAAAAATAATCTATTTACCTAATAAGCACTGAAACTATCACTTTATTTACTAAGAGTTACATATAAAGCCCTTTCTGCCTCCTCGTTCGTTGATTCGTCTGAAATGGTCATATATAAAAAAAAAAGTTTTGAAAAACTTAACAACTTCTGCACTTTTTTGAGATCATTATATCTGGGAATCGCCTCACTATATGGACGAACCAGTGTTACGATCACGCTTTGTGCTTCAATTGTGGCGTCCAGGTCTTCGTAGTCTATGTCAGAGTAAAAGTTGTTTCTATGCGTTTAATTTCTATCAGCATTTTTCTTTTTTGGGGGAGGGGAAGGTGTATAAAATGTCGACAACTGCCAATTGTGTGCTGTGAGAAAAGTACAATGACAGGTACCAAGGCAGAACGTTCTCCATGACGCTTGTTCCTTCAAAACTTTTGCCGATAACATCAGTTTCAACAGCAACACCAAAGCAGGCCTTTCTTTGACCAAACTTATGCAATACTCCATGGTGCACGAACCGCGTATTCTAAGCAAGCTAATATTAAAATGTGTTTCATTGCGGTGAACATAACGTTCAAATATAGATGATTTTTTGGGACGTCCGCTCATCAAACACTCAACAAAAATCTTTGCCATTGTTTCTTGAAATATTCAAACTGAACAATTATGTCAACTTTTACGGTATTTGAAAAGTTTGTTATCATAGATCTTATAGAATTAACAGACTTGAGAAATTGAAATCGACTTTTTGAAAAGAAATATCTCAAATACGATGAAGTACAGTTTATGACAAAAACAAATAACACATCATTTATTCAATAGATTTTGAAATAGCTGTCAATAGTTGTAACCTTCTTTTTGTATTTTTTCTACTTCCTACGCAGGAACAATTCTAATTGTATCGTTTTTGTGTGTACATATTGGGAGCTTGTTTTGTAATAGGACGACATAACTCAAATTGCAGTAACGCACACAACAAACTGGAGTTCTTGTAAAAACGTAAAAGTGAATCTATTTACTTATGATAACGGACGACATAAACACACATTTATTGCCGTGAGTCAAATGTCAACTAGAGTGGTACATATAAAAGGGGCGATTCAACCGGTAGAGAACGAGTCGGATAGGAAAGTGACAACAGGGAGGCAAGGTGACGAAGACTGAAACATGTTTTCACCCCATTTTACGGATTGCGGATCCGCTTAATTTTGTTCTGGATCCTCCAGACTGTCAAATGATGCGGAATCCCGCATTGCTGGATTGCAATCCATGGCTACATCCCAGTTAAAGTTTAAGTATGTCATTGGTTGATTTAAATAATCACAAAGTTTCTGCCAATACTGCAACTTAAAATTTTTTGATTACGAAGTCGAACTATGGTATAAACTATGGAAGGGTATGACAACAGAAAATCTTGGAGAACTAGGCCTTACTAAAGAGTTAAATGTGGCTGAAATCTCCTTTTCTGCGACAAAAAATTCAATCTTAATTTCCTTGGCTCAACCTTATACAACGAGCAACATAGAGAGTTCTTCTCTACACTGCGCCGTGATAAAACATGGCTGAGGTCAACGATGCTAGAGAACCATCTAAACTGTCTGTGTATGCTTAGTGTACACAGTAAATTTTTGCAAGAAAATTGTGATAAAATTGCAGGTGAAGTAGCTCGAAAATTACTATTAGTGTAATTATATAT
The DNA here is from genome assembly GCA_031002005.1 of Vandiemenella viatica. Classification (NCBI taxonomy): domain Eukaryota; kingdom Metazoa; phylum Arthropoda; class Insecta; order Orthoptera; family Morabidae; genus Vandiemenella; species Vandiemenella viatica. Next base: position 325,840,403 of record JARYHS010013630.1, on the reverse strand, counting down.
ATACATATATACTAGCTGGTGCCCACGACTTCATGTTTGTAAAGAATTTGGATTGCCGGCTACCGACATCTAATCACGATAGTGCACGATGAGAGACTCGATGCTATTACCACATACAAACGCCAGGAATCTGCGCTATGTAGTACAGGCAGCAAAGTAAAATATGACACACGTCTTTGGTCGAAAAACGAAAATACCCTTGATCGGCCACTTTCAATCACCATATCTCCCATAGAAACCGAAATTCGGCCAACGTTGTGATCGATGAGTGACACTGTGCTACTACCAGACACAAACACCAGTGATCTGCGCTAGATAGTTTTGGATGACAAGTGATATACACCATGACACATGTGTATTTGGTAGAAATATGAAAGAGGCGCAACTCGATCACTTTCAACCACCATATCTCCCACAGCTCCATAGGTACCGACATCTAACCACCATAGTGCGCGATGGGAGATTCGATGCTATTACCACACACAAACATCAATAGTCTATCCTATGTAGTTGTGGCAGGAAAGAGAAGTATAAGGATACACAAACCTTTGGTCGAAATATGAAAATGCCCTCCATAGACCACGTTTAACCATCATATCTCCCACATCCCAACAGCTATCGGCATTCGACCAACGTTGTGCACGACAGGAAACTCCGTGCTACTTCGACACACAAATACCAGTGATCTGTGCTAGGTAGTGGTGGCTGAAAAGTGAAATATAGGGAAACACACTTCTATTTATTTATATATATATATAGTTTTCATTAATAAATTAATTAATAGAATATATATGTACTCCATTAATAAATGTTTTTGTAGCATGCATATTATCAGTTTTCTCTTACCTCCCTCCCCCTCCCCCCTGAACAAAATACTGGCTACGCCCTTGCTGGCCCCTCGTTAAATAAACAAGCCACCCCGGCTGATGCTTTGCATTGAAGCGGAATGCCTTCTTATTATACTTTTCATTATTTTTGCTCGTTACAGATGAATACCTGTTACTACTGCGTGAGGGTGATTCAGAAGGAATGCTAAATATTGAAGCAGGTAGTAGTATGAATGATATTGAGTAAAAAGTTCGTATAAACTTGTTTCCGATTTCCATTCGTTTTGGAGATAAGGGTGCTGGAATGTTGTGCATCAAATAAACCTCAGAAAATGATCAAAAGCACACAAATAACTTACCGAAGTACTTTATTCACGCAAAAACACACGCATAGTTTACAATAGTTTAAATTAAATGTTTGAAAACCCCACCATCGACTTCAATACACAAATAAAATTGAAGCAATTTATTGTTGGTTGAAGGCTCGATGCGCGCGCATCTCAGAAAAAAAGACTGTAGTTGCTGCTTTACATTTAATTTTAACTTTTAAAAAATATACATGTGTTTTTGCATGAATAAAGTACTTCACTAAGTTATTTATGTGATTTTGATTCGTTTTCTGAGGTTTGTTTTATGCATAAAATTCGAGCACCTATATCTCCAAACGAATGGAAATTTGACACACGTTTACATGAACATTTTTTTTTTCAATATTGTTCATACTACCACCTCTTTCAATATTTACCATTCCTTCTGAATCAACCTACATACATATATACTAAGAAATGTTAATGGATTGAAATATTATGCCGAGCAATATGTTTTCCTCGTGAAAAAGTGCATTTAGTCGAAACATTTTCTTACGTTAACGCAACCTCATTCCTAGATGAGAAAGCACTGAAGGATCACATGCGAACCTGGTGAGCCTTGGATTTAATGTCGTTTCCGAAACTCCCATGCTAATAAAGAAACTAATAACTATTCTGGCAGGTTCGAAGCAATCCACAGCTGCTGCCTATGTCCTGCAACCAATCTGAGAGTTCTCGTAAGATTTAAACAACGCACAAATGGTAAATGCCAGGACGAAAGCATGATCTTGTATCTAATTACTAAGCCCCGGATTTTTAGGTTCTAAAAAACCAAATTTAGGTTTATTCAACTCACGTTTTAGGCTTTTATAGGTTTTTTAAAATTCTGATTTAGGAACTTACACGTTTTTAAGGGAAATAAAATTTAAAACACGCAATATATACTGCCATAGTGTTAAAAATATTGTTGACTTTACAATACAATGTCAAGTACTCCTTAAAAACTTCCAACATGTCATTGGTCGATCACATTAAAATGTGCAAAATAAACCACTATTATGTTCAAAATACTTCGTCTGTATTGTGTATGGTAAACAACTCATTTAAAACTTCTAATATGACACTGAACAATGAAATATTTTGACAGATTTTCAGGAGAAAATTTTCCTCTTTTTTCCGTTCAAATTCTCTTGAATGCGGAAAAACTACGCTTTACGTCTCATGTGGTCAGAGGTGTGAACTTTGTATCAGCGATTTCCTTAGGATTCCAAGGCAATATTCTTGTTTCTTTATACCACAGTGGACACGGCCTATGTATTCCATCCTCTTGAAATCTGAACTGCGGGCTAAAACAGACTCCTGCTTCTGAGCTATAGACACCCCAACTGGTCCAGGAGCCACTTTGGCCCTCACTTCTTTGGTGATTTGAAGTTCTTTCGTCAACGGTAGAGTACCTCCTTCCAAATTCTTGATTGAAAATTCTGGGTTGTAAAAATTTGCCTTTATGTATTTCAACTTCTGTACAGCTGGTACTGAGTGCAACACTTTCTTTGCATTTACTGTAGCAATAGCTTCTCTTTCATCTAATGATTCGATGACCTCCGTGATGCTCTCATAGTTTTCTGCATAATATACTGCGGCTGAGAGCCAGGTCCCACATCGTGTCACTACTGGCTCAGGAAGGAGGGGTATCGATGAAAGTAACTACTCGACTTGGCGCTTTCAGGAATATTTTCTTCACTGAAGGAATTATCTCTTTAACTACAGGGTGCTGTTCCCGAATTTTTTCAGCTACCTGGTGCAGCCTATGAGCTAGATAGGTGACATGGACCATTCGAAGATGGAATGCCTTCAAACGCTCCCCTGCTTTTATCATATAAACTGCACTGTCTGTCACGAACGACAATTTATCCTCGTGTTCTGGACCTGGCCACAACAGTTTTGATGCATCCCTTACAGCAATTACCGCAGTAGACTGATTAGTCATTGGAGGTTCTCTGCACATAATGACTTGGGGTATACTACGTCCCTCACATGCGAGCTTGACCACAACAACGCTATATATCTGCCGCAGGCATCTGACGTCTCATCTACACTTAACCAGATGAAGTGGTCGGCAATGTCCACTAGTTCTTCAGTGGTTTTCACTTGCAGATGAGGCAAGTAATTCTTTCTTAAAGTGAATTCATCTCATATTTTTCTGTTGCAAAATTCTTCCAAAATGGTTTTCAGGACTGCATTCTGGACTGTTGAAACTGGTATATTAGCGGCAGTGAGAACTTCACACAGACGCAGGTGAAACGAGACTTCTGCACCCAGCTTTGAACTTGTAATGAAACTCTGCTTCTGTTCGGAAGCGTTTCTCCTGGTAACATTTGCCAAATGAGTTGCTGAATTCTGATACTGTAGTACGTGGGATCATTTTTCTGCAGTCACTTATATAGAAATCAAAAATAAAAATAGTCCACCTGAATATAACACCCCGGATAATAGCCAGTTAATATTATGAAATTTCATCCAGCAGTCTAGACTCAGTCACTTTACGTTACTTTAGAAATGAAAACAAATAAAATCTAATGTATTTTTTAAAATTATAAAAGATATATCTATATAAAACAAATTAAACTTACTGGTTTCACACATGCTTGAGAATATATAATTTTCTCTCATCTTTAGAAAAGTTCTTATTCGTTCCTAACCACTCTCGCAGGTGACTACTTCTTGAGGATTTCTTTTTAGGCATTATTGCTTTTAATTAAGGAACTAAACTACACAATATTTTAATTTCCGTGTTACCACTGAACGATGACGGTATACAACTGTTAAATTCTCAGAAAGGGTTTGCGTTCCTGAGATTGTTAATGTTTAACGTGCTATGTTTAAAACTTGCTTTGTCGATTTGTTTCTACTGAATGTAAACCTTTGTAATAATGTGAAGTTGCCACACCGTATTGTTACAGCTTTTCTCAATGTTACTGTCAACAGTTAGGTTAAAATACATCATTTAATATTGTGGTGAATAGTTATTCCAATTTTAAAACAAATTCTTCCGTTTTATACGTAAACATAGTTCGTTTACCCTCCAAGTTCGACTTTACCCCTCGGACTATGTTAGGGATCATTCCCATACTGCTCACATTTGCAGTGTCTTAGATCTTAGGATTCACGTAATAATAGATACAGCTGGTGATGGTGACTGGCCGGATCGCCATGTAACATTAACTTGGATCGATGTAGAAGAAGAAAACGAAATTTTTTAGAAGGAAGGGGGAAAAGGAAGCAGCTACCCGTAACCTGTCTATAAGGCACTGTTCCCGCAATTGCCTGAAGGGGAAAAGGAAAACCACGGAATACCACGTCAGAACAGCTGATAGTTGGGTTCGAACCCATGGCGTCTTCCACAGACCGTAGCCCTGAGCTAATCCGGTTGGACATTTGTTTAAGTAACAAAATTACAGTCGAACTGGATCAGTACATCGAATTAGGTCATTTTAGGTTCTAAAAACCGAATTAGGTTATTTTAGGTCATAACATAAAAATTAGGTTATTTTAGGTCCTATTAAATTTATGAATATTATTAGTTTATACAGTAGACGTAAGAGAAAGTTAAAGTTTCGAGGATATTAGGTTGGGAACAAAATAGGTTCGAACCTAAGAATCCGGGGCTTACTAATTACTGTTAGACAAAAAGAACTCTATGTATTTATTTATTTACTTCGCTCCACATATCGGTCCGACATTCAAATAATCAGGGAAACTCGGCGAAAGCTGTTTTTTTTTCTCTTTTTTCCTGCTTAACGTCTCTTAACCGGCGAAAGCAGCTGGCCGTTAATCGGACACAGTGAAGAGCGCTAATAAACCCAGGCTCATAGTGAGGGGTTAACGCTTCTAGGATAGCTTACGTTAGTACTTAAGAAAGTATGAATATATTTACTCTCTGGCATTGTGACATTGGGTAATCGAACATGAACAGAAAGATTACTTGACAATTCATTGTAACAGACCATGACCCATTAGTTTTGGGTGGTATGCCTATACTAGCGGCGGTGCAGAGGCTGGCTTGATGATTTCGATCAGACTCCTCGACTGACTTGACTCGAACTGCCTCCGAACTCCTGAACCCTGGTTGCCTGCATGGTTGCCTCTGCATCCCTGGGTACCTCTGAGCATGAGCCGAGACGTGGGAGCGACGCCGACTATGACTTAAATGGTTTCGCATGTGCCATCCTTCTGGTGAGGCGCTCCTGATAAAATAAAGTACAGTTTTCGCTCATATCCATTAATTTTAGTCTCAGACATGGTTTGGCCATAACTAATTTAAAATTCGTAAAAGTCAGAAGATGGCTGGCGAAATTATACTCAAAGAACTTAAGATGATAAAATGATAGTAATAGAAAATGGGTTAAAGGATGTAGAGGAATTTCCACCGCATTTAAATTAGACACATGACAGTATAAACAAACAAACAAACACACACACACAAAGCTAACAGTCACACACATTACAGTAATACTTACAGACCCTATCACACTGTGAAAAGTGATGGCAAACCTTCCCAATTCATCTTCCCATGGAGCGGTAAACATCCCCCATGGTATCGCGCCTATGCGCAGACCCGAGTAAGAAGAGATAACGAATTTCTTGTTTTTATGTTAATAAGGGACCGTCCATAAACTACGTGGCTCGGTAAAGAGGTGGAGTTGGATAGAAAGCTACGCTGGTCTATGAGAAAGGGGGGGGGGGGGGGGTTCCGATATAAGCCACGTAGATTTTCATTCATATTATTAATCACAGTCAAAAAAAGATACAGAACACACAACAGCATGTGGATATTTATTTCCATCATTTAATTATCTCTGTATGTAATTTGAAGTCATAGCATTGGATTTCATGCAAATGCACACAGGCCAGAATTACAAAAAGCTGGCCATAATATAAAGAGTTGTTCAATTTGCACCAAAGTTAGTATCTAAAGGTTATCAAAGTTGCTGATTAAGAAATGATATCAAAAAGTTAAAAAAAGAAAATGACAGGCAAATATTAATAAAAGTCATTTTATTCATATAAAAGTAATTTTTTTGGAATTATCGTGGTTGCTGATAAAGATTATAACTTCAAACATTTAAAACAAAAAATGGTGGATGAAAGATGGCAGACAAAAATTGATAAAATTTTTATTCATATAAAAGTCAATATATAGGGGCTGTTGTAGTTAATAGTTAAAAATATAAGCTAAAAAAATGGAAAGCTCGAAAAAAAAAAAAGGACCAGAGAATAGAAGATGGTGTAAAATATTACAAAAAAAATTATTTCAATTACAGTTATTCATTTTCATTGTTTGTAACTATAATTAGAAGTTGATCAACTGAATCTTCATCATCTTCAAAGACTGTTTCCTCGTCATCTCCATTGGAATCTTCATAACCTTCCAGCACAGAACTAAGAGGGCAACGGCTTCTGACGACAAACTCTACAGTTTCTTTGGTGATGATTTGCGCAGAGAAGAAATGAAGGGGTCAGAGAAAAATGTAACTGAAAGAAATAGTAACACATCAATACTTAAGAAGCATCCCAAACTGACTCCAGGAGACGCATACTTGTGTTACAGGCTCCTGAAGCAGCACATTTCTACCAATTCTTAAAGAAATTGTTTCTAATTGACCAAAATAAGTATAAAAGAAACGGTTTGACTTCTAACAGATCAACACTGATCTACCCTAACCATCTTGGCCACCAACACTGAACAAACATTTTTGCTAAGTGAACAGCCCCAGGTCCTGGTATTTGAGAGTAACAGAGATGAATTAAATACTTAGCCAGAAATACACGTCTTTATTTCGTGAAATTATTCCAGGGGAATAGTTCTTTGATTGTAGGACAACTTGATCTTTACCAGTAATAATTAGCCTTTGCTATTGTGGCTCTATTCTCGATTTAAAAAAGAGGGTGGGAGGGGGGACTTTTGTTGTTGGATCATATAGTCTTGACAACAAGGTCTAGAAATTTACTGTCCTCTCAGTGCCCAAAAGTAACATCAGCAAAGTGTCTTACTGGTACCACTGCCTAATAGATCTTATTTTCTAACTGCAACATATCAAGATTAGCAATTTACAGACATCGAAAAGATGTTCGAAATGCTGCTGAGTAATTAGAGTGTGGACGAAAACAGTATCCAAAAGGCTGTCAAAGGACTTTAATATTGTTAGCAAGGTCTCAGTTTTTGTTCATGGCTTTACATCTTATCATAATCAAGGTTATTAAAGATGGGAAAGGAGGGCTGGAGAGGTAAGGAATCGAACGAACTTCAGAATAACCTTTTGAACGAACCATCCCAGCAGTCACCTGAAATTTTTTCTCCAAACCACAGAAAACCAAAATCTGGATCATCGGATGGAGATTTGAACACGTAGCCTTCTGAATGTGAGACCAGAGAATTACCACTCGCCCACCAAGCTTGGTGAAAGATCTGCCGTCTATAGAAACAGACCAGTAAATGCTGGACTGTTGAAGAATTTGATTTGATCTATGTATTTCCTCTATAAAGCTCGACACTATGAAAAGCACTGGCAAAGACAGGAAAAATAACCTATCTAATCAATTGATAAGGCTACATTTTCACACCAAACTAACTTAACAATGCAATACAGAATTTTCTAACAAAATATGAACAGTTATTGAATTCTTTGGAAACATCATGAATCCCAGTAATGTAGCAGCTATCAGCTGACTTTGGAAAAGTTAAAATATGGAATTACCTGGATAACTTAGCAAAAATTCAACTGTTAAAACATAATGTTTAGAGCATTTCCCCTTTCATGGGCCATTCAGCAAATCCTCTTCCACAGGCTTGCTTATTTTCAAAGCAAGGTTCCAGCTACTACCGTATTGCTAGAGCTGTCAAGAGTTTTGATGGAGGGATGCAGGTGTTGCCATCTGTCTTTGAAACATGTAACTTGTTTTCTATATGAACATGTATTTTTGTTTGTGAAATGTGTACTTTATGAAGCAGAGATCGGGGGCCATCCTAGCATTTGCCTAGATGATAGCAGAAAACAGACTAAAAACCGCAATCAGAAAAGCTGACACACAGGGGTCAAGATTTGAAGCTGGACCCATTGTACCTCCCCGATCCTGGGTATTGGCACTTTAATGTGCACAGCCACACTGCTAGGTAATCTATTATAATTTGAAAAAAATTACTCAGAAAGAACTGCTGGATAATGGAAACAAAGAAACTGCCACGATTCATGTGGTGGGTTGGGATGTGACCACATTTTCCCCCGCCCATATGTCTCTCCTCCCACATGACTAAGACTTATGTCGAAATATTGTGCAATTTGTTTACATTTTCGTCTCGCCCTCCTGACTTCATCTGTGGTAAGTGATGGGTATCTGTTTATTTTTCCCTATCCTATCTTATTTTCAGAAAGAACTGCATCTAATATAAGGCTTAATTAAATCTATACAATAATAATTAATATGCAAAATATTTAATACATGCCAATAAGCTACTGAAATTGATGCTGGCAATGTAAAATATCAAGAATAATTGGCCAAAAGTTTTTTTAAGTAGCAAAAGGTCATTATTTAAAACAAAGGTGTGATAAAAACAATACAGTCTATAAAAAAGAAATTATTTACAGCATGTATCTACCTTCAATAAGCAACCTATAAAAATATGTCAAACTACTGTTGCCATAACTTAAATTCCTTATGTTTTTTGTTTTTGTTTTTGTTTTACAAGGAGTTATAAGATAATGTCAGGTCGTCTTCTGTGCATGGGCAATATGACCTTATTTGCAGCCAACGCTGTCAAGAATGTTCCAAATGTAGTAAGAAATCAATTTAAATGATTGATAACGCAGTCACAGTAAAAGTAAAAATAAGCACCATCTAACGCAATACATAAATGTTGATAGTGTATCAATCTTTTTCTAATAGTCTTAATCTATACCTCAACTAGTGTGTGCTGATAGGTTTATAGTATATCTGTAACTAAATATCTTTGTGTGGTATCAGTGATAATGTGACAGAGATTCTTATCGACTGCTCACACAACTCTAATCGTAGCCTTCTAGACTAATCGAATAATGCTACCATGTAACAGAGACTTACAGTTTAATGTGGAATCTAAACCATGGAGTGTTCCACAGATGAATTTCAGGTTGTGTGAATAATTTAATTTCAATTCTGAATAACATGCTTTTTGATGTCATATCAGAATGGAATATATCCTATTTTACTCCCACGACCATAGGTTGTAAACATAGGCGGGCAGAGTTAATTGAAAAGTTAACTTCGTTAATCCACTACTTAAAAAGTTAACTTCGATAATCATTTAAGCGTTACATTTTTGCAAATTTAACACAAGTTAAAGTTAACCATTATGAGTTAACCATCCAAGAGTAGTTAATGAAATGCAATTGGTTTGAATGGCAGAATAATTTTTCCAACGAGTTTCCGTGCTGTGGATAAAGTCAAGGATTGCTTAGGAGACATACATATAATGCATTGTATGCAGTGAATGATAGAATGTTCTTTATGTATTGCAAGAGGTATTACTGCAAGCAATACCAAGGTGGTATGTGCCATGATGTGAATCAATAATACATCTACCTAATGTCCTTCTGGAAATAGAGTTTTTACTGGGGTTTAATGTTTTCACTAGCTTCTCAAACGTATCGGATTCTTCAACAAGAAGTGGAACCGTGCTGGCAACAAAAATATTTGAAATACATTGGTCCACACCAGCTTGGACCAATCTGGTAGCTATGACGCTAAATTTTTTATTGACGTAAGCCATGGGCGTATCCAGCGAGGGGCTGTTGCCACCCCTCCCCCTCAAAGAAAAATGAAGTTGCTTTCAGTACGCTTTGGCAAGTAAAGAACTGGCTCAAGAGCACTAGCTTATGCCTGATGACTGTGCATCAGAATTTCATGAAAGAACACTGAGATAAAAACCAAAAAAAAAATTACAAAATTTTCTGAGTATCCGAAACAGTTAAAGTTACAATCTTAGTTAACTATATAGTAGGTCCTTAGATTAAGTTGTTGGATTACTAAGTTAATCAATAATATAAGTAGTTTCCTCAATAGGTTTGAGTTTCATTTCATAAGAAATTGTCATGTTTTGGTCCCTCATCCCACTTCCTCGAAACCAATATGGTACACATATTTTAAAATCATATTAGGTTATCTTTGAATTTTTTAAAAAATAATAATAAATATTTTCATTAAACTTATTATTTGATTAATGAAATTTTCAATTGAATGATGTGATTTTTTTGCCAAAAAAGTATTATATAATGGCGCATCAAATTTGTCAAAAATTACCCATTTAGTTATTTTGAAAGATTGTAATAGTTTTCCTGTAAACTTAAAGAGACTGCATTTCCCTGTAAAATGCAAAAGTATTTTCAGAACAGTTATGGAAATAAGTAGGGGATTGGTGTTCATTTATGGTTTTTCAGCAAAAGCTTCCACAGATCCTGAAATAAAATGAAAAGGCCAAACATTTTGAGAATTGTCAGGACGCCAGCTTTAATTTAATACACATGAGGATTATTTATAGGAAATTTTTCTTTAGCTCCACATTAAATTCTCTATAATAATATTCATCCTCCATAATTATTTGAAATTTCACATTATAATTGTGTTAAGGTTAGTAAGAACAAAAGTAGTGGGTGTGCGATAAAAAATCTCTGGTTATGAGGGTGTAACAGAGAGACAAATGGATGAATCAATAAAAGTTCCAGTTTTTTCTCAGAAGATCCTAATAAAAATATTTTCATAAGAAAAATTAATAGTCAAATTCAGAGAAGGCAAAATAGACCACGTGAGCAGAGCAATGGGCAAAAATCAGCAATTATAAAACATACTACCTGATCTGGCAATACCTCAATATTGCTATATTAAAGTATACATATAGATTAATTGAACAAAGTTAAAAGTTTGAGATCAATTTTTATATTCAGTTAAAATTAGATATTTACATATTATTTTTATGTTTTGAAAAGAAGATATGTTTTAGATTACTTAAATTGTAATTTCTGTTTTATTCAGTTTTAAGTTCACTGCAATGATCTTAGATAAACAACATTTCTGGTGATTCCATTTGACATATACATATAACAAATCCCATGGCTTTACTACACAGGAGCATGCAATATGTATTTGTCCATAAGAAAAACACAGATTCTCCAAATTCTATGAGTGGCTGTATCGAACGCAAGTCTTGCACAAGCCCAGCCACTTACACTTGAAGAAGGGTTTTAGCCAGAAATATTGTATTTTCTTTGTTTGTGTGTTGTTTTGTGTTGCTGCTGCCCTCCTCCCTTCAACTTTGGTGAGTGTTGGGTGTATTTTATCTGTCCTTTCCATATAATAATTTTTTTATCTTCTTAACGTCTCTCTAACAGCGAGGTCTTTAGAGACGGGAAAGGATGGGGGGCAAGGAATGGGAAGGAATTCGGCCATGGCCTTTTTGAAGGAAGCATCCCGGCATTTGCCTGGAGTGATTTGGGAAACCATGGAAAACCCAAATCTGGATGCCCAGACGGGGATTCGAACCGCCGTCCTCCTGAATGCGAGGCCAGAACGCTAGCTGTTACACCACCACGCTCGGTGCCATATAATAATCTTTTGGTTACTTACAATCAAGTATAAGAGTGATATCACTGAAGTGTGTTCAATATTATACACTGATTAAATTCCTTTCAAGACATCACTCGTAATTAAAGTCTTCTTATAAATCATAATTCACTAAGTGTGGATTATAGGCATACTTTATGTATGCCAGTAACATTAAATAACAAATTTATTTACGTTCAGTTTTCATTACACTATTTTCTGATCTCATGGTTTTTAATGCTTCCATTAAACATGTTTGTCAAACACACACACATTATTCATCATATATATGGTAGCTAAGTTCATAGAACATACAAAAAATGTTGGTAGTAATTATTGATACTCTGTAGTTTCAAGAATGCCCCTGGTGTACAGTCTTGTTCAGTTTTCTCCGATGGTCCAGTCTTGTTGCACGACATACACAAGGAAGATACTATGCGCTCTTCCTGCATTACCGAGCCTTCATTTACCCACCAAGTATGGGGTAGCACTAGCAAGCAGTCGCAGATCATTTGAGTAGAGAGGTCCGATCTTAGGAATAACCAAACAGTTCTAAGCATGAGTAGATGGGAAATTGTGCGACACTACTACACATGCTTTGGAGAGAGGAAGAAGAACAAAGTTTTGTTTTCTCCCATCTCCACTCTCCTTACTTTTAAGTAATCCCATGAAATGTAATTTTACAAAATTTTGAATATAATATTTGATTTTGAATCAACAAAACTTAGTTTTTGCAAATTTGAAGCCTACAACTCACTCAGTTTACAAGTTGGAGACATGAACCAGGCATGGCATAATTAAGAGTAACAGCAGTATGGCTCCATTTTCCTTCAGACATATATTCCAATACAAGTAAAATTCAGTATGAGATCTATCAATAAACATCACTACCTCTATAGCATATACTTAATGTAATACCAACCTACATACAACATAATGTAAGAACAAAAATGGATTACTCAAATACGATATGGCAATAGGTTTTAACAGACCATCATTTATGCTTTTTTATTTAAAATAACATATAGTAAACACGAAAACATACTACATAGCAATAGTATGATTTTATTCAATGCTCCTTCGAACAGATTGGTTCCATTTTATTGCACCCAAATTTTCACTTTCATCGGGTCATTTGGATGTTTTTTAATTATCTTTGCTTCAAGCAGAGTTTTATAATATTCATAATCTGATTCATCGATATCAATATAGCTGCCTGCATCTTCTGCATAAGACGAAATTAAATCCTGGAATCAAAATGTATCATATTAATAAACAGTATGCATAATGAAAAAAAATATTATTTGAACCTATGAACTGTAATAAAAAAAATATGTTAATAAGTACAACTGTTTCTCTGGAAAATCAAAACTTAGCCATTTTTTATGGAACTGTGCAGAAAGTAAGTTTCAACAGCATATTAAATAAACATACATTACTCCAAATCATTTATATTTCCAATTGAAGTGCACACTATTTTGCAGTGAACTCTCCAATACTGCTTCGAACCTGACATAGCAAGCTCCAATTCTCATTCCCTGTGATTCCCTGGCTCAAGAAGATGTGACCTTAATTACTGTAGTATCATAAACATCAACATCCTGGTAAACCATTTAATTTTTCCCCCTTCTCCCATAAGAAAAATACAAACAAAATTTCAGAAATGAAGTTTATTAAATCATCTTTGTGAAGAAATCACTGAAATTTATGTAGGAAATGACAAACTGGCAAATCTCCAGTTTTCTCTTGAATTTTCCGATTCACTGCACCCAAATTTTTATTGATCACAAATGGTAAGCTGTTCTGTAGGTAAAGTACACACATATTTATTTTATTTATTAAAAAGTAACCCACCAATGTCCATTTATCACTTAATCACTAAAAGCACATTCTCTTAACAATCAATCAAGAAATAATCTACATTTCATTTGGTATGCACTTGGTTCCTTTAGTTTCAGTATCACAGTAAATGCTTAGTAAGTAGTAAACACGGTACAAATAATTGTTGATCCATTGGCAAACTAGATGCCATTTCCAAACTCAAAACACTGTACCCCTGCATTACAATATCTGCAAATGGTACTTATTTTCTGGAGATGGCACAATTTTTTCAATACATAACACTCGGAAATATGAAACTTTTTTGCCTTTACACCTCATCGATGTCGAGGTCATTAGAGATGGAAAGGACTAGGGGAACAAGGAATAGGAAGGGATATGGCTATGACCTTTTTCAGGAACCATCCTAGCATTCACCTGGAGTGATTTAAGGAAACCGAAATCTGGATGGCCGGATCAGGATTTGAACCTGCATCCTCTCGAATGCAAGGCCAGAATGACAATACTCACCCATGACGCTCGGTAAATACGCAACATTTGGTCAGCAGTTCATAAAGCCATAGGTAATACCAATTGTTATTCAGGTATCATACTTTCCATTAAAAAGTAATAAAATTAATACTGTAAAAGTAGCATCACTTACCACAGATTGTTAGGTTAAAACTGACATTGGGGTTATAGCAAATTTTGTGATAAACTGTAACAATGTTTGTATGCTACCTGATACCTATCTGAAATCTGTCACCAATCTTCTTGTATTTACACTGCAAGAGATTCCAGGGAATCACAGAAATGTAAGTCACATGTACAAATCACTCAGTACTTTCTCATAAGAATTGAATTTAAAGCTGGTATCAGAAAACATCACATGTTAATGAAAATTCAATCAGACTTCTAAAATCATATGTTAAAGATGCAGGTTACTGCAACTGAATCCACTTTCACACATTTTCGTTCAAAATAATTTATGAAGTCACCAAACTTCTTGGTAAAGTTACTTTACAAAAAGAGTCAATAAGCTATGTGGTCAAACTATTCCAAACTAAATGTTAAGTCGCTCCTTTCATGCCGACAACCGAAATAATTTTAAAGTTCTGGCTTTACCAAAATACTTCTATCACCTAAAATCTTGTTGTGCTGAAATGTTCTAAGTCCACAGCTATATACTGGCCAATTTTCTAAGTGTTACTACTTCCTCATTGCAGTGATGAGTGTCATGGATGGAGCCTGATTAACAACTGGGGTGAGGAGGAAAAATAGTTGGGTTTAAATACTTTAGCACCCGGTAACAACTGGGGCTTCGTCGACCTTCGACCGATGATAGCTGCCAGCTGGGATGCATTTGACGACAGGTCGGGGCGTTCACTACACACAGAGAATGGCGACCAAGGTGGCTGATAAAATATGTAACCATCTTGATATGAATTATTTTTTAGGAACACTGTGAGGCCCGAGGATTTTTCAGTTCATCGAAGAGGATGTGCCGACAACCTAGAAGCTGGTCCTGGTAGTGATGGTGCGAATAATTTTAATATTACAGCTCCAAATACTTCTCCCGTTTCCCATCAGAATTCGAATATGAAAAATGCGATTTTAGACTCCACAAATAACAATAAGAAGCAGCTAGGATAATAGTCCTAAATTGATGGAGTATTAGAGGGAAAGTAGCAGATTTTCACGCCTCAGTTGCGACTAATGATGTCGATATAATACTAGGAACCAAGAGCTGATTGACGCCAGCGGTTGAATCTAGCGAAGTATTTGGCCCTCATTTCAAAGTTTTCCAGAAGGACAGAACTGTCTCAATGGGCGGGGGTGTGTCTGTGGCCATAAACAAAACCATTAATTGCTCTGTCGTAACTGAAACGGAAAATTTTTGCGAATTAATACAGGTGAAGGTAAAAATTGGTAAAAATGTAAAGTTCATAATCGGGTCATTTTATCGACCTCCGAATTCTGATTTGGCTAACGCGGAATACTTCAGAGAGTCACTTAATAATATTCACAAAAAATTTCAAGGACATATATTGATCGTGGGTGGTGACTTTAACCTACCGTCGGTTAAGTGGGACACATACACGTTCAGGTTCAAGTTGGGTGGAAGAGATAGGTTAATAACCGAAACGTTCCTAGAATCATTTGCAGAAAGATCTCTTGAACAGATGGTCGAAGAGCCAACGCGGTGCCACAAAGATTCCTCATCCATTCTGGATCTTTTTCTTATTAGCAATCCTGATATTGTAGATACAGTTTGTATAAAAGACAGTACAAGTGATCACAAGGCGGTTATGATAACTTTAAAATCTAGTCTGAATTCGAAGCATGACAAAGAGAAACTCATATATTGCTTCGATAAGGCAAACAATGCGTTTATGGTCGATCTCTTTGCGAAAAATTTTGAAACTTACACGCTAAATAGAAATGTTGAGGAACTTTGGTTTAATTTAAAAGAACTAATACAGACCGGTTTAAATCAGTTTGTTCCTATGAAGTGTATTAAGGTCAGTAATTACTTCCCTTGGTTCAATAGGGAAATGAAACATTTGCTCAGGAGGCAAAGGCGTTTACATGCCACAGTGAAGAAATCGGGGGACTTGTCTAATCCCGCTAAATTAGTCCAGTTGCACGTGGTAGTCTGTAAGGCAATGTGTGATGCGTTTAAAGAATTCCAAGCAAGGAATTTATCCGAAGACCTGATTACTAATCCAAAAAAGTTCTGGTCGTATATCAAAGTAATATGAGGCTCTCGTAAGGTTATGCCATCACTGATAAAGGAAAATGGTGGATTATCAGAAACAAGCATAGAGAAAGCAGAAATTTTTAATGATATATTTAAAAAAGCTTTCACAATAGAAAACTCAGAGGAGATTCTGATATTTAACAATCGTACCGACAAAATTATGAATGATCTCGTTCTTGATGTTGAGGGAATAACTGAACTGCTTATGAATGTAAAGACCAATAAGGCTCCCGGACCAGACGGTATTCCTACAAGATTCTACTCAAGGTACGCAAAGGAAATTGCACCGTATTTAATGAAATTATATACCATCTCCTTGGATCAAGGAAAAATTCCACCTGAATGGAAGACCACTATCGTACGTCCAGTGTTTAAAAATGGGAATCCTCAGAATTATAGGCTGATCTCGTTAATTTCAATATTTTGCAGGATTATAGGACACTTCATCTATTCAAATGTCATGCAGTTCTAGGATGTAGGTGATCTTTTAAACCCAAATCAACATGGATTCAGAAAAGGCCGAAGCTGTGAAACACAACTTCCACTTCTAATTCACAACCTGTGCCGAATTATAGATGAGCAATCCCAGGTTGATTTAGTTCTATTAGATTTTAAAAAAGCTTTCGACACTGTGCCTCACACTAGGTTACTTAGGAAACTTCATGGTTACGGCATATCTAGACAAATATGCGACTGGGTTGCAGACTTTCAGGAGGGCAGAACACAGTGTGTAGTTCTCGACGGTGAGCGATCATCACCTACCGAAGTGAGGTCCGGGGTACCCCAGGGAAGCGTGATGGGACCTCTGTTGTTTCTCATATAAATTAATGATTTATGCAACATAATAGGGGGGATGAAAAGATTATTTGCCGATGATGCTATTATTTATCGTGAAATCAAAACCCAGGATGACTGTGCTTTGTTACAAGATGATATTATGAAAATAATTGCGTGGTGTAAAGATTGGCAGTTGGAATTAAACGCTAAAAAGTGCCAAGTCATGCACGTAAGTAAAAAGATGACACCATTTAATTATGATTATACAATTAATGATACTGCTGTTAGAACAGTAGATTCCACTAAATACCTAAGGGTAACAATTCGTAATAATTTGTTGTGGAATGAGCATATCGAGACTGTAATGGGGAAAGCAAATCGTATCCTCCGACTTCTAGGTCATAATTTAAATCAATGCACTCCGGAAGTTAAATCGATTGTATACAAGTCACTAGTATGTCCTCACTTAGAATATTGTTGTTCTGTATGGGGTCCACATCAAAAAGGGGTTAATGGAGGCATTAGAGAAAGTCCAAAGAAGAGACACCCAATTCGTGACAGGTATATGTAGTTGGAGGGAAAGCGTACGTGCGATGTTGAAGGAGTTAGGTTGGGTAGACCTGGAACACCGAAGGCGTTGCTCTCGACGGAAGCTAATTGAAAAATTCACAACTGACGTATTTCGGAATGACAGCCGGCAAATATTGCTACCAGCAACATTCATATCTCGGAATGACGGCAAAAATCAGATAAGAGAAATCAGGGCCAGAACCGATTCATTTCTGTACTCATTTTTCCCACGAGCGATTAGGGAATGGAATAGAAAGGATTTACCGGGCGAGTAAACTTAAAATCCGACAGGAGTAGCTTTCGATAAAGCACTCCGGCCATCCTGATCTGGGTTTCCCATGGTTTTCCCGGATCACTTCAGGTTAATGTTGGGATGGTTCCTCACAATGGCCCATGGGCTGCTCCTGCCACATCCCGTATATCCCTTCCTAACTATCACCCTTTTGGATAGGTGCAATGCACCCTCCGCTACACACTTTTAGTGAATCGCGGATTAATAATAATAAAAAGTGTTGTCTTTGCTTTCCCATGGTACTTTATTTCAATCTGATTCTTCAGAAACTCTGTATCTAATAGAATGGATTAGCTACTATATAATTTCATAAGCTCATTCATTCCTCACCTCGATAGCTATAGGCTGGAGAACGGTGTCACATGGCAGCCTTCACTCACAAAACAATGACCAGAGATATCATTAGAAGAAATTCGTGGTTATGTCCACAATTTAATAGCTAAGCAACTGCAACCAAATTAATTGCCATAGTATATTCATTAAGTTTGCTTTTCATAGCATTTTATAGTTAAAAAATATTGATAAACTTTAAGTCTAAAAAAACGTGGATCTGCTTTTCAGAAACATGTTGCTAATGAAAGCAACTTAAAAAAACTTTAAAAATTAAATTACTCATGGTATCTGCTGTAACCAAGAATGCCAACTGTCATTCTGGCTTAGGTTAAATTTCAATTTAATAAAAACTTTCATTAAGTTGTTGCATTGACCAAAGTTTATGCATTACGGTTCATTTTCTTTTTAGGTATTTTACTGACAACTTTCATTAATGGTCTTTCTTTATGTTCGCTGTATGTGAGTTATCAGATTATTTTAAGTGGACATCAGACCAAATATGTTACTGAATCAATTATTTTGGCAATTTATTCCTTCGGAGTTGGTCAACTGTTTAATAATATGGAATGTGTATTAAGTTCTCTGGCCGCTAAAGATACTACGACCAATGATTACGAGTGTTTGTCCAGTCCCAATAAAAAACAACGTGATGCTTTCGAAACAAACAAGAATCTTTTAAATTTTGCTGAGTGAACTTTAATGGTCAAATACAAGGCAAGTTTGTATTTAAGCAATCATACGATTGAGTTATTGTCCCTGTTCATGTTTAATGTCTACCTCCATTAATGCTTCCGAGTTCTTCAAGCTCAGAGATTTTATTCGCCCTTAAACACAGGTCAAGTTTATATTTGGTCAAATCAGGTCAACCTGTAACAATCTTTCATCCTAAAAACTGGAACTATTCTAGACCTGTGACGATACCCAAAAAACGGTCACGAGCTGACACTAGTTGAAATATTTTTGCCTATGACAATTTTCCTTGTAAACTTACCTATTTAGGTGTGAATTTCTGAAACTTGAGGGTTGAATATTTCAGTTATTTATCTTTAGCTTCAAATATTTTTAGTTCTCATTTATCTTTAGCTTCGAAGATTTTTAGTTCCCTAAGTTATTTAAATCACAAGATTCATTTTAATTTTCTATTTAATTTGACTTATGCTTCAAGTCTGTGGTTATCTTTATTTGGCTGCAATCTTTAATTTTTTTTACTGCTGCATTTCACTTTTAACTTCCCTTTTCCTCCAGGTATCTTCCTCATTTAATTATAGTTTTCTATGGGGATCACACTACCTTTCTTGGGGTATCATGCTCTATTTAATTTTTCATGTCTCACTTTTGACAGATTCATGTTTCTTAATTATGTTTGGCATGTGGAAATGACATAGATCCAAGGTCAAACATCTAAAATACCTTTTTTCTTCATTTAAATATACTTGTAGTATCAAACTGTTATCATACCATATTATAACTTCCTTTTAATTTAGCTTTCATGTGACTATTTTTAATTATGTGTATGTTTTATTTAAAAAGTTGAAATTATCTATTCTTCTAAAAAAATATACTTAGCTTTTACCTATTAACTCAATGCTGGCATTGCGTTGCTGTACTTAAATTTTATTTATCTATTTGGATAAGAGCCTTTCCACTATTCTCCACAAAATTTGCCTTCTACTCCCTTGCTGACCTTGCTACTTGCTGACATCTACTTCCTTCTAACCACATGGTGAATAAAACTTCCACTCTGATTTGCTGTCCTAAATAAAATTCACCAACTCTACAAATATTTGTATTAAATGCTTATTTTTAATGTTATTATCAGAAGAAATGTTTGTGAAACTTTCATTTTAATTTTGGTGCAATTTTTCAGAATATGGTACAGGTTCAATTTTCACTCAAAAAGTCTTTCAATATATTTACAGATATATAGTTTATTTGCAATGCAAAAGGTTTCACTTCCTCTCCTACTTTGATCTCTGATAAGCTATTACTATATTCCAAGATGAAGGCAGGAGGGCAGTGATGAACATAACAGTTATCTTTATATATAAAATCCTGAATCATCAGGACCAATGCAGGCCATATTCATACAAAATGTTACCAAGATGGTGCATAAAAGTTAAAAAATTCATTCCGATAGGTGGCACCGAAGTATAATTCCTGTAATTACAATTAGATTATGTAGATCGCTATTAACAGGCAAAGACAAGGGTGGCTAAGAAGCAAAGATAATGATGTTGAACATCTTTGGTTTGAATTCATACTGTTAAGTTGAACTAATGTTTGTAATTATTTTCTACCAGATATGAGAAAATTAATGTTTTTAATTTCCAGAGGAAGACTATATCTTTAGATCAGAATCAAAAACCTGAAAGTGGTAGTTATATATCATATCATTTATGGTTTCTGGACCAGAGATTACCCTAGCGCATACTTAACATAACTCGCTCTTTTGAATATATGAAATTTGTGGTAGGTTTTCTGTATCTTGAATGCTAAATAAAAAATTAATGCTGTTGGTGTCTATATCTGTAATAGACATTAAAAATAGTAAAACGTAAAAAGTTTATGGGATTTTACATTTGCTGTGGTATTTGGTCATAGTGTGCTTTGCTTTCGGTTGGTAATGCTTAAGTCGCGTAAGTTTTAATAAAATATACAATTAGTGAAATTTGTGTAGCTGGAAAAATTGTTTTTCCAGTGTTGAATATACTACCTGAACCATTAGCATTGTTCATGGTGGGTGTGAGCCAAAAATCAAATATCCTTAAAATCATACGAGTTTTGTAATTTGATATTGTTTAAAATTCTAGCATCAAAAACATATCCAAAATCATTTAAAACACAAGTTTTATGGATGCTTGGTGTTAAGGATAGTTTTTCACAGCATTGTTTATAAATAAACTCTTCTTGGGCTTCCAGCCGCATTAAGAAATCACACTTGAGGGACATTTCGAAGGCGTCTATTTGAAAATGAGGGCTGAGATAGATGCCTTCGAAACATCCCACAAGTGTGACATTTGACCGCGGCTGGAAGCCCGATTTGAGATTGTTATGCAGTGCAAATACTGATGGCTGGTGGATCAGCTATAAGTAATAATTTATGCATAAAATTCTGTGTGAGTAAACAGTATCACTGACAAAACACTTGACATATTAAGGCAATATTCACACTATGTGTTATTGAGGTGGATTATAAGATTTTTAGTTAGGTTTCATTCCGATACGTGGCACTATAGTCTAACTTCTATATTCCACTGCAATTTGTAATTATGTTTTGTTGACCATGATTCAGTCATGTCAATTTTGCTCAAACTTGCAGTTAATGTTTGTTGGTAGACAAGAAACAGTTAAGTATCCTCAGTATTCGGTAGGTAAAATATGACATGTTTCATTTTGATGTGAAGTTAAAAAGCTGAGAAATTAAATAAGTGTTACCACAGACTAGTAAACATTTTTTGCTGAATGCAATTGACACACCATATTAGTTTCTTTGCCCCATTAGCTTTGTATTAATTGTGACATAACTGGTTGAAGAGAGAAGTTTGTAGTTTAGTACCCTACACGAATGAAGTCGTTGGTAATATCCAAAATTTCTTTGATGGTTTTTCTGTGAATTAACAGCACAAATCGC
Organism: Vandiemenella viatica; assembly: GCA_031002005.1. Lineage (NCBI taxonomy): Eukaryota > Metazoa > Arthropoda > Insecta > Orthoptera > Morabidae > Vandiemenella > Vandiemenella viatica. Next base: position 325,818,457 of record JARYHS010013630.1, on the reverse strand, counting down.
AAATTCCATGTCGACACAAAGTCGAAGATACAGCTAGTATCAGTATAAAAACTTACACACGAATAGGAAGAGACTTATGGCAAGGGTATAAGATTTGTATACATGACAAATTTAAAATGACTCATGTGGCGAGTCTTCAGTGAATACATGTAATCCGCCTGGAATGTGTCAACCATGTAACATTTTAAAAAGGAATAGATTTTTAATATTTTAAATATTGTTAAATGTGTGTTTTTGTGTATTCATTACTGCCATCCTACCTTTATGGGATGATTTTATAGTAACTATTCTCAATGTGCAGAAACATTTACTTTCTGGATATTGTGGGCCATTTCCTCAATTGCAATAGGATCAATTTTATGAATAATTCTATTGCCAATGCAACTGAAATTTTTGTTTTATTTTCCGAATGTGTTTCGCTTCATTTGCGAAGCATCTTCAGCAGTTCTGTCTGTGGGTATTTATACATATAATTACATTTGTTCTATTTTACTATTTAAACATGAAAATTGTGGGTTACAGTTTTAAGCTTACTTACATTTTTCTTTGGTCACATATGCTTATAATTGTACAGCCTTTTAGCATCAGTTATATCTCTGTAACTGCAGTATATATTACACATTTTGGTTGCATTTTTGTGATTATTTGTGTAGCACTGTAATACATTGAGTTCTGATGTCTTACGTTTAGTTACTGTACATCGCTGATTAGCAGGTTTGTTTACCGTTTGTTGCAGTCATTGCAAGTTAGTCTATATATACCTGAATTGTGAAATTTGTTATTTGGTGTGTTACAATGCAGAATATATAGGACAAACATGCAGGAAGTTTGAAACCAGATATAAGGAACATTTAAGAGCACTAAAACACAATAACCACTCAACATTTGCAGAACACCTACTAGAACATAATCACCAGCTCACAAGTATAGAGTCAGACATGCAAATACTAACCATTAATAACAGCAAACTACAACTACTAACATTTCAGGAAAACTACCACATCCACAAATCACTGGCAGAAGAAAAGAACATAATAAACGAATACACGAATCTGACGGACCCAACACTATACACAGTACTCAAAACCAAATAATAAACACAACCATACACCACAAAAGGACACAGCCAATAATAATAATACAACAAACTAAGCACAAACACATATTTAAAAGTGCGCAACCCACCGAGTAAAACAAAAGACAAACAGTAAACAAACCTGCTAATCAGCAATGTACAGTAACTAAACGTAAGACATCAGAACTCAATGTATTACAGTGCTACACAAATAATCACAAAAACGCAACCAACATGTGTAATATATACTGCAGTTACAGAGATATAACTGATGCTAAAAGGCTGTACAATTATAAGCATATGTGACCAAAGAAAAATGTAAGTAAGCTTAAATCTGTAACCCACAATTTTCATATTTAAATTGTAAAATAGAAAAAATGTAATTATATGTATAAATACTGTTGAACTGTTGACAGAACTGTTGAAGATGCTTCATAAATGAAGCGAAACACGTTCAGAAAATAAAACAACAATTTCAATTGCACTGACGTTACAATTATTCATTAAAAAAAAAAATTCTTTCTCATCGTGATTTGATTTACTTGACAGTCTATACAACATGGTGTGCTAACATCAGGCTGGTTATTGCAATATCTTCAGTCCAGCATAAATAAAACACCAGTGTATAGCCAAAATTGGTCCTGCTGAGCTGATGGTGGTTTATGACGTTCAACAGGACTGAAGAGATGAGACAAGGGAGCTGTATTCAAAGGCGTACTATATCAAGTTAGTCATAATTTGCAGAATTATGAAGGTATCACAAAGTCCTAAGTTACCAACCAAGAAACAATTGTGTGTCAATTTGTACATTTTTAAATGCATTTCCAAAGGTTGAATACATGATTTTTTAACTAGAGCATTGGAATATGTGGTACTACCCTTCTGACAAATAGCTTCCTATGCCTCTGTCAGCAGCAATGACTCACTGGAAATTATGTATATTGAGGTATGGAGACAATAAGCATTTATCAACTAGTCCACAAGTATTACAGAAAATTTTGCTGCATCACTTTTGAGTAGACTCAGAAATAAAAGGATTGTAAAAATTATTATTTTAATTTGGTACTTATGTTATAAATCTGAATTAAAATTCATAGGAAATTAATATATTAATTTAATCCAAACATGGCAAAAAGTTAGTCAAGTACGAAAAATGATAAAGGAATTAAAACACCATGAAAATGCAGCTCATACTGTATTTAATTGTGCGGTTAACTGCTGTACATACACAATTTTACAGTACAGTACAGTACAGTACAGTACAAACATATTAGAAAAATTAGCAAGAAAACATTAAACAGCGCACATCAATGAAAGAAAAACTGTCAAACTTATGATAATATTTACAATCCTTACAAGCACCCATTTTATTTCTACTTTTTACACAGTCCAGTCACATTAATGTGGCCACCTCTCAAAAACCAGAATAACCACCTTTGGCAGAGCGGACCGCTGTGAGGCGTGCAGGAAGATAGTCAATTAGGTTTCCGGATGTGTTCACTGGGATGTTGAGCCATGCCGACTCCAGTGCCGTGGCCAGCTGCACTAGATTACGTGGTTGAGGATCCATGGCGCGAACAACCCGATCGAGGTGGTCCCACAGATTCTCGATTGGGTTTAAATCCGGTGAGTTTGCTGGCCAGGGGAGTAAGGTAAACTCATCATGGTGCTCTTCGAACCACGCACATACACTGCGAGCTGTATGACACCTTGCATTGTCCTGCTGGTAGATGCCATCATTCTGAGGAAAAATTATTCACATGTAGGGGTGGACATGGTCCGCAAGGGCAGATACGTACTTGTGCTGATCTATCGTGCCTTCCACAATGATGAGTTCACCCAGTGAATGCCAGGAAAACATTCCCCAAACCATAATGCTCCCTCCACCACCCTGGATCCTTCCGGCAATTGTTGCAGGGTGTTTGCTTTCAGACATTTCACACTGTATGCGCAAACGTCCATCTGTCCGATGGAGTATAAAACGTGATTCATCGGAAAAAGTCACCTCTCGCCACTCTGTGGAAGTCCAGTTGTGGTACTGGCGTGCAAATTCCAGCCTTCGTCACTGATGAACAGCAGTCAGCATAGGTGCATTAAACAGGCATCTGCTGTGGAGGCCCATGCGCACCAACGTTCGCTGAACCATTGTTGAGGATACACTCTTGGTAGCCCCTTGGTTCATTTGGGCGGTCAGTTGCTGAACAGTTGCATGTCTATTTGCCCGAACGCATCTCCTTAGCCTTCGTTCACCTCTGTCCTCTATAGCCCATGGTGCACAACATGTTCCACACCGCTGATTTTGAATAGTGCCATTTTGCCATGCACAGTATACTTTCTCCAGGGCGGCACATGAACAGTTCACAAAATTAGCCATTTCCGAAATGCTTCCACCCTTGGCCGGAAATACAATAATCATGCCCTTTTAGGCGTAGGATAAATCGTTACGTTTCTGCATTACGCCAACGATTGAAATGCTTTCAGATGCCCTAGGACATCCTTTATATACACTCGACTGTAATGTGCTGCCACTTGCCTTCTGTGATTGGTTATTTCATGTTGATGTCAAAAGTAGGTTGTGGTCACATTAATGTGACTGGACTGTGTAGAGGACAAAATCTCAGTCAATGGTTTTTGGCGTAGTGAAGACAGTCTGTTATATGACATAGTTGTGCCATTGTCTCAAACATTAAATCAGCAGGTGTAGCAGTGGCCTGTTGCTCCAAATAGTGTAGCGCGAGATCAAGGTCTTCTGCTGCATCACTGTGTGGCACCAGCTTTCCTTTATCACATTCCGCCTCATTGTCACTTCCATCACAACAGTCCACTTTTACCTGGTCTTGAGTCACAGCAGCCATTTTTCCCACTCTTGTTCCCAATTGTTACCGTGGTGTACCTACTTAAATGCTTGGTATACTTCATTCTAGAAACTGGTCACTGAAATTGCGGCTAATCCGAACAAATCGGTAATCCGAACAAGGACTGGTCCCAATTAGTTCGGATTATCGGGACTCTGGCGTACAAGCAAAAAAATACGAATTTCGTACTTTATTATTATAAAGGTTGTCACAATCCTAACATTAGATAATATTAATAAAATACCATACTAAGTATACACACCTTTAAAATTTCTTTCATTTTGTCACCTGGGAAAGTTTTGTCCAAAACGACCACCTGAAATAAATTTGGTTGTATTCATTCTGCACAACTATCCACTGAATTCATAAATAAGTTTGAAATTTTATATGCAATTGAAAACTAATTCACGCAAAAATAAGTAAAAGAAATAAAAATATCATATCAGTTTCTTTTAAGGTTTGAAGACACACTTTAAACTCTGTATTACTACAAATGCTGTACATATGGCAATAATAAAGAAATGGTAAACAATTGCACAAAGCACTGTAAACTGGAGCAGGAGGGTTACAGCAACACAAAATAGTATGAACAAGAAAACATTTTGGATTATTCCTCAAATATGTTGAAAGTGTTTATGAGACATGGGTGTTGATCGTCTTAGCTGCTGTATTGTTCATACACAATAACTATTGCTATGGGTAGATTCGTTAGGGCAGCAAAAAGGATCACAGTTAAAACTGACCATTGGTGAGCTCCGTTTTCCTGGATAAAAAGATCTGATTGTTGGAATGTTGCTTGTTGTTGAAGCTTATTAGATGACTGCAATCTAAATAAATTATTTGTTCTTGGTATCTGAGTATATTCTTCTTTTGCTATAAACTTCCAGCAAAGATGGTCGCCACTGTAATACTTACAGACTTGAAATAGGAATAAACATTATATATTTTGAAATTTAATTATTTTTATTTATCATCTCACAACAGTTCCACTGATACCAACAACAAATTCTGACCGTGTTAATATACACTTGGACAACCTTCTGATCCAAAAGATTACAAGCTTCACTTTCCACGCAGGACCGATCAGTTAAGTTTCATCTCAGCAGCTATTATTCCAAACATCTAAATCCCACTGTTCAATTATATCAATTTCACTCTCTATTTTTCTCTCCATTAGACTTGAATTCAATTGTAACGTTATTCTAAACAAAATTGCATTTTTTTCTTTAATGCCTTCCTGAACGTTACTTATGCCATCTCTAACAACAATAACTCTCCCCAAAGTTACTATATTTCTGAATATATGAATTTAAGCAAATAATAGCTATTTCATCTACCACTCTCTTCCCTGTTATTTCTATGCACGTTTATTTTCTTAATTATACTTACATTCATCACCATTATTTACACCCTTAATATTATGGCTTTCATTTATAAAATTATATTTCGGTCTAAATATATGGCACTCTTTAAATAATCTCTCACTAATTCTGTTTTAAGGGCTTTCTATGTTACATGATTCTTCACAACCAGCTTGGCATTGGAAGCATCGCCATGATAAAACCAATTGCAAAATTGAGACAGATTTTGCATAAAACCCCACTCATGTAAACGTTTCAAAATTCCATAACGCCAGGTAGTATCGTGTGCCTTGCCTATGAGGATTCTCTCTCTTTTTTTTATAAAAAAAAAAAACTAGTTTTTTTTATACAAAGAAAAATAATGAAAATATCATTAAAATACATTTATTTCCATATTCTACATATTTTCAACCACTTTACAATGCCATTTCTGTTCAAACACTTGTCATAACGTTCAATAAAAAATCATCTAACTGTGAAGAAGTCCAACCAATAATTGTAACCGCCACTTCATCGCCATTGAACTGTTTACCACCAAAGAGTATTGAAACAGGTGAAAATGATGCAAGGTCGGGACTGTAAGGTGGTTGATCCAGTTGTTCCCACTGAAAAGATCCAACTAAACCTTGTGATTGATCAAAAACATGTGGCCTTGTGATGTGATGGAGCAACATCACACTGGAAGACGGTAAGTCACACTGCTTGTGCCGTATGGCATGCCGCAGTTCCCTCGATATCAAACAGTGTGTATCAAAATTGAATGTTGCTACTCTCACCATTAAATCCACTAACAAACTCTTTCCTGTCCCAAAAGACAGTTGACATGATCTTTCATGCTGAAATTGTCTGGTTGGCAACAATGTGTGTCTCCATTGCACTGTCTGTCACTTGAATTCAGGAATCACGTGATACACCCAAGTCTTGTTTCCTATATCAACATGGTCCAAAAATTCACCTACTTCCCGATGATATCGAGTCAAAAACGCGAAAGCACGGTCCAAACTTTTTTGTCTTGTGGTCATCAGAAAGCAGTCTTGGATCTCAATGAAAACACAATTTTCTGTAATTCGGTTTCTCTGAAACAATGGTAAACAAAACTGGCCTTGAAACCTATAAAAAATCAATTGATAACTTTGAAATTGTGATTCATCAGTCCTCTCGTTTTTTTTTTGTCCACATCACTAACCAAATCTTCAGAAAGCACAGAAGATGAGCCTGGGCATGGCTTTTCATGGACGTTAACCCACCCATCCTTGAATATTACCACCCATTTTCAAACTCTGTCATCACTAATAGTATTATCACCACACACTTAACAAGGGGATGTCCATTAATTATGTGAGCTCAAAATGGGGGGCCAGGGGGGGGGGAGTATGGCAAAATCTCATCAGGGCGGAGGGAAGCTCCATAAAAATCCCACATCAACTTTTTACTTCAGATTGGTTCCCTTCAAAGAGAAGTAGAGCTAAAAAAAGTCTTTCAAAATTACAAGGTCAATCTCCCACTGGGGGAGGAGAGGGGATCCCACCCGATCTCACTAAAGGGGAGGGAGGGGGGGCAAATTCAGGATAAAACACCTCACATAATTAATGGATGCCTCCTAACTCTGAAGACGAATTTCTGCATTAGTTTCTTGCACTCAAGAATTGAATACAGATTGTATCACAGAATCGATGGGTGAATCAGTTTTTTTAAACATTGTAAACTTCTACTGCACAGTAGACAAACAAATGGCATGGCTCCAAATGGTGTCCAAACATGCGCAAAACATGCTGTGAGCAAACACACATGCGCATTGAGATGATCACACGCCACTGACACTCATTCATAAGAGGACCTTATTTTAAAAAGTAGCCTTCGTATATATTATAAAAAAACACACCCATAAGGGTACTGGATGCAAACGAACGCATTCTGCATTGCCATTTCCAGCAGAATAAGATTACCCAAGATGGAACAGAATTTCCAGATTCCACAGCGAAAGCAGCTAAGTAGATTTTGGGATTTGAGACACCAAACTATGCAACGACTCACCATCCATTCTAATGTTATCCCAATGATGTTTGTCACGGAAATGGTATGATAGCTACCTGATAATATTTCAACTTCACAGGGTTTTAAAATTGGTATTAGCTTTGCTTCTTTCCACAACACAGGGAAGTGCCCTTTAATCCAAATACTGTTAAAATCTTTAGAAAGTACCTTAGCATCTTCACCGAGACACTTTAGCCCTGGTACTGAATCATGGCAGAGTGGTTCCTTCAAAATGTTATGGACAAATTCCTTCCCATTAATTGCCACCAATCCTTTCCTGCCTCTAATGACCTCTTCGAGGCATAAAGTTATAAGAAAAGAAAAAAAGGTCTATATTAGCTGCACTAGATTCCATTGCCAGTTACTTGATTCAATAGTCCAATACTGGGAAACAGAGAGTACCTTTCAGACACACAGCAGATTGATCCCATACTTTCAATAACGTTAATGATAATGATGTGGAATAGTAAATGGCATTCATAAATTTCAGCCATGACATCTTTTTGCTCTCCTCAATGACAGGATGTACCTTAGCTTTTATGATTTGGAACACAGCTAGATTCTTGGGTGCAAATTAAAATGATACAACACCATTTTCCAGCACTGAATAACACAATGACATTCATCATTCCACAAAGAGACAGAGGTTCTTTGCAGCATTCTTGAGCTTCTTTCAGGGGAAGCATGAGCTGCCTGGTGAATCATTTCAGTAAAGTGAGTCACCTTCTATTCTATGTTGTCGCACTGCTGGTGAACAAGTGAATGGCAGAAGAGCTTCCAATCAGCTTCACTGATGTTCCATTTGCATCAGAGATTTCTCTCCATATCTGAATTCTATGTGCAACCGTATAGAAAAGTAATCACTCCCATGAAGACCACAATGCACCTCCCTACATAGGGAGTCTGCAATGAAAGGAAAGCATGACGAAAGGTGTGGTAGAGAATGAAATGGAAGGTGTATTGAAATGTATCATTTCTTCCGTGTTAATGCACATCTCTTCTTACCCTACTAGCCTATATACTTCTCAGCCTCCAGAGCAATCGGCTAATGAATCCCACACCACACTGAGTGATGATGCCTCCCTACATGAGAAATGGCAGAGGAAATTGCTTCAAGATATTAGCCAGTTAGTCATAATTAACAGGCCCCCTTGATAGCAGATATATGGAGAAAACGGTCATTTTTACAGTACCATACATTTTCATGGTTACTGCTTTTAGAGCAGAGGTGAGAACAACGGGTTCTGCTTGGTCATTTTTTCCACCATACTCACTATCCTCCTATCCATACAGGTTATACGCTCCGGATGGTGAGTAGGTTAAAAATGTCTCTCTTGGAGAGGCAGATACAAAGGATTAGACTGTGCTTATTTCTCTCTGTAAACCATGAAACCATACTAGTTCCACTTACTTATGGGAGACATTCTACCTGCACAACATCGCCCAATCCAGTGTGGGAGGGCCCTCGTTCTTTATCTATACAGGAACAGACTGATCCACCAGCATTCTGCTGTCTTCTGGATCCAAAGACATGACAGATATCTCAGCCTCTGTAAAGGCCTCAAATACTTGAGGGTTCTTTTACCTCCTAGACTATTCCCCTTCTTTTCCCAACCACTGTGTGATCTGGGATTTCATGAATTTTACTAGGTATGCCTGTCACAACCTGAGATTTCCTGGTCACTTTGCTTTCCATTGCTTGCTACTGTGGACGCTTGTGCCTATATTACATGAATTGAAGCAATTTCAGTTGATGATGCTGTTGGTGGAATAACTTTAAAACTGATGTAGATTGGTGAGTGTTGCAGACATATTGTTACTGAAGTCTTGGGTCTTAGGTGTTATGACCTAACAGGATTGTCACCATATTTACGCTGACAGGAGCACATTGCACTTTTGCTAATATCTGCAATTGATGTCTGTACAGCAACACTTTCTTTCTTGATTGGAGTTGAAAGTTGCAAAGACAGATGGTGCAAGAGACTTGTATTGTTTTTCAGTTTCGTGGTATGGAAGTGGTTTTTCACTATCAACTTTTGTATTTTTCATTTTTTGAAATAGCTTTGACACTCCTTGGTTCAGACTGCTTAGTGTGTGTACATGCCTGTCATTTTTTTCAATGCCAATATGCCATCAACAGTGGTAAGTGGTCATTATTCTCGTACCATAATTTTTTATTTGTCGCACTATTGTTTCTAACAATCTGCATACACCAATTTTTATTTTTTTCTTAATTTTACATATTTTTAAATTTCTCCCTTCTTAAACATGCCCATTTTTATTTTATTTTGAATAAGTTATTTCTCATGGGTAATATTTTCACAGAAACTGTTCTTGCACCCAAACACCTACATTCAGACCATAACAATCAAAACCACTATTCAAGTTTGATGTGTTGACTGTAATACCTGTTTGAGCTATTCTATTACCATGATTAAGGAAATATCTTGATTGCGGAAAGTTTTGCTACACTCATTCCTTCAACTTTGGTAAGTGATGAGTGAATTTAATCTTTTCATTTAATACAAACAGTTTGAAGTTGTAATGAGATCATTTTCAAGTAACCTAAAATTTTGTTACTTTATAACCAAATTTGTTCATAGAGCAGCGAGTTCATTTAAATAACATTGCAGTTCAAGTTCAAAGTTGTTTGCTTAGATATTTTAGGCCATATTTCAGAGCAAACAAGTGTATAGAAGCAGAACGTAGTATTAACAGTTCTGATATATTGGATTCAGAATATTCTGTAAAAGAAAACATTACCTTTATTTTCAGAGCTATTTCAAACTATAACTAGTGAAATGAGACTAGTAACCTTCCAGCTAGAAACTTTCCCTGAAGAGATATGAGAATTTGAAATTTGGAACGAGTAGGAAAAGTTTAGATCGCAATAACACATTTAAAATTCCAGAAGCCACAATTTGGAAGATAGAAAGTCGATTTATAGCTAAAAGAAGCATGGTTTTGTCTTACACAGTACACTACAGTTTGAAAAGTGTTTTGAAGCATTTTATAAAATTAATAAACTTCGTTACAAATGTAAATTTGATCGGCTTGAAGAGTATAAGGAAATTCAAGGGACTATATTTCAAAGAAAGTATAGTTCAATACGAACTATTCACAGTAAGTTTAATTAAGATCTATAAAGTAGTTGGGTCCAGATAAGAGAAAGTAAAATTTTTATGATTTCGGTGGGAACTAAGCAGTTACAATTTGGCCAAGGCAAACCTCATCCAAGTGATCATTTTGCAAAATTTGATAACAATTTAGGGAAGTCAGGTAGCAACAACATAACAGCATAATGATGAGAATTGGAATAAAGAATCATTTAACATAACATTTAGACCGGTAATTTAAATGTTTTAGAAAATAACAATTTTTCAGCTCTCACCCCCTTCAGCTTTTTCAGTTCGAAAATAGTAACAATGTGGAATTTGGTATGAAATGAAAGAGGAAAAAAATTAAATCACTCTAAAGTCTAAAGGTTATTTCAACTTCGTAACTTTAAAACTTTGGGAGTTATAAACATTTTTAGAATTGTGAAGAAAATAATTTTTTACGGTTAAAGTATTATAGCTACGAAAATTTTTATTAAGACTGAAATTAACGTTTGGAAGCCTGGCTATCTACTGTAAAATTTTCGGTCAATACGAATTTTTTGGGAGACTAAAGATTTTAGTATGTTGCAATAAGACACAGAAGGATACGTTTTTTCCATACTACGAGGAGTCACATTGCCCGAGACCGCGGAGGAATACAGGTTCCCACAGGTAGCTTACTTATAGCAGGAACAGGGACTAGCTCCAGGCAGTCATTGAAAATCACTGTGGCAGAATGCACGTCTGTTGTGGTAGCGCTAAGCGCGGTAGGCCGGTCGGCTAGACATGTGACCTCATGGTGGAGTGATACTCAATGTACCATCTTTAAAATTTTGCTGTGTGCTGGAACATTTCACTTATCCTCATGTGACTATAATTCAGTTAGGGGGTTTATTACGGTTGGTCTGGTTAGAATTGCTTATCACTACCTGCAGTCAATTTACATTACATTTTATCACTGATTAATTTAGTAAAAACAACAAATGTGGCCAATGCTATGAATGTTTTATTATTAGTCTTATTCATATGATAGATATGTACAGCAAGCCAGCAAAAATATTTCGTACAGAAGAAAAGCAAAATTCACAGATCTCCTATCTGCCCGAGTATTGTTTAAACTATGAGGTGAGGAGACAAACTGCTAGTAAATCAGTGGCAGACCACCATAGACACTGCAGCTAGTCACTGAAAGCTTCTAACACCGTAAACTGTTTTCATTCACTACGATCTGTGAAAGAGCCACCAAGACTTTGTGAGAATCAAGGATGGCGATTTTAATAGGATGCACAGAATTTCCATATTGTAACACACAATGTCAAAAATAGAGTCAAATGCACGTGGGAGAGACCAAATATAGAATTGAGTGCTGACAGAAATAAACCAAAAACTATGAAGCAGCCAATCACTGCAAAGTGAAGCTTCCAAATTTTTGCATATCTGAGAAGAATGGGTACCTTAACCAATAATAAATTTGTTTGGTATAAGTTACTATTAACAGTAATTTTGTTTGAATATTGGAGCCAATTAAAAAAGTTTCCAAACTGGATCAACCTTTGATTGACAGAAAATAGGGAACTGTGGTCGAGCCTGAGAGCGGAAGTTGACAACGAGTATGCAGATATGAAGGACGAGGTCCTGTGTTTCGAAAAGTTGGGCAGACTGGTCAAACTGCAAACTGGGAGGTTGATAGAAGCAACCAGACTAAGTTTGAAGTGGTCACTATCAGACTCTCATATTTTCTTAGATGTCAACATCTATACTTGGATACTTTCAGATGTGGCAGTGAGTGTGAACAGCTGATTACCTAAGGTGTTTAGAATACTACAATGGCCATCCATACAGTAAAGACTTTGACAAACATTAACGTAAACTGTTTGCTCGCATATTTGTTCCTCAAAAAACCCAACTGTCACCCTGTGTGTGAAGAAATTTATCATAATAAGAATATCTCTGCCCAACATTTAACCAAGTTTAGTTGCATGTATTTGTTGAACCCAAAATTGCCTGGATATTTAATTTTCTAAATGTATTTGTTAAAAATCATGTTCATGTACATTACAATATTTTCCATGTTGTCATAGGGCAAGGCTACCCAACCTCAGGTCCATGGGCCACGAATTTGAATTTTCCCACCAACAGCAGCAGTCGAGAATATGCAAGCTCTAAAATCCCTGCAAAGGTATTTTTTTTTTTTACTTTTTCACTTTTTTAATTTTTTTTTTAACTGCAAAGTTCTCATTGATGGTTTTTACTTTTTGATTGTAATTAAACTGTGTTACTTATAATATCTTTCTTATATTTAAATATATGTGTGGCCTGCAGGGTAACTTAGAATTGAAATTGTGGCCCATCTCTAAGATTGGTTGGGCAGCCTTGTCATACAGGGTTCATACAGAATTTTAAATATTAAAATTAAGGAGTATTTAAGGAGTATTCAAGGAGTTCATTCAATATTTTTAAGGAGTCTTATTACATTCATCCACAATTAATGGGCAAACTCGATAATTTTAAGAATACTGTTTGCACTACTTTATTACAATGAAACAAAAAAACATTAAAACACAAACAACTAATATATATATATATGTTCATTCAAATTATCCTTTTAATATCCATTTCTAAGTTTTCCTGCCAAAACTTGTCTTCTGATTTTTATCAAAACTTAAAATGTATCAGTTTTCACATTATTTGCTTTAAGGTTGGGATCACTATGTGCAAAATTTCAAACTTTGCAATGTCTCCAAAATACAATTTTTTTTTCTATAACACTGCTCTTACTTTATCATCGGTACAGTTTGACAGTAATGCACATCTGGAAACTTCTATCACATTTTAGAAAAATTGCAAATGATTACTGCTTGAAAAATTACACATTCCATAACAAAAGTTTTAATTTTAAAAATTGACACAATTTATTAAAAAAAAGTTCTACATAATTTTAAGATCTGCTCTTTTAATGGATATCTGTTCATCTATTTTCGCTACATCTAGACATTTTTCTTTAATAGTTTTCCTTAACATATTAGACTTAAGAAAAAAAGAAATGTCTTTCTTATCCTCTCCCTTTTCAGCATAAATGTCCGCATTCTTTTCACACTCAGCAATGTCATTCTGAAGGCATTGCTTTTTCTTTTTCAGATAGTCAATTTCATCTTCTATCGTCTTTCTTTTACTACTATTGCTTTCAGCAAATTTCTTTGTTCGTTGGCTTTCTAAATACTGCATGTATTTTGCACGTGCAGAAGATGCTGAAAGTCTCAATTCTTTTGTAATGTGTACATTAAGTACACCACCACAAAATTTGATGTAATCATACACTAATCTTTGAGAAATGTAAGATTCATCATTCAAATTTTCAACTTCTAGAGATTTATTAACAGAAAATCCCCGTTCAACTGAAGCTTGCCCATGAGACAGAATAAGAATAATTTTTATCAAGTTCCATAATTTGAAATATTTTTCTTCTTTAAAATATTCAGATAAGAATATATCAAGAGACATTGTTCTGTGATCAAAATTTTCAAATTCCACTGCAAAATTTTCAACAATTTTATTTAAAAAATCATTGTATTGTAGTAGGATTTCATCGCCATCTTCATCTAAAATTTGTTTTTTTTTTTTTTGGGTTAGGTAAGACAACATGTTTTTCATTTTAATCTTTGATTGTTCCTTATTTTTAATCATAAAAGAGGGGCTAATACAAGAGGCACTTCGTACTAACAAATAATTTACTGGAGATTTTTCCATCAAAGATGATATTAATTTTATGATGAAGTTCTGACATTCATTTTTAAGGTTTATAGCATCACCATCTGTTAGTTGTTTTTTAAATAATTTTTCTTTTAAGATTTTATCAGCAATAAAACCTAAGCTGACTTTATGTTTAGGTCCAAGCAAACTTCTATCACAAAATTTTATTTTACACAGTTTTCCAGGTGTAGTCAAAGTGTTAATTTTTTCCTCATTTATTATGTGAAAAAGTTGAAGACATTGCTTAACTAATGTTAAAGTGTCTTCAGCAAAAAATGGAAGTAATGGCTTATCACTCTGATAAAGTTCTAAAAAAGGCTGTAAAATTTTCGTGATGGATAAAACAATGTTTAATTTAATAATCATAGAACTGTCTTTAGTTGCCTCTGCAATTATTGAAAAAGATTTGCATGATACCTTAGAAAAAGTTCCATTTTCAATTTTTTTAATATAGAGTACAACATCATCCCATATCTCAATAGCTCTTTCAACTGCAGGGCAATTTTCAAGCCATCGATAGTTGCAGAATTTCACTGGAAGTTTTTTCTTGTTTGCAATGCTTAAAAAATCTTCTCTTCTCGCTGGAGAGTCTTTAAAGACCCAATACAATGAACTTAAAATTGAAGATATATTCCACTCAGTTATAGACATTCCTTTTCTAAAAGCGTTGTTTAAAACATGAAGTCCACAACTACCTACTAATACACATTGTATGCCAAATTCTTTTTTCAAATCTCCCTGTAAGGTCTCATAAAATTTCCAATTCACCGAGGGTCCGTCCATGGAAATTTGCAGTAGTTTTGATAAATTAATTTTTTCTGTAGCCATATAAAAAGATTTTAAAATGTCATCAGCAGTTGAATGACCCATGAATATGGATGTCATGTACTGTGTAATGACTTTATTACTTTCATGATGCCAAAATCTGACATGCACATCCATCTGCTTCTTTTGGTTTGTCCTATTTAGAGTTTCATCGAACATCAAGGTGTAGTGATCAATATTATAAATGCACTTAAACAAAATCATTTGAAAATGAGGAGCCAAACCAAAATGGCATAGATAAGCAGCCTTGCGCTCACCACAAGCAAATTGTTTTGCAATAAGGCTATCAGGAAACATACGTTTAAAAAGGTTTCCTGAACCCTCACAGGACTTGTAAGAATAATGATTCTGTATGCATTTTAATACCCACAGAATTTCTGCATCCAGTATGTCTTTCTGTATAGCAAATTCTTTGATACTGCCTGTTGATGTTGGGATATGTACACTATCAGAAGAACAAGATTGAGCATTAGATGATTCAACAGATACTTTGATAAAATCTTTTATTGATGAAGCAGATTGTTGCTTTATTTTCAACAATTCACTGTGTTTTGACCCTGCAACGAAAAAAAATATTATTTAAAAAATAAACTTCAATAAAATAACAGATACATATTCAAGAAAATTTGGGGATTTTCTTATTTTATTCTGAATTTAACTATTCTACTATAATTTATTTTAAACTATTCTAAACCAGATTGCTTGAGCAAAACTTCGGTGTTCGAATCCCGTGCATATAATTAAACATTGTATATGTATAGGCAGATTGTACGGAAGCCACATACTTTTGTGTGGCCCTGTAAATCCTATAAACACCATTTTCAATAGAAAACATGTTACAGTGTATTTTAATATCATAGATAAATTTGACTGAGTTCGAAAAAAGTATAACATCACTAAAACATATTTCATAGAATTTCCATATGTAATGTTGCTGAATTTTTTTGTGTGACCCTGTAAGTAAACTATAAATGGGGAGCTGTATGACTTTCTGAACCGATCCGAAACTATTACTAACCTGTTGAAATATGGATCAACTGCTTCCTTATAATGTCCTCTTCAAGGTTTGGAATCATATTTTCGGAAAAGTCGCCACGAATTACATTAAAAATGCCGAAATATGAGTGTGTCGTGCGACTATTACATGTCGCTAGCGCTGGAAAAAACAATGAAAATCTTGTAAAATGTTGGTTATATGCTTTGTTGTAATGTTTATATGTTTTTGAGCTCCACTCCGTTGTCAAACGTCGCACGACATTAACAGATAGAAAATATGTATCCAAGACGCGCTACAACCAGTCGCACCATCTTATC
This sequence comes from Vandiemenella viatica, assembly GCA_031002005.1. Lineage (NCBI taxonomy): Eukaryota > Metazoa > Arthropoda > Insecta > Orthoptera > Morabidae > Vandiemenella > Vandiemenella viatica. Next base: position 325,802,145 of record JARYHS010013630.1, on the reverse strand, counting down.
GGTCAGAGACAATCGATTGCTTCCGTTGTAAACAAATGCTCCGGTTGTATGGCGGATGCCGCGGAACGAATGTCCCATAAATTTTTACTTTTGGTCCAGGCCTAATTTCACCCTATGTACGACCATTATGACAAAACGAAGCTGTTTAGGTTCATATGATCCCTGTACCGATAATTTCTTTGTCATTTCCGCGGCGCGAGTCACATTTCAATGTCAATGTGTTCTAAATTTAAGTTCACACGTAGAATAAATAAAAAATCCGAAATAGCGGGAAACAAAACGAAAAATTTCGAATTGCGAATGAAATTCATGCCTAAAAATTACTGCAAAAAAAAAAAAAAAAAAAAAAAAAAAAAAAAAAAAAAAAAATTAAATGATACATACCTTTCATATGTGACTTCACGGCTGCTTCTCCCATTCCGGATATGTCAAAAGTCTTCATACACACACAGCATTTGGCTTTGAATCTATCACAATCTTGCAAAATCCACTCCTTGTATTCTTTTTTATCCAGCCATATCTTATTAAAAACGCACTTTCCCTTAGGAGGCATTTTCGATGTATAAAAATACTAATAACTGAACGCCTAAAGAAAAATATTAGCAAAGCGACTAACGGCACGCGACAAAGAATAAATAAGCCGCATGCGACAATCAATAAATAAGCCGTTTGACAGTTCGGCCTGAATCATAATCAGTGATTAAATCCCCTTAAAAAAACATGTCCAGGTGCTTTATCATCGAGCACTTTTTGACGCCCTCTATAGATCATAAATAAAGAGACCAGTATTTTGTTTTCTAGCATTCTCTCCTTTATAAAAACAAACAAAATTCTCTTCTGGATAGAGCATCTGCGATAACAGCAAGTCGGGGGGAGGGGGGATGGTGTGCGGTCACCAATGCTTCCAGAAACAGGGGAGAGAATACAAATAATGTTCTCGGGTGACTAGCCGAGTTATAGAGGTGTTATCGTAATCACACGATATTTCGGCGCACTGAATCATCGACGCCATCTTCCGGTGAAGTGAGGTCAGGAACGTGCGAAGTTGCTGAGCTAGACCAGATTACCGCTGCTAACCTCTGATTGGTCGGCTGTAGAACCAGTCGTAGCAGGGGTCAAATCTCGTTGCGGCTTGAATCGATGCCAAGGTGGTGTTACGGCTAGATTTGATGTCCTTTTTTCACATGGCATGTAGCGGACGGGCTTAAAGTCATCGCTCCTTCGAAGATGATATCCGAAAACAAAGCATTCACAATAAATTGTTTATCAAACTGATGGTTCAACACGGATCCGTTGCGGGCCTCATATTGAGCCATGCTGCCACGTGATTGGTCAGATTTGTAACCAATCGTAGCCAGGGCCCTGCCTCGTATCAACACATCGTTCGATAGAAGGAAAAATCAGAAGGCAAAAACTTTCCCGTAAGCTGATCATTAATGCTTGAGTAACAAATTGCTTGCTTATGTTACCACCGAACTTCCCGTTGATCTGGACGCGCCGTGTAATGCGTCCCGGTCGCGCTGTCGGCGAATAGTATTGATGATTGGCGTCCAGGCTTCACTCAGCTGGTACCCGCTGTCGCGGTTGACGAGGTTAGACGCGAGACGAATTTCTACTGCTTCCGTAAAGATGCTGTTCCAGAAGCTCCCAGTATGCGCCAGTACTCTGGTATTTTCGAAATCAAAACCATGGCCATGTTCAAGGCTGTGTTCTGCCACCGCAGACTTGTCTTTCTGCCCCAGACGAACGTGTCGTGCATGTTCTAGACAACGTTGGTGGACACACCGCACCGTTTGGCCAATGTAGCTCTTTCCACATTCACAGCTAATGCTATATACCCCAGGTGTCCGCAGAGCAAGGTCATCCTTGGGGGAGCACAAGATGTTCTTCACCTTCGTTGGTGGCAGGAAGATGGTCTTGATTCCACTTTTTGCTAGAATCCGTCCTATCTTGGACGTTGTGGCGCCAGAGTACGGCAAGAAGGCTAGACGATCAGGTGGCTCCTTGTTGGTGTTGTTGAGCCTGCGTGTCGGCTCTCGGAATGCCAGTCTTATCTGATAATCAGTGTACCCATTGCGTCGAAAGGTCTCACGCAGATGACTCAATTCACCGGGTAGACTGTCAGCATCGCATATCGCTCGCGCCCTATGTACAAGTGTGCTGAGTACCGTCTTGCGCTGTGCCAGATGGTGATGGCTACGCGCGTTGAGGTATAGGTCTGTGTGCGTCGGTTTTCTGTACACAGAATGTCCTAGAGACCCGTCAGGTTTCCTCTCTATTAGTATGTCTAAGAAAGGCAGCCGAGAGAATGTGTGTTGTGGGTAATGAGTTAAATTACAATCTGAATTTATTCTTCCTGCGCGATACGCACGTTAACCATGGAAACTCAGGCGTTTCCGAATCAGAAAGTAAAATACCAAAAATTTTTCAAGGAGTATTTAAGGAGTATTATGTAAAATCAAGGAGTTTTAAGGGTACTTGAAAATGAAAATTCATTTTTAAGAAGTTTTCAAGGAGTTTTTAAGGAGCGTGCGAACCCTGTCATAGGATATTTGCTTCTATAACATAATGACCGCTTATGTAGGACATGGATGTTGTTTTTGAAAATGTTAATTGTTTATGATGTTTAAAAATAAATACATCACGTATCTGTTGGTCATGTTGATTTGTTAATAAAATTGGTTCTGACGTTTTTAGTTTTGCCTCAAATAACCCAACTGTCACGCTGTGTGAAGAAATTTATCATGATAAGAATATCTCTGCCCAATATGTAACTGAGTTTAGTTGCATGTATTTGTTGAACCCAAAATTGCCTGGATATTTCATTTTCTACATGTATTTTTCATTTCATAATTATTAAATTATTTATAGTTAAAAATAAAATAGGGGCCATAAAAACCTGAAACAACACAAAGTAAACCGAAATGGAAACTGATCAGCACTCGTAAAGCAGAGAAGTTAAATATTTGTACTGTACAATTCCTCTTATCTGTTTTATCTTTCCTGGAGACCCCCCTTTATCTCTAAAAATATCTTTCCCTTCCTCCATTATTTTCAGTTCTCTTTATTCTTTATGCAACATTTGAGGCAGTGTGAATTGTGCTTTTATCAGGACAAAAAAATCTTAACAGTAATCTTTTCAGACACTACCCCTTTTTTCTGTATCACTTATTTTCTCAGTTATTTTTAAATATACATTTCTTTGTTATTTCTTATTTCCCCATTATTCCATTCTGGTCAAATGATTTTCCTCAATATTTTTCTTTTTTTCTGTTTCATCTTCTTCTTTATTTTTAATCACAAAACATTCTGCAGCATGGAAACTTTCTGGTTAAGCCATTGCATTACAGTACCTTAGTTTTACATTTTTGGCTAGTGATTTCTAATTACAAATATTTTTGTTAACTGGTATGTCAGTTCTACTTTTCTTACTCTTGTAAGGCTGTCTCCTTTGTATAGTGCTCTTGGCTGAATTACTTCATACAGATATTTTAATTTCACAATTCTGTCAAGGTTTTTTTTCTGTTACCATTTTCTTATTTTTCTGCTTTTATACATCGCTCTAATCATTTTCCCACCTTGACGAATAAGTGAGATAGACCATCTTATTTTATTTTTTTATGTTGGAGTTCTAATAGCAATGACAGAATCAGGAATAAAATTATTAAAAAATAAATCTACTCATGACCTTCTGCTTCACGGTACTAACAATGGCTAGAATAATGAAAGGCTTCAGAGGTTTCATTGTCTTAATACTATCAAACTGGTTAAAATATAATTGAATAACTCCCCACGGAATTAAAACATCATGTGGCTATTTTTCGGTAACGTATAAATACTTTGCATCTGTGCAAAATTTCTCCGTCAATATGACAGCAAAGGAAAAAATTCCTAGCTTGGCAATAAAAGATTTTTTTTTCAGTTCAAAATTCATTTACTGTTGACTGTAATTCTCGTCGAAGTAAAGGACTGGAGAAGGGGGGCGGCAAGGAACAGGAAGTAATTCAGCCATGACCTTTTGAATGAGCCATCCTGCCAGTCACGTGGAGTGATGTGGGGAAACCATTAAAAAAACAAATCTGGATGGCTAGATGGGGATTCTAACCTTGTGTCCTTCTGGATGTGAGGCTACAGCATTACTGTATGGTGAAATTCAATACTATCTGAGCAAAGTTTCTCCAATTAATTGATTCCATCCCTAAAGTGTGATTCTGGAAGCTCTGTCAAATACCCATATACAACTTCTATTACCTCTTCGTTTGACTCGAAACATTTTCCAGGAACAAATATCTTTAGATTATGAAAAAAGTGGAAATCAGAGGAGGACAAGTCTATGCATTTGGTGGATTCCTACTTTTCTCTCTCTAGATAAATTAGCTTGTTAGTTTGCTTATTTGTGAGTAAAGTAAACATTCAGACATTTAGCTTTACAATCCAACCAAAATATTTTTTTTTTTTTTAACTGCTTAATGTCTATTAACAGCGAGGTCTTTAGAGACGGGAAAGGATGGGGGGCAAGGAATGGGAAAGAATTCGGCCATGGCCTTTTGATGGAAGCATCCCGACATTTGCCTGGAGTGATTTGGGAGACCATGGAAAACCAAATTTGTATGCCCGGAAGGGGATTCGAACTGCCTTCCTCCCGAATGAGAGGCCAGAACACCAAAATATTCTTTATAGACAAAACCCCAAATACTGCAACCTCAGTGTTTATATACTAAGCCAAAATACTAGTTAGCGTTCTCGCCTCGCATTCGGGAGGACGGCGGTTCGAATCCCCATCCGGGCATCCAGATTTGGGTTTTCCATGGTTTCCCCAAATCACTCCAGGCAAATGCCGGGATGCTTCCTTCAAAAGGCCATGGCCGAATTCCTTCCCATTCCTTGCCCCCCATCCTTTCCCGTCTCTGAAGACCTCGATGTTAAAAAGAGACGTAAAGCAGTTACAAAAAAAAAAAAAAACTAGAAATACTACTCTCAGACTGACATCACTTTTCTGGATGTAGACATCGCTGTACGGAACGGTCACTTACACACCTCTGTCCACATAAAACCCACTAACCTACAACAATATCTCCATTTTGATAGCTGCCATCCATATCACACAAAACGTTCCATTCCATACAGCCTAGCCATTCGGGGCAAACGCATATGCTCTGATCACGAGTCCTTTACCCTCTACACCAACAATCTGACCCAGGCACTCATAAACCGCAATTATCCTCCAGAACTAATTCAAAAACAAGTATCAAGGGTCAGGGACAGTCCCCCACACCGACACAAACAACCTAAAGCCAATCAGAACCCTGTTTTTCTCACCCAGTTTTTCCCTGGCCTGGAATCCCTAAACAAAATTCTTCGTCTGGGCTATGACTTTCTTAGATCCTTTCCTGAAATGCGCCGCATTCTTCCATCTATCCTTCCCACCACACCCCGAGTCACCTTCAGCAGACCGCCTAATCTAAAAAACATTCTTGTACATAAATATCAAGCCTCTGATGCTCCTAAACCACCGTTTGGATCCTTCCCTTGTAAGAGACCCCGTTGCAAAACTTGCGGTATGCATCCACCTACCACTACCTATAGCAATCCTACAACTGGTGAAACCTACCCCATAATAGGTCATGCCACCTGTACAACCACCCATCTCATTTACCAGCTCACCTGCCTCCACTGTCCAAGTTCCTACATTGGCCTGACCTCAAACTCATTATCCATCAGAATGAATGGTCACAGACAGACAGTTTACTCCCAAAACCTGGACCTCCCCGTTGCTCACCATGCCAGTACTCACAACACCCGTGACCTTAATAACTGCTTCACAGTAAGAGCCATTAGAGTACTTCCAGACACTACCTCCCAATCTGAACTCCGCAGGTGGGAATTGGCATATCAACACATCCTTCAAACCAGACATCCCCCAGGCCTTAATTTCCGTTAACATCTTCCATCCTCACCCTATACACCCACCACTGGCCAGTACAATAGTTCAATAGTTTCATAATATTTTTTTTTTTTTTTTTTTTAATTTTCAATTATATTTTTTCTTTATATATATTTTTAATAACTAATATATATGTATATATTTTTTTTTGATCATTTCAATCTTTCGTATACTCGCGGTTATATTATCGTTGCTGCCCCCACCACCTCCGACGGTCTGTTGCGTTCTATGAGTGGCTGCGTCCGACGCAAGTCTTGCGCAAGACCAGCCACCTATCTGTTTACTTGAAAAAGGGGATTCTTGACCCGAAATATTGTTTTTTTATTTGTTTGTGTGTTGTGCTGTGTTGCTGCTGCCCTCCTCCCTTCAGCTTTGGTGAGTGTTGGGTGTATTTTCCCTTTCTTTTCCATGTAAATATTGCCTCGCGGCATTTCTTTCCTTTCATTGTTACCCAGAAATAAATATAACATATTCAAATAATATAAATTAGAGTCGGTTTTACAAATTAAGCTTTCTTCAGCTTCAACAGTCAATACATTCACATTAAATATTTAAAAAAAATGCTTTTTTAAAAAAATAATTGGATAATGGAAACAAAGAAACTGCCGCGAGGCACTGAAAATAAGATAGGATATGGAGAAATAAATAGATACCCGTCGCTTACCACAGATGAAGGCAGCAGGGCGAGACGAACACGTAAAAATACAAAAACATAAACAAATTGCACAATATTTCGACATGAGTCTTAATCATGTGAGAGGCGAAACATATGGCAGGGGGAGAGATGTGGTCACATCCTAACCCGGTGGCAGGTTGGGATGTGACATGTCGAAATATTGTGTGATTTGTTTATGTTTTAGTGTTTTTACGTGTTCGTCTCACCCACCTGCCTTCATCTGTGGTAAGTGATGGGTATATATTTATTTTTCCCTATCCTATCTTATTTTTAAAAAATAAGTAATAAAAGCTTTATGCCCAAACATAAAACCTTATTTCACTCAGTGATACTAACGAGGTTGGTAAAAGTGATGTACTTCTGGTTGAAAAATAAGTAGCTGTAACATCAGTTATAATTGTGATACGATGTATTGTTCTTTGGAGGAATTGCATGCAGAGTATCTAGCTTTTTATGAAGTGTGGTATCAATTACTACTAACTCTGAAAAGAACACCAAATACTGTCCCACAGCTACAAGACTGTACTGACATGGTTGGATGGCAAGTGTTTTATTCTGTCCCAGCAAATTTACTTCATCATTAATTACCTAATTGAGCACTATATGATAAGGAAAAACCTTACTTCTTTAATTATGGTAAAGAATGAACTATTTATACTTACCAAAGCCTTGTTATGTTTCCGCAACTCTTTTTCCAAGTCTTGTTTAACAGCATCTGTGTATTGCTCAGCATGTTTTCCCTGCAAATCTTCTCGTGTAATACTCGAACTCTGTATTTTTTCAGAGTACCTCTGCAAACTGGAAACAAAGTAACGATTCAAGAATCAATGCCAACCAGAAATTGGATTAAATATTTTCCAAATTAAAGGCAAACTCAGTGTTTTCTCAGAAGAAGAGAAAATAAAGAACAGATTTTATACTGGACATAAGCTCCTAGGAAAAATGAAATCAATGTACCATTTTATTAAGCAATTGTGTTTTTTATCACACTGCACAGCCACAGTTTATAATAAAGAACATAATTCACTTCTTCAAAATATCTCCATCATGTATAAAATTTATATAGTGGCATATTTTATTCCGTTTAATATATAGTATTGAAAAAAACTACTTATTTTACAAATAGACAAGGTTACAAAGAGACTTGAATGAAAATCTGGTTTCATCTTGAACATAGTTTAATTTGGAAAATCTAGTACCACCAACATGCAACTAGAAAATAAAAATAAGATAAAAAATATGGTGAAAAGGGGTTAGACCTTGTAACAAATATAGACACAAAAATCAACACTAGTACTGCAACTAAGCGGGACTTTTTTTTTATAATGCTTAGTAGCCAACTTAAGCACATCATTGTTGATAGCAATTATGTAATGTCACATACAATCATCATTATTTTGAATTAAATATTTCTATAAAAATAAGGATAAGTAAAGATTTACTTATTTATTTAGTTTATTTTTTTGTCCTTACATCCTGTGGATATGATTAAACATGATCTAATATAAGAAGCATTGCCATCTGTGTACAACAACAGTGTTATATGGTTTGTATAATTGTTGAAGTAGAAAGTGAAAGCCCCATGGTGTTCACCTAAAACTGAAAACTACTTTGAAACCATAGTCCGAGTGGCAAATACAAGGGGGAACCCAAAAAAAAAGGGAAATTCATCGTAACATCTTTATTTCTAAATATTTTTACATCAAATTTTGATCACTTTCAAAGTATTCTCAACTGACCACATCGCACTACTTCAAATGATCCTTCCATTGTTCAAAACAGTTTTTAAATTCACTTATCGGGATGTTCTTTATGCCTTCCAGCGATTTTTGTTTTACCTCCTCCACAGTGGCAAAACGCTTTCCTTTCATGTTCCTTTTGAGTCAGGGGAACAAAAAGAAACCACAGGGGCTAGATCTGGTGAGTAGGTGGAGTGGACAATCGGTGTCATGCCGTTTTTGGTCAAAAACTGCTTTACGGAGAGGGTTGTGTGGGCTGGTGCTTTGTCATGATGGAAGAACCAGTTGTCTGTGCACCAAAGATCTGACTTTTTCTTCCAGATACTCTCCCTCAATCTTTTAAAAACCTCCAAGTAGAACTCCTGGTTGACCGTTTGACCCAGGGGAGTACACACACCTCTGCAATCGAAGAAACAAATGATCATTGTCTTTATGTTTGACTTCACTTGGCGAGCTTTTTTGGGACAAGGAGAGCACACGTCTTCCACTGGCTTCATTGCTGCTTTGTTTCATGGTCATATCAATGGCACCACGATTCATAATCAGTAATCACTTTCGAAAAGAATGTCAGGGTCCTCTTTGAGCTGATTTTGAAGCTCAAAACATGCCTGAAGTCGACGCTCCCTTTGCTCGTCTGTGAGAAGGCGAGGGACAATTTTTTTTTTTTTTTTTTGTAACAGTTTAACGTCCCTTTTTAACAACGTGGTCTTTAGAGACGGGAAAGGATGGGGGCAAGGAATGGGAAGGAATTCGGCCATGGCCTTTTAAAGGAAGCATCCCGGCATTCACCTGGAGTGATTTGGGGAAACCATGGAAAACCCAAATCTGGATGCCCGGACGGGGATTCGAACCGCCGTCCTCCCGAATGCGAGGCCAGAACGCTATCCGTTACACCACCACGCTCGGTGGGACAAATTTTACTGCAACCTTTCTCATGTGCAAATCTTCAGATAAAATCCTCTGAATTGAACTCCAGGATATTCCAGACATCTCACAGAGTTGATCAAAGGTTTGGTGACAGTCTTCACAAACGAGGGCATTGATTTTGTCGACATTTTCATCACTTCTTGTTGTTGAGGGGCTTCCTGAACGGGGTTGGTCATCAATTGACATTTCTCCATTTTTAAAATGTGAAAACCACTTGTAGACTCTGGTAGACTTAGGGCAGCATCCCCGTAAGCAGTCTTCAGCATTACAATAGTTTCCGCGGCCGATTTCCCAAACAGGAAATTAAAATTTCATAGCCACACGTTGCTCTTCACAATCTGCCATCACGTTTTCACCGAAATGGAAAAAGTTGTTTTACTAAAAAAACTATCATGGGCGAACCGATGCACTCACAGTGACACAACTTCGCACACTGACTCAGGTGGCATGACAGTAACGGTCACCAGGTTGAACAATGAGTTCCCCCACTCTCCCTCCCCACCATAGCCCAATTCCTGTTACTTTTGGGTCCCTCCCTCGTATGTTTGATCTGAGATAGAACCAAGGCCTGAAACTTGTATGTCCTGTATGGCAGCACTTGTACACACTCAGTCAAAGGAATTAAAGCGAGTCAAGCTGATTAAGAACATGGTAATCAACAAATGCAAAGAACAGATACAAAATAACCTGAAGCTCTAATGAAGTAAAAGTACATAAGAAAAGTGTAGATTCCACATCTAGCATTGATGCAAGGAGTTGCAGAATAATCATAAAACAAAAATAGATCTCCTAAATTAATTAAAAATGTCTATTGGGATAATAACAAACTATAAAACTTACCGAGCTGTCTCTAACTTAGTTCTTTCCAGACTGAATTTATTCATTTTCAGAATCATATTAAAATCATCTAATCCTTTGTTCAGTTCTTCTTCCATTCTTGATAATGCCAGCTTACTGTTATTGTATGGTTCTGTGACAAAAACAAGTTTCTTTAACAGACTGCTATGCATTTCGAAAAATACAAATTGAAGTCATCACTCAAAAAAAAATCTACTCCTTTCCTTCTGCACCAGTGATGATACGAGAGTGGATCAAATGAAACATTTAAAAAAATATATTATTCACCATAACAAATGAACTAAGATATACTATTTCTCAAGATAAAGTTCTGCTTTAGAAGAACACTTTTCCCAGTATATCAGAAGCTTTTTCATGCCATCATCATTAAAGAAAGAGGGTTGTGTCATTAGCCAATTGCGCACAAAACCCTCCATCAAGTAGTTGGCCTCAAAGTGCTTTTTTTCAGTGGTCCAAAGAGATAAAAATCACAGGGTGATACATCAGGGCTATAAGGAGCATAATCAAGTGATATCCAATTAATTTTCTCAAATTTTGCTTGAGTGAAAACTGCAGTGTGGGAGTGAGCATTATCATGCAGAAGAATTACGTCTCCTATGGGCTGGTTACGTATTTTTCGGGATAAACAAGCTTAACTTCATCCAAAAGGTTGCAGAAGTTTACAGCATTGATGATGTGAAGTCTGTGCAAAAGATCAATGTGCAAAATGCCACAATGGTGAAAAAAAATAACAACAGTTGCACAAACCTTGTCAGCTGATCAAAAAATGTTTTAGGGCAGTAGAAATAAGGAATAATAGGGGAAATAAACCCACACTTAAAGTAGATGATAATGGCTGGGAATAAACGAACACAAAAAGTTGAACACAAACTTCCCACATCTAGTAGCCAATCTCAATTCCAATCAACTACCCATATCTACAGTTTTACTCAACCTATCAGAACTAGCTAGTCCCAAAACTGAACCTTTATAAAGCATTCAGCCTAAGTTACCTCCCTGCATAAAACACTCCGAGTGTAGTTTCCTAACATAATCAGTCGAGTAAATCAGATCCTAACAGAATGGAGAAAGATCCAAGTAAAAAACATCAGTGCAAGTTTCCAGTGTTAACAGAAAGCTATCTGGCAGTAGGTCCATTCTTAACCTCCTGACATTCCACAGGGCATACCCACTCCTCACTTGGTCACAAAGTTCCCATGTCTAGCCCATTTTTTCAATCTCCCCAACCCAACCTCTTAATCACATTCTCCAAATCCCCCAACCCAAAAATCAATGAATAATAGTCTGTGGTTAACTTTCTGAGAACCCCAAATCTTCGTTCTTTATAAGGGATTGCGATTTTCGCCATCTCCAACACTCCGTTATGCCGATTTGGTCTAAAATCATTAGTATTCTGCTGAAATCTTCAATGGCAGTTTCATTTTTCTGCCATAGAGTAACAGTTGATGTGAGGAGACTTGAGTCCTGAAGTTAAGACATCCATCTCAACTGTACCCATCTCCCTTTCCCAAAAACCATCTCCTTCTCCTGTTCCAGGATTTCCTCACATCAACCCTGATCTCATTCTCTTTCCTAAGCCGTGAGAGAACTGTTCAAGAATAATAAAACCATAATCCTGCCAGCTGACAAGGGCTAAACCACCATGGTCATAAACTTCACAGACTATGAGGCTGAGTCTTTGAGATAGCTTTAGGATAACAGCACATGCCACCCACGCCATATCGATCCAACTACTTAAATCTGTAGGAAGTGCATACTTTTCTATACAAAAACCAATGTTGCTCTTTGCTCCACAAAATACCCAGATACCCATCTTGGACCTTAATCCCAAGATGCACAATGCTGGCAATCCTGGGTGATCTATATTTACAGCACACTGATTTTGGCTCTATTGGATCATCACCTCCAATCGTTTGGACAGAGCCTCTAGTCATTCATAAATGAAACCCCACACTTCCTTGAATGTCCGTCCACAGCTACCACTCCTCTAACACCAGTCTCCTTGTTTCCATTGGCACCAATTCCCTGAGTACCAAATCCTGCACTGTCAGGACGAACAGGTCTATACCAAAAGTAGTAGGACTGATTTTTTTTTTTTTTTTAATTATTGAAGATATATTTACAATTCCTTAATCCTCTTCGAAATAGCACCCTTAGGCAGCTACACACCAAAAATTACGCTGCTGCCATTGGCCGTACGCCTTCTGGAAGTCAGATTCGGGGACACTGTTGAGAACCCTCGTCGATGCTGCTTGAACGTCCTGAATCGAGTCAAACTGCTGTCCCTTCAGCTGCCTTTTCATCCGTGGGAATATAAAAAAAAACTCAGTTGGAGCCTGATTGGGACTGTAGGCGAGGTGCAGCAACGTTACAACGCCGAATCGGGCCAACAGTTTCCTTCCATGTCCTCCCGTCCATCGAAGGCTCGCATGAGCAAATCAACGATCAAGACAATGCTGATCGTGTTTTCTGACCATCGTGGGGTGATTCATAAGGAGTTCGTTTCCCCTATGGAAACTGTCAATTTGAACTTTTACCTGCAAGTGCCAGCCCGCCTGCGAGACCGAGTAAATCGCGTGCGACCAGTCATCTCCGCCAACTGGACTCTGCATCACGACAATGCGCCGTGCCCAGGCGCGCCGTCATGAGGCAATTGTTGGCCCGAATCGACATTTCCGCGTTGCTATACCCCGCCTACAGTCCTGATTTGGCTCCATCTGACTTTTCTTCCTCACACGGATGAAAAATCAGCTGAAGGGACAGCGGTTTGACTCAATCCAGGACGTTCAAGCAGCATCGACGAGGGCTCTCAACAGCGTCCCCGAAACTGACTTCCAGAAGGCGTACGGCCAATGGCAGCAGCGTAATTTTTGGTGTGTAGCTGCCTAAGGGTGCTATTTCAAAGAGGATTAAGGAATTGTGAAGATATCTTCAATAACTTTTTTTAAAAAAAATCAGTCCTACTACTTTTGGTATATACCATGTATGTTGCACAGCTACCACTCCTCTAATACCAGTCTCCTTGTTTCCATTGGCACCAATTCCCTGAGTACCAAATCCGGCACTGTCAGGATGTATGTGCACAGCTACCACTCCTCTAACACCAGACTCCTTGTTTCCATTGGCACCAATTCCCTGTGTACCAAATCCTGCACTGTCAGGACGTATGTGCACAGGACCATTTATTGGAAAATGACCCCCACACTGCCTCTCCAATCCATCCTTCCTTGTTTCCTTGACTCACCACATTCTCTCAAAAAAAAAACATCTTCTCCCTTAACTCTCAATTTTACCAACACTTACATGGCACGGTTATGGGTATCTACATGGCCCCATCTGATTCAAGACAATTCCTTGTCCATGTGGAACAACAATTTCTGAACAAAATCACATTCAAAATTCTTGTTTGGTTCAAATACATAGATGATATATTTATTATATGGCACCAAAGGGAAAACCACCTACTAAGATAATAGCCTCTCTATCAACAATGGAACCTGTTATAATGAAAAATTAGTATGTAGCTACTGTCAAAACCTATCATAAACATTGATTTGCCACTGGTATCGCCACAATTTTGTACAAAAAATAATCTCTCACACCACAAAGCATTTTACACCCACACGCCAACCCTTCCCCTCTGAAAACTAAACATAGTGTTGTATCCATTACCCAGTTTGCTCCTGGTCTCTAGTTCATTATCCTAACACTTCCTCATAAGCATAACTCCCACCACTACACCATGTCCACATACAAATTCACCTTCCTCCACCGTACCAACTTTCAATCAGAATGAATGGCCACAGGAAAACAGAACACAAACAACCTAGACCATCCAGTCGCAGCCTCAGTTTCCACATTTGGAACAACTTAAACTGTTTTACAGTAACGGTTGCACTAATCTTCCCTGAAACCACTATCCCCTGTGTACTCTGCAGGTGGGAACTAGCATATGAAACTTTCCTTGACACCAGACATTCCCTCCATACTCAATCTCTGATAAGACTCTTCAGGTAGACCTAGAACTTAATATTTATTCACATACAGATGGTTTATACATCTTAAATTTAATATTATCCCATTAATTTTCTATTTATATTCACCATGTGCCTCAGCTACTAATAGAAGTAAGGTTCACATCTGAAATATTGTGTCAAATGTGTACATTTGTTTTTGTCACACACTGCCCAGGTGGGGTCTTAATGGAGGTTGAGGCCAAGGGGCTGCCTCGTGTCAAGGATATTTTGGAAGATTTGGTCCCATCTACAGATTTCAGAAAAAAACCTGATAGCTTGCATTATAAAACAGGTATTGAGATTGTTAGAGTTCAGTGAGCTGGAACGCGCTTCCACAGGATAGTGTAGGTCATCTATAGTAATGGTTGGATTTACTTTAAATGTCCTTCGTTATTTTCAGTGCCTTAAAAGCATTTTCCATCTGATTATATATGATATTGTAATAGTGAAAATGCTGATAGAGAATTAAAATCAGGAAGGATTGGGGACATAAACCATCATTCACCACATATGAAGGCAGAAGGGCTGCTGTCAATGTCAGAACCGGCTTTATTATTCTTATTGGAAATATTGGAGTTTTTTGTGAATATTCTGACTCTAAGACATTAAGTTATATATCGGGACAACTTGGTAAGGATATGTTGCAGTGTTAGCAGTGGTTAGTGCTCATCAAACTGCTGATATGCTGAGTATGAAATGCCGATCACTGATGTCAATACAACTCTTCCTCAGAACTTCAAGACCAATTGCACTCAGTATAGCCACAGTAATGTGTTAAAAACATTTTTAACTGCTCTCACCAGCTAGCTTAGCCTGCAAGTATATCAATATCAGCCAGAGCCATAGATTTTATCCATCTAATCACTATGGGAACTTGGGCAGAATAGACACTAATTTGGAACTCGTTCACTTATTGTTTGTATTATGCTACTGTTAGTGATCTATTAAACAAGATTTTACCAGTTAGATGTCTTCATTCCATTGCTAGAATTAATTGTCATCTCCACTTGCACCTGCAATTATCTTTCAAACAACCAATAATTATACTCAACGGTTCCGTATGAGGAATATGGACGGTATCAGCCTGACAGTACTAACATTAGATAGCCCTCAAGACAATGAAGAGCCATGAAGATGGTATCTTGGATTAAACTGTCACAGGAGATGAAGGCAATATTTTGAAATCCTTCAGGATAGTCAGTGCTGGAACTTGGGGGGGAGGGGGGGGGGTCAAACTGGGACACTTGCCTCGGATGGCAATTTCAGGGGGGGGGGGGGGCAGCAAATGGCAAATTCATGTGGCAATAACCTTTTTTTAGCTCTGCTACACTGAGCAGCAATCAGCGGGACGTCAAAATTGAAGAACAGCTCTATACTGCCCCGGGTGGCAAATTCATGTTTGAAAGGGTGGCAATAGTTTTTGTCCCAGCTTGGAAATTTTGTAGATCTGCCACTACGGTTAGTTCACCAAATGCCCACAAACATAGCCAATCAGTAATCAAACAATTTTGCCACTTACAATTGGTTGTCATTAGAAGGGATATGAACCCATGACCCCTTAACGTCGTGGCCTGAAAAGTGGATGCCAAGAATCAAGATAGCAGGAATTTAGGGAACTGGTATGGTAGGGACCTGGTGAGGTAATAAGCGGTCAACAGTTTGCAAGTCGTAGTAAAAACTAGAACGACTTGGAGAAACAGAAAAAAAAATGGTTTGACTGAGATTGAGATGGCGGAAGTATCAAGCAGACGGCTTCGACTAACTGTAGTGCGCGGGTATGTTCACTGACAACGCAGGGTCCGATGACTCCCGACTACAGCAGAGTACAATTGGTTCCATTGGGTTATGATTCTGGACAACAGGAGCAGATTCTATTTTCAGTAACAGCGATTTGGTGAGTTTTAAAGTTACACAGCACATGGCGATAAAGGTAGAATTTAAAATAATGTACCTATTGAATGTGTTTTAAAGCTAGAAATTTTCTGAGCAAAATTTTGCGACTAAATTACATAAAAGATTTGAATATGAATAATGCAAGTGTTTTCAGTTTTTTTCTCAGACTTTGTTTTTTTTAAGTCCAGCAGTTATGATTCATTTCAACGTCTGTAATCAGAAAAAAAAATCATGGAATGAATGGAACACAAAGTATGTTCAACAAAATAAAAATTGTACAATTGTGAACTACTAAAGAGTAAAAACCAAAGCAAAATGGCAGATCGGAAGACTAGAAAAGTATTATACATTTCTACTTGTTCAACTTTAAAAATCATACAATTAGTATTTGCAAATATTAAATAAATCATGGTGGAAGCCAGTCAATAAAAATAAATTAATTCATCAGGATATTTTCGTGATTGACAAATATAAATTAACAGCAGCTTTGAAATAGATTAAAGGAACCTAAGATGTTCAAAACAATGTGCTGTTTAATGGTTAGTACACATGGAATAGAGTAAGATCTAAGTGGTTTAAAATGTTCAGTGCTAAAATGAATGTTCCAATGACGATGAGTGTGAGTTGTTATAGCAATGATTTAATTAAAATGTGAATGGTACAAAAGATGAATAAGCTACAGTATAAAGACAAAAAACAAGCATAAAGTGTGAGTATATAAAGGAAATATGGAATAGTGTTGAGATGATGTGTTAATTTTATAGTACATTGCAGAGAAGCGTTCATTGAAAAAATGGTTCCAATGAGCGTTAATTATTAGCAACATTAATACCCAATAGAAAGTTAGAAGTTTGTCACAACTGTTATTATAGTCAATAAACTTATTCTGAGGGTATTTCAATGGAGATTAATGTTTTGATAAAATACTGAGCAAGTTAATGATTTAGCAAGAACCAGTAGGGTTCAAGGAAGCATATTTTTCTATGAGTGCTTGCTTTATGGTTCTATAGACAAAATAACATGCCCACGTTCAAGGGTTAGTCACGCTCAAATCACAATTTGGGTATACCTGTCTCTTTGTTAATTCAAAACCTTGCAAGATATGTAATCATAGGCTTCCACGGCCGGAGTCAGTTTATTCTTGGCAGTCCGGGTGGTGCCGCGTGGCCCTGGAAGATGACCCCAGAATGAGGGTCGAAACATCGGCTACAAGAAACATGATGCAGCGCCACCCAGACAGCCAAGAGTCAACTTGCAAGATACGTTTAGAAATCAATCACCAAGCAGTGAATGGTGTGGCAGACAGGAATTCTTCACGGGTCTTCTGCCGGATAAGATCTTTTAAACACGACGTTTCAGCAGTCACCTCCACTGCCTTCATCTGGTGAGCTGTCATCGCGAAGTAGCTGCCGCGATGGTTCGAACCGTCGCGGCAGCTACTTCGCGATGACAGCTCACCAGATGAAGGCAGTGGAGGTGACTGCTGAAACGTCGTGTTTAAAAGATCTTATCCGGCAGAAGACCCGTGAAGAATTCCTGTCTGCCACACCATTCACTGCTTGGTGATTGATTTCTAAACGTATCTTGCAAGTTGACTCTTGGCTGTCTGGGTGGCGCTGCATCATGTTTCTTGTAGCCGATGTTTCGACCCTCATTCTGGGGTCATCTTCCAGGGCCACGCGGCACCACCCGGACTGCCAAGAATAAACTGACTCCGGCCGTGGAAGCCTATGATTACATATCTTGCAAGGTTTTGAATTAACAAAGAGACAGGTATACCCAAATTGTGATTTGAGCGTGACTAACCCTTGAACGTGGGCATGTTATTTTGTCTATAGAACCATAAAGCAAGCACTCATAGAAAAATATGCTTCCTTGAACCCTACTGGTTCTTGCTAAATCATTAACTTGCTCAGTATTTTATCAAAACATTAATCTCCATTGAAATACCCTCAGAATAAGTTTATTGACTATAATAACAGTTGTGACAAACTTCTAACTTTCTATTGGGTATTAATGTTGCTAATAATTAACGCTCATTGGAACCATTTTTTCAATGAACGCTTCTCTGCAATGTACTATAAAATTAACACATCATCTCAACACTATTCCATATTTCCTTTATATACTCACACTTTATGCTTGTTTTTTGTCTTTATACTGTAGCTTATTCATCTTTTGTACCATTCACATTTTAATTAAATCATTGCTATAACAACTCACACTCATCGTCATTGGAACATTCATTTTAGCACTGAACATTTTAAACCACTTAGATCTTACTCTATTCCATGTGTACTAACCATTAAACAGCACATTGTTTTGAACATCTTAGGTTCCTTTAATCTATTTCAAAGCTGCTGTTAATTTATATTTGTCAATCACGAAAATATCCTGATGAATTAATTTATTTTTATTGACTGGCTTCCACCATGATTTATTTAATATTTGCAAATACTAATTGTATGATTTTTAAAGTTGAACAAGTAGAAATGTATAATACTTTTCTAGTCTTCCGATCTGCCATTTTGCTTTGGTTTTTACTCTTTAGTAGTTCACAATTGTACAATTTTTATTTTGTTGAACATACTTTGTGTTCCATTCATTCCATGATTTTTTTTTTTCTGATTACAGACGTTGAAATGAATCATAACTGCTGGACTTAAAAAAACAAAGTCTGAGAAAAAAACTGAAAACACTTGCATTATTCATATTCAAATCTTTTATGTAATTTAGTCGCAAAATTTTGCTCAGAAAATTTCTAGCTTTAAAACACATTCAATAGGTACATTATTTTAAATTCTACCTTTATCGCCATGTGCTGTGTAACTTTAAAACTCACCAAATCGCTGTTACTGAAAATAGAATCTGCTCCTGTTGTCCAGAATCATAACCCAATGGAACCAATTGTACTCTGCTGTAGTCGGGAGTCATCGGACCCTGCGTTGTCAGTGAACATACCCGCGCACTACAGTTAGTCGAAGCCGTCTGCTTGATACTTCCGCCATCTCAATCTCAGTCAAACCATTTTTTTTCTGTTTCTCCAAGTCGTTCTAGTTTTTACTACGACTTGCAAACTGTTGACCGCTTATTACCTCACCAGGTCCCTACCATACCAGTTCCCTAAATTCCTGCTATCTTGATTCTTGGCATCCAATACTTTTCAGGCCACGACGTTAAGGGGTTCAGGGTTCATATCCCTTCTAATGACAACCAATTGTAAGTGGCAAAATTGTTTGATTACTGATTGGCTATGTTTGTGGGCATTTGGTGAACTAACCGTAGTGGCAGATCTACAAAATTTCCAAGCTGGGACAAAAACTATTGCCACCCTTTCAAACATGAATTTGCCACCCGGGGCAGTATAGAGCTGTTCTTCAATTTTGACGTCCCGCTGATTGCTGCTCAGTGTAGCAGAGCTAAAAAAAGGTTATTGCCACATGAATTTGCCATTTGCTGCCCCCCCCCCCCTGAAATTGCCATCCGAGGCAAGTGTCCCAGTTTGACCCCCCCCCCCTTCCCCCCAAGTTCCAGCACTGACTATCCTGAAGGATTTCAAAATATTGCCTTCATCTCCTGTGACAGTTTAATCCAAGATACCATCTTCATGGCTCTTCATTGTCTTGAGGGCTATCTAATGTTAGTACTGTCAGGCTGATACCGTCCATATTCCTCATACGGAACCGTTGAGTATAATTATTGGTTGTTTGAAAGATAATTGCAGGTGCAAGTGGAGATGACAATTAATTCTAGCAATGGAATGAAGACATCTAACTGGTAAAATCTTGTTTAATAGATCACTAACAGTAGCATAATACAAACAATAAGTGAACGAGTTCCAAATTAGTGTCTATTCTGCCCAAGTTCCCATAGTGATTAGATGGATAAAACGTCGTGTTTAAAAGATCTTATCCGGCAGAAGACCCGTGAAGAATTCCTGTCTACCATATGCCGGGAAAAACTTAATTGTCACAATGGTGTGGCAGTTAGGTGAGATTCAAACTAATCAGGTTCATAGACTTTGTCTATCAGGAGATGTATTGGGTAAACAGAACATCAAAACAAAATTCTCCATGTAAATAATGTTGTGTGCGTTTGTTTGATAAGCTGATCAGGTAAGAACCAGACTTAGGGTAGAAGCACCAAGTAAAAAGTTATAAGTTAAAATGCGACTGACTAAAATGATGCATGTGAATATGTGCCAGAGGAAGCATTAAAATTTGAGAAGGAATTAGCATTAATGAAAAGTAGAAGGAAAGTGAATGAAACCACAGTTGTACGCCAGCTCAAAATAGTATTCAAACATAGAATTTAGAATAGTGAACACGATCCCCATAGAATTTAAATATCATGTGAAGAAAGGGGTAATAATATTTTTGAGTAAGCACAATAAGAATTAAAACTGCACGAAGATAGAACATCTAATTCTTGCAATAAAAGTATGGAAAATGAATAATGAGCAACCTAAATAACCACTTAAAAAATATCTTAGTTACTTCCCTGTGATATGCTATTTAAATAGTCTTAGATTCAATAGTAAAATGTGGATTAGTAACGGGTTTGTTCAAGCATGCAATACGCTAAAGTATTGCAGTTAGTTCTATCATAATCTTCTTCAAGTGTTGTATAATTGTGAATGTTTGGATCTACCGGATTTCAGTTTTTTGCAACTAGTTTTCATTTTCTCCAATTCTGAGTTAAAAATTTCTTTGCACTGAAGTTAAAGTGATGTACTAGAAAGATAGATTTTCATACAAATGGACAAAAGTGCTATATGTAAAAAAAAAAAAAATACGTTTTAAGTCCACTAAACAGGTGAAATTAATGTAAAATAATTTAATACTAGGTCATTGAGGATTCAAATCAAATTACGTGCTGGAGTAAATTCACTTGGTTCATAGCTGCCTGTAATTTAAGAAGCAGCAGCAATGGAAAATAATTAAATAAGGAAATTAGGTGCGTGGTGTGGAACGAGTGTTGTGGAAAAATTACCGACACAAATTACGATGCATGTCATGAAAAACGACGGAGATACGCACAGGTTATTGGCAACGTTGATATTGGGAGAAAATTGACAACCTACCGCTGTATGTTAATTCCGGGAGGATGTTTTGTTGAGAAGAGTAGTAAATTAAAATGGAAGGCTGAAATGGTTTGACGGTAAGAGGATGTTGGTATTATTACCAGATCTAAGTCAGATAAAAACCTATAGCCTTAGAAATTAATAAATCTCTGGGAATAATTTTGAGCTAATGAATAACTTAACCAAGGTGTTTAAGTAGAAATCCATTTATTTCACAACTTACACTTCAAAAAAATACTATTAGAATTCATTTTTCTTTTCTGCTCATTCCGTTGTCTTATGTATTGATCGTTCACAGATACTATTGAGCTCCTACACTCATTCAGAGATACTATGGAGCTCCTACACCATTCCCTCACCAATAACAGGGTTACGCTTGCAGAGCTCAATGAAATGGTATGATAGCAGCATAATAACAATAAAAGAAATAACGACAATCAAATTAAAACAAACAAAAAGAGTAGGACACTTGATTTTACAACCAGAATGGGCAGTTCTGGCTAGGTGTTCCGATCCTGAAAAATCTTCATTCTCTTCTGAATGTGGTGAAGGCGCAGCAGGAAAGTTGTCCATTGGTTCGCCATCTGGTGCCACGAGATAAGCAGGTTTGAGTCGATCTATGGACACATTGATTTGTTTGCCCTTGATGATGAATTTTTTCAGTCCTCTGATACACAGGAAAAAGTCCTCATAAGGAGGTGACAGTGGCTTCTTGACCCTGTCATTCCGCAAAAAGAAGTGAGTGCATGCCTGTAAGTGTTTATGGACAAATACACTCCTGCTGTTTTAATGCTGGGTAGGAATTGGCTTCAGAGTTTCATTTGCTTTTGCAGATTTGACACAAATGTATCTGGGTCAGATGTTGTTGCTGGCATTTCAAAAAACTCTCCAGGTAGCCTAATAGTCTTTCCATACACTATTTGGGCTACAGAATGGTCAGAATTCTCTCTTATTGCAGCACTCAACCCCACAAGTACTGTAGGCAGAATATCTGTCCATTTATGAGAATCATGTGCCCTGATAGCAGTTTTAAAATCCTGTGAAGACGTTCGATTTTTTCATTGCACTGTGGGTGATAGGCTGTGGTATGCTTCAGTTTAACACCACACAATGCAGCTAACTTCTTGAACAGTTCTGACTCGAATTATGATTCTCGATCTGTGATGACAATGCTTGATGTCCTAAATCACGCCACGCAGTGAGAGTAAAATGATTTTTGCCACCGAGTCAGCTGTGATATTGTGCATGGAAACGACTTCCATCCATGAGGCATAACGATCAATACATGTGTGGCAGTACATGTTTTCAGCTGACGGTGGTTATGGGCCAATAATATCAACATGTACATTGCTAAATCTTTCGTCCAGCTCTTGAAATGAGGTTAACGGAATGCCTTGTTATTTTGTTCTTTTGGCACTGGATACATGCTTGGGCCTATTTACGAACATCAGATTTTATGTTTGACAAAATTTACTAAGCTGTTATCTGTTTTACTGAAGATTTCACACCAGGATGTGATAAGTTATGGATTTGTTGGAACATCTGAAGACAAAAAGACTTAGGAATGTATAATTGCTCATGGAAATGTCACACCAAAATTCATTCCCTGACAATAATGTGCATTTCTTGAACATCAATGACTTTTCTTCAATGTTTTTAGTTCTATATTCTGTGACTGTTGTTCGCAATTTTATCATAATCAACCACAGTACAGTAGAGTCTCGCTAATCCGAACTAATTGGGACCGGGCCTTGTTCGGTTTACCGATTTGTTCGGATTAGCCGGAGTTACAGTGACTAATTTCTACAATGAAGTATACCAAGCATATAAGTAGGTATAGCATGGTAACAATTGGGAACAACTGGGTGAACAATGGCTCACTCTCACTCCCTCCCTTTATTGTTGAGATGTTTGAAGTGTTCGAGGTCAGTGCACTCTCAGACGGCTCGCGAACTGCTGAGTTAATCTTAGCAATCGATCGCTAACACACTTACAAAATTCGTGTACACTAGCGTGTTATAGCCATGAGTAAACGGAAACATACGACGTTAACGCTCAGAGAAAAACTGGATGCTTTGAAGCGATTGCACAGTGGTGAGAATGTATCAAAGCTGGCGACGGAACTAGGTGTTGGTAAGGCAACCATTTGTGATTGGAAGAAGAACCGAGTGAAGCTTGAACAGTGCTGCGCAACGTCTTCGGGAAAAACACTCGAGATTCGGCAGACTCTGAAACAGTCCCAGTACGATAAAGTGGATGAAGCTCTTTTCTTTTGGTTTACACAGGAAAGAGAAAGGGGAACTCCTCTGAGTGGACCAATGGTTCAGGAAAAGGCTGTTTACCTAAACAAATTAATGAATGGTGATGAGTCTTTTAATGCGAGTACGGGTTGGTTGGACAGATTTAAAAAACGTCATGGGATTCGTCAGCTAACAATTACTGGAGAGAAGCTTTCTTCTGACCATGATGCAGCGAAGGAATACGTGCATGAATTTAATAAACTGATAAGAGAGGGAAATTATTCTCCCCAACAAATTTATAATGCTGACGAGACAGGCCTTAATTTTAGGGCATTGCCAACAAAAAGCCTGGCATCAAAAGCAGAAGTCCAAGCTCCTGGCTATAAAATGAGCAAAGATCGTGTGACTTTACTAGTGTGCAGCAACGCTGCTGGTAATCACAAGCTCCCTTTAATGATGATCGGCAAATCTGTTAGCCCCAGAGCTTTCAAAAACTGCAACATGAAATCCCGACTTGTATACTATCGCAACCAGAAAAAAGCATGGATGGATGGTAAGCTATTCAAAGAATGGTTTCACGACCAGTTTGTTCCCTCTGTCCGGCGGTTTTCCAAGGAAAATAATTTGCCTCCCCGTGCTACCCTTTTGATTGATAACGCACCATCTCACCCCAGCACTGAGGAATTATGTGATGGAGAAATCGTGGCGAA
Source organism: Vandiemenella viatica (assembly GCA_031002005.1). Classification (NCBI taxonomy): domain Eukaryota; kingdom Metazoa; phylum Arthropoda; class Insecta; order Orthoptera; family Morabidae; genus Vandiemenella; species Vandiemenella viatica. The sequence continues at coordinate 325,778,059 of JARYHS010013630.1, read as the reverse complement.
GTTTTTGCCGCCGAATGCTACACCACTTCTACAGCCGATGGACCAGGGCGTACTACAAACATTAAAACTGATTTACAGAAAACAATTCTTAAGAATGCTGATCCAAGATGATAACATTCCTTTAGTTGAAAAAATAAAAAAAAAAACAAATCTGAAGGATGTTGTTTATTGGGCTGCTGAGGCATGGCAGAAAATTTCAATAAACACTTTGAGAAAATCTTGGAGAAAACTATGGACATCTCTTGAATTTCAGGACATACCAGCTGAAAATGAAGAGGAGAGTTTCCTAAAAATGGTACAGACAATCCCTGGATGTGAAGAAGCCTGTGAAGCAGACGTAGATGAATGGATGGCAGCGGATGATTCAATACTGGAGCACCTTACTGACGTTGATTTAGTGACTGCTGTGACTCAAGACCAGGTAGAAGTGGAATGCTACGACGAAAGTGACAATGAGACGTAATGTGACAAAGGAGAGTTGGTGTCACACACTGACGCGGCAGAAGCCTTTGATCTCGCGCTACGCTATATGGAGCAACAGACCACTGCTACACCAGCTGATTTAATGTTTATCAGACGATGGCACAACTTTGCGTCATATAACAGACTGTCTTCATTACGCGAAAAAACAATTACTGAGTTTCTGTGCTCTAAAAAGTAGGGATGAAATGTGTGTTTCTAAGCGTTGTAACTACTATCGTAAGTTTGACAGTTTTTCTTTCAGTGTTACTCACTTTTTAAATTTAATCTTTTCTAGCTAATTTTTCTGTATAAATTAAAATTGTGTACATGTACAGTAGTTAACCACACAATTATATAGCGTATGAACTGTATTTTCAGGGTGTTTTAATTCTTTTACCATTTTTTATATTAAGACTATGTAATGCTTTGCCATGTTCGGATTAACCGGACAGTTCGGATTACCGGGGTTCGGATTAGCGGGACTCTACTGTAATCTCTTCAATTCTGTATAACGTGTCAGCTACAATGTTGTTTTTTTCTGGTGACATGCTGAATATTGGTAGTAAATTGAGAGATATATTGAAGATGTCGCATTTGTTTTGGTGATGCTTTGTCGTTCCTCTAAAGAAATGCATAGGCTAATGGTTTATGATCCGTGAATATTGTAAAATCTCTTCCTTCAAGAAGGTGTTTGAATTGCTTTACTAACAGGTAAATGCCTAAGACTTCTCTGTCATATGTGCTGTAAGCTTTTTGAGTATCGTTGGTTTCTTGGAATAAAAAGTGATGGGTTTCCATCCATCTTTTTCATACTATTGCAGTACTGATCCAATGGCAGTTTCAGAAACATCCGTGAACAAGGCTAATGGAAAATCTGGGTTATGAATGGTTAGAAGTGTAACAGATGCCAAATATTCTTTACATTTTTCAAATCTGCTTCGCTTCCTCATTCCATGGAATTTTTCTTTTGTCTTTCTTTTTGGCACCTTCGAAGTAATCGTGGAGCACTGCTTGTATTTCGGCAGCATCCTTTAGATAACGGCAATAAAAACTGACCATGCCAAGAAAGGTTTGGAGTTAATGTATTGTTTCTGGCAGTTTGTAATTCAGGATTGCTTGTACCTTTTCAGGCAGAGGAGTTGTACCCTCTGCTGAGATCAGGTACCCTAGAAATTCTATTTTCTCTACACCCATGACTGATTTCATGGTGTTTATGAGGAGACCATACTTATTTATTGTCAAAACCAATTTAAGATGGGTTTTGTGTTCTTCTATTGATGTGGATGCCATTAAAATGTTATCCAGATATGGAAATGTGAAGTCCAAACCTTGGAAGACTTCATTGATAAATCTCTGGAAGGTGAATGGAGCATTTCTTAGTTCAAAACATGATATTAAGTTCATAAAGTCCAAAAGGGGTGATTATTGAGGTCTTATGTTTGTCTTCTTCAGCAATGGGTATTTGGTAATAAGCTTTAAATAGGTCAATTTTTGAAAAAAAAATTCTTCCCCTTTAAAATGTGCTGAAAATCTGCTCTTGGAATGGGATAATGGTCAGGAACAGTACTTTCATTTAATCGTCTGTAGTCACCATAAGATCTGAAAGTACCATCCTTTTTACTTGCATTATGCAATGGACTTGCCCACTGTGATTTGATGGTCTTACTATCACATTATCTAACATTAACTGAAATTCTTATTTACCAATCGGGAATCTCTTAGGATCTAACTGCCTGGCTTTAGAAAATACTAGGTGCCCTTCAGTGACAATATGATACTTTACATTGTGTTTAGTCATATTAGGTACCCAATGTGGCACTACTCCTACTGGGGCATTTATTTGATTTAGTGGCACATTAGATTTCACTATGCAGATTCATTTCAAGTATTTTGTCAGCCATAATTGTGACCTTCTCCAAATCCTCATTGCTAACCAATAACATATTCGTAATCGACTCAGTTTTTCTAACCATAGTGTGCATAACACTTTATTTGAAATATCTTTACTGGCCAAAGATTGCATTCTGCGTAACAGCTGACATGGTTCTAAATCAATGCCTGTCATTAACTTCTTTATTCTCTTATCTTTACTTTCCTTGAAGATGTTGAGAAGCCTCTCTTTTGCTGCGATATTTTTTATCGGCTCATTACTTCTGATAATGTACAAAAGTTTTCCACATATTTCAGTTCCAATTGAGGCCATTTAAAATCACGTCGGAGTCACCAATTTATATAGTAGCAATAATACTAACCCAAGGCGTTTAAGCAGAAGTCCATTTATTTCACAACTTACACTTAGAAAAAATACTATTACAATTCATTTTTCTTTTCTGCTCATTCCATTGTCTTATGTATCGACTGTTCACAGACACTATTGAGCTCCCACACTTGTTCAGAGATACTACTGGCTCCTTAGCTTGGACTGTAAAACAGGCATTGAGATTGTTAGAGTTGAGTGAGCAGGCATGGGCTGCCACTGGATAGTATAGGTCGACAATATAAACTCTTCGACTCTGTCCTTACATCCTGATGGATAGTTAGTGGTGATGCCAACTGAAGAAGCCATGCACAGAAGACAAATGAGTTTGTAAATTAGGTGAGTACTAGTGCAAGTGAATTGTCCAATAATAGCAAAAGATTTCCATTTGGTAGAACTGGAATGTAGGCTGCAAGATTGCAATGATACGCATATCCTCAGAGATCATTGTCCTGCAATAAACAGAATGAAATGCGAAGCCCGCACCATGCATCCAGCCTGTACCACCCAGATCAATACTGCCACTGCGGAAATCTTTCCCACTGTTGAGCATACAACACAACCCATCTCATATGCTCTTTTCCATAATATAAGCCACATCACCTACCAGCTATCTAAGAGGATGAATGGCCACAAGCTAACTGTTTACACCAGTAACCTGTGCCACCAAATGACTTCTCGTGTCAGTTACCACAGCTTCAACAACTGGTTCACTGTTAGAGCCATCAGGCTTTCCAGAAACAACAGCCCCTTCTAAACTAGATAGATACAAACATGTCCAATATATCTTTGACACTGTCTGGCCTCACACACTAATAATTTTTTACCACTGGTAAAATCACATCATCTTTAAAATCTGTTTCCGTATTTTACGGGCTATAAGACGCACCTTAATTTTTAAGCAATTTTTTTAGATAAAATTAACATTTTTCCCATTTTTATTATTAGATAGAAAAGCCAGACTAAAAAAAAGTGCTTAGTTTATAAAATCCAAACTGACCTTCAAAATCACTGAAAATTGTCATCTGAATTTTCTTCTTCCTCATCAATAAATATGATGGTCTTCACTGCCATCGAGAGCGTTACTTATGCCACACTTCTTGAAAGATTTAACAATATCATCTTCTCTCACTCTAGACCATGACTGATTTATCCACTGACACACTTGTTTTATTGTAGGTCATTTTAAAGCTTCTTTCGACATGACTTCATGTGGGGTTTCATCCATCATCCATTTGTTCCATTCCTCTCTCACATCCACATTAAATGGTTTATTTATCGAGACATCAAGGGGTTGCAATTGCGAAGTAAGTACTCCTGGAATAACAGCAAGCTCCATATTTCCCTGTCTCAATTTCTCTTTCACAGATCACATATATTACTAGCTGGTGCCCACGACTTCTTTCATGTTTGTAAAGAATTTGGATTGACAGTTACAGACATCTAGTGCACTCAATGCTACTACCACACACAAATTTCAGTCATCTGCACTATGTAGTTCAGGCAACAAAGTAAAATATATGGACACACGTCTTTGGTCGAAATACGAAATATCCTTGATCGGCCACTTTCAACCACCATATCTCCCACACTACCGCAGTTACCGAATTTCGGCCAACGTTGTGATTGACGGGTGCCTCTGTGCTACTACCACACACAAACACCAGTGATCTGCGCTAGATAGTTTTGGCTGAAAAATGATACACCATGATACATGGTAGAAATATGAAAGTGCCGCAGTTGACCACTTTCAACCACCATATCTCCCACACCCCCGTAGCTACCGACATGTAACCACCATAGTAGCAATTCATTCTGTTTATTGCAGGACATTATAGGAGACACAATACCACTACAACACACAAACACCAATAGTCTATGTTATGTAGTTGTGGCAGCAGAGTGACATATACGAAGACACGTCTTTGGACAAAATACGAAAATACCCTTGATCGGCCACTTTCAACCACTAAATCTCTCACACTACCACAGTTCGGCCAATGTAGTGATCAACGGGTGACTCTGTGCTACTTACACACACAAACACCAGTGATCTGCAATAGATAGTTTTGGCTGAAAAGTGATACACCACGACATATACGTTTTTGGAAGAAATATGAAAGTCGACCACTTTCAACCATCAGATCTCCCACAACCCCACAGCTATCGACATCTAACCACCATAGTACACCATAAGAGACACGATACCACTACCACACACAAACACCATTGGTCTATGCTATGTAGTTGTGGCAGCAGAGTGACATATACGGAGACACATGTCTATTTTTTTATACATGTAAGATTTCTATAAGGTACTTTTTTTTTGTCACAAGCCATTTATCTCCCTTCATACTTAACCGAAATCAAGGAATGAGGTGTCATTTTAAAGCTTATGTTCTACACTTTGGTCACATTATATTTTAAGAAAGGAATTTTTCAGAAATCGACCCTTAAAGGGCAAAAATGTCAATATTTCTAAAATGCTGTTTTTTGTGTTAGAAGTCATTTATCTCCCTGGATATCTAACTAAAATCATGGAGTATCATTTTAAAGATTAAGATCTCCGTTTTGATGACACCATATATTAAGATGGGGATTTTGCAGAATTCGACCCTTAAAGGGCAAAAGTATAAATATTTCTGCAACTTGTTTTTGTGTCATGAGCCATTTATTTCCCTTGATATCTAACCGATATAGATAAACGAGGTATCATATTAAAGATTAAGGTCTCCGCCTTGATCACATTACGTTTTAAGAAAGGAATTTTTCATAATTTGAACCTTAAAGGGCAAAACTGTCAATATTTCTAAAATGTGTTTTTGTCTTGAGCCATTTATCTCCCTGGATATCTAACCGAAATCGATAAATGATGGAGGATTATGAAGAGTAATGTCTCAGTTCTGGTGACATTATATATTAAGAAAGAATTTTTTTGGAATTCAACTCTTAAAGGGAAAAAAGTATAAATGGTTTTACAATGCATTTTTGTGTCACAAGCCATTTATGTCCCTTGATATCTATCCAATATAGATAAATGAGGTATTATATTAAAGATTAACGTCTCCGCCATGGTCACATTATATTTTAAGAAAGGAATTTATCTGAACTGAACCCTTAAAGGGCAAAAATATCAGTATTTCTAAAATACATGTATTGTGTCTTGAGTCATTTACCTCCCTGGATAATTAAACAAAATTGATGGACGAGGTATCATTTTAAAGGACTGAGATCTTCGATTCCGTTACACCATATTTAAAGAAAGAAATTTTTCAAAATCTGACCATTAAAGGGCAAAAGTATTAATATTCCTACAACACATTTTTCTGTAAAAAGCTATTTATCTCCCTTGACATCTAACCAAAATCGATAAATGAGTTATCGTTTTAAATATTTAAGTATCTGCTTTGGTCATATTATAATTTAGGAAAGAACTTTCTCCAAATTCAACCCTTAAGGGGCAAAAATAATATCATTTTTAAAACTGTTTTTTTCTACCTCACTTGATGCCAAACTGAAATCGATAAATGAGGTATCATTATAAAGACCATGGTGTCTGCTTTGGTCACACCATATTTTTTAAAATAATTTTTTTGGAATTCGACCCTTAAAGGGCAAAAGTATCAATATCATTTCTACAGCATGCTTTTTTTTTTATTACGAGCCATTTATCTCATTCAATACCTATCCGAAATCGACAAATGTCGTATCATTTTAAAGTTTAAGGTCTCTAATTAGCTAAAATCATAAATTAAGAAATAATTTTTTGGAATTTGATGCTTAAAGTGGTATTGCATATGTGAGAGTTCAGAGCCAAGTCCCTAGATTGCAGCAACAGATATCAAAGAGATGTCAATAAACTGTTTTTTTATACAATAAGTAACTTTTCAGATATTTTTTTCTGTTACGGAATTTTTTTTGTTTTGCTATACAATTATAATGTAAACATTTTATCTGGACAGCAACACATATCACAGTGATGTTGATATGCTGTGTGCATTTTGTTCAGGTTGGTTGTTTTCTGTTAAGGTCAGTGACAATTTGTCATACATACAGACTGCCATAAATTTTCCCAACTGTTTCGTAATATGTTGTAAGTATTTTGATGCGTACCTATTACACTAAACAAATATATATTTGCTACAAAAGTGTGGTTCTAGTTTTCATTATATTACAAGCATTCAACCTCACTATTTATCATCGTATTTTATTCGCGAAATTTTCGCATTGGTCGTCTAGTTTTTCAAATATCTACTAAACTGATATAGCATAAGAACACATCTCTTCAATAAAGCACCTTTCCTTCTCTCCACCAGCATCGTCCATCCAACCCTTGTCATCTACATGAAAAACAACACCTGGCAGTAGTATTTCAGAAGGTTTTGGCATTGTTTTGCACTTGAAAATGATCGATGGATTAAGTTTAGTACCGTCAGCACAACATGAAGACAACAGTGTGGTGCATTTTTTCATGTCCACTTGTATTTATAGTTACAGTTTTAGTACCTTTCAAGGCAACAGTTCTGTTACTCGGCACATCAAATGTCAGAGGAGTTTTGTTCATATTCGCTATTTGGCTTAGTTTCACTCTGGTTTTCTTTTGATGTTGAATATGAGAAGGTAATATTTTCTCTTCATACTCTTGTGGCATTTTCTGAGATATTTTGGTTTTGATTCAGATGCTAAGTCCATGATGCTTCATAAACCTGTAGCACCAACCAACTCCACCCTTATATTCTGTTAAGTTCCACTGTAGCACTAACTTACAAGTGTGTATTTGAATCATTTTTGTATTAATTACAATGCCATTTTGACGGTGTCCATGAATCCATTTCAATATGTCATCTTCTAGTTTTGGCCATTTTCCATTCAGTCCTCTATTTGCACATTTAGTCTTCCTCATTTTTTTTCCAGTTCTTCTTTACGAGCCTGCCAACCGCGAATGGTTTTTTCTGTTGGTGGAGGGCCAAAATGCAGCTCAGCCGCTCTGTTTCTATGTTCTTCTGCAAATGCTGTCAAATGAATACCTTTTATTTTTTTCCATTATGAAACTAACTACTAACAAAAATATTGTAGTGTTACTAATAAATAAGAAAATAAAGGGAAATTAACCCACCACATACCAAAGTGGACAGATGCGATGAGAGAACACTAATGCTGACAAACAACTACACAATATTTCGGCATATGCCTTGCTCACAAATAGAAAAAACGGGCCATTAGGCTCGGAACGTGTGTGCACACCGAACGTTACCCAACGTTCGGTGTGCACACACGTTCCGAGCCTAATGGCCCGTTTTTTTCTATTTGTGAGCAAGGCATATGCCGAAATATTGTGTAGTTGTTTGTCAGCATTAGTGTTCCCTCTCATCGCATCTGTCCACTTTGGTATGTGGTGGGTTAATTTCCCTTTCTTTTCTTATTTATATCGCCTAGAAGCCGCTTCCATTTTCCTTAGTTGCATCGTAGTGTTACTAATAACACAAATCACTTTCAATTTAAGTTCACTGGCACCATAGACTGCAACGGCGCATCATAGGCTACACAATGTTCTGGGTTTGTGATTGCGGGGTGGGAGGGAGACAGTGTTAGTAGGCTTGTGAATCCCCGCAACTCACGTTCGTCGCATCAGTGCACTGTTACCGACAGTGGAATCCAATGTTACCAGATAGAGATAGCTTTCCCACGGCATCAAATATATGGCCATTTTTAAGACTGAGGGAATTTTAAATCAAACACTGGACATTTTTATATTTAATTTAGAGTATAAAATGCACCTGAATTTTGGAGGCAACTTTTTGAAGAAAAAAGTTGTCTTATAGTCCATAAAATACGGTACTTTATCATTTATTAATATGACCATTTCCAGCGTTACATTTCCATATCTACTCTTTATTCACCTCCCCCAGTCTGACCTCCAACAGTTAATTTTGTATAGTAACCAGTCTTTTTTTTAATTAATAACCAAGAAATAGCTTAATCTGATAAAACAATAAAATGGGGAAGCTACAATCATAGTGACCATGAAAACATGGCATAAGCTTATAACCAATGAACTCTACAACAATAATTAACAATGTAACATAGTTCACATGCAATGATCATTTCAGATGGAGTCTGGTAGGAAAAGAAATTAATAACATAAGGCAGCAGAGATGTGCAAATGCCTTAGTGAGGGATGAAGGTTTCACACAAAGCATAGTACAAAGGGACAAGAGATGGTTATCTTCCTACTAAAGTCTACGCTAACTGTATGGAGTCTCTAGTTAAAGAAACAATAAGTGTTCATAAAGCAGCTCTGGATGACGTAAAAAGTTTCAGTAAACAAATGTGCAAATTGAAGGTGGTTATAAGTATAGTTATAAAAATGCACATATCTGATAATTGAAGAGATATTTCAGGAAACGATTCCAATAGATAATAAGAATACAGGAAGAAGTGTTTACTCCAAATAAAAATGTACAGAAAAACACAGAACCTCCTTATTATAATAGATAGATGAGAAGGCTGAAGAGATTCGTAAAAGGAGAACAAAGTTAGAAAATAGCAAGGCAGAAGGGAAAACTTGAAATAACTAAGCAAGGAACTGACAAATGCAAAGAGGGAAGTCAAGGATGCTTTTATGAAGAAAATTATGGCTGTAGGTGGACTACTGAATGACGCATCTAGAAATTTCTATACCTTTTTTTAGAAAGTTAATGGGATAAAGAAGCTATTCAGACAATTACAGCTAAGAACGGAGAATAAGTTGCCAAGGCAGAGATTTAAGTAGCTGGTTTAATGAAAACATTAGTGACTATCATCCAGAGGTAGGAAGGAAAAAAGATATAAATAAAAACAGCATGCCACAAAATTAGGATTAATTTCTGATAATGTTATGAGGAAACTAAGTAGATAAAAAAAAGTGTAAAGTGGCTTGTATGGATAATACAATGGGTGATCAGAAACTAAGGTTACAAGGCTGATATTCCTGGGGTGTCATCTATTATAGAGAAATTAGTAGTGCGTGGTTACTAAAACATGAGGTTAGCAACTGTGCAGCGTTTCAGCCACCCACCACCTACAGCACTAGTTGTAGATAAGCACAAACACAAACTTGTATTGCCAAGAAACCTGCTCAGTTATTTGATTTACATGGGCGAAACATGCACCCACAGCTGGAATTCACCGACAGCTGGTAGAGGTTTATAGAGAGACAGTAATGTCTCAACAGCATGTTGCAGAATGGTGTTGGAGGGATGCGGCTGGTAGAGAAAACATCACCCACGACAATCAGACTAGCCGACCCAGCATGACATCACCCTCCCTACAGCTGAGACCTTGTTCCACGCAACTTTCACCTTATTCCTCAATTGAAGAAGCACCTAGGAGGCAGACGATTTGCTTAAGACGAGGAGGCAAGACACTTTGCAACAACATGCAGAACATGCAATGACAGTATTTTTACCAGGAGGGAATAATCAAACTCATCCCACAAAGCGAAATGTGCCTAAACCAATAAGGAAATTGTGTCACAAATAACCTAATGTATGTACTATTAGTTAGCTGCACTGGTTATTTGAAATAAAATGTACACATTTCACTGCAGGCTTTGTAACCTCAGTTTTTGATCACCCTTCACATTTCTACAGCTTTATTAAAACAATAAGGGAATATGCATATTCCTTGAAATATCATTTGAATTTTAGTCTGGAGACTTGCTGCATACCAGAGGACTGGAAAAGTGCCACAGTTGTACTGACACAGAGAGGAAACATAGAGGGCTGAAAATGACAGGCAAATTAATTTGACTTCTACGGTAAGTTGATGGAGTTCTTGATATGCACCAGCATCAGAAATGTCCAAGGAAAGAAAGTTATTAATAAATAAGTACCATGGATTTAGGAGAGGATATTTATGTGAATCTCAACAGGCTATGTATATGGAAAGACAAATGAAATACACCCAACACTCACCAAAGTTGAAGGCAGGAGGGCAGCAGCAACACAAAACAATACAAAAACACAATATTTCGGGAAAACCCTTCAAGTCCACAGATGTTAGTGGCTGGGCTTGCGCCAGACTTGTGTTTGACGCAGCAACTCATAGGCGATGTGATAACCTGTAACTCAGCCTCCAACAATTCCTACTTCCATCGCAGCTAGATCCATCTCCCCTCCCTCAAAACCATCCCCTACTCCTATTCTAGGAATTTCTTGTGTCAACCCTCTCATCACCTTCCTTCCTAAATTCAATCCCCCACTCCAACAACCTGACCCATACTGAAATGCGGGCAATGAGTGAACTTTCAAAAAATAAAAAACATCATAATCCTCCCAGCTGACAAGGGCTCCACCGCTGTGGTCATGGATTGAAGCAAATACATAGCTGAGGCCCTCAGGCAGCTCTCCGACACGTCCAATCACTTACCTCATACCACTGACCCCACTAATTCAATCTGCACAGAAATCCGCTCTTTCCTCAGTCTCCAAGATCCCTTACAGGGTCTTTCACATTATCCCATTTACCTAAGACCCACCCGGACCCCCACCCTGTATCTTCTGCCAAGATACATAAGGCAGGCAATCCTGGACGTCCTATGGTTGCTGCCTTTGGGTCTCCCACAGGACGCATTTCTGCATCCGTTGACCGGCACCTACAACCTTTCGTTCAGGCCCTTCCATCTTATGCCAGACACTCTCCCCTTTATAGTGTATCTGTCAACAGTCCCTACACCCCTACCAACAGATTGCTTCCTGGTCACTGTTGATGTATCATCACTCTACACCAACATCCCTCATGGCCAGGGCCTCAGTGCCATAGAGCATTACCTCGAGAGTCGCCCCACACACTTTCCCTACCACTCGTTTACTCACTCCTTTGGCTCAATTCATCCTTATCAAAAATTTCTTTTCCTTCCAGTCTCAGGTTTACCATCAGATTCAAGGCACTGTAATGGGCACTCAGATGGCACCTTCCTATGTCAACCTTTTCCTGGGCAGACTGGAGGACCGTTTTCTTCAAAAAGTTGGCCGTCAACCCACCGCGTGGTTCAGATATATAGATGACATATTTATGATCCGGACCCATGGTGAAGGCCTCCTTCTTGACTTCTTGTACTCACTTAATAACTCTAATAACTTCAATATTAGATTCTATGAGTGGCTGCGTTGAACGCAAGTCTTGTGCAAGCCCAGCCACTTACATCTGTTGACTTGAAGAAGGGCTTTGTCCGAAATAATGTATTTTCTTTGTGTTGTTGCTGCCCTCCTCCCTTCAACTTTAGTGATTGTTGGGTGTATTTCATCTGTCTTTCCGTATAAAAATTGCCTTGCGGCATTTCATTGTCAATAGGCTATGTGCAAGATATGTTCAGTCAAAAACAAGTGAATGGAATGGAATGAAAAAAAAAAAAAAAACAACTTTACCTGATATTTCAAGGAATGCCGAATTTTCCATAGATGACAAAAGTAGACTTTTCTCAAGAAATGCATTCTTCACTGGTTTCAAAACTCTTCTATTATTATCATAAATAAGTTTCAGTCGATGCAACTCTGAGGAAATAACACCAAATTTTCTTTCAAGGGATCGTAGTACATCTTCTGGAGCACGTTCAGTGGCATCACTTTGTGGGCTATTTGATGTAATAGAACTTCTGTTGACAGACTGCAAAGAAGATTTAAAACATTAGAGGCAATAACAAATCAATAAATGGCAATAATGCTTAATGCCACTTGAAAATTTTACCATCTTTTTTTTCCAAAACATAAGACAAAAACTTTCTACAAATATGTCATTAAATATTTTCTGAAGTCAGTAACTATATTAACCACAAACCTCAAACCTAGACACTAATAATCTACATAAAAATATCATATATATTATTTTTATAAGATATTTTTTTGTCACAAGCCTGTATCTTCCTTCATACTTAACCGAAATCAATAAATGAGGTATCATTTTAAAGCTTATCGTCTCCATTTTGATCACATAATATTTTAAGAAAGAAAGTTTGCGGGATTCGACCCTTAAATTGCAAAAATGTCAATATGTCTAAAATGCGGTTTTCTGTGTTATGGGTCATTTATCTCCCTGGATACCTATCTAAAAACGTTTAATGAAGTATCATTTTAAAGATTAAGATCTCTGTTTTTGCGACGTCATATACTAAGATAAGAATTTTTCGGAATTCGACCCTTAAAGGGCAAAAGTATCAATATTTTTGCAATGCGTTTTTGTGTCACGAGCCATTTATCTCACTCCATATTGAACCAATACAGATAAATGAGGTATCATATTAAAGACAAAGGTCTCCGCCGTGGTAACATTATATTTTGAGAAAGGAATTTTTCGTAATTCGATCCATAAAGGGCAAAAATGTCAGTTTTTCTAAAATGCGCTTTTTGTGTCTCCTGCCATTTATCTCCCTGGATATCTAACGAAAATCGGTAAATGAAGTAAGATTATGAGGAGTAATGTCTCAGCTTTGTGACATCATATTTTAAGAAAGAATGTTTTTGGAATTCAACCCTTAAAGGGGAAAAAAATAAATTTTTCTACAACGCATTTTTGTGTCACGAGCAATTTATCTCCCTTGATATCGAGCCAATATAGATAAATGAGGTATCATATTAAAGACTAAAGGCTCCACCGTGGTAACATTATATTTTAAGAAAGGAATTTTTCGTAATTCGACGCTTAAAGTGCAAAAATGTCAATTTTTCTAAAATGCGCTTTTTGTGTCTCAAGTCATTTATCTCCATGGATATCTAACCAAAATCGATAAATGAAGTAGGATTATCAGGAGTAATGTCTCATCTTTGTGACGTCATATTTTAAGACAGAATGTTTTTGGAATTCAACCGTTAAAGGGAAAAAGTATAAATTTTTCTACAACGCATTTTTGTGTCACGAGTCATTTACCTCCCTTGATATCTAACCGACGAAGATAAATGAGGTATCATATTAAAGAATAAGTTCTCCGCCGTGGTAACATTATATTTTAAGAAAGGAATTTTTCATAACTCGACCCTTAAAGGGCAAAAATGTCAATTTTTCCAAAATGCGTTTTTTGTGTCTCTAGTCATTTATCTCCCTTGATAATTAAACAAAATGATAAACGAGGTATCATTTCAAAGACTGAGGTCTTCATAAGGTCTTAGGTTCCCTTAAACCACATTTTAAGAAAGAAATTTCTCGAAATTCTTATCTTAGAGGGCAAAAGTATTAATATTTCTACTATGCATTTTTCTGTCGTGAGCTACTTATATCCCTTGATACCAGACCGAAATTAATAAATGAGGAATCTTTTTAAATATAAAATTATTCACTTTGGTTACATCATATTTTAAGAACAAACTTTCTCCAAATTCATTCAACCCTTAAGGGGCAAAAATATCATCATTTCAAGAACTTTTTTTTTTTACCTCGCTTGATAACCAACCGAAATCGATAAATGAGGTATCATTTTAAAGGGCAAGGTGGCTGCTTTGGTCACACCATATTTTATAAAAGAATTTTTATTGGATTCGACCCTTAAATGGCAAAAGTATCAATAATATTTCTACAGCGTGTTTTTTTTTTATTACAATTCAATACCAAGCTGTAATCGATAAATATCATATCGTTATAAAGATTAAGGTCTCCAGTTAGCTAAAATCATAAATTAAGAAAGAACTTTTCGGAATTTGGTGATTAAAATGGTAGAACGTATGAAAACGTTCAGAGCAAAGTCCCTAGATTGCAGCAGCAGATATCACAGAGATGTCAATAAACTTTCTTTTATTCAATAAGTAGCTTTTTGTATATTTTTTTCTGTTATGGAAATACTTTCATTTTGCTATACAATTCCAATGTACACATTTTATTCGCACAGCAACAAATATCACAGAGATGTTGATATGGTGTGTGCATTTTGTTCAGGTTGGTTGTATTCTGTTATGGTCAGTGACAGTTTGTCGTAAATACAGAGTGTTTTAAATTTTCCTAACTGTTTCGTAATATGTTCCAAGTATTTTGATGCGTACCTATTACACTAAAAAAATAAATATTTGCTAAAAAGTACGGTTCTATTTTTCATTATGTTACAAACATTCAACCACGCTATTCATCGTATTTTATTCATGAAATTTTCGCACGGGTCGTCTAGTATGATTTAAATAATATAACAACTCAGCAATTAGGGCTATAACAATCAAGTACTGTAATTGAAATTATCTATCAAAACATTCATTTTTAGATGAGAAGATGTGTCTGAAATAAGTACTATTTCACCAATGCTTAATAGCTCAAATAGTTGATACTGGGGGAAAAAAATAAACAGTTTGAAACTTTTAATATAATTCAACAAACTTCAAAAGTTTTATAAAATTCTTCAGTTGTAAACCAATCTCATCATAGCATTCCACACGTTTTAGTTTACTTTACAAAAGTTTATCTTAATTGTACAAACAGCTACTTTCTGTTTCTCAAATAGTAATCCATGTAAAGGACTTACCAATGATGATATTATTTGAATGCTTGTAAATTAAGATCAATTTTGGAGCACAAAATCTAATTAATTTAGGTAGAAAATGGTCCATTAATTGCATCCATATATACCAAAATCTCAGAGATGAACAAGGTACAAAGGATAAGGATGATGAAACATGGAGAGACAAGTCCACGCACCGAGTGTAAAAATTTGTGGGTTTATGTCCCTTCGTCAACAATAGAATTATGTAGGTGCATGATGGTGGATGGAAGCTCAGATCATTGGTCGGCAGCTCATGGTGGGGGGGAAATCAAAATGACAAGAAGTCTTGGTGAGTGTTAAAAAGCATAAATGCTAGCTAGCATTGTAAAATTAAAAATTACATTGCAGAAACAAGTAACAGGAAGGAGGAAGGATTCGGCGGAAAATATTGTTCAGTAAAATTTTTGTATAAACATAAAATATAGACAATATGGCACAAAAACTCAGCACTACTTAAAAATCAACTCTGGCGAATGATGGTTCATGTGGGGGGAGGGGGGGGGAGATTGGGTGTGTCAGGTATCATAAATTTTGTAACTGCATAACAAAATTTGTTCTAAGAACCACAAGTTAGATGGAAAACTATTGTAGATCATTTTTAAAGACAGTTACTATCTTAATTCAAGCTAGAAATCAGGTGTTTACAGTCTTTAACGTAGTATTTTCTGTTGCATTAGTCTCAAGGATTCATCTGGAGGAGTGACATTTACAACAAAAATTCATAATAAATCGAAGAAAGCAGTAAATAACCATTTTTAAATATGCAGATTTCATTAAAGCTACCTTCAAGTCGATATCTTTAATAACTTCTGAAAAATTAATTAATTAGATTCTGTTTTTGGATTACAAATTTTATTTCGCTCTTTCAGATAATTAGAAGTAAAATAAAATTTATTTCAGTTTCATAACAACAAAATTGTGAAAGTTAACAGGTTTTGGGGAATCGCATTAAAATAAAAAAATATGATGAAACTATTAAAGCTACAGAATTTTTCATAAGGATTAAAGTTGATGCTTTTTACAATATCTAGTAATTCTCATAATTTCAGAATAATAGGAACATTTTTAGCCATCAAGGTCAGATACTTGATACAAGCATACAGGCGTGGGATACAAATCTGATCAGTTTTCCAGCATATTCTCATGTGAATGTGGAAGTGTTGGTGTTCCCACAGGTGCTTCTATAAACGCTAGTCTGGAATTTTCATCTCCCTTAGTTAGCCAGCCAATTTCAGTTAGAGTGCAACTATGTTGCTTTGTGATTTAGACTCGCGCAGCTGCTCACTCCCACAGTCGGCAGCAAGTTTCATTTCGAGCACTACTGTGCTACCGTGTTGGTGCAATGTAGCCTCTCGCAATCAGCCAGACAGTTGCATTTCGGGCACTACCGTGCTACCGTGTTAATATTTGGCAAGATGTAGGCTCGCTCAGTTTTCAAGTTTGTTAGACCATTACAATACAGTTTTGAAACATTACTTTACGCAATGTGGTGTGTCGGGATAACCTAAGTGTCGGTCGTTGACAGACAAGTTGAACTTTAGAAGCGTGTGATGAAGGTTAATCGAATTTGCAAGTTTATCTTCAAAAAATTAGTCTGATGCCATTTCAGTTTGTGACTTTGCAAAAATTTTCAAGAATGTAATGTATATGTACCAGCAAGAGGCTTGTGACTTTTTATTTCAGGCTACCTTTCTTAGTTTGGGGTTTGACAAGCTAAGTGGCGACCAAGTTCCTTTTACAAAGCTAAAGCTGAAAATATCACGGTCATAGCCGAGACGGAATCTTTATGCATAACCCCAGCATAAGCTCAGTTTCTCACAAATGGGAAAGAAGGAAACTTACTGAGTGATATTTTAAGTCAAGATCTAGAGGCTGTCTGGTACCAAGCTTGTTCTGGTATGCCTGTTCCCAACTTTTGACTTCTAAGAACCTTCTAATGTTTGACAGCACAAACAGTGAAGCCAGAATTGAAATTGTTGGCACCATGTGTGGTGGCATGAGAAGACACTGGGTGGTTTACATTTTGAGTGAATGCTGCCTGCCCATGGTGTCCATTCATTCTTATGGCTAATGGATTGGTGGTCAAACCTATGTTGGAAGTCAGACAATAGTTGCAGGTCAGCCGGAGTATTGCATGGGAGGTTTCACAAGTGGTTTGTACTATGAAGGGAAAGCTTTCACCAGTGATTAGTTTGGTGATGGATGCATGTTGTATGATGCACATTTTGCAGCAGGATCTATTGCATGGGAAAGATTTTTTTAGCTGTCTGTTTGGACAGGGAACACCTTTTTAATGGACTAGGAATTGGCTGAGGTTAAGGGCTATACTGAGGCATGTCCTATAAGGAGCAGAAAAATTTTTGTTAGGAGGAATGTCTTTCCGGGCAGGCTCAAAAAAAATAATAGCCTTACTAAAGGATTTGGGTGATGTATTTCAAGTCCTGTAAAATACTGGGTGACAATGACGAGAGTATGGTTGGTTTTTGAAGGTTTAGGGTGGTTGATAGGTTGTGTACATAATGTGTCTGTGTGCTATATTCAGTGGATAGTTGTAGGATATAAGAACTTGGGAGAAATTGGTATACCAAATGAGGGCCTGATGGTTGTAGAATATACAATTCATGTATACGCGAAGGCTAATAAGGGAGGCACCATTTAGCATGATAAGGATGGAAACTGTCAAAATACAGATACTGTTGCAGGTTGGTATGTTTTGTGTGGACAGAAGAGCAAAGGTAGCCATTAGAGAGAGACAAATCTACAACCAGGAAAGTGGTCGGAATGTAAGAGTAGACCCATTTAACAGACTGTTAAGGAAGTAGAAAAGGTCGTTTTCACTATTGCTCCAGATCATAAAAATATCTATGAATCAGAGTCAAAAAATATTGTTCCAGATGGAAGAGGTTCGAGTAGGAAGGAGACATATAGATATCCATTGCAGTTCCACGAATCTGATGGCAGAGTAGTGAAGAAAGACGTTCTGGAGAGGCGGTTGGGAAGGTGCTGATCTAGAAAATGTTCCTTGGCATTAAACCCATGGCAGTGGGGGAAGTTAGTAAATAAGAGTGCTATATCACCATACTGAAGTAGGGAGAAAGATGTATGGACACAGTGGAAATATGGAGTGTTGTGTGTCTTTGATGTGTGAAAGGAGCTTGATGATTAAGTGGTTGTAGATATGCGAAGTTACTGAATGTCATTGACAAAATACTGTAGGAAGATTTTGGACTAATTATAAACCAAAGGAAGACAAAAGAAATTAAATGTAGTCGAAATTATAGCAATAACAGTAGATTCACTATAAAAATAGAAAACAATAGAAGTAAGTGAATTCTGTTAAATATGAAGTAAAATTAGAACTGATGGTCAAAGCAGGAATGATTTTTAAAGATGAATAACAGTAGCAAAAAGAACCTTCTTGAAAAGAAATCTTTTAGTTTCTAATACTGATCTAGAAATAAGAAAAAAACATTTTAAGACTCTATGGGTGGAGCACATAATTCTATGGTAGCGAAGCATGGACTTTACAAATACCAGAAATAAGGACAATTGAAGCATTTGAAATGTGGTGCTACAGAATGATGCTGAAAATTAAGTGGACAAATTAAGTATGAAATCAATGTATTTTGAAAATGATAGGTGGGGAAAGAAGTGTTTGGAAGAGCCTTACAGAAGGAAGAGACAGGATGGAGTGGTTAATTTGGTAGTGGAGGGAACGGTCAAAGGTAAGAACAGTAAAGGAAAAGAGAGATAAGAATATATGAAGCAGATAATTAAGGGTGTAGTTTGTAATGGGTACACTGAGATGATAAAGTTAGCGCTTGAGTTAGCGCAAGGTAGGAAGAGATGGAAGATTGTATCAAACCGATCAAGAAACTGACAGTAAAAAATGGCAGTATCAAGGATTAAGAAAACAGGCTTTGTAAGAATGAGTGGAAGAATTTTTAACCATAGAATAGAAGAAGAATATTGATAAGTGTGAAGGAATGCACGACAACTAAAGTAGAAAATGTGTGATGTTAGCAACCTGAAAACCACGGCCAGGAAAGAACAAATAAATAAATGCTGCAGTCATCTGCTGTACTAAGAGGACATGATAAGGTCAGCATCATGTGCCATCCAACATTAACTCACCAGTACTCATTAGACAACATGCCCAGTGAGCCTCAGGAGCCGATTTGGAAATTCAGCTTTAAGGAAAAGTTTTCTACTTGACTGGGTATTGAAATCCAGTCAAATGGGTCTTAGTGAAACACTCTGTCTCAATTACATGTCCAGCCTTTAATTTTTAGTTTAGTGACTTTACATTAACTACACAGTGATAATGCATTGTTCAGTCTAAAAACAGATATGTGATGAACAATGGGTAAAATGAGTGGAGCTTAAGGGATTAAAAATCCTTCAAACTAATTTAAAGCCTTGTGGTTGGAAGGGATTTTTATACATTCAATTTACAAAGTTTACCAGCAAAGTCAAGGGTGTTAACATACCAGAAATATAAAAAAAGATACTATGGTCAGATGCCACAAAAAGATTGCATCTTCGGAAATATTTGCTGTAGCTGGGTAGTTAAGTAAGACACTAGGAATTCTTTTCCACATTAAGATCTAAACCTAATAGAATCATAAACAATGAACATTAGTAACACTGGGTTATATAGATTTATATGGAAACAATCAACTACACTACCAACAACAGGTGGAACCATAAAATTCCTAATCTTTAACTAACAGAACAAGATGATAAATCTAGCACAGACACATTTAACAGACATACATAGCAAAACTAGGTTCATGAATCCGGGGGTATGAAACAGGAGTGTGGATGGGCCTAGTAAGAATGAAGGAAATAAGGACAACAAAAGAAATAATTTAATCACAGAAACATAGCTCTGATACTGTTGCATTCAAAGAGGAAACTGATTGGGAAAACAGACCAAAAATAGATGGACAGCCTTGATGTGAAATAAGCAAAAGAATTATAAATAAAACAACAAGAACAATAATTAAAACATTAATATAAGGAATGACATGATTATATCACAAATAAATGATCAAATGGGAAAAACGTAGGAATTAGTAAGTGTTGATAATATGAAAAGAAAAGGGAAAATATACTCATCACTTATGTAAAAGGATTGGAATGACAAAAATAAAATAATAAAATCAATAAAAATATACATGTCCGACTATTACTCATGCAGATGGAAAGGGTAGGCAAGAGAAAAAGATCAGTAAATCAAGCCATGAAGGTCAAACATGTGACAATTCACAGTATATTTTATAGTGAAAGTATTTGGTGGGAGTCAAGTTGCTTAGTCAAGAAGAAGTAACTATAGATTTAAATGATATTTCATTTCAGATCTCAGTATTTTAGGTGAGCACACATATATCCCAGGCAATGGAGGATACAATTGTATTATAGAAGTAACAAGCCACAAAAGAAAATGTTTGAGTAAGAGTGGGATCAGCAGAATGCTGCTATTATAAATTTTACTTCATACCATAATTAGGAATATTTGTGGGTGTAAAACATTGGTTTGAACAGGAAGAGTCAACAGAGATTATTTACCTGAAATATAAGTCCGACTAATAAAAACAAAACATTAATACACAATTATTATTATGCCATCTTTTATATTTACTCCTCATCAAAGTCAAGATCATTAAAGGTAGGAAATGACTGGGGGCAAGGAATTGAAAGGAAGCTGACTATGGCCTATTTAAAGAACCATCCCAGCATACACCTGGAGCGATTTTGGAAAACTTTTAAAAACTGAAATCTGAATTGCAGATCAGAAACTCGAATATGTGTTCTCCCAAACATAAGGTCAGTGAATTATCATTCACACATCATGTTTGGTTTATGTGCACTGCAAACTATCAGTACTGTTGGTCCATTTCCTATATTAATTGACATACTACAGCTATTGACATGAAAAAATTTTCTAGCCAATTTGAAGAAATAATCTATGACACATAGCATTTACTTCAAACCTACTGTATCAATATAAATATGGAAGAAAATGCTGTAAATACTTTCCACCAATAGCACTGTCAGTACATGGATGATGTCAACCTAAATTGTTTTGATTTCTTCATGGCGGTTATGGTCAAGTCAAAATATGGCCTGGAATGAGACTTAAAATCCCGTTAAAGCAATATTATTGTGGCATTGGCTTACAGTGAAAACACTTGATTTCCTATAACAATTAAATGTGATGAGTCGTATCAATTATTAATCTGAGAAAAATGTTTTTGCTATTATAAATTTCTTGTAAGTTTTTGCAATATAGAGAAACTGAAATGTCAACAACTATTACAACAAAGCAATTAACAGACATTTCAAGAAATTTGAACAGATTTTTTTTTGCAAGGTGGTATAGTGATCTACAATTAAATGAAGTAAAACCAGTGACTCTTAGATCATCAAAAGAACCAATTTTTGACTAGGCATTT
Organism: Vandiemenella viatica; assembly: GCA_031002005.1. Classification (NCBI taxonomy): domain Eukaryota; kingdom Metazoa; phylum Arthropoda; class Insecta; order Orthoptera; family Morabidae; genus Vandiemenella; species Vandiemenella viatica. The sequence continues at coordinate 325,756,389 of JARYHS010013630.1, read as the reverse complement.
AATGGTGCAATTCAGCAAAAGTGATGGAAACATGGTAGGCCCTAACATTTTGATCAAAAGAGGCATTTTCTAATTGCAAAATGTCAAAGGAATTTGAAATTATATTGAGATTTCATGGAAAAAAGACATGAAGGACTCAAACTATGATAGGAAATCACAATTTAATAAACCATAAACACAAAATCCATTATTGGTAATTGCACAGAGAGCTAGTGAGAATATATGAAAGAATGGAGGCACAAGAGAGAAAAATAAATGCATGGAACTTATCATATATAAAAATAATGTTATCAAAGGTTAAAAGTGTATGCACTGTTATTACTGTAATATTAGGTTAATTTAGTTTTAATGCTGCTTTACACACAATTGATGATGAAGATTTTTGAAGATAGAGAGGACTGGAAGCATGGAATTTGAAGGCTTATGATCACGTCACTTCTCCTAGACATATTTTTGCAGCTGCTCACAAGGTTCACTGCCGAAATATTGAGTTCATCATGTTAGTCCTTTTTGTGCTCAGATAGCCTATATTTATTGATACCATTAACCAGATATGCAGCAAAATTGTTACATACTATGGGGACTAGAAATAGAAACTATGAAATAAGAGAATGAAAACCTGCAAAAACTAATCAATATGCATAAAATGTGGAAGGAAAAAGACTTGAATGTATGTTTGATAATGGAGAGCTTTATTACCAGCAAGATGGAAAACCTCCACATCACCTTCCGTGTATAACAACCATCCTCAATGGAGAACATTTAAAACCAGATTGTAACTCACCCTGGATCATAATAACATGCAGTATTAATTAGGTTGTAATCCATGGTGGACCATTTTAGCGGTCCAGGGTGTAATACAACCTAAGTACTGTTTAAAAATAATACACGTCGCAATTGTTTATTTAAGTATTATTAGTCCGAGGAAAGAAATGTTGAATCTGAATCACAATCTCCAGTTTAACCGTTGAAGATAAGGCTAATGGAGCAAAATCTACAACCAACTGTTTAATGTTATCAGCAATGTCTGGGCAGACAGTTTAAGCCAAGTAACTTAAGTGGACAATACAATACATTCATTTTCCATTGATCCCAATATAAGAGACTGGCTCTGTGGGATGTGGAAAGTTGTCAATTTACAGATAAACAGTTGCATAACAAAATAATAAGTACACCACTAGATGTACAGTCATAGTATACATGGTACATTAAACACTTCCATTACAAAATAATACATACACCAGAAGATGTACAGTCATAGCATATATGGTACATAAAAAAAAAATCCGTAACAAAATAATACATACACCACAAGATGTACAGTCATAACATATATGGTACCGTAAACAATTACGTAACCAACTAAATACATACACCAGGAGATGTACAGTCATACCATACATGGTAAATTAATTATGTGAACTATATTTACACAAGATACTGTCAGTTATTTTTAAGATACCTTAGAAATAAATTCTTCGACAGAGTAGAAGGAGTTGTCAATTAAAAATTCTTTCAATGTTTTCCTGAATTTATTCTTATCATCTACTAGACATTTAATATGTGTTGGGAGCATGTTGAAGATATGTATCCCTGAATATCGGACCCCTTTTTGAACAAATGACAATGACTTGTAAGTCTTGTGAAGATCATTTTTACTTCTAGTGCCATAATTGTGTATTTTACTATTTATTTCAAACAAAGTATAATTTGTGACTACAAAGGACATTAATGTGTATATATACTCAGATGCTAATGTTAAAATCCCTAACTTCTTGAATAGCTCTCTACATGAAGTTCTATTGCTAACCCCACACATAATTCTTATTACACGCTTTTGGGCTCTGAACACTTTGTCTCTATGGGTAGAATTGCCCCAGAATATTATTCCATATGACAATAAGGAGTGAAAATAAGCAAAATAAACTAGCTGCCTCATACGGAGATCACCTAAAGCTGAAATTGTACGAATTGCAAATGTGGCTGCTCCCAATCGCTTTAGTAGTTGGAGGAGTTGGTCTAAATAAATATCGCTCTACTCCAGATTGCAATAGAGTGAACAAATTCTTGGCGATAACTGACATTACACCATAATGCCCCATGAATTTACAATTTATTTGAAGGAAGTCACAGTTACAACATACCAGGCAATAAAATATTCAAACATGAACCATCTAAACTGTGACGTAGAATGTCAGTCTATGAAACTGTTATTGCTGCTGTAGACGTTTTGGCCGGTACAGTTATACAACACGCTAATTTTGATTTGTGAAACATCTTAGTTCTGCCCATCAGTCAAACATAAACGAAAAAATTACCATAATCCAATTAAGTGAAGATGGGAGACGATTAAATTACAGCGATGAAATCTGTAGTACACCAACACTCGTTTCTCCCGCCAAACAAAACAAGAACCAGAGACAATATAAGAACTACACCTATATATTATCTCTGAACTACACCTATCATAGAGGTAGGAAAAGAGAGGAGGCGAAACACAACTAAATCTTTGAAGCCTCCTGTAATCACTATACTCCTACTGCGTATCATGGAGGAAGGAATATATACAGACGATGCAAGGGATTTCCACCACCACGCACTGGAGTGAAACCATGGAGTCTATATAAAGAAATCAGCAGAAGGACCATGGAGGAAGGAATATATGGAGACGAGATAACGCTAAATCCGTGAAACCTCGTGAAAAAACTGCGCTTGCACGGCGGACATCGTAGGAGTACCATAACATTGGGCTGTTTGCACTGTGTCAGCTGCTAAGAATATTTCCTTTTTCTAATATTCTAAAGTTTTCTATAATGCCAAGTTGTGATGCATATGGTTGCACAAACACACGAGATAGGAAAAAACCTGGAATAGCGTTTCATAAGTAAGTCACGTTGTAAATATCGTTCTTGAAGTATCTGACAGGCAACCGCAACATTAGTGCCATTCGCTATAAATTTATTCATTGCTCTCAATAGAATCATATCATTCTGAAATTTTTGTTGGTGTAGACAATTAGCATATGTTACTATTTTGCACCTGAAAAGCCTCCCTAATTGTGGACAAACGTTGGAAATTTAATTTAAGCGGGTCATGTTTAAATCGCGACACAGTGAATATGGTATTCTGCATGCATAACTCACGTTTAAGTTTTCACTGAAAGTGCACGATGAAATTAATTGTGATAATTTGTGCTGTGCTAACTACTAAACGTGATGAAATAAACTTTGTTGTCGGAAATGTAGTTCGCGATGCATTTCTTGTGTTTAGATGTCTCTACATAGTTCGGTTTTTTAGCGGCAATATTAATGGAAATGTTGGCAGGTTGAAATACGGTGTATACCAGAAGAGAACAAACAATTTATTTATTATTAGCTGTTAGCTACTGATTTTTGATTGTACTGATTTTTCTAGCAAAATTATATATGCCACTAACAGTACAATATCTTCTAAGTAAGCTCAGAAACTATGAGGTTTTATGAAGTATTAATTTTTTTAAAAAGTTCTAAACATTGACTTATGCTATTTTTAAAATTTCAGATATGACTTGTTTCTATTTGTAAATATGTCTACAAGTATATTTCTAGATTTTGAAATCTTTGTCAATTACTGAAATAGAATGTGAAAATATAACCTATTTGAACATCAACAAAAATTTAAGGACTGTAGAAATAAACAGTTTGTTATTCAAGTTAAAAAGAATTACCTGCTCATTAAGTTACGTCCGAATTCATCATCAAATATGGATATGGCGATAGGTTTTTTTTGTCCAGGCCGCATTTCAACCTAACCACGTCAGTTTTAAGGTACAATATCTCGAGAACTAAGCGAGATATCAAAAAATTTTATTCTTTACTTTCAATTTCCTCATCGAGTTACATAAGAATTCGTCATCAAATTGCGGCGCCACGGTTATCGTTGAATCCCCTCATAACCTTACAACCTCACTTTTGAGACAGTATATCTCGCGAACTAAGCGAGATATCGAAAATGTTTATTCTTTATTTTCGATTTGTATCGTCGTGTTACGTAAGAATCTATCACCAAATTTGACTTTGGGGACACGTTTCTTCTGAATTTCAACCAGAAACTCCACTCATTTGAGACAGTATATCTCGAGAACTAAGCACGAAATCAAAAAATTTTATTCTTCATTTCTGATATGTCTCGTAGAGTTACATAATAATCCATCATCAAATTGCGGTGCCACGGTTGTCTTATGATTCCCTTGAGGTTTTTGTGCCTATTTCCCGTGTTTCTCTGGTCAAGCAATATGGCGGCCTCCCCTCCCCACTTCTCTCCACCCGGTTTCACTCCAGTATGTGGCGAAGGTCCCTTGCGTCATCTCCATATATTCCTTCCTCCATGAGAAGGACAGTAGTTAGTTTCATACAGATTCACTTTGGAAACATGGAGGAAGGAATATATGGAGACGAGATAACGCTAAATCCGTGAAACCTCGTGAAAAAACTACGCTTGCGCGGCGGATATCGTAGGAGTACCATAACATTTGGCTGTTTACACTGTGTCAGCTGCTGAGAATATTTCATTTTCTAATATTCTAAAGTTTTCTACAATGCCAAGTTGTGATGCATATGGTTGCACAAACAGACGAGATAGGAAAAACCTGGAATAGCGTTTCATAAGTAAGTCACATTGTAATTATCGTTCTTGAAGTATCTGACAGGCAACCGTAACATTAGTGCCATTCGCTATAAATTTATTCATTGCTCTCAATAGACTCATATCATTCTGAAATTTTTGTTGGTGTAGACAATTAGCATATGTTACTATTTTGCAGCTGAAAAGCTAGCCTTATTGTAGACAAATGGAAATTTAATTTAAGCGGGTCATGTTTACATCGCGACACAGTGAATATGGTATTCTGCATGCATAACTCACGTATAAGTTTACACTGAAAGTGCACGATGAAATTAGTTGTGATAATTTGTGCTGTGCTAACTACTAAACGTGATGAAATAAACTTTGTTGTCCGAATTGTAGTTCGCGATGCATTTCTTGTGTTTAGATGTGTCTACATAGTTCGGTTTTGTAGCGGCAATATTAATGGAAATGTTGGCAGGTTGAAATGCGGTGTATACCAGAAGATAACAAACAATTTATTTATTATTAGCTGTTAGCTTCTGATTTTTGAATGAACTGATTTTTCTAGCAAAATTATATAGGCCACTAACAGTACAATATCTTCTAAGTAAGCTCAGAAACTATGAGGTTTTATGAAGTATTAATTTTTTTAAAGTTCTAAACATTGACTCATGCTATTTTTAAAATTTCAGATATGACTTGTTTCTATTTGTAAATATGTCTACAAGTATATTTCTAGATTTTGAAATCTTTGTCAATTACTGAAATAGAATGTGAAAATATAACCTATTTGAACATCAACTAAAATTTAAGGACTGTAGAAATAAACAGTTTGTTATTCAAGTTAAAAAGAATTACCTGCTCATTAAGTTACGTCCGAATTCATCATCAAATATGCATATGGCGATAGTTTTTTTCTGGTCCAGGGCGCATTTCGAGAACTAAGCGAGATATCAAAAAATTTTATTCTTTACTTTCAGTTTCCTCATCGAGTTACATAAGAATTCGTCATCAAATTGCGGTGCCCCGGTTATCGTTGAATCCCCACATAACCTAACAACCTAACTTTTGAGACAGTATATCTCGCGAACTAAGTGAGATATCGAAAAAAATTTATTCTTTATTTCCGATTTGTATCGTCGTATTACATAAGAATCTATCACCAAATTTGACTTTGGGGGCACGTTTCTTCTGACTTTCAACCAGAAACTCCACTCTTTTGAGACAGTATATCTCGAGAACTAAGCACGATATAAAAAAAAAATTATTCTTCATTTTTGATGTGTCTCGTCGAGTTACATAATAATCCATCATCAAATTGCGGTGCCACGGTTGTCTTATGATTCCCTTGAGGTTTTTGCCTATTTCCCGTGTTTCTCTGGTCAAGCAATATGGCGGCCTCCCTTCCCCACTTGTCTCCCCCCGGTTTCACTCCAGTATGTGGCGAAGGTCCCTTGCGTCGTCTCCATATATTCCTACCTCCATGAGTGAAACCGGGTAGAGAGAAGTGGGGTGGGGAGGCCGCCATATTGCTCCACCGAAGAAACACGGGGAAAAGGCACAAAAACCTAAAGGAAATCGTAAGACAACTGTGGCATCTAAATTTGATGATGGATTATGTAACTCGACGAGACAGATCAAAAATGAAGAATAAAATTTTTTGATATCGTGCTTGGTTCTCGAGATATACTGTCTCCAGAGAGAGGAGTTTGGGGTTGAAATTCAGAATAAAAATTTCCCTAAGGTCAAATTTGATTATAGATTCTTATGTAACACGACGAGATAACTCGAAAGTGAAGAATACATATTTTCGATATCTTGCTTAGTTCTCGAGATATATTGTCTCCAAATTGGGGTGGTAAGGTTAGGTTAATTCAATGTTTAGAATATTTAAAAAAAAAAAATTGAACTCCCACTCAGAAGATACTGTACTGTTAGTGGCCTATGTAACTTTTCTAGCAACATCACTGGATTTATCGTCTTACCATACATCAAAAGTCAGAAGCTTAGATGAGAGTAGTTTACATCGCGATACACATTGTGCCACTTAGTGTCGTGAAATTAGTAACAACTAAAAATAAATAAATTGTTTGTACCCTGCTGGATCACGCCGCATTTAAACTTACCCACATTTTCATTAATATTGCCGCTACAAAATCAAACTATGTGGACAGATCTAAACACATGAAATGCATCGCGAACTACATTTCGGGTAACAAAGTTTGCTTCATCAAGTTTAGTAGTTCACGCAGCACACATTATCACAATTATTTCATCGTACACTTTCAGTGTAAACTGAAACAGGACTAAAGTATGGACATTCACTGTATCGCGATGTAAACTTGATCCGCTTAAATTAGACTTTCAATACTTGTTTACAATAAGGCTAGGCTTTTAGGTGCAAAGTAGTAACATATGCTGATTGTCTAAACTACACCAACAAACATTTGAGTTGTTCTCAACATTTATTGGTGTAGTATAGATAGTCGGCATATCTAACTACTCTTCACAGAATTGGCTAGCCTTATTGTAAACAAGTGTTGAACGTCTGTAGTTCGCCATGAATTTTGTGTGTTTAGTTGGGCAACACTATCATAACCATGAGGATGCAATTTTATTATTGATTCTCATATAAATCAACGAGACTAATCGAAAATCAAGAATAAATTTTTTAGATATCTCTCTTAGTCCTCGAGATATCGACTATCCAAAATTAGTTATAGGTTCAGTTCCTTGCGGCTTTAGTTAGGGTTTTATTCTGGTCCAGGTGGCATTTCAACTTAACCACAAGCAGTATAAATAACACCCACTTTGCGTGTCCAGTGTGTAGTTCGTAGTAGTTTTTGGCAAAATTATTTTATGGTCCGTGTCACATCCCACCCTAACCACCTCAATTCGTAGACAGTATATCTCGAGAACTAAGAGATATATCGAAAAAAAATATTCTTTACTTTCGATTTGTCTCGTCGTGCTACATAAGAATCTATTATCAAATTTGACTTTGGGAAAATTTTTCTTCTGAATTTCAACCCAAAACACCTCACTTTTACCGAGAGTGGTGGTGTAAAGGTTAGCGTTCTCACCTCGCATTCGGGAGGATGCGGGTTCGAATCCCCGTCCGGGCATCCAGATTTGGGTTTTCCATGGTTTCCCAAATCACTCCAGGAAAATGGCGGGATGCTTCCTTCAAAAGGCCATGGCCGAATTCCTTCCCATTCCTTGCACCCCATCCTTTCTCGTCTCTAAAGACATCGCTTGTTAAGAGACGTTAAGCAGTAAAAAAAAAAAAAAAAAAAAAAAAAAAAAAAAAAAAAAAAAAAAACCCTCAGTTTTGAGACAGTATATCTCGAGAATTAAGAGGGATATCAAAAAAATTTGATTTTTCTTGTCCTGTTACATAATAATCCATTACCAAATTGCAGTGCCATGGTTATCATATCATCCCCTTGTGGTGTTTGTGCACATTCCCCGTGTTTCTAGGGAAATCCAATATGGCGACCTCCCCACTTCTTTCTACCCGACTTCACTCCAGTGCGTGGCGAAGGTCCCTTGCGTCACCTCCACTCTTTTCTTTCCTCAATGACACCTGTGGCCATAGACCAATGAACAAACTTTATTTCAGATTTAATGTGCTAGGCAATTTGATGTTTTGTGATATAATGTAATCCTTTTGATTTGAAACTTAGAACAGTTATTACACAGCTGTCAAGCCAAACAAGCACCATCCCCGTTTCCATGTTTACCCGCCTCACGACCATGGAGGAAGGAATAATATGGAGACGACGCAAGAGACCTTTACCACGCATGGGAGTGAAGCAGGCCGGCGGAGGAGTGGGGGGGCATGGCCGGAGTGGTGGGGGCTTGACCGCTTCCCAACAAACACGGGGAGTATGTACAAACACCTCAAGGGGACTCAAGGATAAACGTGACGCCGCAATCTGGTGATGGATTATTATGTAACTCGATGAGACAAATAAAAAATGAAGAATAAAATTTTTTGATATCCTGCTTAGTTTTCGAGATATTCTGTCTCAAATGTGAAATGGTTTTGGTTGAAATTCAGAAGAAAAAATTATTCAAAGTCAAATTTTATGATGAATTTTTATTTAAAAAGACGAGACAAATAAAAAATAAAGAGTAAACTTTTTTGATATTTCACCTAGTTCTCGAGATATACTGTCTCAAAAGTGAGGTGTCTTGAGTTGAAATGCAGAAGAAAAATTTCGCAAAAGTCAAATTTAATGATGGATTCTTATGTAACACGACGAAAAAATTGATAATAAGGAATAAATGTTTTCGATATCTTGCTTAGTTTGGGGGATATGCAACATCCAAATTGAGGGGTTTAGGTTTAGATGCAGGCTGGACCAAAAATTAATTCTGTCAAAGCCACAATGATTACATGGTTGACATGCAGAATGGATATTTCAGTTTTATTACTACCACTTGTAGTTAGTCTGAAATGTGTCCTAGACCAGAAAAAAAGTAAGAGGACCCACTCTAGGGATGAGCAACCCAGATATTTTGTGGGCTGGTACCAGAAATAAAATGTTTATTCAGTCACCTTAATGAACATTCTCTTGATCAAGATGTGTTGTCTAATTTCACAGCCCTACTTATTAGGACAATTGTAAAAAAATTATCTCTCAGTTAGATTTAGATACGGGGGGGGGGGGGGAGAATGTTGTACAAAAAAAAAGAGACTAAATTAGAAACACATTCCCCAAATTGATTTTGTTCAAAGGCCAATAACTTCTTTATTTATGAAGCCCATTTTTATTTCTGCATGAACCTGTTTCGACATAAATAGATGAGAAAGATTTCAAAATCGGTAAAAATAGGTATAGACGTATTTACAAACAGAAACAAGTCTTATATGAAGCTTTAAAAATAACCTAAGTCAATGGCCTGAAATAGCTATTTAAAAAATTAATAAAACTCACAGCTTCTCACATAACAGTTAATTTCATCATCCATTGTCAATATAATCAGCAACGTGACGAAAGAAATCGTAGTAAATTCACTGAATCGCGAAGTAAAACACGCCCCTTTAAATCTCATTTTAAACACTCGTTAAAAAATAATGCTAGTCTATTATGTGCAAAATAGCAAGGTTTGCTGATTTTCTACACTACACCAAGAAAAATTTGAGAACAAAGTCATCCCATTGAGAGCTATGACTAAATATTTATAGACGTGCTGCAAAGTTTGCGGTGTCTACCGCTCACTTCAACAACGATAATTACAATTCAACTTACTTATGAAATGATATTCCATGTTCTTTCCTGTCTGGCCTATTTGTGCAACCGTACGCAACACAAGCTGGCATTTTTAAACACTTATACACAATACTAAATGAAATAATCACTGCATCTACCACAATGTGAACACCTTAATTGTTGGGAAGCGCCATATGGTCGCTGCCGGTGCTGCCACCATGCGGGAGAGTTTAGTGCTTGCTTCACCGATTTAACGTCACTTCTCCTCCATATAATTCCTTCCTCCATGCTCACGACATGGCTCAACCATGGAGGAAAGAAATACATGGAGACGAAATACAGCTTATTCTGTGACGCCGCCTCTAAACTCTCGGCTAATACTGTGCATGCGCGCCGGCGGCAGCGGTCATATTACGTATCTATACAATTGCTATTTGGAGACAGTATATCCCGACAATTAAGCAAGATATCGAAAAATTTTATTCTTTATTTCGATTTTTTTCGTCGTGTTACTTAAGAATCCATCATCAAATTTGACTTTTTGCGAAATTTTTCTTATTTCAACTCACTTTTGAGGATGTATATCTCGAGAACTAGGTAAGATACCGAAAATTTCTTTTCTTTATTTTTTATTTGTCTCGTCTTTTTAAATAAGAATCCATCATCAAATTTGACTTTGACCAATTTATCTTCTGAATTTCAATCAAAAACATCTCACATTTGAGACAGAATATCTCGAAATTAAGCAGGACATCAAAAAAAATATTCTTCATTTTTTATTTGTCTCATCGAGTTACATAATAATCCATCATCACATTGCGGCGTCATATTTATCCTAGAGTCCCCTTGAGGTTTGTATATATTCCCCGTGACTGTATGGATAGGTAATATGACGGCCACGCCTCCCCACTCCTGTCCGCCCAGCGTCACTTCAATGTTTGATGAAGGTCCCTTGCGTCGTCTCCATATATTTCTTTCCTTCATGGGCTCAACTGTAACAGATTTTGGTGGTTCGATACCACCCTCGCCCTTCTGTCATAATATTCTAGCGAGTCGAACCAACTTATTTTATACCACTGGATCCTTGAAATTATAGAAAATCAAATTTTATTGTACAACCCAACAAAACTGTTGACATACAGTCAGTAACAAATAAAATTATTTATTTGTCTCATCGAGTTACATAATAATCCATCATCACATTGCGGCTTCACATTTATCCTAGAGTCCCCTTGAGGTTTTTTACAGTTTTAAAAGCCCACAAAAAAAGGTTCAGTTAGTAACGACAAAACAGAAAAACATAAGAAACCGACGGCCTTGGAATAATCGTCAAAATCATGTTAATACACATATGAAATATATAAACCAGTTTTGTCGGAAAAAACTAAAATAGCCAAGTTAAAAATTCTTCTTATATCGTCATACATTGAGCTTTTCTAACAGTAGATCATTTGATTGAACTACTACCTCAGTTGGATCTTCATCAGATGCCCTTAAAAATATAAAACTCCATCGCACCAAGTGATCAATGTTAATAAAAATTTTGCTCCGTCCATCAATGCATGAAACTTTAACTGAGGAGATAGGAACTTTTCGTTATTCACTTATTATCGACGAAAGTACTGATTTTCCGACACAGAAAGTTTTATACAACATTGTGTGTTTTTACATACAATAATAGGCAAATAGTCACTACTTTTGATAGAATAATAAAGTTAACAGAATGTAATTCTATTATAAATCAGCTTAAAGAGGGTGGTTAAAAAGTTGAAAATATGATTGGAATCTACATTAACGGAGTAAGTGTTGTGGTGGGTAGGCATAATTCAGTGATTGCTGTATTAAAACGAGAACTGCTTGAATTGGTTGTTGTTAAAAGTGTTGGCCAATCATTGGATTTGTGCGCTGAGAAAGCGGCTGAGTTATTATCACGCCAATAAGAATTTCTTGTTAGAGAAGCCCATAATTGGTTTGCATACAGCCCAAGCGTTTGGAGATCTGTAAAGCTTTGAGAGAATCTAACAGAGAATCTAAAAAAATTCAAGGACCTAGCGAAACGCGATGGCTCGCCCCCTTCAGGCATTTAATGCAATATTAGAGCAGTGGGATAAACTGAAGCTGCTCTTTTCAGTTACTAAGTCTGAAGATATTTGTTACATGGCAGAGCAGCTTCACTATATCATGAGGAGACTACCATTTAAAGCTTTTTTTTATTTTTCTGAAAAATTAATTGAAAATTGTGATGCTATTAAATACACTCTTTTAAAATGACTAAGTTGAACCTTCAATTTTTTTTTTTAAGATTTATTTTTGTGGTACAGAAACTTGCTAAAACATCTTGATGTTCCTTCAAAATTAGATAAATTGGTGCACTGTGAACTCATGGAATTTAATTTCCAGGAACATATAATGCATTCAGCCTCAATGTATTTCGGCTATGGTTTTTTAAAACATATCACAACAACTTGAAGCAAGCGACTTATTAGATGTCAGGGAAAGATGTAAGAACATTTTATGATGTCTAGTAGAGCAGATCCGAGTATAGCTTCCGAACAATTTAGCAATATTGAAAATGATTGCTGATTTGCACCCAAAGGTTGTGAGATCTCAAGTCAAACCTGACATAAACCAATAATAAATTACTAGACGACCTGTTCAAAAAATTCATGGATAAGAAACGATGAATAGTGAAGTTCAATGCTTGTAATATAATGAAAATTAGAACCGCATTTTTGTAGCAATATTTACTTGTTTAGTGTAATAGGTACGCATCAACATACTTACAACATATTACGAAACAGTTAAGAAAAAATAAATGAATAAATAAATAAATAATAAATAAAATTTAACACACACTGTATGTACGACAAACTGTCACTGACCTTAACAGAATACAACCAACCAGAACAAAATGCGCACAGCATATCAACATCTCTGTGATATGTGTTGCTATGTATAGCTCGTAATAAAAAAATTAAAAAAACGTTTTGTGGAAATAATATTTATACTTTTGCGCTTTAAGGGTCGAATTCCAAAAAAAAACCTTTTATAAAATATGGTGTGACCAAAGCGGACACCTTGGTATCTCATTTATCGCTTTCGGTTAGGCATCAAGTGAGGTAAAAAAAAAGTTTTAGAAAGATTATGTTTTTGCCTCTTAAGGGTTGAATTTGGAGAACGTTCTTTCTTAAAATATGATTTGACAAAAGTGGATACTTTAGTCTTTAAAACGACACAGCATTTATCGATTTCGATTAGATATCAAGGCAGATTAATAGCTCGTGACAGAAAAATGCCTTGTAAAAATATTAATACTTTTGCCCTCTAAGGGTCGAATTTTGAAAAATTCCTTTCTTAAAATTTGGTGTAACGAAACCGAAGAACTCAGTCTTTAAAATGATACCCCGTTTATCAATTTTGTTTAATTATCAAGGGAGATAAATGACTCGAGACACAAAAATACTGATTTTTTTTCTTGAAATATGATGTTGCCACAGCGGAGATCTTAATCTTTAGAATCATACCTCATTTTTCTATTTCGGTTGGATATTAATGGAGATAACTGGCTCGTGACACAAAAATGCGTTAAAGAACCATTGATACTTTTTCCCTTTAAGTGTTGAATTCCAAAAAATTTCTTTCTTAATATATGATGTCACCAAAGCGAAGACATTACTCTTCATAATCCTACCTCATTTATAGATTTAGATTTGACACCCAGGGAGATAAATGGCTCGAGAAATTTGGACAATTTTGCCCTTTAAGGGTCGAATTACGAAAAACTCCTTTCTTAAAATATAATGTGACAACGGCGGAGATCTTGATCTTTAATATGATACCTGATTTATATATATCGGTTAGATATCATGGGAGATAAATGGCTCCTGACAAAAAAAAAATTAAAAAAAAATAAAACACGTTGTAGAAATATTAATACTTTAGTCCCTTAAGGGTCGAATTCTAAAAAATTCCTTTTTTAAAATATGATTTGAGCAAAGTGGAGACCGTAATTTCTAATACAATACCACATTTCTCCATTTCGATTAGATATCAAGGGAGATAAATAGCTTGTGACAAAAAAAGTTATGGATTAATTTCAATTTGGCCCTTTAAGGGTCGAATTACGAAAAATTCCTTTCTTAAAATATAATTTGACCACGGCGGAGACCCTAATCTTCAAAATGATACCTTATTGATCTATATCGGTTAGATATGAAAGGATATAAATGGCTCATGACACAAAATCGCGTTGCAGAAATATTGTCATTTAAGGGTCGAATTCCGAAAAATTTCCAGTCTTAATATATGATGTCACCAAAGTGAAGTCCTTAATCTTTAAGATGATACTTCATTAAACGATCTCGGTTAGGTATCTTGGGAGATAAAAGACCCATAACGCAAAAAAACAGCATTTTAGGAAGATTGGCATTTTTGCCCTTTAATGGTCGAATTCCGAAAAATTAATTTCTTCAAATATGATGTGACCAAAGTAGAGACCAATAAGCTTTAAAAGGACACCTCATTCATACATTTCGGTTAGTTATCAAAGGAGATATTAGCTTGTGTCAAAATAACACCTTGTAGGAATAATATATATATGATATTCAGCGGACTCACATTTATGGTAACAAAAATAACATTGAGTTAAAGTGGTATAACTAAGTAATAAAAATGGTCGAATACTTCAACTTCAGCTGATTTTTATTGAGACGTCTACGATGATTGCGACGCAACTAGCTGTAAACATTTTGAAAACGTCTCATAGTTTGTCCTAGCATTAATCACGATACTAACTTTGAGCGCGAGTGTTGAATGCGCCTTTTCTGTCTATAATATTGTTAAAAATAGGTTGCGTAATATGTTAACTATTGAAATTTTACAAAGTGTGATGATGATGCGATTCACATTGCAACGAAATGGTGGATCTTGCATGGCATTTAATACTTCTATTAAAATGTTAAACTTGTTTAATGTCAAGATTTATGATCTCCAAAACACTTTACAATCAGTAAAAGTCGAAATGGTGATCGGAATATAGAATGATTATAAATAAAGAATATTATCAAGCAAAATGTAATATTTATTTTTTATGGATGTTACCACTTTATTTTGTTGATTTTTAAGGGGTTTTGTACTTAAGATTTAGCGGTAAAAATATTTCTTAGTTGGCAACACTGTTACATTATCATCAGTGGTATCTGATAGCCCGTGTCTAACGCACCTGCATCAAAGGGCTCAGCAGAAGCAGAAACATGTCTTCCTACATATTCCTTTCACGCATCTACGGTCGTAATATTAAAGGTTTGTTGCACCTTACCTACTGCTATATGTTTTGAGGCTCTTCTCCACCTGATAAATAGTAGGAAAATTATTGACATAATATCAGTGGGATACTTACTTACTTTCCGTGTCCAGGGTAAACGTCTTTAGATTCTCCTCACCTAAAATTCAGCAGCTTTAATCGTCTTGTCATTTGCTTCGATTAGATCTTAGTACGAGCAGACTGTTCCAACGATCCTGCACCTATCCGCAGTCATATCAGTCATCATCCTAGAGTCACCATTTCATCATATTAGTTTTACATTTGGAAACCCCAGATCTCATTGGGTTCAGTGTCCGCCAGATGATGTAACTTTAATTTGTGGCGTCCTGGTAGTTCTTCCTTGGAGCAATTATTTTGATTGTCAAAAGTGCCCCTCCACAATTCCATACGGCGTGTCTTGGGTTGGTTCTCTAAAGGTACAGTTCTTTTTAAGAAACTGTTCCTTTATTTCAAGTGGAGGACAGAAATTTTTGGCCGTGCATCAAGTGTCCGGTGTCGGACATTTGTTTTGTTCTTTCTTTCCTTCCTATTACTCTTCGTCTGACATCTGTGGAGCTATGCCAGTTATGATGAAGATCATTTTTATGGGTGCTGGCCTGACGCATTCGGTCACAATTCTCGTTGTTTCGTTTAGCGCTATACCTACCTGTTTGGTGTGTGCAGTTGCTTCCCATACTGGTGCTGCATATTCTTCATATAACTAATATTATAATAAGCAACTGGTCATCTATGACGTCATCTGTCAAACACAATGGAGTCACGCTTTACGCCATTGTTCTTGGTTATGCACGTTATTCAATAAAATTTCTAAGCATCCACGAATAAATTAACTGACAGAACGCTGAAATAAAAGTATGTATTGCGTTTAAATCGACATATCAATCATTAGACGCATACATTTAAGTAATATTCTTTTGATATTCCTTAAATTTTTTTGTCTATAGATATGAAAGATAAAAGCTTTAAGTTTCGAGGATCAATGTTAGCGAAAGTTTTGATTAGATTGTTACTTAGCATGGGTCAGAATTAAAACTGGCATCTGACGCTACAGCAGAGGGCATGAATAATTTAGTTTCTTTTAAAAAAAAATTAAACTGTGTCCTATTATTGAAGTTATTAAATCGTTTGAACAGAAATAGTTGCACACTCATCGCGATCTGTACAGCCTACACTACAATTAAAACAAATATTGTGTGGCATAATGTAAGTTCATAAGATTTATTTTAATTTCCTTTGCTTTCACTGAGCAATGTATTAATATGCGTGAGGTTGAAGTATTGTTTTTGTGGTGGCAAGTTTAGCGTAGTATGAGCTTAGCTTGAAATGCAACCTGGACACGGATGGAAACGGAAACCTTTTGCTCCTGAATTTTATTTTATAACAATTCTATTTAGTTAAACAATTGCTAAGAAATGAATTGTCCCAACACTGAAAGAAAAGTATGTATTTCATTTAAATTGGCATGTAAATTATCAGGTTTTCTTTTTATTGAAATGATTACATGGTTTGAATGAAAAAAGTTCCATAGTTCGCTATGTATGTGGAGTAAACCACAATTAAATATTACATGGCGTAGCGTAATTTGTTAAGATTTATTTTTTGCATCCTTCGTTTTCACTGGGGTCATCATTTCAGCCAATGTAGGCTGTCTCAGCCGTTAAAATATCTATCTTCATCACACGTAATAAAAAGAAAGTTGTGAGAACCTGTGAAGATTTGGGATCAAGTTTATATCGCGATGCGTGATGACACTGTCATGCGATATAGGGAATGCATTAATTCGCCTGTGACTGATGCTTTGCTTTTCTGGCAGCAACATTAGCGGAGATTGTGGTTAGGCTGAAATGCAACCTGGCTCAAGTTGACAACTAAAGCTTTTTGCTACAGCACAAAGGACAATAAATTACAATGAGCTTTATTATATAAGTAATTCTATTTAGTTAAGCAACTGGATAGAAATAAATTATCATAACACTCCATTAAACCCGTCATTTTTGACGGACATTGGGGCTAGTTAATTAATAAACTGCTTTAATGAGTGCAATGTTAGTGATGACTTGTAGTCCCGAATACAAAATAACTACTGTGCACGTCCAGCCTATATTTCCATGTGAATTTGGCGATATATATATATATATATATTCTGGTTCAGGTCGTATTTCAAACTAACCACTTCAATTTTGAAATACGATGAAGAAAGATGGCTTGAAATGTTGGTAGATGCATAGAAGTTATAAGCAAGAAATATATATTATCACCCACGGCATAAGAAAGTTTACATATGGTATATAGAAAAGAAAACTTACCAGCAATTTTAGATTTTTGTAAATGCTATCGTTGGCGCCAAAAATATTTTTATAAATGACCGTCAAGTGTACTGTCATAATCATCGCAAACGGTAACTTTCATGTTGCTCGGTACATTTCTTCTCTGCTTTAATCCTCAGGAAATTGTGTTCCTAATTTCTGACACAAACAACAATTGATTCTGGTTACGCTCTTATTGGACCGCTAGCGATAATGTTTCAAGTAGCTTTAATTTCTTATTTTCCATATATTATTATTGTGTTAAAATATAAGTACAACAAATAAACTTTCGAACTACAGTATGAAAACCGAATATAAGGTAATAACTAACAGAAAAGAAAAATTTTAAATGAAATTTATATTTTCTTCTCGAAGTTAATATTTATTACTAAAATAAAAAAAGGCTAGAGTATTTCTACACACGCCAATACCCGAGCGTGCGAAGCAGCGGGTAAATGCTAGTGTTGTATAAAATGAAGACAAGTCCCTGGACAGTCTGTTTATTTGTATGATCGCATTAATTGCGAGAACCACTGATGAAATTTAATGTGTTTTTCGTTGCTATGCCCTATAGTTCTGGTGAAAGTTTTATTTTTGCCTGCAATCAACTAATATAAATAAATTATTTCTTTATCTCCAGAGTTTAAAGTAGATAAAAAAAAAACGACGTTTTAAATATGTAATTTGCGTCAGAAATTTAAGAGATGTAAAATGTGTTGTGGACAGGTGAGCGGAGTGTCGGGCAGAAAAGCAATTGCATTTTATTGTTTCGACAATTGATATTTTTCTATAACACACAGTTTTCATTGTTTTATTCTAATAAAATGTTATTGTTACCTTTCAACTTGTATAAAATTACCATAAATAATGTCTTTACGTAATAAAAAAAAATAGTACAACGTACTAGTCTTCAGATGAAGAGAGCTCGTGGTCTACAACAACCCTGCTCCCGATCATCACAGTGGGGTTTGAAATGTATTAAAAAACACATTGGCATTTGGATGTGCCAACACGCATACACTCTCTAAATTATGAGGTTTGTGCAGTGTGGCTTTCAGAGCGGTTCTCTTATATAAAATGATATCTGGAGACTACGTACGTCGTCCAAAGCCTTCACTCGCCAATCAACAGCCACCACATTACATTCGTTCCTTCATGTTACTTTACTTTTTGTTTATTTACGACAACTAAATGCAGAAATTCATGTAAGGAGAAGGGTATTCAATATTTACGCTATTTTATCTGTATCAGTTATAAGAACTAAGTTAAACCATAACCTAAGAATTTTTTTGACAGACGATAAGAAACAATGATGTTTATTAAAAACTCAGAGAAACGTAGGTAATCGCTAAATTTATCAGTCAAATAAATAACAGTAATCCGTTTTCGAAATTATAGTCTCCGTCATCTAACGTAAAATGCATTTATTTATGTAAAATCCTAACTAAATACGCTGATAATCTAACCAGAGTAAGGTACTCGTGTCATGAAAGATATAATTAAAAGTGATTTTTATTCGTTTTTCCTTACAAGCTTTTCCAGAATAAATTCCTACTACCATCATAAATGATACCCTTAGTATTTGATAAGCATGTTATCTATTAATTGAGATTTAAGTTTACCTTTTTATCAACTCAATTTATAAATCGCAATTCAACAACGATATTCTTTCGGCCAAATAGTGGCGAGCAGAGATGTTAGAAATTATTTGCAGTACATAGTTTAATTCATACGCTACCGCTATGAAATTAATTGACATAATACAGGCATGCATTAATTTTGATTTTCGTAACATTTTATTCTTAAAAAAATGTGGAAAAACATTTCAGCTGAGAAAATGTGGAACTACAAGTACTTTTCAGTAACATGTCGCTAATAAAAGTAAACTTTAATTTCTCATCGTCTCTGCTATAACATAACTGCGTTGTCAGATAAAACGAAATATACTGTTTTGGAAGTAACTGCATAAACATACGAAGATCAGGGATAAAAGAAATTAATGCGAGGCAATCATACGTTGCAAAGTTACAATTGGTACGTTCGTTTAAATTTACATATTGTTTTTTGTTTATTCGCGACAACTAGATGCATAAATTCATGCAAGGAGAAGAGTATTCCATGTTTGCATTATATTATCTGTATCATTTATAAAAATTAGGTTAAAACATAACCTAGGAAATTTTTTGGCAGAAGATAAATAATTACGTTTATTAAAAACTCAGAGAAAGTTTACACGAAATGTACGAATCGCGATTGTATCATTCAGATAAATGACAGGTATTCGTTTTTGATACTACACTTTCCGTCATTTAAAGTAAAATACATTTATTTAAATAAATCATAGTCAAATAATTCGATTATCTAACCACAATATGGTATTCATATCACTAAAATATCATTAAAATTGATCGTTATTCACTTTTCCATACAAGTTTTTCCGGAATAAATTCTGACTGCCACCATAGGTGATGCACGTTGTTACTCATATGAGGATAATACAAGCTATGATTTTCGAATGCAATATTAGTGGAGGTTGTGGCTAAGTTGACCAGAATCGCAAGTGACACATTTTGTTACAGCATAATTCGCTCTGAAATCAGTTTTACAAACCATTTAAATTGGTTTCATAAGCGCCATGTTACTAAAGGTATTAATTAATGCAGGTGAAAGTAGTTCCATATTTATCGTGTTGAATTGTGCCTGGATCAGGAATAAAACTGATATTACATGAATAGCAATAGTTTCTGGGATTCCTAATTTGTTTTTAATTTTATTTGTTCTATACTTCCGTCGTCATTAATTCAGTAGAAGTTACTACTGTATTGCTATGTGAACAGCAAGTCAAATACGTAGAATATTCCAAATCAAGGCCATTAGCATTATGTATTAACAATTTCGTATAATTAACCAACTGAAAAAAAATATGAATTGCCAGAATATGGCGTTCAAACCATTTTTGACGGGCTCGAAGCTAGTTTATAAATATAAACATAAACATTTTTTAGATATATATATAAGTTCATGCAACACATTTTATTTATGTGAAAGTAAGTGATCAAAGTGATATTTCATTGCTTTAGAAATTACAAACTTATTCATTTAATTTAGAAGCAATTTGTATATGTTTTGTCAATATATGGTTTTCATAAATAGTAATTTTTGATACATTATTATTATTATTAATTTTAATTGTGATGGAGCAATTCCGCTAGTAATCCAGTTACCCCTTTTTATTCTATTTTTTAGAATTTTCTTTTATTAGTGAAGTGTTAAATTCCTCCACATTTACTCTTCTGATTTATAAATTTTAATCTTAAATTCCTTAAGCATTTTTGCTAAATTATCATCACTTCAATTTGTAATTTGTTCCAATCCCTGACACCATTATCAACAAAAGAAAATTTTCTCATTTCCTTATGCACGAAACCGAGGACCAGCTTGTGGTCATGGTCGTCTTTCCCCTACCATACACTACTCCTAATTCTTTGACCAATATCCCTTCAAGCTCCATCGCCGACATATGCCAATCCAGCTCCTTTATCATATCAGCTACTGACTGAGAACTTACACCTTAATACAAATTATCACCGATGATACGAGGGACAAGAGCGCTTCTTTAAAAATATCTGGAATTTGGCAAAATGGCACAAAATTTAAACCCATTATTAACATCAGAGTAGTACTGTTCAGACCATAACAGTCGATTCATTGTCATGTTATTTAAAGACGAAAATGAAAATAATTATAGGCAATTGTATCTTTCAAATGCCAAAGTGTACCTGTACGAAGTAGGGTTAGATCGCTAGGTATATAAAAAAACACTTTCATTTAAATCCAGCTGCGATAAAATACAAGTATAAAAATAAATTCTACTAATAACGACCTAGAAAATGAGATAGTTTGAAAGACTATACAATTTGTAAGGTTAAAATTGTCTTCAGAACAATTCACTTATATCGTATTTGCGTGGTATATGGACAAACTGTTTGGTTCAGGTACCGGGTGTATAAGGGAGCGTTCATTAATTACGTGTGGTGTTTCTTCGAAAATTCGGACCCCTCCGCCCTGCCTGGTGGGACCCACACCTCTCCCCCCTATGGTGAGGTGAGATCTCGAGGGACCACCCTCCCTGCTGACGACCTCGTATTTTTTGGAGATTTCTGCTGACCCATCCCCCTGGTGAAATTTCGCCGGACCTCCCAATTATTTCATCCCACATAATTAATGGACGCCCACTATCAGACTACCGTTTTGTTGTTGTCCGTTCGATCAAGGATTTAACTGGATATCACGTCTCTTAAATTCTTGGGGGTAGGCTCACTTAGCAACGAGGTTTTGCCGGCTGTACAAGTTTAAGTTAGAGTCAGTGCTGCGCGGGCCGCGAAGGATACTGTAGTAATGGATTTGAGTTGTGTACGGAGAATGTAACAATGCGAAAGAGTGAATGGACAGTTGCAGTTGCAGTTGCAGGTGGGAATTAATCCGCTCACAGCCTTTCGGAGCTTCATGTATGAAGAGACTTTGGCTTGTGATAAGAACTTAAAGATTTGACCGTTCGAGAATCAGATCGGTAGCGTTCTGATCCAGAGTGGACAGAACAGGTGGAAAGAGCTTTCTCCTCTCTATGGGGAACCTAGTTTGCACTAGCTCTGGGGACATGCGAGAGATCTCCACGAATGCACTTCGAATGAATTCGCTTTCGTCAGCAAAGAAAGAATCATAATTTAAATTGGCAGTTCCTATGGAAACTCAGACTAACTCTCACAGAATGAAAGAAAAGAGAACTATGAACAATACTGTGAGAAGTCACAATATTTACCAATACCCAGACAATGACCCTCGAATCTCACAATTATATGTTGGGGAAAATACGTCGTGCTTTCAAATGTCCTACCGGAGCATAAAACTGCAATAGCTGCATTGCGGAAAACCAACTCGCGAGAAGAACAGTACCTCGATCGTAGAGGTTATGTCTAAGCGGCAAGCATCTATAACCTAAAGTATGGCATTGCAACATTCATCCCTGTGATCTGGCAGGAATAGTCGTGGTGTCTAAGGAAATCAAAGAAAACTTCTTGGAGATTTTAACAGCAAAATTACCGACTGGGGATATGCAGCAGAAGATGAATATAGTCGCAAGATCTGTGAATGGTTGAAACTAAACGATGTAAGCATTGTCTACGACGCCAAGGATAAAGGAACCTTCAGATCGAAATCCTGGGGTACGGAGGCTACTCCATACATTTTTCTTGTGTCCAACTAGACACCGAGCATTGTGGGCGAATGGTAATGTTCAGGCATGGCATTCGGTATTTGTAAACTCAAATCACCGCTCGGCCATCCAGACTTCGGTTTTCTATGGTTTCTCGAATAATGTTCCCAACCAACGTCAATAATGAGGCGTCTTTACAAAGCCGAAATTATGGTAAAGCCAATAGGGAATATGCATGCAGTTCAAATATGGATATAGTATTTTTATTTGAAAGCTCTATTGCTGTGGAATTGCAGCTAAACAGTTTTTTCTATTTATCTGCTTTTCATTTATTGATTTTAATTAATCAAAAGTGTTAACAATACAAGAGAAATTTATCTTAGCAAAACGCAACGCTATTGGTCGAATCTAATCGTGACGTCAAAGTACACGCTCATATTGTGATCGTATTTAAGTTTTATCGTAATTTATCATCATAATTGGTGAAATATTACTTTCTTGCTAGAATGATCATACAGTAAATAATGAAGTGATGCTGTAAAATTATCTGCCAAAAAGAATAGTACATTAAATTAAATATTTAAATTTAATTTTAATTGCAAAAGGGAGCGCTCACTCGGGAACAAAGTCCCTACACAGCCATTTCCCACCTTTCCTGATGACAACGTATTTTGCAGCAAACCCGGATTTCACAGTCTCTGACGCCGGATGAGTGAAAGCTGCAAGGTAATTATGTGTAGATATTTGAATTATTAAATGTTTTATGCTTTTATTGTATTAGTTACGTATTATTCTTCTTCTTCTGGTCCCTATCCGTTCCGGATGTCGGCAACCATCTTGGCTGTCTCGTCTCTGCTGGCTGACACTCGGATTAACTCCGTAGTTGTCTTGGAGGTCCATATTCTTAGATTTTTTAACCAGGAAGATCTTCTTCTACCAGCACTTCTCTTTCCTGGTATTTTACCCTGGAGAACAGATTGCAGGAGTTCATAGCGGCTATTATTCCTCATGATGTGGCCAAGGTACTGAAGCTTTCGTGTTTTTATGGTGGTCCGTATTTCCATGTCTTTTTTCATTTTGCGGAGCACTTCAGCATTTGTGGTGTGGTCTGTCCATGGTATTCTCAACATTCTTCGATATAACCACATTTCAAAAGCTTCTAGCCTTTTACTGATAGTTTCTGTTAATGTCCACATTTCAACGCCATACAGGAGGACAGAGAACACATAGCAGGGCAGGAGTCTCATCTTCGTGATAATTGATAAATCACGACTTTTAAAAAGGTTATTCATTTTATTGAAAGTACCCCTGGCTTTACCAATATGTGATTTTATTTCATCAGATGGATACCATTGGCTGTTTACTGTGGTTCCAAGATACATATACCTTGATACACATTCAATGATCTGGTTAATCATAATATGGCATTTGGAGTTGTTGTTTTTGCCAATGACCATTACTTTTGTCATATTTATATTAATGTAAATTCCGTATTCGCATTAGATACGCCTAATGTGAATCAAGGAACACGCCGGAGTAACCGAAAGTGAAATGACAATGGAAAATATATATGTAATTCAAATATAGGATATATGTTTAGTATATTCAAAACAAATCACTTTACCTACAATAAAGTGTAATTTTTTCCAGGAAATCGTTTTTTTAGAAATGAAATCTTCACTAGTGTACCGCTGGATTGTGTTGTGAAAACATTGAAATCATACGCCAGGAAAGTCTTGATTCTTACGTTATTTGTTCACTTTATTTTTTTGTACATTTTCAATTGAAATATTATTTTTTACGTTATATTATTTTTTTCGTTTTTAAACTTGTACCTCGTCAAAAAGTATTTTTAAAAGAAATACGTAACATCGAGAAAATCTACTTTTTTCCTAACATCGATATGTTTTAATTCCTTTAAGTGGTGGAGTGTAAATGGTTGAAAATAAAATAAGGTACCTGAAGAAAACAGATTCGTCTCCTAACCAAATTTCAATGGC
Source organism: Vandiemenella viatica (assembly GCA_031002005.1). Lineage (NCBI taxonomy): Eukaryota > Metazoa > Arthropoda > Insecta > Orthoptera > Morabidae > Vandiemenella > Vandiemenella viatica. The sequence continues at coordinate 325,731,724 of JARYHS010013630.1, read as the reverse complement.
TATTGGCGAGGCATATTAAGGATTAATTGTTAATATATTGGCCGAAGTTTCGTTTCTTGTATCTGTTAGAAGTAATATAATTTGTTTTAAAGATGAAATAAAATGCTCCGAAATCTCTGCGGATAAAAATATCTGATACTACTGGAAATTAAACCTGGGTGCTAAATATTAGGGAGCGGAAACCTTACCGCCTTCACAACGCTGACTCTAAGTAATGTATACCAAATTTTGTAGTTAAACGACTTTTTTGGTAGGCGCATTTGAAGATACCACACACATATCGTTAAATGACGTGCCCTCTTAAATTTATGAGTTCAGGTAGACATATACCCTTCAACATATATTCAGGATATTGAATCCGTTTTTAAAATGTCTCACGGTCACCTTTGTGGGCTTTAAAAGCTAAGTAGTTGCTTTGGATTAAGCTTGAATTAGAAATGATTAAAAAAAATGATATATATTATTTCTATAAGGTTTTTTTTTTTTTTTTGTCACAAGCCATTACCTCCCTTCACATCAAAACGAAATCGATAAATGAGGTATCTTGTTAAAGCTTAAGGTATCCGCTTTGGTTATATGATATTTTTAGAAAGTAATTTTTTTCCAAATTCAACCCTTAAAGGGAAAAAATGTCAATATTTCTAAAATACGGCTTTTTATACGACAAACCATTTATCTCCATATATTCATAACAGAAATCGGTAAATGAAGTACCATTTTAAAGATTAAGATCCGCTAACATGATACATTGAATAAAATTTTCTTGGGTAACTAGCCGAGTTAGTCTCTCGATCAAACTCGACGTTTCGGCAGAGACTATGACCGCCGAAACGTTGTGTTTGATCGACAGACTAATTCGGCTAGTTACCCGAGAAAATTTTATTCATTTACAACGCCAAGAAAACCTCCAGTCTTATATAACATGATATATTATGAAAGGAATTTTCGAAATTCGACCTTCAAAGGGGAAAAGTATCAATATTTCTACAACGCATTTTTGTGTCACGAGCCATTTATCTCCCTTGATATCTAACTGACCTAGATAAATGAGGTATCATTTTAAAGATTAAGAACTTCGCTGTCGTCACAATATTTATTAAGAAAGGAATTATTCGGAATTTGAACCTTAAATAGCAAACTATTATTATTACCAAAACTTATTTTTTTTTTGTCACGAGCAATTTATCTATCTTGATATCTAACCGAAATAGATAAATGAGGTATCATTTTAAAGATTAAGGTCTCCACTTTGGTTACAATATATTTTAAGAAACGAATTTTTCGAAATTTGACCCTTGAAGAACAAAAGTAATAACTGTGAAAGTCGCGCCTTTGAGACAGTTCAGATCTAAGCAGTTAGATAGCAGCAGCACATGTCACAGAGATATTAATAAACTGCTTCACTGGCGTTGACTTTTGTTATGTACCTATTGTACTAAACAAATTATTATGAATGAACCGATTCTTCTTTCTTCTTATTATAAACCACAAACCTTACTATTAATCATTTCCGCGAAATTTTCGTATGGGTCATCTAGTACCTATTAAACTTTTATAAACTAATTTATGATTAGTATTTTAATAGGTAACGAATTGTTATATATTAGAACAAATTTAACATAACAACATTAAACGTTATGTACTTTCATTAAAATGATCTTCACGACAATATAAACAACTAGTTGAAGATTCATTACATCTTCTTATAGCTATACCCACTTTTTTCTCTCATTCTCATCTCACGGGACTTGAAATACATTTTATCACGTGCATTTCTTATCGTATTTTTGCACATAGGTGCAATACAGTATTTGTAAAATGGTTTTCGATCTCCTTCCATATGGCTGTAAAACATAATACTTTTCAGATATAACACTCCATAATATACAATATGTCAGTGTAGTTGTGTACAGTGACGTCACGGTGCAGCGTGCCACACTGGCGGCGCGGCGTTTAAATAATCGGAACTGGATAGCAGTTTTAAAATATTTTATGTTAAATTTTAACATTTTCATAAATGTTTTATTTTTTTGCGATTATTTAACACTGTAAATAATTGATTTAAAATATAAAAATAATGCATGCATACATCCTATTGGGAGATTTAAAAAAAACTCACAGGACAGTCTTTTTACTGTCGTTGTTATCACTCCTGAAAACTATAAGAAATTCGTCAAGGAAGTTGAGACAGCGGCCAAACAAAGTAACTCGCGTAAGTACCCAAAGGACCTAAGGAGAAATATCTACAAATAGCGAGTTTATTTTTGTTGCAATGGAAAGCAGACATCAAACCGAGAAATGTTTTATTTTTGGTGAACCGTCCATAAACGGAAGCAAAGGAGGGATCATGGAAACGAAGTTCTTCGCGCACATTTAAAGAACATCGGTGACTACAATATTGGAACAAAAATCCTGGAGACTCTACATGTATCCAGGAGAAAGATCTGGCAAGAAAAAAACAGCATCGCTTGACTTCACTCACTTTAGCAGAAATTCTTGGTCACTAATCTGATAATTAGGGATAGCTCCACCAACTGGAAGGAAAGCCAACATAGCAGAGTTCTTCAGCATCACAGCTGCTAAGAGTGTTTAAAACTTCTGGAGACAAAAAACATGCGCGGCAAGTGGAAACCGGAGTTCTTTAGGAACTCTCGCCCCCTTACAAGAACCTGTATTCTAAATATCTTTAACGTGATTCTGAAAACTACCGGGTTACCTACGATTTTTTTTAAAAAAAAAATAAAGGTTATTGACATTGAAAAGCAACAGTTCTAATCATTTCCACTCAATTTCTATCCTCAATTGCTGGAAATGATGACACTGTCTTGGATTCAAGACCAGATTAATGGTAATGCGCCAACAGAACAAACAGGTGGGGCAGAGAGTGCTGTGAACACCTGTTGGTACTGGCAAAACACATCGAGGCGAGTTTCCAGAAGAGACTGAAGACCGATGTATGACAAAGTATGAAGTTTGTAGGTGAAATCTCAGCGCTTCGTGAACGTACTACTTGTTCAGTTATTGATATGGTCGATTCTATGAAATATTTGGGAGTAACAGTACAAAGGAACATGAAATGGGACTTACATATTAATACGTTGGTAGGTAGAGCTAATTCTAGACTGCGGTTCCTACGTCGAATCTTGAAAAATTGTAATGAACAAACAAAGGAGATAGCGTACAAATCTCTTGTGCGTCCATATTTGGACTACTGTTGTGCCATCTGGGATCCGTTTCGTAAGGGGTTGATTCAGAGTATAGAAAAAGTACAGAGAAGAGCCGCTCGATTCGTGACTGCTTGCTACAGTCCTTATGAAAGCGTTACAGAACTGATTAGTAGACTAGCCTGGGAGTCTCTGGTAGATAGACGACGCTCGTTTCGTATAAACTTATCGGTAAACATGCGTACTCCCACTTTCACTTACGAGTATAGTGAAATACTTCGTCCAACAATTTATTTGGGTCGGAATGACAGGAAAGATAAAATTAGAGAAGTAAGGTGCCGCACTGATTCTTATATGAATTATTTTTTCCCTCGTACCATTAGGGATTGGAATGCACAACAAAGAGATTAGGTTTGGTGCTGAGAACCCTCTGTCACCCACAGTTTTGTGAATTGCAGAGTATATATATAGATGTAGATGTAGATGAAATGATAAAAGGTAACCAGTTGAAAGTTTATGATGTTGAACAAAGACGAAACAACGGGCTTCCACAGGTGTATAGTGACCAGCGCTGACTGAAGGAAATGTAAGGTTAGCGTACCACTTTGGAAAATGTCCTCAATGAAGAGGAATAGATGGCATCATTTTTCAGACGTCTCGTTCATATCCACAAATATCTTTCAGATAATGGCTGTTCTCCCTCTATCAAAAAAGAAGAGCGAAATCGACACAGATCGCAAGCGTAATGTTGACTGTGAAACTGTTCAGTACAATTACGTCAAAAAAAACAAAAAAACGAATGCAATGTTAAAAAATTACATCTTTGAATTGTACACTGACGAATAAGTTGATGTAAGCGAGACTAGTTCTTACTGCGGAACATAAATCCTGAAATAACAGAGGAAGAAAATGTTTATCTGAATCCTTATATATAAAGATGAATGTATGTTTGTTTGTTTGTTGGTTTGTTTGTTCTTCATACAAATCCACAGTTTTCATCCGATCTCGATGAAACTTTGCACACTTATCCTTTGCAACAAGGAGAAAAATACTGTCTACATTTGGTTGACAAATTACCTGTATAAATAACACAAGTTGTCTCATAACTTCGAAATACGGCGATAGACATCACGTTGGATATGGTCGCCTCCGTACCGTGTTTCCGTGTAGTGTACTAGCAGCTTCGTGGCTGCTGGCCTTGGTAGCGTAGTGGCTAGCGAGCTTGTCTCGCGTTGCCAGGGTCGCTGGTTCGAATCCGGCCGAGGGCATGGGTGTTGTGTCCGTCCTGTGTTGTCCGCAAAAAGAAAACGATAATATAGTACAGACAAAATTCGAATAAACAACGATAAACTTACAGATGGCTGAGATGGAAAAAAAATGAAAGCCATCTTTTTAAAAAAAAAAAAAAAAAAAAAAAAAAAAGTGGCTAAAGTGCTTGCTTACGAGCGTCGTGGTCTCCGGTTCAAATCTCCGTAGAGGCGAAAATTTTTAAAAATGGTTTTTCAGTGTAAGAGTCAGGCCTGGGCCGTAGGTTATTCGGATTGAATGTTAAACTGTAGATATTAGAAAGTTAGGGGTGCAATGCGAGGAAAATCGTAGGTAGTCTTGCAATGTTGTAGGTGTACACTTTTTTACGTTATAATGATCCCTCAGGTGTTGTTCGCAGTGAGTGTGTGAGTGTGAACCACAGTAATACTAATATAAATACCGAAGTAAGTCTCTGTCTTTTTGTTACGTTTTGACGACTATATGGCTATATCGTTGTGATGGAATTTTATAAGGAAAGCTGTATGAAGGGCACAGAATATTTTTTCCAGTATGATTAACAGTTGTAGTCACGAAATTTTGAAATCTTATCGAATAGTGACAGAAATATGTTGGAAATTGATTCTCTTCAAGAGGCAGGTTCGACGGTAGAATGATATAGTGATAGCTTTCCTGTCATATTATGCCGACTCGATATTGTTTGGCACCAATCCTTCGTTACCAACAACTTTTTATATTTAATTCTGGCAAAAAAATTCTTAATCCACGCGTACGAAGTCGCGGTTACGAGGCTAGTTAGCCAATAACTGAGCAGGTGATATAAAATGCTATGTGCAACGAGATACTAAGTTTGTATAAAGCCATAACTGAAAGGCTAGATCGTTTAATTATTCTTATAAAAAATCAGACCAGAAGAATTTTGTGTTTATCAGACCTCTATTAAATTTAGACTATGAAACATTTAGTCGAGGCGACCGCGTAGCTCGGACGGTAGAGCGCCTGACTGCTGCATCTTTCCTCGAAGCTGAACGTCCGGAACGGCTCACCAGGCCCACTTAGCCTACTATCCAATGAGTACCGTGGAGGAAACTCCGCGGGAAGGTAAAGAAGTGCCAGAGCGTGGCGCCGACCTCTTCACAATCATTCTAGTGCCGAAGGTTGTAAGGGAGTGTGGAGTTCTACCTCCGTGAATCCTACGGGAAGCGGCGGGAGCCATCGAAACCCTGTGACCTTTAACTTTTTAAATATTTAGTCCAGCCGCCTATGTTGACCCTGCGGGCGATATCGTAGAAACATTTCGCTTACCAGATCAATTATCGATCTTCTCGGCTGAGATATTTGCTATACTTAAAGCGCTACAATACATCCGAAAGACAGATTTAAAGAAAGTGGTCATCTGTTCAGATTCATGAAGTGCCTCACAGTCAATCCTGGGAATCCCCAAAGGCAAGAGTAAAAATTACCTCGCATACGAAGTAGCTGGAGAAATAGATAAACTGACAACACAGGACAGAGATATAAGGAAACAATGGGTGCCTAGCTACGTGGGATTACAGGGGAATGAAAGGGCCGACAGTGCAGCTAAGGAACAACTAGCGGCCAATGAAAAATTGAACACGGCCACTCCATACACAGATCTCAGACACTGTGTTTCCAACCGCATAAGACACGAATGGGAAGAGAAATCGGAAAATAACAAAGGAACCAAAGTAAATTGGCACCGAGCGATAAACAATAAGATCGACAAACAGCCATGGTATGCAACAAAAGATTTAAGCAGGAAAAAGATCACCCTAATAAACAGACTACGCACAGGACATGTCCAACTAAATGATAAAAAGCACATCATGAAAATCGTCGACTCTTCGAACTGTAACAGATGTGAAGCAATAGAAGATATCTACCATTTCTTCCTCAGATGTGATGAACACAAAGAAATCAGAAAAGAACTAATAACGAAATATCTCAAAATTACAGACATAATATCCCTAATGACCAACCTCTCAGATCCAGATTTAAATCTGATTAACCTCATATACAAGTTCGTCGCAAAAACAAAAACTTAATATAATATTGTAATAATAAAATAAAACTAAAATTTAGTACCCCTACCCTTTGTTCCTGGCAATATTAGCCCAAGGTTAAATGCCAAAAAAAAAAAAAAAAAAAAAAAAAAAAAAAAAAAATATTTAGTCGAATTGACCCATTCTTCGACGGTGCCCCTCCAGAGTAACATACAGCACGGAGTGCTCCATAGGACTTCGCACAATACATTTTAATAGTTTCCAGGTATTTATTTATTTATTTATTTTATTTATTTATTTATTACTCTTGTTCCACAGATCCCTGCAGTGTTGCTCTGAATTCCTGCACTCGGAAATATATGACAAGAAGGCGAGTAAGATGGGTGCGATCACTGTCATCCTGGAAGTTGAAGTTTAACAGAACATGTTGTCGGAAAATTTTAACAATGTTTGGAGAATTATGTTTCGTTCTTTATTGGAAGCACTGAGGTTATCATCAATGGCTGCAAGTGGCATCGGGTTTCACCACACGGTGTAGGCCCACGTGACAGATCAGGTTTCCATGTTTGAAGCGTGTAGCGGCTTTCTTGAGAAGTGCGACTTCAGCATGCTGCCTGTAAATTCACTTCCTATGATTTTCAGACATGGGCGGATCCAGGATTTTGCTTTGAGAGGGGCTTGAGTGGACTTTGGTTTGGGGGGGGGGGGGACTTGGCTTGAGTGGATTTTGGTTGGGGGGCTTGCCTTCAGTGGATTTTGGCTTGGGGAGGGGGCTTGGGGGAGGCTTTGGGGGGAGCTTGGGGGGGAGCTTGGGGGGGAGCTTGGGGGGGGGGCTTGAGTCGGGCAATATGTAGTATTTATAGTCCCCTCGGGCCTCGAATCCGTATAGCTGGAAAAAAAGGTCTCCAAAATCACAATGTCGGAGGTGGACCTAGATACTTTGAGGGGGAGGGGGATTAAGCACCCTAGCCCCCCCCTAGATCCGCACCTCTTTACAGGTATCAGATAAATCCTTCATTCGTCTATGTAGGAGTCTCCATTCCATTTCACCAGGTACTCCCTTGCCCTTTTTTAGCAGGATCAACGATATGAGCTGATTAATGCGGGTGTTCCAGAGGAACCTACAGATTAAGTTTGACGCGTGGATACAATGTCTGATATTTTGGGTCGACACTGCCTTCAAGTTGCTCACAAAATGACACTTCACATTTCTTTTTCACTGTCCTATGAGTGCCTATGAGCCATAAGCTTCAGATATCGAGTTTCAGCTTCCGGTTTTGCTTTCGGGTGATCATTGTTATATTGTTCTTCACCACCATTTGATGTCAGACGTTATCACCGTGTACTGAAGGTGTATCTTTGATGGACACTAATCAGACGAACAACTTCTATGAATTACAGACCTTGCTCTAATAAATTATACGTTCGCAAGCGCGGACGCAGTAATGTTCAACGAGGCATTCTACTTCCAACACTCACGAACTCGCGAAGTGCTTATTTTGAAGTAACGGTATGCTCATCTAGAACGCTCTAACTTATCAGCTCAGTAATGTGTTTTAACATTAGAGTTGGAACATTCTCTAGAAGACTAAACAGGAGGCTAGTCCCCTGAAGAAGAACTTAGGCTTGGTCGAAACGTCGCGAGGAAGGAGGAACATTAGTGACGCAGCGTTAATCTCGTGAAGATATTTATAACAGTATGACGGCTGCGAAAACAGCAAAATCTTTTTTCACCTCAGACTTTGACGTAAAATAGGCAAACGATATTTCATGCATATCTCCACAATCGGTCACAGCAGTCCTAAGAGGCTGCGTAACTTGCAATAAAACGGTGGCATAGAATCAATATACCTACGCAAGATGCGAGTGTGGTGCAAATTTATAAGGCGTGTACCAGAAATACTAAAACCTTTTTGCACTGAGACTTTTATACATCTTTCGACTGCTCAGCTCACGCTCATTTGAATATGACTGTGATTATAAGTCAGGGAATATGCAAAATGAAATACGTGATGTTGGATTAAACAATACCAAGAATGCGTATATACTTTTCAGTAAAAAAAGAAGAATTAATATAACTAGGTTTATTCGACAAGAGTGTTCATTATCAAAGTTTCCATCTCCGTCTATTACATTACTGGACACAATTCCTCATATACTCAACGCTTAAATTTAGAAACGATAAACAAGTTGTGTGATGATTGCGTTAATGTTATTATATCCAGTGCGGAATGCAATTACACAACTACGAGTGTCTTTATATTAAAAGCTAGAAATGCGAGGCTGCCTTCAATAAAATCCTATTAACTGAGTCCTAGTATAACATTAATCAGTGTGCGACATAACAATTATGAAATACTATCTACTTTTAAAAATATGAAACAAAGCCCTCTGAAACATTGAACTAGGATCATCAAGAAGGAAATTAATTTACCTCTACTTCGGAATATGAACATTTGGTACTATTGTCACATAACAAATAACATTGCGTATCAAAAAAATAGAATATGTTTCACTTCTAATACCAGTTGAAATGCGGTCAGCGGTGAAGTTCAAATGGCGGTAACGTGTTTATGTGAAGTTGATAAATGGCTAAGATATGTATGCGTCATTTGTTACAGAGAAGTAGAACTTCTTTGTGAAACTCCCCTGTCTAGCTAATGATAAACTTTTCCTCACGCAATATTATTTTTCTTCTTCCTAGCATTCATTTCTTTTTTTTTTTTTTTTTACTAATGGCTTTACACCTCGTCGACTTCGAGGTCATTAGAGGCGGGATGGGGCTGAGGACAAGGAACAGGAAGGAATTCGGCCATGGCCTTTTGAAGGAAGCACCCCTGGAGTGATATGGGGAAACCATGGAAAAACCAAATCTGGCAGCCTGGACGGGGATTCGAACCGACGTCCTCCCGAATGCGAGGCCAGAGCGTTAACCACTCACCCACCACGCTTGGTCCTGGCATTCATCCCACATTGCAGGGTCTGCCTTACTGGATTCCTTCCGTTTAATCCGAACCGGTGTATCCTTAGGTATCCAGCCAGCGCTTCCTGTGTTATCCTTTTTTTATGGCTTTCGGCAACTAAGCCATTCTGCCAGCTCAATGTGTTTTATGATTTATCTTCCAGTGAATTAGTTTCTCCAGTACGTTTTTTTTTTTAATTCCTAAGTATGGACACCACAGGACGGACAGGACATTCACCAAGACACACAACACTTAAACAACCATGCCCGTGGTCGGATTCGAACCGGCGACCTTCGGCACGCGGAGCTAGCAATCTAGCCCCTACGCTATCCAGGCCGGCCCTGTGTTACCCTCGTCGTTTTCGGCCCTCAGTGTTTGTGTCTAGTGCAATTCTCGCAACTCAAGAGTTGTTTCCGCGCATAACATGGTCGTATCATATCAGACGACTCTCGCGTTTTCTCAGATATTGGAGCCTTACCAAATGCCGCTTGAAAGTTATTATTACTGATACGGTCCAATACAGTAAGTCGCTGCGGCTAGCGAGTATTTCCATAACAGGCAACTGTTGTTCATGTCTTTTCGTGATTGGCTAACATTCAGTTGCATACAGTGCCACTGGTCGAACGATGGTTATGTGTAGCTTTGATTTAAGGTAAGTGGCGCCTTTGGTTCGAAAAGAATTCCTGTGACCTGATAACACTTCAACCAGGCTGTGTTGACTCTGTTTCTGGGAGCATCTAATCATTCGAACAGATTAGTATTTCTAGACTCTTGAACCTAAATGACTTACAGAGTTCAACGCCATAGATGTTAAAAGACCCACTACTTGGAACTTCACATTCCATATACTCGGTCTTCTTTACCTTAAATCGCACGCCGTGTTTCCGACTTTTCCATCGTTGGATTTGTTATCCCAATTCCTGATAACCCTCGCAGGTTACCATGTTATCTTTAGCTTAGATCAATGTGCAGGGGGAGGGGAGACTAGATGTTAGTTGTGTAACAATGGTTTCGAGACAGAAGAAAAATGGGAGCGGCGAAAAAGTCGATCCCTGATTAACACCAATTCTGATGTGGAATTTCCTGCAGTACATTAAACATCGCTGGTGACGTTCCGATATAGAAGCTGTATCCAATTAACATATACTTCTGATACTCCATTCTCTCTCAGTGCGTTATCAAAGGCATTTTCAAATTCCATAAAAAGTATATGGAGTGGTTTTCTCTTTCCAAGGAGCCTTTTCATCAGAAGATAGCATCGTTCATCCCTGTGGTTTCTACTGAACTACATTGATTTGGGACGATCTTAACCATGCTCCGAAGGTGCGCTCAAAAATCTTCTTTGTGTTGGAATGTAGGCTAATCGGTAGATAGTTAAAGCAGCCTAGGGCATCCCTTTCCAAGGGGGTAATGTGACATTAGTTCAATGCGCTTCATCTCGATCTATGATCTTGTTAAAGAGATTTGCCAGGAAACGAGTTTCCTGTGATCCAAGTATATTCCATACCTCTGATGGGATATTATCTTGTCCGGTTGCCTTTCCATTTTTTAATTTCTTAATGGCGGTTTCTACGTCAACAGCCATGATTGCTGCAACTTGTCACAGGATCTGCAGGCGGCATTGGTGAATGTGAAAATTATTCTTCGTTGCTGATATTTTCGATTTGTTGTTTCCAACGGCTGAGGATATCGGTCGGCTCCTGTGAAGCTTCTGGTTTTCATCCATATTGGTCATAACATATTGAACATCTTGAGTGGAACGGTAGATTTTTTTTGATCCTCTTGGGATTTTAGCTCATTGTACATGTTCCTATAGTGGTCTCCTTTTGCCTTTGCCACTTCCTGCTTAGCTAAGGACTTGGGTCTTGTATATTTCTGCCGATCGGATATTTTTTTTTTTTTTTGTGACGTGATCTTGGTGGGATAGGTCTTAATATGTTTAATGATTACTGTACAGACTTCGTCAAGATAGTGTACATGTTTTGCCGTATCAGGAGAGCCTATAGATGATTTCAACTAGATGTCGTGTTGCTTTAATTTCCACCATTTAATTGATTCCTACATAAATTTAAGGTTCTTCTCGTAGAGGTCGAGGCAAATCCTTAAACTGGGGAGCAGTGGATGTTCAGGTGCGATGTTCTCCGGTGGTATGACTTTTGCATCAGTTACAAACGTAAGGTTTTGAATTAACCAATAATCAATCTGCATATTTCTTCCTCCGCTGCTAAAGATAATGAGGTGCGATTTCTATAAAACGTTTTAACCACATCTAAGTCTAGTGCATCAGCACATTCCAGGATTCTGTGCCCTCGTCATTTCGCTCTCTCCGCACGCAATAGAACTATGAACGCCTTGACAATCTATTGTCCCATCGTCGTATTACTTGAAAGAATTAAGTTTCTTAATCTCTTTTCAAATTCTTTAGATAATTGATGAAGACTCTGTGAACTTTTATTTACTAGTGATCAACTGTGATAAATGATTATGGAAATAAAACTCAATAGTGCATACATCAATTCTTTTTTTGAAAAGTTCCAATCACCGAAATAATTGCGATTACAAAAAAGTTATGAATACCGGAAAAAGTTGCATTAGACACACTAACGTTTGGTACATCAAATCTGCGCTAGCAGAGTATTTATATGCTTGTAATTAATTTCTTTCTAAATCCTAGATTATTCAAACAAATTCCAATTTAGCAGTGCAAATAAGACGGTTAGAAACAGAATTATGATGAAAATTAATAGTAATATTACTAACTACTTGCAGTTCGGATTACACAACTTCTTAAATACTTCTGTATAGCTAAAATGATAATCAGGAGACATATTTCACTCATGTCGCTTCTTCAGTTTGAGACATAGAAACGTAACAAACATCGAAGCATATTTTTTCTAAGATAAGACTCTAAAAGACAGGTTTTTAGACCTAAAAAACAACCGTTGATTTGCATCGACATCCTTAGAGTCGTTTAAGTCAGTGTTTCTCAATCTGTGGTCCGCGAAGATGGTTCAGGTGTTCCGCAGGCTGAATATTAAAAATTTAGATATCGTATTAGTACTGTATAAGACTATAAGACCAAATTTTTAAAAGCCACGAAGATTTGAATGACCAGACAAAACTTTGTCATTTCCAGGATGAAGGATAGGACAGCATTGTGTTAGAGTAGTTTGTTCATTTCCAGTTGGCATCAACTCAGGATCTCGTCTAAGGATTAAGTAAATGACCGTTTACTGAAGGTCTTGTAATATGTGTGTGAGGGACCGCGGTATGTGGTAGGGTTGTAAATATAAGAGTGGTGAAGTAATCGGAAGTAAAACGTGCAAGGTCTAGTGTCTTTTATTTTATTTTGTACATACAGGCCGATGGTATAGTGTAGCGTCGAGCCTATAGCAACATTATTATTCATTTGTTTACTAAATTTTAATTCAATATTTAATTAACTTTTAATATTTCATTTCCAGTTTCGTATCTCTAAATCACTCCAGTTGAATGACCGGAATGTTCCTTCAAAAGGTTCATGGCCGAATCCCCTCCCGTTCCTTGCCCTCAAACCTTTCCCCGTCTCTAATGACCTCGACGAGGCGTTAAGCCAGAAGCATAAAAAAAGGAGCCACTTTCATAACTGTGTTCAGTTGGAATTTAAAACGTGCCTTTAAATTTATAATTACACCATATTGGTCATAATGTAGGATGTCTGTCACGCTATGTCGTCACGCTGTGACGTCACGCTTCCCGCATTCGCTGCCCGACTTACAACAAGCGGAGACTACATAATAGTAGTTATGAGAGTTATTTAATAACATTATAGAGTATCATTTATTCGCTGTTGCTTAGTTGCTGTAAAATAACACTCATTGCAGTTCCTTGTGTCTCACCTGTAGCAAAAAGTTTCAGTTGTCATTCTGGTCCATGTTGCATTCCAACCAAACCACGAACTCCGCTAATATTTCCTATATAAATGAAAGCTTCAATCACATGCTAATTAATATACTCACTGTATCACATGTTAGTGACGGGGAAGTTGGGAGTGTAGGGAAATTGCCACCGGAGCGTGTGCTCCATTGCAATTAAATTTTTTTAAAAAAAGTAGTGACGTTCATCGCGATATAAACTTGACCCAAAATCTTCACGGTTTCTTACAACTTTCTTTTTTGACATCCGTGATTCAGATTGATATTACAACGTTTGAATGGCTGACATAGTTATATGCTGCTGAAATAATGACCACAGGAATACGGGGTCGGTAAAAGCAAAGGAAATTAAAAAAATAAAAACTTAAAAACTTATGCTATGCCAAGTAATATTAGTCCACATAGTTTGCGACCAATGTGGAACTGCTTTAATTCAGACATAGTAACCGTTTCAGTAAAAAATCAAATAATATTTAATATATTAATTTAAATCTAATATATACTTTTCTATCAGTGTTTTTGCGAGTCATTTCTTTGCTGACACTTAACTAAATAGATATGTTATTAAATCACTTTCATAGTCACTACTACATTGTCTCTGATCGTTGTTAGTTGGGCAGCGAAGGCCGGAAGCGTGACGTCACAGCATGATAGCATTATGACCAATATGGTACAATAAAACATGTCCAAGATGTTAATAATATACACATAGGTAAAAAATTAAATGCACATAAGTCTGCAGTATTATTTTTGACACTTTACTGTATCTCTGGTTGAAAAAGATTGAGAAACGCTGGTTTAGTTCGTTCTTCGGCTGTATTAAGGCATCACCAATCTACATCTCCCTCTAGGTGGTGTTGGTTAAGGTCGTTGTCTAACGTAACGAATTCTTCGATCTTGTCTGTTGTCCTCATATTGTCGAATAAAAAATATACTTGAATTCCCACTTTCATTTTGGCGGCCGATGTTACTCTTCTACTAGTTTCATTGTAGTCCGTATATCACAATTTTTTTCTCGAGCATCCCTCCCCTAAATGTAACTCCCTGAATCTAAAATTATATTAACAGAACCAATTTTTACTAATTCTCATATAGCAAATGGGTAGATATATTAAATGTAATTTTATCCCATCAAAATACACTTATCACATTCAAAACAAAACGAAATCGGTGATTCTGCAAACCACTGACTGGTTTCTATCCCAATTCATCTATTTCAACAGATGTGTTCTCAATATTAAACTATCAATATTAATTTCTCAGTCCATGACAGCAATAAATATGAACATAGCCAACATATCATAATTTTCAAAAAATCTGTACAAATATCTCAAATCTAATCATACGAACCTAAATAACAAAACAAAACATATTGCACCAAAGTCCCACAGCAAAAAATATAGATATTAATTGGTGATTAAAAAATAATTTTTTACAATTTATATAACATCCTTACATCTTTCATAAATGTATAAACATGGGATCTCATCGGAGCTCACTGCCTTTTTCTTAAATTACAAGTAGGAAATTTACTAAATTTTCCTAAGCATATATATGATATGTATGTATATATACAACATTACAAAACAGCAGCAGCCAGGAACTCACACACTTAAAAACAAAATGTAGCGTCTAGTATCTGTATGGATCATGTACAAAAAGGGTATACCCCTTCATCTCCATCAAAATATCAACGAATGTACAGACATCTCACTGCGTGATATTCAAACATATGACTAAAATAGCAAGCAATTCAGAAAACATTCCCCCTATGAAAAAAAAATGCCTTTTCTTTCAAATTAGACATACAATCCCTTCTCTATCTATCATCTGCGTCTTCTCTCAATCTGCCAAATTTTATTCTGCACAGGCTTAAATCAAAACAAACTTTTATCCGCCCAAAAACCCTAACTGTATCAACTTTTTCAAGCAACAGTGTATTTAGAATACCGATCGAATCAAATGTCACGAGCTGCACGTAACTTTTAATGTAATGATTTAAACATATTCCCATATATTTGTGTGAGTACCTATTTATTCCCACGTGTATTGCTTCTTAACCTATTATTCCCTTGAATTTTTAATAGCATATACGCATAAGACTCATGCCTAAGGACTTCATTGTCACTAAACTAACGCCTTCATGGCTTCCCTTCAGCCTACTATCACGAAAAAAAAAACAACTACTGGGATTATACTTTTTCTCTCTTATAGCTCTATACAATCTGGTCTCTCAACTGACCTGCAAAAAAATAAAAATTATCTGGGAGTTTTACGGCACCTGTCGCTTTCCGCATCTCAGTCTTCTCAACTGTCTGTTGTGGGCCTCCTTCAGTTCTATATTTTGTTCTTTCATTGACCGCTCCACTTAGCGGTGGTCTGCCTCGTCTTCTTCAGTTAACTGGTTGGTAGATAAAGACTATTTTCGGTATTCATCCATTCATGTTATGTGCCCCTGCCTCGTCTTCTTCAGTTAACTGGTTGGTAGATAAAGACTATTTTCGGTATTCATCCATTCATGTTATGTGCCCCAACCATAATAGTTGTTTCATTTCAGTGTTCTGGACTATAGCAGCTTTAATGCCAGTTTGATCCGTGATTTGTTCTGTATATAATTTGTAGGATTCTAAGCTTCAAAAGCATAGCATGTTCAGACGGAGTATTTTTCCATGTCATTAGAGGCAGGTAACCTAATTACTTTAGCCGTAGCAAGTGTCAAGGCTGGCAGATGCACATAACGTGAGAAACCAGTCTTCAACTCTACCAGCTCTGAAGTACTTACAAAGGCCTACTGAACCAATTATGGGCTAAGCAAGTGATTCCCGCACTCTTGGCCACAGATCTCTACTGACGCTCAGGAGAGTCCTTCTTCGATGCCACGACTGTGCCAACATCTAGACTTCATGTAGAATTCTCAGGCACAGGCTAATGCTACCACTCTGCTGGCTTAGGAAAGGTTCTCCTAGTGACATTTTTACTAGTGATATTATTTATTGCATTAGGCTGTTTCCATGCATTATTTCCATGAATTTCATATGTTTGTCAATTTACTCCAATTCAGTGAATTCATTAAAGTCTTCACCCTCTATTTCAATTACTATCACTGAATCCCTGCTCATTACTAGCTATAAGTAATAGAAGGACTGTAATAGCTTTTATCACATATCTCCGGTAAAACGAACCAGAGAGTGATTGGTCAGAGGCGAACCCAGGGTTTTGTGGTACTCGACCACTCGGGATGTTACAGTTCATTCCACACATGCTCTAATTTAGAAACTCGGGAAGCTCTTCAAACGAAATCCGTCTCCACTGCTTCTATCCTCTTGCGGTTTTTTTCTGTAACTGTTCAACATTCTGCAATGTATGTGGTAATTGGTTCCTGTGTGGCTCTATACATATTGAGTTTTGATTTCATGCCAATCTTAGTGGACCACAGAAGTGAATTTAGTTTTTTTATCGCAGACCTTGGTTTAGTCTATGTCTGATACCTTCTTCATATGTTCCCTTATTACTAATAATGCTCCCTAAATACTTATACTTTTCACATGTATTAATCGTTAAGTTATCTGATACTTTGAGAGGTGATGTCATCTTTCCAATAGCCAGGTATTCTGTCTTTGTGGTGTTGATTTTTAGTCCCCATTTATCATACCCCTCTACTAACTTCCTTAGCACGTACGCTAAGTCCTCTTCATCCCCTGCTACCACTACCTGGTCATCTGCAAACAGCAGACTATATAAATAGGTTCCATCCATTTCTATCTCCATTCTTAAACACTTTCTTCTCCAGTTCTCTAAGACACCTTGAATGTATATTTTAAATAAAGTTGGAGAAAGGCAACAACCTTGCTTTAAACCAATGTTAATTGCAAAGGGCTGAGGGACTTTCTTTCCAATCCTTACAACTCTCTTCACATGCTTATAAATATTATGAATGGCTCCTACATGTACTCCATTGATACTACTATTTTCAAAAATTTCAAGAAGCTTACATACTGGCACATTGTCGTATGTTTTCACCAAATCAATAAAAGCTAAATGCTTGTTTTTGCCTTTGAAATTTCTCTTTTCACATCCCTTTTCACTCTCGTACAGTTTTTTCCTGTCTTCTGGATCTTGAGATGTCAACCATTTTTGGAAGAGTTGTTTCTTTTCTTTAACTTTCTGCTCTATGTCTTGGGTCCACCACTCACGTTTCTTTTCATGATAGATCTACTTATGGACTGGTGTAGTGCCAACAAACTATCTCTTAACTTAGAAAAAACACACCACCTTGATATATCCTTAAAGAGAAACTCTACCTGCAATTCTGTCAAATTCCTGGGAATAATTATACAATCAAATTTAAAATGGCAGAGGCATATTGAATTGATATCGAATAAAGTCGCTAAAGGAATTTTCATGATGAGGAGACTTAGAGGTACAGTGACAACAGTTGTATTACTCTCCATTTATTATGGTTATGTCCACTCCTACCTATACTATGGAACTTAACTTTGGAGAAATAGTCCCTTCTCAAAGTGTCTCTTTGTCTTACTAAAAAAAAAAAAAAGCAGTTCGCCTGATATGTGGAGCATTACCTAGAACACACTGCAAGGAATTATTCTTAAAGCTAGGAATCATGACATTACCGGGTTTATATATATATATATCAATGTTTACTTTTTGTAAAGAAAAATCAACACCTCTTTAAAAAACATATTGAGGTACATGATCATAACACTAGAGATAAGCACAATATAAGAATTGAATACTGTTCATTTAGCATAACTAAATATAGTTTTAAGTCAATGGGAATCAGATTCTTCAACCATCTACCTAATAATCTGAGAATGATGACACTAAATAAATTTACAAATAGCACTAAGGATCTTATAACTGCAATATGTCCTTACAAAACAGAAGAATTATTTGATGTAATATATATTTAGTTACATTATTTATCTTATACTATCAGTTGTATTAATATGTATTTATATTTATAGTATGTATATGACGAAGCCTTTTTCAATATTGTATTGACTAATGGTGAATAAAATGATATGATATATAGGTTCAATAAGTTCTAAAGCTTCCACCGCTGAACTATATAATTATTACATTCTCGTTTGTTCAATTTTTTGTAAATTGAAGTATTAAAATCTTGGGGTAAATTTTCTCCTTCCAATAAAAACACACTAAATATCTTTGTCAGTAACTCCCAAAGAATATTTGGTCCATATTAACCAGTTCAGTGGGTTTATATCCCGGTCCTGCAGATTTTTAATTTGTTTTAGTCCTTTTCTCACCTCCTTGAATGAAATTGGTTCAATATTTCTGTGTTCTAGGTCATTTACTTGACGGAATGCTAGTTTATACCCATTTCTGTTTTCAGTTAGTAAATTTTGTTAGTAAAATCTGATTCTACTATATGCTGCCTGTTCTGCATCTACTTGTATATCTTTCAGTTCATTCGCTAACCTTATTTTATATAAGAATTGTGTAGATTTTAAGAAGCTTACATAATGGCACATTGTCGTATTCTATCCCGAAATCAATTAAAGCTAAATCCATGTCTAAGTTTCTTTCCATTCTTTTCTCTATTAGCTGTTTCAAGGAAAAAATGTTATCTATACAGGATCTTCCGGCTCGAAATTTGCTTCGCTCTTCAGTAATTACTATTTCTTTCTCAATCCTGTTTTTCAATAAGCGTCCATACAACCAGTCCAATGAGCTGGTTACACAAATGCCCGATAATTATTACATTCTCGTTTGTTCCATTTTTCGTAAATGCAACTAACTTATCATTGAAGTATTAAAATCTTGGGATAAATTTTCTCCTTCCAATAAAAACATACTAGATATCTTTGTCAGTAACTCCCAAAGAATATTTGGTCCATATTAACCAGCTCAGTGGGTTTATATCCCGGTCCTTTTAATTTGTTTTAGTCCTTGTTTCACTTCCTTGAATGAAATTGGTTCAATATTTCTGTGTTCTGGGTCATTTACTTGACGGAATGCTAGTTTATACTCATTTCTGTTATCAGTTATTAAATTTTTTAAATGGTCCACCCATGTGTCCATGCTAATAAGTGGAATTTTAGTCTTTTCTTTAACATTTGTTCTTAAATACTTTATTGCTTTGCAAGCTTCAGAAAGTTTTGTACTTCCCATATCTCTGTTAAGTTTCTCACATGGTTTGGCCTATATTTCTTGTTTTGCCTTTGAAACTTCTCTTTTCACATCCCTTTTCACTCTCGTATAGTTTTCCTATCTTTTGGATCTTGAGATGCCAACCAGTTTTGGAAAAGTTGTTTCCTTTCTTTAACCTTCTGCTCTGTGTCTTGGGTCAACCATTTCTTTCAATTTGTTTGTAACCTTATTTTATATAATAACTAGCTGATGCCCAATAACTTCGTTCATGAGTGTAAAGATTTTTGATTAACAGCTATCGATATGTAACCATCATAGTGCACGATGGGAGACTCGAGGTTAATTGCACACACAAACATCAGTGATCTGCGCAGAATATTTATGGCTGCAAAGAGAAATATAGGGACACACATGTGTTTGGTCAAAAATGAAATTGCCCTCCGTCGACCAGTTTCAAACACCATATCTCCCATACCGTCATAGCTACCGATATAACACCACCATGGTGAGATAAATAACACACACAATCACCAGTGGATTGCGCTGGGTAGTTTTTGCTGTTGAGTGGAATATAAGGACACACTTGTGTATTTTGCATCAGGTCCACCACTTTCAACCACCCCCCCCCCCTCTCCCAACTGACGTCTTGCGATTACAATAGTGCACGATGGAAGATTCCAGGCTACTACCACACACAAACGACCGTGGTATACGTTTGGTAGTTCTGGCTGCAATGTGAAGTATAGTGACACACACGTCTTTGGTAAAAATACGAAAATATCCTTGATCGGCCACTTTCAACCACCATATCTCCCACACCCCCACAGATACCAAAATTTGGCCAACGTTGTGCACGATCGGTGACTCCAAGCTACTACCACACCCAAACACCAGTGATCTGCTCTAGATAAGTTTGGCTGAAAAGTGATACATAGGGAGACATACATCATTGCTCGAAATATGAAAGTGCTCCAGATCGACCATTTTCAACCATCATATCTCCTACACCCCCATAGCGATAATGATTATTTTATGTCTATAAATTTGTTGAACAAGTTTAATGTAGTAATTTAAATGTAAAGGATAGTAAATTGAAATACTGAATCCAGTGGCCGTGGAAAAGATAGTATGTTATCCATTTCGTATCGAAGCGTCACGGAAAATCTACAGGGAAAATTTTGGAATGAAGGGCTCCCTCTTGCCCTTGGGGTTAGAAACGGTACCTAAAGGCGGATAAATCAGAAATGATCAACGGAATGGGGATACAGAAGGCAACGGGAAACCACTGCATTAAAGACCCAAGGGGTATCCCGAGGACATGTAATCCTCTCAAATTACATATATCAAGATGGCTTCTTCCTGGGTAAAATATTCCGGAGGTAAAATAGTCCCCCAACTGGATCTCCGGGTGGGGACTGCTCAGGGAGGAGTCATCAGAATGGATAGAAACATTCTACGAGTCGGAGCGTGGAATGTTAGAACTCTGAATAGGGCAGGTAGGTTAGAAAACTTAAAAAGGGAGATGGGACAACTTAAGTTAGATGTTGTTGGGATTAGTGAGATTAAATGGAAGGATGCCCAGGATTTCTGGTCTGGGGAACACAGCATAATTAGCACACATTCTGTCAATGGAGTCACTGGTGTTGGATTTGTAATGAACAAGAAAGTAGGGAAACGGGTGAGTTATTATGAACAGTTTAGTGACAGGATTATTTTGATGAGGTTAGAAACTAAGCCCGTCCCAACCACATTAGTACAAGTGTATATACCAACGTCACAGGAAGATGACGAAGAAATAGAAAAAATATACCCTGAAATTGAAGAATTAATCCAATATGTGAAGGGGGAGAAAAATCTAATAATCATGGGTAATTGGAATGCAATAGTGGGACAAGGAAAAGAGGGGAATACTGTAGGAAGTTTTGGTATAGGAGAAAGAAATGAGCGTGTAAGCAGGTTGCTAGAATTTTGTGAAAGATATAAGCTAGTAGTGGCAAACACACTGTTTAAGGACCATGCAAGAAGAATATAAACCTGGTAACGTCCTGGGGATACAGGCAGATATCAGCTAGATTATATCATGGTCAAACAGAGATTCAGGAATCAAGTTCTAGACTGTAAAGCGTACCGAGGAGCAGATATAGACTCTGACCATAATTTGGTAGTAATGAAATGCAGGCTTAAATTTAAGCCAATAAGGAAGCAGTATAAGCAGAACAGACTGGAAGTGAATAAACTGAAACAATCTAGCACGAAAATTTTTTTTTGTAGAAATGGTAGACTTAGGTCTAAGAAGTAACTCTGAAAGGAGTTCAACCGAGGACGAATGGAATGCATTAAAGACCGAAATAATAAACGCTGGTAAAGAAACATTAGGCTTTAGGGAACAAGTTGCCCTAAAACCTTGGATCACTGAAGAAAGTTTGGAGCTGATGGATCAGAGGAGAAGGTACAAAAATGCTCAGGATGAAGCAGAAAGAGAGCAGTACAGGCAATTTAGAAATCAAATAAATAGGAAATGCAAAATAGCAAAAGATAAATGGCTACAAGGAGAGTGAGAAGAAGTAGAAAAGGAAATGGTCATAGGAAAAGTAGATGTAGCA
Organism: Vandiemenella viatica; assembly: GCA_031002005.1. Taxonomy (NCBI): domain Eukaryota; kingdom Metazoa; phylum Arthropoda; class Insecta; order Orthoptera; family Morabidae; genus Vandiemenella; species Vandiemenella viatica. The sequence goes on along the minus strand of JARYHS010013630.1, from coordinate 325,709,658 downwards.
TATTTAAAGATCAAACAGAATTTTGGCGAAATGAAGAAAACAGGTATGAACATTAAAACTGCCGATGGGAAACCCCTTTTAAACTCAGAAGACAGAGCTAACCAATGGAAGGAATACATTGAGAAACTGTATGTTGGGGACGACTTGAACAATAGTGTAATGGAAAAGGAAGGCGATGTCGACATTGATGACTTAGGAGATTCTGTTTTGAGGACAGAATTTAATAAAGCTCTGAATGACTTGAAAGCAAATAAGGCAGTTGGAATTGATGAGATCCCTGCAGAACTTCTTAAATCCCTAGGAGAGGAAGGAATCGAAAGATTATTCAAGCTGATATCAAAAAGCTTTGAAACAGGAGAAATTCCATCTGATTTTAATAAAAAAAATATCATCTTCACACTTCCAAAGAAAGCACAAGCCGACAAATGTGAGAATTATCGCACGATTAGTCTGACATCACATGCTTCAAAATTATTGACCAGAATAATATACAGAAGGATGGAAAGGGTAGCAGAAGAGATAGAAGATCAGTTTGGATTTAAGAAAAATCGCGGTACATGGGAAGCAATTCTGTCTTTAAGATTAATACTTGAAGGGCGGATCAAGAAAAACAAAGATACTTTTATGGCATTTGTTGATTTAGATAAAGCTTTTGATATTGTTAGGTGGAACAAGATGTTCAAAATTTTAAAGAAGTCAGGTTTAAAGTATCGAGACAGAAGAATACTCTATAAACTATATAACAATCAAGTGGCTATAATAAAAGTAGAGAATCACGAGAGACATGCATCAGTTAAAAAGGGTGTGAGACAAGGTTGTAGTCTATCTCTGTTAATATTCAACTTGTATGTAGAAGAAGCAATGAAGAAAGTCAAAGAAAAATTTCCATGTGGCATAACTTTTCAGGGAGAAAAAATCAGTATGCTACGATTTGCTGATGACATTGTCTTGTTAGCAGAAATTACTGAATGGCATGAACAAAATAGTGAAGGAATATTTTGGACTGAATATAAATCAAAGCAAGACTCAAGTGATGAAATGTAGCAGAAATGATACCAATACTAGTAGAGTAAATATAAAAATAGGATCGGGTGCAATAGGAGAAGTAAGTGAGTTCTGTTACTTGGGAAGTAAAATTTCAACCGAAGGCCGAAGCAGAAATGATGTTAAAAGCAGAATAGAACTAGCAAAAAGAGCCTTCATGAAATAGAGAAACCTTTTAGTATCAAATATTGATCTAGGAATTAGAAAGAACCTTTTAAAACTCTTTGTTTGGAACACAGCACTTTATGGTAGCGAAACATGGACTTTAGGAATATCAGAAATAAAGAAAATTGAAGCATTTGAAATGTGGTGCTACAGAAGAATGCTGAAAATTAAGTGGACTGACAAAGTAAGAAATGAACGATTTTTGGAAATGATGGGTGAGAAAAGAAGTTTGTGGAAGATGCTTACGGAAAGAAGAGACAGGCTGGTAGGTCATATTTTGAGACATGCTGGATTAGTTAATTTGCGGGTGGAGGGAACAGTCGAAGGTACGAACTGTCGAGGAAGACAGAGATTAGAATATATGAAGCAGATAATCGAGGACGTTGGTTGTAAGGGGTATGTAGAGATGAAGAGGTTAGCACAGGATAGGATGAGATGGAGGATTGCATCAAACCAGTAGAAAGACTGACGACAGCAAAAAATAATAATAATAAAAATTGAATTCCAAATTAACAATTCATCAGAAGCGGAGAACTAATCTTTATAGTTGTACCCCATTTTGGTTACATATGAAGGGATAAAATAGGTTTGTCACGAAAAATGATCTTCTAGAAATGATATACAGTGGACTTTTCGTTGTTTGATTCGTTTCTACCAATTCTTTTCTGCTGTCAGCGATCCTAATACTCTTAAAATCTTCCTTTACCCATCGCAAAAAAAAACTCTCTATTCTGTGTTCTAACGTCGTGTAGCACGCATTTGAAGAAAACTTTACCTTCTAATTTCTGAACTTATTCTGTCACACATTCGGTTCCAATTTAGTTGGCTGTCCTAGCTAGAGAGCTCGCCGACGTGAACGAAAATCTTCCTCTGAGCGAACATTGGCCGTTGATGCGACACACAGAAAACTTCTTGTTACCTTTTGTACCGTTATCTGGTCAATTCACTCCACCGCCGGAAATCACTTCTGTGGCTATTAGATTGTAATCAGCGTGCTGGTACTACATTACACACACCGAAAAATTTCTCTACTCCCTTGCTTCCATTCTCAAATTCTGTTGTGCGCTTGTTACTGTAAACGTTATTATTTTAATTTATTTTTAATATATCCATTGGACTAAATATGAATATACATATAATGAATCAGAGTGATCACTACAGGAGTACTGATTATTTCCTCATCTCTATCAACTTTTAATCAATTTATAAGTTCAAATATTGTCTTGTGAAGTATGGTTTGGGGCAGGAATATTCCTTTAGCGCATAAGATATTTGAGAACATATAAAGCATATTTGGTTAATACAAAATCAGTTAAATTATTCTCGACATTTCTTATTTGCAATAAACTATATTTTTTTCTTTATTGTATTCTTACTGTCTCCTGTCATCAGATACTTTATTCTCTGATGATGTATACTAATATCCTTGTATTAAACTGCGTAGTATGAAGTCGATATTGATGGCGGCAGTGTACTGCGACTATTTGCGACCAAAAACGAGGGATTGAACTTCGATATCTATCTATTTGTCAAAAGTTGATTATATCGGAAATACCGCGGTAAATTTAGAGTGATAAACAATTTAAAATTGTAGACTTGTTAGATTTATTGTTATTTTGATGAACTTTACAGTGTTTTAGTGTCGGCATCGTATGAAGAGTGTGGCATCCATGTTGTGAATGTGTATTTTAGATGTTATTGGAAGTACGGGAGTTGATAATGTTATATTCTGGACAGAATCATCAAAGTGTTCTGCATAATGTTTCTGTTTATTGAGAGTGGAATGGCTTCTTGCCCCTAGCAAATATGAAATTTTAAATGATGGATTCGAAGATGCAAATGTTGCTAACCAAAATGATGGAGGAGAAGCACACATATACATATAAAAAGCTGGTTGTTCCTATGTCAATGAGAAGTATTTACTGGAAATACTTTGGATTTCCTGCTACAGACGAAGGAGATATTTTGACAAAAGTAAAAATCGTCTGTATATTATGTAAGACTCAAATAACATACAATCGCAACACTAGTAATCTTCGTATGCATTTACAAAACAAACATGCTCATGAATTACTGGAACTTGAAGCTTCAACACCTCCCCGAAGACCTAGCTTGGACCCAAAGGAAAAACGGGCGATGAAGAAACTTAAACTGCCAGGCTTGTCGCCACATATTTACACAACGGCAGCCGATGGAACTGTACAAATTGAGGGGGACATTCAGTTCATAACAGATCCGAATATTACGTTACAAAACATTGATGACGATTCTTCGAGTAATCAAAATGTTCGTGTTGTTTTGAAAGGTAATTCGCAAGGAATGAATAATCAGAATGTAGCAATAATTTTTCCAGAAGATAATGCTTCAAATAATCACATGCATAACATGGTTGATGGTAAAACAGTTTCTGATGCAATAGCAGAGTTTATTATTTTGGATTTGCAGTTACCTGACGTAGTTGAGGGTCGAGGTTTTCAGCGACTTATTGCTACATTGCGATCTCCTTGTGAAATTCCTAGTAAAACAAAACTTGAAGAAGAAATAATTCCTAAAATTTATGATACTTTCAAATGTTCTGTTGTATCAAGTATTTCTGCTGTCACTGGTGAACTTTCGTTGAGTATAGAGGAATGGAATTTGGCAAATGGTGAACCGTATATCACTGTTTCTGTTCATTTTCAACCATCAGTTGATCCTGTAATGGAGACTAAAGTATTAAGTACGATACACTGTGTGTCTGATATGGATTCTAGTCAGTGGGGTGTTATTTTTGATACACTGTTCCAAGAATGGGACATAAAGATCGACCACATTACTGCTGTTGTAGTGGCTACAACAAGAGAAGAAATTCTTACAGCATTATCTCACAAAGGACTGGCAATGGTTCCGTGTCTTGTTCATAGTTTACAGGTAATTAGTTGCTTAAATTATGTTCTTTTGAAACTGATATTAGGTTACTATATGGGGATATGTATATTTCTTTTTCATTTGTTAATTAGAAAACATTCAGTTAACAGAAAAGAAAAACTATTTGCCCTCATACATTTAATACACATTTTTTTTTTTTTTTTTCAAATTAATAGGCGGCAGCATTACAGGGGAGTCTACAATAACCGTGCCACTGCAGTTTGATGATGGATTCTTATGTAACTTGACAAGACAAATCAAAAGTTAGGAGTAAAATGTTTTGAAATAACGTTTTCTTCTCGAGATATACAGTTTCAAAAAATGAGGTGGTTATGCTGAGATGCAGCCTGTACCAAACAAAACAACAAATTTTGCCACAGCCACAACGAACCACATGCTGGACATGCAAAATGGTTTTTTTATCACTTGTGGTGATTGGGTTGAAATGCGGCATGGAAAAACATCTCTGAAGGCACAAGGAACTGTACTTGTTACTAGTTTTTGACAGTTGATATCTCTAATTGAGATATCATAAACTTTTATTCTTCACCCTCACTTTTTCTTGTCATATGAATCACTCACCAAATTGTGGCACCTTGATTGTAATAGTGTTGCCACATTACAGTACATGAACACTTTTTTAAGCTTTTTAGTCACATTTCTGTCAGTATGTTATAACTTTTCTGGGTTTCTTAAAAAGGCAATAGCGCAATCACTGTGACTCATCAAGGAATTATATTTTGGTTTGAAAACTGTTGCACCTGTTCGTCTGGTGATACTATTTAATATATGTTGTTCTTAGAGGTGTAAAATGTATAGATACCTCACAAACTTCACTCGAAAGGTGCCGTAACGCTATACCGCGAGCGACTGGGAGAAGCCTTGGGTAATATCAAGATGAGGATACCGCTGCGGCCTCGCGTAGTAAACACACAGATCACGTGGTATATATATCATCATTGTGACGTATGGTCCAGGCTGCATTGCTACATAACCTCAAATGATGATTGACGTAATCATATTTTATAAATATGCGTTTCGGTCGTAATGCAGCCTGTACCAAAGTGAAACATAACCATAACGCACGATATTGCAGATATCCAATTTTAATATCATATCTATAACTGTTACAGTGTTGGGACATGCAGACTTAATACTTCACAATGATGTCATATACACTACGTGATCTTTGTGTTTACAACACGAGGCCGCGACGGTATCCCCATCTTGATATTACCCGAAGCCTTATAGCGAAGTATAATGACCATACACACGTTATTTGAATGATATTATTTGGGAATATGTTGTTATAAAAGTATAAATATGGAAAAGATTACACACTAAAAAAAACTTTGAACCGTAAGCGAAAGTTGGTTGCCTCATTTACGTACACATACGTGACGTCAAACGATAACTCGTAAATCGTCAAGAAACATATCCGCATGTTATTTCCAAGATGTTAATATTCTACGGCATTTATCAAAGTAGGTTGCAGCGATATTAATGTAGCTTATGTTTAGGTTGAAAGTGCGGCAATATGCTTGTTCCAGCATTATGTCAAAGGAATTTATTTTTTATAGTTGAAATGCAGCCTGTACAAAAATTGTGTTTGGTTGTTGTTGTTAAAGCATAATTCGCCAGAAATTTGGATTTATTAAACATTTATCATGATTTTCAAGAAGAATCATTAGTGACACCTGTGGATTGGTTGGAATGCAGCTTGAACCAAAGTGGACATAGACGCTTCCTTTTGTGGCTTAATGGACTATAAATTTTGTTTTTATAATAATGTTGGTTTGGTTTTCATCATTGTTGGTTGGTTGTTGATGCATTTTGTTGCACATAATATTATTATCGCTGGAAGTCACATATGATAACAAATGGCGTCCTCTCATCACTTAGTGTGTACTGTTTCAGCAGTTATTTTTATTTTGCCTGAATTTTGTGCATTATATACTATCTTCATGGGTGTAATAGAAACAAAAGTTAATAAATAACATAGTCGAAGGAACGATAGCGTTTTCATTATACATGGCAATATCGTCATACTAATTAGCATACCTTGTAACTCCCAAATGACAAACTTTACACAAACAAAAAAAAAACTGATTTTTATTTCTATCAGTGTCCCCACGACATGGTTTTTTAATGCAAGTACGTTTTTAATGTTATTTGATGTTATACAAATTGCATTTTTCCACATTTTATAGGAATTGAATTAATTTATGGAGTTACGAGGTTTTAGAGCAAAATACATTGGAGATACGATGTATTCTTATAATGTAGTATCGTACTTAAGTTCTAGGTATGTTAAAGAAAAAGAAACTTGTTATAACATTTTTTATTTTTTAGAATATTGTTCTACACATTACACAGTACTTGATTTAATTATTCAAAAATAAACTCAAACAAAAGGTATATTGTCATAAAAATGTATGGTAATCATATTCTAAAGCAGATTTAAGATCTTGTAGATCATCGAACTTCTGTTTCTTGATTTTTATTCTACTCTTATACAAATTAGGAAATCCAACAAAAGACATTGGTATCACATTTTTGTTGTTTCGTGTTGGTAGATCTGTCCAACCATCACTGAAGCTCAACTTATATTGAATTTTAGCTTCTGGAAGATAGCGGTAAGCTTTTACATCAACAACACGTGGCGACCCAACACCCCTTCCAGGACGAATACTTTTGTAATACAGACAGTTGTCAAATGATTTGAAAAAAAAATGGTCAAGATACTCTACTGAGTCAGGAAGAGACTTCCGTGCTTCTGTGCATACTGAGATGTAGTCCGCAGGTACATTGATTTTTTTGTTTTGTAGCCTCTGCTCAATGGCAGAATGTACAGAATCAGCTACCATCTGCGTGTGTCCTACTTCCAAGTACTTTTGTTCTATAACCACATTATTTATGATAGATATGTGCAACAAGGCGTTGGAAACACGTGTATTTCTATCCTGGTAAGAACATCCATCACTGTAAAGTACAAGTTTTTCTTGGTCTTCTGGTAGAGGAAGTTGCGAAAGCACAAAACTTGATATAACAACTTGCAAAATCATTTGATGTCAAACCGCCCTCTGTTTCATTCCAAAGAAAACAATAGCCAGCATTGGTACTTAGGTTGTAAATTGTAAAATTATGAACTGAAAGTTTCATTTTGTAGTAAAGACTTGAAACAGTTGATTTAGGAGCCTGCAGTAAGGCTTGTAAATCCATAGTAAAAGTAAGGTATTTTGGATTTGTCTTATCTGACTCCTTTTCCATTCGTGCTTCATTTTTTTCTTATAATGTGAGCTTCGTAATCAATTTCACTATAATTACCAGTTTTAAAAGATTCACAGATATCACACAAATCCTTTTTAGGTTGAAATAGACTTAGATTCTGATCTTCAAACATCTGTGAGAACCTAGATGCTGAGAGTGGGATGGTATCTTTCTTTTTGCACCAATCCTCTTTGTAGAAACAATATAGTTGCCTTTTGGATTTCCAGTTTGGCTCAAGATAAAATCTGGTAGATGATTTCCGACAATAATGTGATTCAACTTTAGGTAATGTATTAAAAAACTCTTGAAGAGATTCAGCCTCCTTTGTCTTCCTATGTCTTTTTGTGGCAGGCACTGTTATAGTAGCATCTTCGACTCCTTCATGATCTGTATCACCTGCTGTTGAATCTTGAGGTTCATTTTGCCAGTTTAGTGCAGTCCATTCGCCAATGGCTAAGGTGTTTAAAAACATTGTTTTACAAACACGAACTGTACCAGTTCCTTTTTTTAAGAAATATTGGCATGAGTATTTCCTTTTGCTTCTTCACTTTCCTTTCGATTTCTGGCCCTTTTTGTATTTGTTTTCTTTGTCAGAAATTTTACAAACAGCTTTTTACCTTGCCACTCAAGGCCCCAAAACTCTGCAAAGTTGTCTTCTCTGTCTTTATCTGTTACAGTTGCACACTGTAACAAACTTTTATCTTTTCTTTCACGTGAGCACCGTGGCTTCATTTTCCTCTCTTTTCTTTGTATATCATACCTCCACTTTCCATCAACAGACTTTCTCTTACCATAATAAGCTTTTCCAAATGTTCTAGCTTCTTTCAACTCATTACTTTTCCAAGTGGCTGGTTTTACATTATGCCTCTTTTTCCGGGTTCTTTTGCTAGGCTGCTCCTCCAGTTGAAGATCTCTAACATCATCATTAACCTTGCTGGAGGGTCTTGCTTCTTCATTTCCCTGCTCACATGACATCTCAAAAATATTTTCAATGGTTTCCAAATTTCGTAAATCTGAGTAATTTGCACTTATGTCCAGATCCAGATTATTCAAAATTCTTTGCACTTCACTTAAATTTAAATTAGTTTCTTTTACCAGATTTCCATTTGATTCATTCACTTTCAATAATGTTCCATCAGCATTAACTGCAAAAGTTCCTATGGAGACATCTTGTCCTGAGGCTGTTTTTACAAGAACATCTTGGTCTACGGCCATTTCTTGGGAAAAAGCTTCATCTACGGCCATTTCTACTTGCGTCTTTCCTCTTGAAATTCTGTAAAATATGAATAAATAAAAATAGAAGTTAACCAAATTAAAATTTTGACCCATATCTCCAATATAAAGGTAGCATTTTGTTCATGTGTTTTGAAGCTTTAACTGAAAATCAATGAAAAAGCAATACTTTTTGCAAATAGGTGAAATGTTTTGTGTTGCTTCAAAATTTCTTCTGCGATATGAATAGATTTGCAGACATTTTATAACCTTAGTAAAAAATTTAAGTCTACTGAGCAGTTTGCATAATGTAGAATACCTCTCAACTCCTTCACCTAGCTAACAGATTAACATAATAGAAAGTCTCTTAACTCCGGACCAATATTTGCTGGACATTTTCAACATTTTACTAGTACGCTACGAACTTAATAGTAGGAATAATAATGATTGTAATACTTCCTTTTTGAGAATATTTAAACTTCAGCCATGTAACAGAAAATATCTCAGTGTAAAGACAGATCGGCAATAGAGCGACACTGAACAGGACCTCAACAATGCTCAACATGGGAGTTACCAGGTCCGCCAACTCATAAACTAGAATACTGGAGTTAAGAGGTTTGCAAAAATCAGCTTTACTTGATCCTGTAATGTTTTGGAATTACAAGGATTGCTGAAACAGGTAGAATTTTGTTTTTTCTTCAAGTTGGTATTAAAATGTATAATACTGAAAAAAATGGAGTTACGAGGTTTGCTAATTAGTACAACGATATGCTTTCTCCCAGTCGCTCGCAGTATAGCGTTACCGCACTTTACGAGTGAAGTTACACCTCTAAGAGCAACATATATTAAATAGCATCACCAAACGAATATGTGCATCAGTTTTCAGATGAAAACTACAACTCGATGAGTCCCAGTAATTGCGCTATTACCCTTAAAAATATTACATTATATTTAAAAAAATATCTGGTGCATAATTGATTACATCTGAAAAGAAAATAAAACACCTATAGTGCAATCCCACCATGTAGTATAGTGGTTTTGGTGAATTTTTTTTCTGGTCCACTACGGATCTCGCCCTAACCTCCTCACTTTTGATATACAATATCTCGAGAACTACGCGAGATATATAGATAAATAAATCTTTATTTTCAATATGTCTCATTGAGTTACATATGAGTTCATCATCAAATTTGACTATGGCAAAATTTTTCTTCTAATTCATGCCACCTTTCAACCTAATCACATCAATTTTGAAATAAAATTTCACGAGAACTAAGCAAGATATCAAAATTTATTCTTTACTTTTAATTTGTCTCGTCAAGTTTCATAAGAATCCATCATCAAATCGCAGTGCCACAGTTATAGTAGAGTCCCCAAACAATGGTATGTATGGTGTGGTATGTAGTAGGCTAATTTATCTTAGGAAGCTAATAATTTTTGTGATTTTTAAAATTAAAATGTTGTGTGTGACTGTCTAAAGAGTTGAAATTGCTAGACACATTTAATCATGTGAAGCAGTGGTTTCCAATTAGTGATGCATGAGATTGCTTCAAAGGGTATCCCCTGGCTAAGGTAATGACTAAGATAATTAAAAATACACAATTACACAAACATTACAATCGCCAAAATATATTTTAACACATTTAAAGTGTATGTGTGTGAATCATATCTCTGTAATGCTGTGGTTGTGTGAAGCTCTCAACTGGGGTGACCGAAGTGGCACAGGGGTACACGAGGTTGAGCTCTTTCTTGAAGTGTTACTTGGGAAAAACTATTTGGGAACTACTGATGTAGAGTAATAACAACATAGGGTCAACTGGGGCTATTATGATACAAAAAATCAAACTTTTAATCTTATCTCTTAAACTAACATTGATTTACTGTTGTCAAATATGCAATAATATGTAATTTTATGTGATTTATTCATTTGTGCATTAAAAAATGGTCTAAGACAGAAAAAAAAAATAAAAACTCTTTATCATATTAACCCCAGCCTGTGGGGCTAATATGATACAGGTATGGGGCTATTGTGATACAGTGTGTTAATACTGGTGCTATTAGTTACACAGAAATAAAAGGGCTTGAGTGATACACCACAGAGGCTAATGTATCACCCCTATTTTTTTCTATTTTTTTATGTTTACTAGAAATCAAGTTATGAATTTTTTTTATTATTTTCAATGCTAACTCCTAAAAACGTCGCACTATTTATAATGGTAAAAGTATCAAAAAGACTTACTATGGGGGAAAATAATTACCAACAAAATTATTTAGAACTACTTTATGAATTTAACAAGTCAAAAAAATATACAAAAGTGAAAAATATGACACAGAATAAATGTTTTAATTTTTGCCTTAGTTATTTCACAACTTTTCAACTGTGTCAAATTAATTTTATTTAACTCCTATGGGGGCAGGAAATAAATAGGTTATTTTTCTTTTATAAATTGCCGTTGGAGAAGGCAAAACTGCAATCATATCCATGAAATCTATAAAGAAAATGTTATTTTCCTTACAATAAAAGTCAAAGTGTAGGTCATTGCAGCTTCGAAGTCCTTGTACTGTAATGTCACCTTCTTCGTCATCTTTACTATTTATTTGGCAGTCAACTTTAAAATGTGTTGAGTTTGTAGGTCCTCCTCTAACATCAACTAGAACAAAGTGGTCTTTTTTTGTTATGTTTTCTTGATAGATTGGAGTTATGTAAAACAGGTTCTACTGCTTCTTGTTCCATATTCATCAAGAAATTTTCTAATGACTTGTCTGAGAGTTCAGTAATTTATACATGGCTGTCACTACTTTTATTACAGCAATCATGTTCAAAAGAACTCTTTTTTAGTTTTAAAACTCATAGTTTCTTTTTCCAATTTGACACAATTAGAGTTTATATTATTATATGCTTATCATCTTCATTACTGTCAATATTATTTCCTTTTTCATGAATCTTTTGCTTTATGCACACATTTTTCTTAATTTCAGGGATTCCCTTCATTCAATTTACAGTTTGTGCACCATCATAAATTTATATTTAAAGGACAGGCTACACAATTGGAATACTCACAACTGTATCATAATAGCCCCACGATGTGTATCACATTAGCCCCACAAGTTTTAAAGGTTATATTTTAAAAAAATAAGAAGGTAGAAAAGTTCTTAAAGTGTCAAATAATAGCCCATTTAATACTTAACGTGGTTAATTAATAAACATAAGCTTATCACAACACACTGACGTATGATAATAAAAGTTTCCAATTCGCGTAGAGAAGTTTTTCAGGGGGAAAAAAGGTTAGTTTAAAGTTTTATTTTTTTTACCTTTATTTTTCAAATTACATTTATATTTGTAATGTAGGTTAAGAGAGTAATAAATAAAGTAAGGAAAAATTATTTTTTAAAGAGTTTAGGCATCAAGGAAATTTCTTTTATTAAACTGTATCACATTAGCCTCACTTTTTTGAGTGTATCAAATTAGCCCCGGTTGACCCTATAGAATTTAAAAATAGGGCATCCGCAAATCATGTACTGGTTACTTTTTACTGTGGCCCAGTCCAAAATCTCCTCACATGAGGATTCAGTTTTTTCTTTTATTTTTTTATAACAGTTTGTCCTAACTTTTCACAGGATGACAATCGAAATGCAATTTGTTTACATTTAGGTTGAGATGCAACCTGGACCATATTAATAGTGACATGTAGCACATGAAAGTAGGACATCCAAATTAAGTTCTGCTATGTTTACATATTATCATAGCCTATTTGTCACTATTGCTGTGGTCTGGACCGCATTGCAACTTTAACAGAAACAAATTGCATTTCTATTACCATTCTGTGAGGGCTTTATACCAACTACAAAAAAGAAGAAGAAATCCGAATCATCATGTTTGAAGAATGCAGCAAAATGGAATCATAACACACAATTTGCTGTTGCCCTTATTCGATGTCCTATCTGTTACTATTGCTGTGGTACAGGCTTCATCACAACCTAAATGGAAGCAAATTGTGTTTCTATTACCATCTTGTGATTAATGATTAAGTTCAAGTGTACCACTGGTGGTGACATTGTTAGCAACAACTCCTGCCATGGCTGCCTAGATAGTGACTGCATATGGTCCTGTGTATTGTCTCTGGTACAGTCCATATCTCCCGTCATAAAAATGGCCTGGACCTACTCTGCAACATACCCAATGAGGGGTTTTCCAAATATTTTTTAATGCTTAAGATAGAAACTTTACTGCAACTCAACAAGCACGTTATTCCATATCTGCATTTTTTTTTTTAAAGGCCTATTCAACAGTTTATGCAATATTATAGGCACTGGAACCATATCTTATGTAGTCTTCCTTTATTCATCTAACTTTAGGCTGATTTGACTGCATCCTCAGTTTAGGTATCAAGAAGACATTGTATCACCGGTATGAAATTTGGAATGCACTTTCCTTAACACATATTATCTACGAAAATCCTTCAACAATAGTAAAGGAGCTTGTAATGTAGGAATAATATAACACCAATGTTACCATTATGCTAATGATTTAAATCAGTAACAGCATCAATCTCGGACATCAACATTAGTCTGAAATTTTGTAACAAACATTACTCGGTACACATCACATAAGAAAATGTTGGCATAGTATTCAATGAGCATGTATTATAGGCATAATTCTGCTGTAAAGTTACTTTTGCGTTAATGGCTTGCTATTTGGTCCCAAACACAGTACCATGGAATTGCTGTATAGGCCTACATGCTCTCATGATGTTGAACTTGATTTTGCACTCTTGGTCCAGGGCTAATACCACTTCTTACATGACAGTGCACTTGATTTTGCATTAGTGCCATCCAATAGTTAATCCTACATATTAAAAAAAGTTTCACATGTCATTACTTCATCATCATTATCGTTGGGGACCCGTCTCCAGTTTCCCGCGTGTGGTTTATGAGCCTTGGTTGTTGTATATGATCATTTTCCACTGTCTCTTATGCAGAAAAGTTTTTTGGTCCGTGATATATTGCCAGTTCCAGCACTTCTCTCTATGTCCTCCTTCAGTTGGTTTGTCCATCTTCTTCTTGGTCTTCCCACCCGTCTTTTGCCCACTGTTCCTTTTTCCAAATAAGTTTTTGGTAGTTTTGTACTAGTCATTCTCTTGACAATTTTTGTTCTTCTGGGAACCTTCATGTCCCATAGTAAGCCCCACACGGTACTGTAGAAGTTGGCTCTTTTGGTTACTCTATTCATTATTTCTAACTCACTTCTACTGTTATTAGCAATTATGCTTTCCCGGTAGCTGAATTGGTCAACAACTTCTGCTTGGTGGTCTTGTAATTTTATATGACAGTCTGTAGTTTTTTGGGTTATTTTTAGTGCTATGGGTTTTTATTATTATTATTCAATTTCATTACTTGTTCTCTACATTTAATTTGGATGCAGACTGCAGTTTTCTCTCCAAGAATCAAGCCTAAGAACACTTGAAATAAACACAAACAGGCAATAACCTGTATTTGTTGCATAATAACTTCTATCGTTCTAGCCCTTTTTGAAGAGATTTATATGTATTTGATACACTTGTAGGCTTTTGAGGACAGATTTTCTTATGTAATAATTGCTATGGAATGTGTGGATCAAATTTCAGACCTTCTTGGTACCCTGAGGATACACTTGACGCTCTACACTTATACTTTATAGCTAGTTGTCGAAGGCATTAATCAATCGTTCTTGGTATTTGTTTATGCTGTTTATTCTTGTATTCTTATATCTTGTCATTGGACTGCAAAAATGTGTAAGTTTTGCATTGTTACTTTGTTGCATATGTGATCTTTGTTATGCCCTAGAACAATTCATTATTTGTGGCTTTAATTTGCATTTATCTTTCTTCCTAGGGACGCATGTGTCAGAGACGTATAATAGTATTTATATTGCCATTGTTTTATAGAATTATATTTGAGTTTCTTTTTGGCAAGTTTTATCCATTGTCCTTTTAATTGTCCCATACACCTTTGTAAAACTGTCAAACTTACATTCAACAGCCTTGCAGTGTTTGTATAAGGCGTATATGGGTGATGATGCATGGAAAGATATTGGTGTAAGAATTAGGAGTAATGCAAGGAAGGGAAAAGACCATGATCCACAAGCTGACACTTGATTTCAAGCAAAGGGTGTGGGAAAATTTTCTTTCGTAGGTAGGGGAGCCTGGGATTGGAATAAGTTGCCAAGAGAAATGATGGATAATTAAATATCAAAAACTAAGAAAGAATTTAAAGTTGAAATTTTTAGAGGGCAAAAGTAGGTGGGTACAGGAAAGGGGGAAAATGGGTATGTAGGGAAATTGCCGCCAGAGAGTACACTTCATTGCAGTTAAATATATATATGGCATTATACCCCAGATATTTAAATTTCAGTGTCTTTCCAGATTGGAGGCGAAAACTTATTTTGTATTTTATTGTGTGTTTCTCTATAAACCGTGATTTTACTTTCAGATACTTATTGTTATAGTGTTTTGGCCATATAATTTAGTAGATGTATGTTTTCTGAGGAGGCTATAATGGACCTCATCATTAACCAAGAATAACATGTTAAATGATTTGTTCTTTTAGATATGAATATCTTTTGATGTTCATTCATTCCATTTCTTTACCAGATTCTCCTAATATAATTCTGGGGACAGCAATTATGTGTAACCATTTGGTTGGTTTTTATTGGTGGTGGCAACACAGTGGATACCACACTAGAGGATGCATGAATGTTTATTGCATAAAGTTATCTGAAATGTTGCTGATTTCATACAAATTGTTATGCAAGAAATATGTTTAGTGCAGTTACTTCTTAGACTTCATCCATCATTTAAAAAAAAAAAATGCATTCTGGATCTATATGGTATGTAGGTAAGAGGTAACGGTGCCCAAGACATTCTGTAATATTCACTGAGCAATGATAGCAGTAGTTTAACCAGCCGCTCTTATTCCCTCACCTAACTATCACAGAGGTTTTTTTCCCCAAGGGGGAATATAACCTTGGCATTTTTTTTCCTTTGCCCTGTCTGTTCTTTCAAAAGTTTCTGTCTATCTCTTCCAATGGACCCATGTAAACGGATGGACGCCTGAACGCATGGAATACATCACAATCCCGTTCCTGTGATCACCTATAAATTTACTAACTAAATGCTTGTGCAAAGGCGAGCAGTAGATAAAAGGAAGGCTGCCATGCTTGGAGGAGTGGATTTGGAGGCTCCCCCATTTAAAAGATAGCAGACAGGTTTTACCAGAGATAGTTAATAATCTAATGTATTTCAAGTGCAGCCATCTCTTACAATGAAAGCCTTTTTGATGTGGTCCAATTCAACCTAACCAAACCTCTGCTAATATTTACATACTTCTGTCAGTCATCCTTCTGGTCCAGACTGCATTTCACTCTTAACCACAAAGTCTGCTAATATTCATGATTTCATCATAAGAGGTAGGTTACCAGGTGAAATATGTTAGATTCATAATGCCTTAGGCAGTGCTATAATTTGTTTCTTTCTGCTATCGTCATTCAGTGTAATATATTACAGGTGCCGTTATCTCTTCTCTCCATGCCGTATGGATCCGGAATGCATTTTTTCTCAAAGAATAAAGCCTATGAAACATTTACATTACACATCGATAGGTAATAATAATATGTATTTCTTGCTTAATAACGTGCATAGAGCTGCTCATATTTTGAATAACTTTACATAATTAGTATATACTGAAAAACTTAGTCCACAATCTGAAAGTTGATTGGATCCTCCAGAACAGGGTTTCTGAAACTTATAGCTCCACATACCCCTGTTAAATTTCCCAGACAATGGTGAACCCCCTTAAAAAAGCTCGTTATTTTTTTTTAATAGTCACAAAGAGCAATATGTTATTAATTAATGTGATGGATGGTCTTGTTTCTTGTTACAATTTGAGTCAATTTTATGAGCAATTTTGCTCAGTTTCAAAGTCAATCGAGATTCAGCATTCAGTCAAGTCCTATATGTCATTTTTATTATAATCAGGTGAGATAACCCACTTTCACATAAGTAACTTGTCACATAGTGCAATAGGAAATTCACCGATTTGCATGAGAGCTTATTGATATTCTTTCTTTCTTGCAGCACAACAATTAATTAAAGACTTCCTTTTAAAATCAGCTTGAAAAGTCTGATTTGCACACATTTACAGCAATGATTCATGTTGCTTAATGATCAAACCAGAATCTATGCTTTTGCTTATGACCATAAATGGGTTTCGAGTCTAATCTTCAGCATTACTGATATCTGGAAAGTAGCTCTTCAGTTCGTCACAGAGCTGAAAAAGATGAACAATAATTTCAACTCTTATTTCGGCATCCAATGATAAATTTATGCTGAAGAGGAAAACATTCAACAATACTTGATTTCTAGTAAGTTTTCCAAAACTTATTTTTTATGAGGGCGTGTATTTTATCCTGCAATATGAGTACCCTACATGTGGAACCTTGCATAGAAGCATTTGTTTTGTTGAGACAAGAGAAAAAATAAGCTAGAAAGGTCAATCTATTAAGGGAAGATTGAAGTCACTATCCTTAAAAAAAATAAATAGATTTATGATAAAGTTAAAAAACTGAACTAATATCCTGCCTCTTCGCAACCAGTGCATTTCACAGTAACAACAGTTTAGCTCATAATTTTATAATAATGGGTAATTATTCCCACTATATTGTTGCATTAATTGAATTGATGGGGGGTAAACATTATTTTTGGAAAAAAAAACAGCGGACTATTTCAAATATAAAGTAGAAAAACTGAAAGTGCAGAAATAAATGTGAAAATTTTTGAAAGAAGATTTTGGGGTGAAAGGAGAAGAAACTGCAAGTTGGTGAGTTAAATGTTTATTATTAGTAATAACAATAGATAATATTTTACACAATATATTTTGTTAATTTGCTACCCTCAGTACTGATAAAGTATCTTTGAGTTGATATGCAACCAGATTTACAATTTTACTTATTGTGCTTATTCACAATCTGTAGTTGTCATGTAAGTAAGTAAAGATTGCTCCTATAAGCTAGATATTTAAAAATCAAAAGAAGAAATATAGTAAATTGAAAGTTTTTTGTGCTCTATATATCGATTCTATTTGGTAAGATTCCAGTTTCAGTAATAACTTTTGTATAGTATATTTTAAAAAATCAGTTTATTTAGTAATAATTGAGCAAAATTATTTAATGATATAAAAATATAGCAAAATATTTACCTACTTAATTTATTTCTCTATTTGTCTACTACTCTTTTTTTTATTGGATAAAGGAAACAAAGAAACTGCCGCGAGGCACTGAAAATAAGATAGGATAGGGAAAATAAACAGTTACCCGTCACTTACCACAGATGAAGGCAGGAGGGCGAGACACGTAAAAACACAAAAACAAAAGAATTACACAATATTTCGACTTTTTAGTCTTCCTCATGTAGGAGGCGAGACATATGGCAGGGGGAAAGATGTGGTCACATCCGAGCCTGCCACATGAATCTTTTTTTTATTTGAGCCAAAAGAGGATGTACCTAGTTATGTGGGTTAATTAAGTATTTTCTTTATTTCCTTCTGAGGTAAAATAATCTAACTAGGTAACATTTGTTGAATGTTGTAAACATCTTTCTTCCGCCAAAGCTGTAAACCTATTGCACTCAGTGCGATAAGCTCAGCACCGGTTCCAACTTTGCCGGTTTGTGTGAAAGCACTCTTAGGGCTTAATTCTGCTATATTTTTATTTCATTAAATAATTTTACTCAATTACTAAATCAACTGAATTTTTTATATTCTACAAAAAAATATGACTGAGGCTCGAATTAAACCAAGTAGAATCTGTAAATAAGACAAAAAAACTTACAATTTATTATATTTCTTCTTTTGATTTTTAAGTATCTTCCAACAGGAGCAACCTTTGCTGACTCACATGGCACCTACCTTTAAGTACAAGTAAATTAAACTGAAGGTGTGGAAAGGCCAACATTTCTGAAAGATTTTGAAGTGAACCTAAAAAAGAACAACTGAAAGTTGATATGTTATGCTTTTATTATTGGTAATAGCAATACATAATGGTTTACACAATTTTATTTTATTAATTTGCCACAGTACTGACAAAGTGACTTTTTGGTAAATACCACAAATAATAGCACAACCACAGTTGAAATTTTACTTATGCATTACTTTACTTAAAATTGTAAATCTGGTTGTTCTGTTATTTGTGATATCAACTTAAAGATACTTTTTCAGTAGCAAGAGCACATTTTTATGGCAAATTAACAAAATAAATTGTGTAAACTATTCTGTATTGTTATTATTAACAATAAGTGTATAATATGTGAGTGGAGACTTTCCCGGCATATTTATTAGCGACCGCCGACTTGAACGAGAGAAATCTTCGCAATAAGGCATAATGGAGGCAAATGATCTACATCCATACTCTGCAATTCACAAACATTGTGGGTGGCAGATGCCATGGATTAAGTTTGCCAGCAGAGCCAGCTACCAGGTATTGCTCCATACGCAGTCCACAACCTCAATACCCTCAGTTGGGGGATCGCACATTCCAGTTCTGCTGTCCACTGCTTGGGCGGTCTGGCAACCATCAGTAGATGGGGTCAGAACTTTGCCAAGTTTCTACTATGCTGCTATTGGACGGTTCTGCAAGTGTCAGTAGATGTGGACTACTAAGTCAGTTTAGTTTGTGTTTTTCAGGTAGCAGTATCTGAAGAAGTAGACCTGATGAAGACAGCAGAGTCAGCTTTCAAAATGTCTTTTTACGACACTATCCAGCTGAACTCCTGTGAAGATTTCATTTCAATAAGTGTATAATTTATCAACTTGCAGTTGTTCTTTTGCCCTTTCGCTTTGAAATCTTCTTTCAAAAATGTGTTCATTTCTTTTCAAGCCTTCAGTTTTTCTATTCTGTGAAATATTCAGCTGTTTTATGCTATAAACACGTTGTAGGCTCCACCAATTCAATTAATGTTATTGTGGAAGTAGTTATTCATTATTATACGAGGAAAATTGCTGTGACTGAGATTAGATCATATAAACACCTTTCCGTCCCGGCACCAGTATAGTGTGCATAAGAAACAATGAAATCAAAGGGCCAGTGATCAAGCCTGCATCTTATTGTCAAGTTCACCACCAGCTGCATTTTACAGTGCCGGACGGGCAAATCTGCCATGCCGGTACTGGACTTCGTGTGAAAGCTCTAATTTGATTACGTTGCCACCGGCTCAGGTTTTGCCGGTGTGTGTGAAAACGTCCTAACAATAGTGAAACATGTTCACTAGCCATGTCATGGCATAATAATGTGAGAAGTCTCAAGTTTAGTGGCAGTGTTTCTACGAGGTATGGTCAAAAAGTTCACGGAATTGTCAGTTACAGTCAAAGAGTTGTTTTTTTGTTTCTGAGGTTGACAACACTACTGAGGAATGTGCTATGCCATGCAGCATGCAGTTATATTTGGTTTCATGCATGCAGTGCATGATAGTTTAGGCGTAGTTTCTTTCTTTCATCGGATTGTGAAATGTCGTCATTTGAGAAGTGTGGCACTATAAAATTCTCTGTGTTCTGTGTGAGAAATCGCCCTTGGAAGCACTTGAAATGCTGAAGAAAACATGCAGAATCAATGTGATGAAAAAACAGCAGTTTACAAGTGGCACAAGCATTTTCGTGACGGTCACACAACAATTGAAGATTAATTTCGGACTGGGTGACCTACAACTTCCATGACGGATGAGAATTTTGAGCGCATTGAACGACTTGTGTGTGTGGACAGGCAAACAACCATTGATATTATTGCCTTCAAAGTTGGAATTTCACATTGGAGTGTTCACAGCATTTTTCATAGTGATTTGTACATGCATCGTGTTTGTTTGCACATGGTTCTGAAAATCTTATCCCCTGAGCAAAAGGAAATGATAGTGATCACGTGCAGTGACTTGATTGAAATGACTGATGCAGACGACAGCTTCCTGCACAAAATTGTAACAGTTGATGAGATGTGGTACTTTCTTTATGATCCTGAGATGAAACAGCAGTCTGCTGAATGGAAGTCAAAAACATCCGAAGAAAACAAAAATTTCACTTGGACAAAAGCTGGGGTTAAGTAATGTTGTTGGTGTTTTTTGATTACTGGAGCTTGATTCATTATGAATTTATTCCTGAAGGGAAAACAGTCAACTAAGAATCATACACAGATCTCTTAAAATGGTTACGAGATTCAATTTAACGAAAACAACGTGAACAATGGTCGGAGATGGTTGGTTTTTTTGTTACATGACAATGCCCTGATCTGTAATAGTGAAACAGTACCTTGTAAAAAACATTGTTATCAGTTTGGAACACCCTCCATATTCTCCCGATCTTTCACTTCCAGAGTTTCACCTGTTTCCACAACTGAAAATGACATTAAAGGGAGAACGTTTTGCTGATTTAATTTAATTGCAATGGAGCACAGGCTCCGGTGGCAATTTCCCTACACACCCAGGGTGGCCACAAACCGGGAAAACCGGGAATATCGGGAATTCTCAGGGAATTTAATGTAACCGGGAAATATCAGGGAATTCAGGTAATTTCGAAAATTATCAGGGAATTCAATTGCGACTATTCAAAATTTAGAAATTTTTTAATATCATACAGAATTCATTTCAGTCATTAAATATTTCATCTTATATATATTTATCATAAAATAGACAACGATAGTGTAAACAGCACGCTAGCGCTCACCACGAGTGCCTTCGATTCGCGCCACCGTGCGCGCCACTGCCAAACAACCACGCGAGCGTGCCATGTGCTCTTATATTGTTATCTCGACTCGCGCAAAGTGTAAAGGCCGCATTAGAATCCTAGATAGTCCATGGAGGAAGGAATAATATGGAGACGACGCAAGAGACCTTTACCACGCATGGGAGTGAAGCAGGCCGGCGGAGGAGTGGGGGGGCATGGCCGGAGTGGTGGGGGCTTGACCGCTTCCCAACAAACACGGGGAATATGTACAAACACCTCAAGGGGACTCTAGGATAAACGTGACGCCGCAATCTGGTGATGGATTATTATGTAACTCGATGAGACAAATAAAAAATGAAGAATAAAATTTTTTGATATCCTGCTTAGTTTTCGAGATATTCTGTCTCAAATGTGAAATGGTTTTGGTTGAAATTCAGAAGAAAAAATTATTCAAAGTCAAATTTTATGATGAATTTTTATTTAAAAAGACGAGACAAATAAAAAATAAAGAGTAAACTTTTTCGATATTTCACCTAGTTCTCGAGATATACTGTCTCAAAAGTGAGGTGTCTTGAGTTGAAATGCAGAAGAAAAATTTCGCAAAAGTCAAATTTAATGATGGATTCTTATGTAACACGACGAAAAAACTCGATAATAAGGAATAAATGTTTTCGATATCTTGCTTAGTTTGGGGGATATACAACATCCAAATTGAGGGGTTTAGGTTTGGATGCAGGCTGGACCAAAAATTAATTCTGTCAAAGCCACAATGATTACATGGTTGACATGCAGAATGGATATTTCAGTTTTATTACTACCACTTGTGATTAGTCTGAAATGTGTCCTAGACCAGAAAAAAAGTAACAGGACCCACTCTAGGGATGAGCAACCCAGACATTTTGTAGGCTGGTACCAGAAATAAAATGTTTATTCAGTCACCTTGATCAAGATGTGTTGTCTAATTTCACAGCCCTACTTATTAGGACAATTGTAAAAAAATTATCTCTCAGTTAGATTTAGATACGGGGGGGGGGGGGGGGGGGGGGGGAAATGTTACAAAAAAAAAAAAACACTAAATTAGACACACATTCCCCAAATTGATTTTGTTCAAAGGCCAATAACTTCTTTATTTATGAAGCCCATTTTTATTTCTGCATGAACCTGTTTCGACATAAATAGATGAGAAAGATTTCAAAATCGGTAAAAATAGGTATAGACGTATTTACAAACAGAAACAAGTCTTATATGAAGCTTTAAAAATAACCTAAGTCAATGGCCTGAAATAGCTATTTAAAAAATTAATAAAACTCACAGCTTCTCACATAACAGTTAATTTCATCATCCATTGTCAGTATAATCAGCAAAGTGACGAAAGAAATCGTAATAGTAAATTCACTGAATCGCGAAGTAAAACACGCCCCTTTAAATCTCATTTTAAACACTCGTTAAAAAATAATGCTAGTCTATTATGTGCAAAATAGCAAGTTTGCTGATTTTCTACACTACACCAAGAAAAATTTGAGAACAAAGTCATCCCATTGAGAGCTATGACTAAATATTTATAGACGTGCTGCAAAGTTTGCGGGATCTACCGCTCACTTCAACAACGATAATTACAATTCAACTTACTTATGAAATGATATTCCAGGTTATTTCCTGTCTGGCCTATTTGTGCAACCGTACGCAACACAAGCTGGCATTTTTAAACACTTATACACAATACTAAATGAAATAATCACTGCATCTACCACAATGTGAACACCTTAATTGTTGGGAAGCGCCATATGGTCCCTGCCGGTGCTGCCACCATGCGGGAGAGTTTAGTGCTTGCTTCACCGATTTAACGTCACTTCTCCTCCATATAATTCCTTCCTCCATGAGATAGTCCGTTGAGTTTACTAGCTAAGCGACAGTCACTTCATTCATCGTGAAATTTCGTCTATTGTTTACAAACACGCAAACGCATTTCGTGTGATCACATCTAATTTAAAATTGGAAGTATTTTCGAAATATCGTTATGTTAGTTTGTTATCAAACTGCAAGTTTTCTTAGTTTTTATCATTTATGTGGGGGTAAAATGTTATTTTTTTAAATTATTAATTTATTTTAATCGTGAAATTTCTCATTAAATATTTCAGCTCATATGTTTTTAACATGAAATAACCGACAATAAGGCACAAATAATTTATTTTTCTGATCATTAATTTTTTTTTTTTTTTTCTCGCAATCACAATTACCATTACCACTGTCTATGTTGCAATCTTTCAAAGCTGTTTTGACTGTTGATTCGATGCGACAGTGTTAACAGTGTACTAGCGCTCTCAACGAGTGTCATAGACTCGCGCCAAACACCCGCGACTGATGCGAGCGTACCGTGTGTTCAGGCAGTGCTTCTCGATCCGAATAAGCTCGCGCGAAAGTGTAAGAGAAGAATACTGGAGACGCATCTTGTGTGATCACGTCTAATTTGGAATTGGAAGTGTTTTCTAAACATCGTCGGTTTTAGTTCATAATCAAACGGTAAGTTTTTCTTAATTTTTATGATTAAATCTAATTTTTCTACTGATATTTTTTAAATTAATAATTATTTTTGAACATTCATTGGGTGAATGATGATTGTAGATTGGTTGTTATTACTATTGGTTTTACTAATATTTATTTATTTAATTTAATTATAAAAATATCAATTTTTTTAAACTTTCAGATTAATGAATTCAGCATGACAACACGATTTCAAAGTGACTGGTTGACTAATCCAGACTTTAAGATTTGGTTAGAAGAAGTTAAAACTGATTCTAAAAGTGCAAAATGCAAACTTTGCAATATTACATTTTCTTTAAGTAATATGGGTAAAACAGCTATCAGAAGTTATGCTAAAGGACTGAAACATATTAGCAAACTTAAAAATTGCAAAACTGTCTACCCTCTTCAAAGGTTTTTAACTCAGCCGCAACAAAGTAGTACCGAGACAACTATACATGGTTTGTCTGAGAAATTGATTATTTCTAATCCAATAAAGACATGCGAAAAAGAACAGCAAATTCCGACATCACAAAATACTCTTAGCTCCTTTCTCATCAAGCAAGAAGTCAGCCGTGCAGAAATACTTTGGTGTATTCAGACACTGATGACTCACAAGTCAATGCGCTCAGCTGAAAGTGATGTACAATTATTTAAGAAAATGTTCAACGATAGTCAAATAGCAAGAGGAATGGAATTGCAGCGAACTAAAATTGCCTACTCAATTCTTCATGGGATTGCTCCTTATTATAAAAGTAGACTGATGGACTCCATAACTTCTTGTAATCATTTTGTAATAGGATTTGATGAGTCACTCAACAAAGTTTGTCAAGAAACTCAAATGGATTTAAATATCAGGTTTTGGAGTACTGAAAAGAATGAAGTATGTACACGATACTTAACATCTGCTTTTCTTCGTCGCACAAGAGCTTCAGATCTTCTTCTGTCATTCAAGGAAATGCTTCAACCTATTATTAGTCTTAACAAAATTTTACAAATCTCAATGGATGGACCAAATGTTAATCATACATTTTTCAGAGAATTGAAAGCTGAACTACTGTACAGAAAACTAAAGAAATCAGTGATCCGTTGATACTTGATATGGGTAGTTGTGGTCTTCATAACATGCATGGCGGATTTAAATGTGGAATTGAGGCCACTAACTGGAATATTGTTCCGTTTTTAAGGTCAATTTACTATCTGTTTAAAGACGTACCAACTCGCCGTCCTCAATTAACAGAGTATTCAGGATCGACTCTTTATCCTAAAAAATTTTGTGCAGTTCGTTGGATAGAAAATGATAGTGTTGCTGCTCGTGCTATTGAAATTATTCCAAATCTTAAAAAAATGGTGGAGGGTTTACGGCATGATAAAAAAGAACCAACTAGTGCCAGTTACAAAATTGTAACAGAGGCTCTTTCAGATCCTTTTCTGACAGCAAAACTAGAATTTTTTCGGTCATTAGCAGCTGAATCGCAACCATTCTTACAAGAATATCAAACTGATGCTCCTATGACACCATTTCTACACAGCTCTTTAGTGACAGTTCTCCAAAATATAATGCAAAGGTTTATCAAAGCAGATGTACTGAAGTCTGTTGACTCATTATCAAGCATAGACTTAAGTGATGAAAACAATTTGATTTTGTACAGTCAAATTGACTTAGGATTTGGTACTAAAAAAGTTATCAAAGGATTTAAAAATAAAAATATCACTGATCTCATGATTTTACAGTTCCGAAAAGATGCCGCGTCTGCTTTGAAAGCTTTTACAAGAAAATTGTTGACACAATCGCCCTTGCTTTATAAACTTACCAAAGCAGTCTCTTGTTTTGATCCTAGTATTGCACATTTTCCTGAAGTCAGAAGTAGGAGATTGAAAAGCTTACTCACTATTTTGAATGAAAATAATTGGATCAGTGGTATTGAGGCTGATGAAATTAGTCGAGATTTCAACAATTTATGTTCTCAACCTTCAGCATTACAAATTCTTAAAAATTATTCGCAAGGAAGTAAACGCCTAGATCATTTTTGGAATGAATTAATTCTTACACACGCCAATCCACAGTCAATAGTAAAACTGTTAAAGATAGTCATGGTTTTATCTCATGGCAATGCTTATATTGAGAGAGGTTTTTCAGTCAATTCTGAATGCTTAGTTGAGAATATGAAAAATGAAACTTTAATTGCTCAGCGGTTAGTATACGACTCTATCTTAAGTGAAACAAATGGGGATGTTGCAACTCTTGATGTTCCAAAATCTTTAGTTCATTCTTATCGTAACTCGCGTTCAAAATTGTCTGAAGAAATTGAACGTCGAAGAAAAGAAGCTAAAATAACTGAATCAGAAGATTTGAAAAGAAAACGTGTAGCTAATGAAAAAAAGATTTGGCATTAAAAAAAGCTAAACTTCTAGCTGAGATTCAAGTTATTGATGATCAATTTAAAAATCTTCAATGATTTTTATATACAAAATATTAAAAGTTTTATTTGTTCTAGTTTATGCTAGTCATTTGCTTGATTGTATTTTACTAACTGTAAAGTATTTTTCATAAGATTATTGAATTAGTTATAAAATACCAACTATGGAAATGTACTAAAAATGAATTAAATTATGATATTCAAATAAACATGTTTAAATATGTCTTTAATTTTTGTACCAGATTTAACAATTTTAAAGTAATCAAATCTTAAATATTTTAATTATGTGAATAAAATTTCTAAATCAGGGAAAAGTATGACAAACTTCACTGGAAAACCTGGAAATATCAGGGAATTTTGAAATCATTCTTTTGTGGCCACCCTGACACACATCTTCCCCCTATCCTGCACCTACCTACATTTGCCCTCTACAAATTTTATCTTTAAATTCTTTCAAAGTTTTCGGTAAATTATTCATCATTTCTCTTGGTAACTCATTCCAATCCCTGACACCCTTACCTAAAAAAGAGAATCTTCCCACACCCTTGTGCCTGAAATCGAGTGCCAGCTTGTGGTCATGGTCATCTTTTCCCTTCCATGCACTACTTTTCATACCTATTGCAATATCTTTCCATGCCTCATCGCCAGTATATGCCCTGTACACTCCCATGACCCTCCTCATCCTCCTCCTCCTGTCTTGCAATGAATCCCATTCCAGCTCCTTTATCATATCCGTCACTGATTGCTTTCTGCGATAATTTCCAGAAAACAAATCTAGCAGCACTTTTTTGCACCCTCTCCAACTCCTGTATTTGATATGTAAAATGAGGGTCCCATACTACACTACCATATTCGAGCAATGGTCTGCCCAAAGTTTTGTATCCCAATTCCTTGACTTCTCTCGTACATCCCCTCATCACTCTCTCCAACAAGTGCAGAACTTTGTAACCTTTTCCTACCACCTGTCCTATGTGCCCTGCCCAGTTAAGTTTGTTATCAAAAGTAATTCCAAGATATTTACATTTCAAGTCTTCAGCAAGCAATTCTTTCCCCACCTTATATTCATAATTAACCTTTTGTTTTTTATTTGTGTATCTAATAAGCTGACTCTTCTTTGCATTTATGTTCATTCCATGTTTACCAACCCAATTAGATATCCTGTCCAGATCACCCTGCAACTGTTTACAATCCTCTATCGTTTTGATTCTTTTATACAGCATTATGTCATCTGCAAACAATCTAATTTCAGATAGTAAACAATCAACACAATTATTCATTGGAATAATGAATAGCAATGGTCCCAATACACTACCCTGTGGCACACCCATTTTTACTTCCACTGATTCGTCGTAAGTGATTGAAAATGCAAAGAAGCAGACGAAAGAACTTGTAAAAAACAAATTTCGGAGTGTTTCCAACAATTGTATGAATGGTGGGATAAGTGTGTAGAAGCAGGAGGAGAGTATACATACTTTCAAATAAATTTTTTTTATCCAATTTTTGACCCTACCTCATATGTAATTTGTTATCTTTACAACCTCTTACAGTGCTGTTTTTAAATCCTAAGGCATTGTGTTGCACCCCAGTGGTTTTCTGTTCAATGCGCAATACATACGTTTGGCTTCTGGAGAAACATGTTTAATCCTAGTGATTAGTATAGATATCCTTCCTGTGATGCCATTAGCCGAATTACCAACACGTTTTCTTCCAATTTATGTCATTTTCTTAAAAAAAAAAAAAATATTGATGTTGAAAATATCCCTTTGTCGTAATCTACAAGGTCTTGCGTTATGGAAAATCTTCAGATTTTTTTTGTACATGTACCTGACTAAACCAAGTAAATTCAGTAATCCCACTGAGCGTGGTGGTGTAACGGTTAGCGTTCTCGCCTCGCATTCGGGAGGACGCCGGTTTGAATCCCCTTCCAGGCATCCAGATATGGGTTTTCCATGGTTTCCCAAACCACTCCAGGCAAATGCCGGGATGCTTCCTTCAAAAGGCCATGGCCGAATTCCTTCCCATTCCTTGCCCCCATCCTTTCCCGTCTCTAAATACGTCACTGTTAAGAGACGTTAAGCAGTTAAAAACAAAAATCGGTAATCCACTAATGTATGTTGATTCAACAACTTGAATTGCAAAATAATTGTTTAGCAATCATTCTGCAAGTTAATTTTCGACTTTGCCTGTCATGTTGTGAATGCGGCATGCCACTGAGCCATTTGAAAAAGGTGCTTTTTCAGCAATTTCAATGATTTGTATCCTAGTATGCAACTGACCATATCTTCAGCAGCCGGTAAAAGAAATTATTCAGCAGTACCGTATGACTTTGAGATCTTTAAGTTGTGTTTTTTTCCCAAAAACAGGGCCATTTGTAAATATTCATTCAGAGTTCGTAGTTTTGGTATTTGCCACAGTTTCTTTCTTTCTTTTTTGAAGAATCCAACTCCCTCTTTTTCTGAAATAAAACCTAGAGGCTTGTCGATGTACTGCTGATGTTTTGTCTCCAAATATCTTTGCTGCAATGATGGTTTCATCAAGCTATTTGTGAAAACTACTAGGCATATTACACACTGGGGCTCTGCAGTACAGTTCTAGGAATTTTTCGACCCGGGACAAAAAAACTGTTAGATTACTGCCCCTTTGAACATTATTTTGCTCCCCCCATTGTTGTCACCCTGAATCTTGCCACAGTATTGGAGCTAAAAAAAAATCACCTCGATATAAATTGCCACCCTGGTTTGCCTCTCCTAGATCTGGCTATGGATATTGAGTGTCTTCTTTGCATGTAAATCCAATTTACAGATAATCTTCGTCATATTCCCCCCCCCCCTCCTTTTCCCCGATGGAATGATTTTGTGATATAACCGATATTTTTGTGAAATCGTTATAACTATTAAAAATTCAGTCCTTTTGTATCAAACCGTTTTAATAGTTTATTAATGTACTTCCTCGACTCCTCTAGGAACTACATTGAAATTATGTAATACCCGAAAATGCAAGGTTCTTTCGGCAATGACTATTCGAGGCTACCGATCTATGCTTCTACACCGTTAGCCATACTCTCTTGGTCTACCTCCATAGCAACCTACACTGTCTTATTCTTTTTCTCTAAAAGTAAATATTATTGATTTTCATCCGCTCAAAGGAAAAATATGATTTTCTTAATTTAAAAAAAAAAAAATCTGTTGTCACAATGTGCTTTTGATATGCAGAATTTTTGTCTGAAATTGTACTTTCAGTAGAAGTAGACGCAATCTGACTATGTTGTTTTCAAAGTTTATGAACTGGATAACGTTTAAGTATCTATAAATTTTCCGCTTATTGATTGTGTTTTTAACGATTGGTTCACGTTTACAAGTACTAATCATTCAAAATTACAGGTTAATTCTAGATCGCTATACTGCTAGTTCTGGATAATGATACCACTAATGTTGAAAACTATATTTATTAACATAAAAATTTATGGATATATCACATTTGGTTTGTTTCCTCCTGAGAAAACCTGTATTTTCCATGCAGGTAACATAAGTGACATTTGGAGCAGCCTGCATATTGAATACGGGACAGCCAGAAACAATGATGTCATAAGCGACAGCAGCAATTTGTGTTTACATCTTTATTGTCCATGTGGTATAGCAGTATCGTAACCTAGAATTAACCCAAAATTAATTGAGCACTTTATGTTCAAAACGAGTGCTTCTTTTGTTATGACAAATAGCATGTAATGTATGCGCAAGATTGTGCATTTGAATCTTAAGACAGCTGTATTAAACAGTATTCCACACTTTTGTTAGCCCTACCTTAAGTCATGCTTCACGTCACTGTTGTTGCCATACCTAATGTAGCGGTACCGAATAATAAGAATCTACTGTGACATGTAGAATTGGAACCTTAGAATTTTTCTGGTGTTTTACCTAATATCTACTTGTGTGGCACATCGAGTGAAAGGAGAAATATATCTCTAAACACATTGGATTACAATCTTTACCAGCTTTTTTACACCAGATCTATACTCAGTAAAGATACAATTTAAAACGGACAGTCTATGTGCAATTGAGGAGTTGTAGACTGAATTAAGCCATCTAGAAACTGCTTGGACTTCATTAGCCTGAAGGAAAAAATAATCATAAAAAAATTTCCAAGGGAAGAGATGAATAATTTACAGAGTGATTAGTCATGTGCACCATCGTGTGTGTTGCATGTGCGAGACACTCCGTCAGCCGCCATGACGTTTATTTTGTAGCAAAGCCCCTACAGTCAACTGAAGAAACCCTAGGAGTTCGCGTACCCTACTTTGAGAAACCCTGCTCCAGAAGAATGCATACCAAGCCATTTTGTCAAAAGTAGAATGGTCAGTCCCTTCCTTCTAGGACTTGCAATTCAACATGGAATCTGGACCACGGCACATACTGGTGTAGCTCATGTGATCAAACACAATTCTTAAAAATTCCTGCTCTCACCAGGATTTGAACCCATGACTGGAGCCAGAACCTTAATCAACTAGCTTAATTAACAGTATAATATATAGAAAAAATGATAGGAATGGGGAAAATAAACAGATACCTGTCACTTACCACAGATGAAGGCAGGAGGGCGAGACGAACACGTAAAAATATAAACAAATTGCACGATATTTTTTATGTTTTTACATGTTCGTCTCGCCCTCCTGCCTTCATCTGTGGTAAGTGACAGGTATCTGTTTATTTGTCCCTATCCTATCTTATTTTCAGTGCCTCACTGCAGTTTCTTTGTTTCCATTATCTTATATATAAAATTCTCGTGTCACAATTTTCGTTCCCATACTCCTCCGAAACGGCTTGACCAATTCTCATGAAATTTTGTGAGCATATTGAGTAGGTCTGAGAATTGGCCAACATCTATTTTTCATCCCCCTAAATGTTAAGGGTAGTCCACCCCTAAATTTTTTTTATTTTTTATGATACAACATACAAAAATACATACAATCCTAAATTTTCACCCTTCTACAATCAACCCTTATTTTTTAAGGCATTCAATTGTTTCCAAAGATAAAGAAACCAACATTAACATACGTAAGTTTCTGTTTTAAAGCAGAATTAATTGATGAAACCAATATATCCTCAAAACAAAATCAATATTCAAAGCGCAAATTAATTATTATTTTTTTTTTTTTTAAAAAAAAGAAGATTTTTTCAGGTATTCAGAGCAGGTTAAAATATTCATTTTTAGTTTCGCATTTTTTTTATTTCTATTTTTTAACTGCGATTAATGTCCTTGGGCCATGTAAGTATTCATTTGCTCTTTGAATGTTAGTATTTTTATGGATATTTAGTCGATTCCATCAATCTCCGGTCGATAACTGATCAATCGTCATTTAATTAGTTATCCCCGCCAGATGCCTAATTTCATTAATTCTATTTATGTGTGTTTTGTACAGTGAGCAATGCCAAGAAAACGCAAAGGGGCTGATTTGAGCCGTAATACAAGTAAATCTCGAAACTTGCGAAATAGAAGATCCGAAAGAACCGAAGAACAAATCCAGCAACAAAATACTGATGCATGTGTCAGAATGGCGCAATTTCATCAAGAAGAGCCAGAAGATACACGAGCTGAACGCAATGAAGTCATAAGATTAGAACAATGACAATCACGCCATTTCACAGTCAATAGACGCAGAACAAATGACCAACAAAGACAACAGGTACATCGAGCATTTACATATGATTCATTCCTGCGTCTAGCATTCCAGTATGAGCCCCATATTGAATATTATGCTCATTC
Source organism: Vandiemenella viatica (assembly GCA_031002005.1). Lineage (NCBI taxonomy): Eukaryota > Metazoa > Arthropoda > Insecta > Orthoptera > Morabidae > Vandiemenella > Vandiemenella viatica. The sequence goes on along the minus strand of JARYHS010013630.1, from coordinate 325,677,625 downwards.
AAAAGTGGTAATTGGTGCTATGGACAAGGAATGTCCGCATTGTCATGCTCTGAAATTCAAAAATGAGCCAGCTGGGATGTGTTGCGCGTCAGGAAAAGTGCAACTACCTGAAATTGAAACACCACCTGAACCATTGAACGGCTTACTTGTCGGCACGGATCCAGATTCTAACGTGTTCCTGAAGTCAATTCGAACATTCAATTCATGCTTTCAAATGACATCGTTCGGAGCAACAGAAATAGTTCGAAATACTAATGCAAATGGTCAACAATACAATTCTACATTCAAAATCAGAGGCCAAGTTTATCATAAAATGGGCTCACTGCTGCCAATGCCAAACGAACCACATAAATTCTTACAAATCTACTTTATGGGCGGCGAGGATTCCGGAAGCGCACTTGCCAATCACGTGAATGCACGTTGTGATTATAATAACCTTGATTCATTTTATGCCAGACGCATCGTCAGCGAGCTGGATGCTCTATTGAATGAGCACAACGAATTGTTGAAAATATTCAAATCACATATGCACCAATTACAAAGCGATAATCACGCTATCGTCATTAATCCTGATAAAACACCAGCTGGAGAGCATATTCGTAGATTCAATGCACCCGTTGTTGATGATATTGCTGGAATCATGGTTGGTGATTGTACAGCTGCACGAGAAATTGTGATTCGTAGAAGAAATAATAATCTTCAGTTCATTGCTGACACACATCGTTCATATGACGCTCTCCAATATCCGCTAATATTCTGGAAGGGACAAGACGGATATTGCATAAACATAAAACAACGAGATCCCGTATCAGGTACTTCATTGATTATGAATTTGACCATTAATCATTTAACAAAACAATTAAATTATTGAACGTAATAAATTTAAATTAATTTTTATGAACAATTATTACAGGAGCTGAAACAAACAAGAACGTTAGCTCAAAGGATTATTATGCGTACCGATGAATGATTAGACGTGGCCTGGACAATGTCATTCTACGATGTCGTGAGCTTTGTCAACAATTCATGGTCGACATGTACGCGAAGATTGAGGGCGAACGACTACGATACTTACGATATAATCAACTAAAGCTGCGCGCAGAAGAGTACATTCATTTGCGAGACGCTATCAACAACAACGCCGACGTCGCCGAAATTGGTAACCATGTCATTTTACCATCATCGTACGTATGCAGTCCACGTCATATGCAAGAATATATACAGGATGCTCTGACTTTCGTGCGCGAATATGGACGACCATGTTTATTTATTACGTTCACATGTAATCCAAAATGGCCAGAGATTCCATCTTTGCTATTGCCTGGCCAAAATGCAATACATCGCCATGACATTACAGCACGTGTGTTCAGACAAAAGTTGAAGTCTTTAATAAGTTTCATTACTAAATTACATGTATTCGGTCCCACACGTTGCTGGCTATATTCGGTTGAGTGGCAAAAGCGAGGATTACCTCATGCACACATTTTGGTTTAGTTAATCAACAAAATCCGTCCTGAAGAAATCGATAGTATCATTTCTGCGGAAATTCCAGATCCATCCACTGACCAACTGCTGTTTGATATTGTTACAACAAACATGATCCATGGTCCATGTGGTACTCTTAATAGTTCATCGCCTTGCATGGCAGATGGAAAATGTACTAAAAATTTCCCTAAAGATTTTACCAATGATACGGTCACAAATGTCGACGGATACCCAATATATCGTCGAAGAAATCCTGATAATGGCGGACAATCATTTATTAAAAATATCAGCAACACAGACATTGATATTGACAATCGTTGGGTGGTGCCATATTCGCCTCTGCTGAGCAAGACATATAATGCTCATATTAATGTTGAGTTCTGCAGTTCTGTGAAGAGCATCAAATACATTTGCAAGTATGTCCATAAAGGCAGTGATATGGCTGTGTTTAGAGTGGAAAATACTAATGTGAATGCTCCTCCAGTGAATAAAAACGATGAAATAACGCTCTACCAAATTGGTCGGTACATCAGCTCCAATGAAGCTGCTTGGCGTATCTTTGGTTTTCCAATTCATGAACGGGATCCAGCAGTTGTTCAGTTAGCCGTCCATCTTGAAAATGGTCAGCGTGTATTTTTCACGAACGAGACAGCGATTGATCGTGTAATAAATCCACCTAAAACTACACTCACTGCATTTTTTGAATTGTGTAATCGTGCTGATGATTTTGGTGCCTTTGCACGAACATTACTCTATTCACAAGTACCACGCTATTTCACATGGACTCAAACAAAAACATGGATGCCCCGCAAGCAAGGCTCACCAGTTGCTGCATGTCTCAATTTATTTGAATCAAACGCCTTGGGGCGATTATTTACAGTCAATCCAAGACACACTGAGTGCTTTTATCTTCGACTGTTGTTGGTTAATGTTACTGGCCCATTATCATTTCAAGATATACGTAAAGTGAATGGGCAACACTATCCAACATATAAAGATGCATGCCTTGCACTCGGCTTGCTGGAAGACGACAACCAGTGGGAATGCATGCTTGCTGAAGCTGCATTGAACTGTACAGCAATACAAATTCGTCTACTATTCGCTATAGTGTTGACTACATGTTTCCCAGCCCGAGCACAGATATTATGGGATAATCACAAAGATTCAGTGACTGATGATATATTGCATCAACATCGTACACGGTGCCACGATCTAACCATAACATTCAGTGACACAATGTACAATGAAGCATTGATTGCTATTGAGGATCTTTGCATTGTCATTGCCAACTTACCACTTAGTAATTTCGGTATGAATTCGCCAAATCGAACTGCATCTGATTTAATGAATACTGAAATGAATCGTGAACTGCAGTACAACACTGTAGAAATGGCAGCGATTGTTGCCCGCAATGTCCCACTAATGAATGAGGAACAAAGAACCATTTATGATCGCATTAAGCTCGCAGTTTCAGCTGGACAAGGTGGGTTCTTCTTTTTGGATGCACAGGGTGGAACTGGCAAAACATTCGTTATTTCGCTAATTCTTGCTGAAATACGATCAAATAATGGCATCGCATTGGCCGTTGCATCAGCGGGCATTGCAGCAACTTTATTGGATGGAGGCAGAACAGCTCATTCAGTATTTAAGCTGCCACTAAATATTCAGAATAACCCTGACGCAGTATGCAACATTAAGAAACAATCGTCCATGGCCACCGTGCTGAAACGGTGTAAAATTATCATCTGGGATGAATGTACTATTGCACACAAACATTTGCTTGAGGCGTTGAACAGGACATTGAAAGATATTAAAAACGACGACAAACTATTTGGCGAAACTCTGTTGGTCCTTTCAGGTGATTTCAGACAAACACTTCCAGTCATTCCACGTTCAACATAAGCTGATGAGATCAACGCTTGCTTAAAATCATCTCCATTGTGGCGTAATGTTGAAAAATTACAGCTAAAAGTAAATATGCACGTTCAAATGCTTCAAGATCCATCCGCTGAAACATTTTCAAAACAACTCTTAGATATCGGTGATGGAAAAGTTGCTATAGATGAAACTGGATACATAAAATTACCGACCGATTTCTGCACAATCGCTGATTCGCAAGATACTCTCATTGAACAAATATTTCCCGGTGTACACACTCAGTACATAAATCATGAATGGCTTGCAGAAAGAGCAATTTTAGCGGCAAAAAATGTAGACGTTGACAATTTAAATCTCAAGATACAAATGTTGTTGCCAGGGAACTTGGTATCATATAAATCTATCGATACAGTTTGCGACGACAGTGAAGCAGTAAATTTTCCCACAGAGTTTTTGAACTCACTGGATTTGTCAGGCATGCCACCGCATAATTTGCAATTAAAGGTTGGATCTCCGATTATCTTGCTTCGTAATTTGAACCCGCCCCGGCTGTGCAACGGTACGCGATTAGTCATTCAAAAATTAATGAAAAACGTGATCGAAGCCAGCATTTTAAATGGCAAGTTCCGAGGTGAAAATATATTAATACCACGTATTCCTATTATACCTACAGATGTGCCAATTCAATTCAAACGTATTCAGTTTCCGATTAGATTGGCATTTGCAATGACTATCAACAAATCCCAAGGTCAAACGATGTCTATTTGTGGCTTAGATTTGAGAACACCATGTTTTTCACACGGACAATTATACGAGGCATGCTCTCGAGTGGGTAAACCATCCAGTTTGTTTGTGTTAGCTAAAGATGGACTAACAAAAAATATTGTTCACGCTATAGCATTAAGAGATTGATATTGTTTGTTAGTGTTACTGTCGTAATTGATTAATTAATGATATATAATTTTAAGGAATAAATTATAATAACTTAAAAATAATGTTTGCCTTTTGTTATTTTTATATTCCCTCATCGTTCACAGCGCTCCATGCCTATTTCACGCATATACCACATTCTTACATACATACAATATACACATTCTTACATACATACATACTTACAATAAGTAAGCTATTTTTTGTCTACACTAGAAATTACTTGACTAAGGTGGCCAGCAAGTTTAACACCCCATCTGATGGATGAATCTCCATCAGTAGTGTCTTATGCCCTCATTCCATACGCACTGTGGAGAGGTTAGGGACTTAACCCAATAGTTGGGTGCACAATTTGGTGATTAGGAATTGTGCACCACCACCAGGACATGATTCAATTAACCCATATCATGTGATGAACACAATCAATTGCCACAGCCAACTGAGTCAAAGTATTTGTTGCTTGTTTTTATCATGTTGATTGGTCTAGTGGCTCATGTGGTTGAGAGACATGACTGACCTTCGCCTACCTTCACCTACCATAAAGCTTTGCTTTGTCAATGCGTATGTGTTAGGATGCTCAGTGGTTCAAATTGTGCACTAACCTGGGGGTCCTATTAGATTAGGTGGCTACAATCGAGACACCTAGCTTAGATGGTAAGAAACTCGTGTCGCTTGGTCTTCCGCATTGTCCCCCCCCCCCTTTTTTCTATTTATCACTGATTGCAATCTTCAGCTAAGTTAGTTAACCTGCCTCTTCATAATTAATGCTAATGAATGTAACGTTTTTTGTTGATTACTGCATGTAACTTACTTACCAGCTATTTATAATTTAGATCTCAAATGATATCATCAAGTGGTAGAGGGCTCTAGTAATGTTTTGGAATCAAATTAATTCCTTATTTTTGCATATTGCTCTTTCCAGCCAAGACAGCCTTTCATGTGTTTTTTTTTCTTTCAAGGCCATACATAGATACTTGCTGAGTTTAGCATATTATAAAAATAATTTCTTAGATACTGGAGCCTAGGTGGGAAACATCAATCCTAATCGTGTAATGGCTTGTAGGTACAGGAAAAATTGAATTGTGTTCTGCACAAACAGGAAATTTAGTAATTAAAATAATCCAAATCTGTAAGAATCTTTAAGGTTGTATGTGCACGGAAACAAAAAATGAGAAGTGCAAAGAGCAGAAAGGATATCAAAGTACTTTGTGTGGAATGTTGTATAATGAAGGAAGAGACGGGAGGCATGCAATTTTGAGATGGGAGGAGGTTAGGCAGTAGAAAGACTTTTTCTAAACTGTAAGAAATGGAAAATAACACCTCTTTGGCAAAGGAATTCTGGACAAGTACGTGAGGAAAAAACTGTAGTTTAGCTGAAGGCAAGGAATTATCAAATAACTGAATTATAAAAGACCTTTAACAATTCTTGATTTTCTCTCCTATTGCTATGCCATTTCTACACTTTTGCATAATATTTTGACCCTTACATCAATATGTTTTTTAGGTTCCCTTGGTTTTAGTAGAATGATATCAGTGCATTCACCTTAGCGGAGGGGCTTCAAGGTCACTCTGCTCTATCCCCAAACAGTTGCCCTTATCATTACATGCAAAGGCAAAAATGTGCCCACTGATAAATTTTCCACTTGATTGCATGGACACAGCAATTTTACTCAAAGAAGTAGGAAATAGGAGGAGGTGAGGAGTGGGGCAAGGTAGACATGACCATGAGTCACTAGTTGAGGATAAACTAGTTGTACTTTCATCCAGCTATTCCCAATCTAGAAAATATGGTTGAGATTTACGTTGTTATGACCACCCAGCGCCAGTAATTAATATGTTGGTATGATATCGGATATAGCATCATTAACAACTTCTTTACCAGTGTATTCTTTTAAAAGTATTTTTTTTTTAAAATCACTTTTTGCAACTCACTGCCCAGTGTTGTTCATTGTAAACATTTGTAATCATCATTTTAAAAGCAGAGCATGATGGGTTGACAGTAATGCTTTGGTTTCTCATTCAATGGACCTGGGTTGAATCCCGGTCCAGCCATTCAGATTTGGGGTTTTCATGGTTTCCCCAAATCACTCCAGGTGAATGCTGGGATAGTTCCTTCAAAAGGACATGGCTGAATTCCTTCCCATTCCTTGCCCCCAGTCCTTTTTGCTTCGTTTAATTATCTCAACGTTGATGAGGCATAAACCTGTATAAACAACTATAACTTAAATATTTAGGCCTACAACACAAATTTCGAACTGCAAGGTAAACTTATAGACAAACTGACATTTAAATTATGTACTGCAGGTTATCAATACAAATTGTACAGCTTGAGAAAATTTTAACCAACAATCCTCATTGTGCTTGGAAATAAGTCCGTATTTGGAGTGTCAGTAAACATTGTGTAATAATTTCATGTTCTCGTAGATGATGCAGTATGAGAGAGCTTCACAGCTGGCTTAGCTACAATATCTTGCTCAGTGCAAGTTGTTACTATTTTTTTCTTCCTATTACTGTGTGAATATTCACAGAGTGACTCGATTTAATTTAATTACAGTAATAATTAATAATTTTAAAGTATGATGACAAGGTGCAAAACAAGGAAAAAATTAAGTGTGATAAGTTTATGTTGGTTATTGCTATTATTAAATGACTTATCAGACATTAAAATATTGATTATATCCACAAATTAATAGTGTCTTCCACAGTTTTTGTAATGTGATGGAACTCAAAACATTTCTTTGTTTCACCTTTCTAGCTTTGCACAACATCATGTTTTGAGCAACCAGATGTTGCTGCTGTTCTTAATAATGCCGGGCTGTTATTGCACTTATAGCTAGAAACGGTAATGCCACTGCAACACTGAGGATACAGGAGCAGATGTTGCAGGTACTTTTACATTTTATCTAAAATAAACAGTTCATTAGAAATATTGCAAAACACTAACCAGAAGTAAAGCTAATCAAAGTAAGTACTTGTTCTACAATGAAATTTCCTTAACATAATTGTTCCTACAGGCAAAAATGCTTAATTTTTTAACTTAATCAGTTGTATAATAAAACTGAAGAAGGTGATTTTTTGTGTGTAAAAGGATGTTATATTTATTAGAATTAATGTGTTGTAGACATATAAAATGCTTTTCTTGTGACAGATAGAAGAAGGTGTGTTATCTGCAGATTACCCAAAAGTTTGGACATCTACATATGTAATGCTGGAACAAATGTTGATTCGAAGAAATATTTTGCCCTCAGTTTTGGAGAATGTTGTAGAAATTGTGGATAAAGATGCCTATATACTGAATGATAATGATTGGAAAATTATAGAAGACCTGTTAATGATCTTAGAGCCATTTAAGGTGAGACAAATGCTTGTCTGATAATAGCAATATTTATAGTTTATTACCAAACCTGCAGGATACTTAATATAGATCTTTTAGTAGCATTTTGATTTTATTTTTTCTTCAGGTAACAATAATGACACTTAGTGAGGAGAAGATACCTCTAATATCTCTTTTGAAACCACTATTGTGGCAGCTTAGCAGTTCACATCTTAAAGTTAAGGACTCTGATTCAGAATTTGCCCAGAGCTTTAAAGCTGCATTATCTGAAAATCTTTCGTCAAGGTATGTGATTAGGATTTTTATTTTTCACAGTTTTTTTTTTAATTTCTGATTATGATGTTTTATCCAAACAAAGCATTTTCTGTAAGAATGGGAACTTTCCCAGTGTATGGTTTTAACGAAGTTTTTATGGTTGTACTGCCAGATTGTGTTGTAAAAACACGATATATTAACGGCTGTTTCCAGTGTCTTTTTTCAGTTGTGAATACATCTGTACTGGTAAATGGATCTACAGCTTTTGAGTCAGCTCCAGTGTACATACATCTTTTATAGTCTCAGCTCACTCATTGTTGCCAATCGGCAACTATCATCTCCACCACATACTGCACACTATTCTGCCCAATGTCTGTGCCCAGAGATAGTTGTAGACTGACTGAAAGTGGTCACAAATGGATGATGCATACAGCCTATGAGTGTCTCTAGGTGCACATGATATATGATAGAAGGGATAGTTACCATTCCACAATAGCAGGTTAGCTGATGCTATAAGGGAGGGGTACTGCATGAGAGCTGACTCCATTGATAAGTACAGATGGATTCACATCTGAAGAATATGATAGAGCTTGCTGTCAAAATATTGTGTTTCTGCAGCAGTTTGGCAGTACACCTTTGAAGATTTCGTTGCAAAGTATTTTCATGAATAGAAGCCAGATCTTTCCACAGTTGACAGTAGGAAACCACTTAAACGTGAATAAAAGCAACTAGTAATTGTTTTATGTGGCAAAGTATCCAACAACAGTTGCAGGAGAAAGGGTGGGTGCAGTGCATTTTCTTCTTCTCATAGCATTCTGCTACAGATGGAAGATTTATACTAAGAAATTTCATGTTATTGCATTTGTTCATGTGATTCTATACTATTGTTTTGCTTATTTGGTTCTGAGTTGCATAAAAACCAAATAGTTATCATTATGAAGAGGTACAAAAAGATTTTGAAACTCTTAAAATATTCAATATAATGCCAGTGATGAAAGTAAAATAGTTTTATTCCAGCAATCTTTCACATTGATATCAACACTGATGGGTCCACATATTGTCTGTTGGATATTCGAGGTCTACACATAATTCATCTTGTCATTTATTACTTTCTTTTACTGGTATCGGTTTAATAATTCATATAAATAAATAAAAATATTCATACTTTTCATTGACATTATATAACTCTTGATGGGCTGTGTAGCTCAGTTACCAAGCCCGGTAGGTGAACAGTAACACTTAGGACTGGCATTCGGGATGGCACTGATTCAAATCCCTCATTTTGCTTTGTTCTACCTCCACAAATTCCATATGAGAATGGGAAGTGTAGATTAACTCAAGTAATTTTATTGCAGAAAGAAGTTCTAACAAATGTTTAAAAATTGTAACAGAATTCAGTTGTATTTGTGTAATTATGCTATACACTAACTGTAAAGCAAATCCCATTACTTTTAGCAATTGTTTTCTGATTTATAGGTACAGTGACCCTACAATTGATATGCTGTTGCAGACAGCAACAACTTTAGATCCACGTTTTAAGCTGATGCCATATACAAGTGAGGAGGATAAGAGTATTATATCTGGGCCAATGAAACAGATGTTGATAGCATACGTTGAAGAAGAACGTGGTTGCAGTAATGGTGAAGAATCTCTGAGTAAAAAGAGCCGACTTTCAGGTAAGAGTATTTCTTATTACTTATAAGATTTTTAACGTCTCTTTTTTACATTCTTCATCTACCTCTTCTTTTTTGCATACTTTGCATTGAATTATTGAAAGTTATCTGCTATTTATATTGTAAAGCAGAATTATGTTTCATCATGAAAATTAATGAGGAAAATAGTAATAAGAATTGTGCAAGAAGCAACATTGCAAAATAATATCAATTTGAACAAGGGGATTGTCAAAACAAGAAAAATATAATCACAAGTGCAGAATATTACTGGTTGGATTCTTATGTAAGAGAGTAAAACAAATAATCCACAAGCCTTATAAATTTCTATACAGCAATATATTTTTCTTTCTTTTTTAAACTGTAAACAGTGAACATTTAATAAATGTTGGCAGCCTCTTCTGCAGGTTCTTGCATCTGGTTGGTGTGGTTACCATTCGCTCATGCACATGATTAAGCATCGTCCAAAATATTGCAGTCTTTTTTGTTGTTGTTATTGATGCTGTTATCACAGTCCTGTATTACAAGAATGTAAAGATCACTTTCATCTCTTATTCCACTTGGTTAGCAGAGGATTTTTTTTTTTTTTTAGGATGTCTTTTTACTTGTCTTTTAACTTGTGGCAGTGACACATTTGACAGTGATTATGACATTTGAATGAAGAGAAATTGTTCTGCCCCATAGGTGCCAGGTACGGGTTTGGCAAACCCATGGTACCTGAGCTGGAAATTTGTGAGCGCCACAAGTTTCCCAGCGCTTAAACTCCTTGCACGCCTCAACAACAAACGTAGGGTGTGATGGTGGAATGTAGTGTGTCTAGGAGAACAGGGATCTTGGCTTCAATGCCCAGATCGTGAGTACGGTACAAACATATATATAAAAGTCAATCTCAAGGTGAGTACCGTGCTGAGGAGGTGAATGGGTGGTGAGGGAAATCTCTTACTAGCATGCAACCTCAGGGGCACCTGCTGCACCCCTATTGTATTGGGCTTGGTGGCACGATGCGGGAGCTCCATGTCATTCAACCTGTAGTTCTTCTGAAATGGGCAAAATCACGGAAAAAAAAAATCTATTTAATGTGGTGAGGGCAACTCGTGAGGTATCCAAAACACCCAATTAGCTGGTAAATGGATGAGGGTTGAAAGCCCTCCTCCTGAGAAGGAGACGAGTAACAGCAAGGGTTATCTCATTGATAAATCCTACATAATAATGGCAAGGAAGGAGGGATCCTTTGAAAATGTATGTCCTTTTTAAATGCAAAAAGGCAAAGAAGGGATCACTTGGACATTAAAAAGTGTGAAAAAGCTGAGGAATAGTGAACTGCTTTTGGTAACATCTACCAGCATGTAGGCTGTCCTACCCCTTAAATCTGTAAAGCTCAGGGAGTTTGCGGTAAAATGCAACTCCGGAAAACTCTTAAATTTGAGTAAAGGTGTGGTCACCCGCCGAGATCTGATCAATTTAGAGACCGAGGAACTCCTCAAGGTGGGAGATGTGAGAATGTGGTTGAGGTTTGTCAGATCACATGGAGGGTTAATGGTAGTGTTGTGAAGACTGCCACCTTTGTTCTGACATTTGACACTCCAACATTGCTGAAGTCCATAAAAGCAGGATATTTAAATCTGAATGTTCGCCCATATGTACCGGTGTTAAGGTGCAGCGGTTCAGGTTGTCAGGTGACAAGCCTGTACAGGGGTAATGCAACTCTTTCACCTGAACTGTGAACAATTAAGTTCATGACCATGTGTAGCCTTCTGGTACCTATAATATTAAATAACCTGGTCGCCACGCATTCGTATTGTAACGGGAAAGGGGGGGGGGGTGATTGCTGTTACTTTAAGTTTTAATGTTAAAGTGGTTCTTGATTTTAATAAGAAATTAATATTTAGATAGCAAGGATCTTGATTGCTGTTAATGAAACATATATAATGCTGAATTTATTATTTTCCTATGGCTTGTACATAGCCGGATACATTTAACGTTACGTTAGACATTACGTGTATCTGCAAGCAAAAGCATTATCCGGCTTTACAATCTGCCTGAAGATAGCAAACATAAACTAAATGTTAAATATTTCATTCATAAATTTAAATACATGATTACATCGTGGCCACAAGCCAACAATAATATGTTATATGTATAGTGGATAAAATCCCTTGGGCGCCTTTTGAATTAAAATATGAACAAGAATAAGGCTCAACTGAATTTACAAGGAGCTTTATAGTTCATGAGGTTATTTGCCAGCTAGCTTTTAAAATGGAATTGAGCAGAGATCCTGTCACATGGGTCGATTACGGATTCTTCAAAGTCTTTCCAAACCATGAAACGATGATGGGCGATGGAACACGTTACCATAATCATCAGCAACAGCAACGGCGGCGCGTGGCGGAGACCAGTAAATTGCACCATTAGTGCATGGACAGCATCAAACAACCAGCCTGTGGTCAAAGCCAGAACCCTCCAGCATAGTGCCACTCTGCGGTATGACGTCTGGACACGGCGACTGCTGACCACCGAATGCCAGTATGGCCGCTTCTACTTCTCTTCAGAAACTTCTTCCCGAAGTTTCGTTACATGAAAAAGGAAGCCATGAATTAACATTTGTAGACCCCGTATATGATACGGCATTGGATGTCTAACTTCTTCCCAAAACCACGTGAGGTTTGAAGTCACCCCATTCGCACTGTCTTCCGCGCGTTTTTCACCCCTTGTGCTGTTCAAGTATCCTTGCGCAGGGTCAACGCACTGACCTTGAGGTTGGCCGTTGTATCAGGGCGGACAAAGGCTCGGACCATCCCACGCCATCGGTAGAAATACCGCTACCAGCTTCAAAATCCCTTCTGCTCCCCCAAGTAGCAACCTCTTTACTCAGATAAATTTTAAGAAAATATGGCAGCTTGGGATATCCATTACGCGGATCGGAGAATTAAATTACCGAGCGTGGTGGTGTAATGGCTAGCGTTCTGGCCTTGCATTCGGGAGGACGGTGGTTCGAATCCCCGTCTGGGCATCCAGATTTGGGTTTTCCATGGTTTCCCCAAATCACTCCAGGTGAATGCCGGGATGCTTCCTTCAAAAGGCCATGGCCGAATTCCTTCCCATTCCTTGCCCCCCCCCCATCCTTTCCCGTCTCTAAAGACCTAGTTGTTATAGGAGACGTTAAGCAGTTAAAAAAAAAAAATTAACGTACTAAATATTCATTAAATATTAATATAATCTGAATATAAAAATAACTAAATATAAATATTTACATATTTTTTAGTACGCCACAATCCTGCGTGCTACAGTATTAACCCCCAAATGCGAGGGTAATTTAAATAAAGTCACTTAATACAGCTTGAGAGTAACAAAATACTTATATTCTTGATAATAGTTCACTTGTACATTGTCGGTACCAGAAACGTGAATAAAGCATCGAACAACAGTTTCTTTGAAGATTGCAGATTAAGTACAATCCTACATGAAGACAAAACTCACAAAGTCCCCCTAACATTAGTGAGTATTACGGCATGTTAGAATTTGTCTAAACCACTACCGCTTAGAACAATTTGCTCCCCTAACTAGCGCGGAGTTGCGCGATCACTTCCCGGCGTAAGAATGAGACAATCTGTGCTTGCTGCAAGGTCTTTTATCGACTTCTCAGAGCCTATGACGTCAGCAAATTTTTCTTTAATTAATATCTCCAAAAGTACTAAATAGTTTAATTTGAAATTTTTACAGGGACTTTCTATCATCATGTTCTATCTGTTTTAATTTAATTTGACATTCAAAAGGATTTCTATAATCTTAAAATTGAAGTCATGACATGACCAACTTCGTGGAATTTTTACGCGCTTCCTCAACAATCAACGACAATCTATCTTCCAAAACTTAATTACCAGACAAATGCTTAAACTTTTTACCAAAACCATTATATATTTGTAATCGTCTTGATTTGGGCTATCTGCTGATATAAATTTCAAATTAATATTCCTTTTAGTTAAAAAGTTCTTTTTTTTTCTCTTAATTAAAACTGCTAATTAAACTTTGCCAAATTATTTAATTTTACTACCAAAATATCGGGGACAATGCTGACTAGAGCTGGTGATAAAAGTTCAGCTGTAGCTTTACTCGATTCAAAGATATTTAAAATCTTAGATTTTTACTTCTCTGATCACGTGTTTCAAAATGTGAACAAACTGGAATATCTCTTAAAATTAACGTTTCCCGATATAATAAATACACTTTAAAATGATTTTTATGGTGAATCCTCACTGTGGGAAAGATTACAGGAAAATTCCTTCAAGTTGACAATTTCTCTTCTCGAAATTTCTAAGTCCAGCATAAGCAACTTCAAAATCGATTTATAGAATATTTTACTACTGGGGATAGCTAGTTGGAGTGCTTTTGGTGAACTAAACGGTACTTTACATGGTATACAGTGGCGACCTGCAAGGGCAAACCTATCTGTGGGAAATGTGGAATGAGCAGGTTATTGGTTGCATGCTTCCACAGGTGTGCGTCATCTGCTCTGGATCACATCCATCCTGAAGCAGGGAGTGTATCTCAAATGAAAAGAAGATGCAGGATTTGAAAACCAAGGAGCGACTATTTTATGGCAAAGCAAAGTAGTAGTTTAAGGCACTTGCGCCACCCGTCTTCACAACAATTGTAACGCTGTGCAGCGTTGCAACATTGAGGAGAAAGTGACTCACTTCACGGAAGTAGTTCACCAAGCAGCTGCCAATTCAATGCCGAAAAGTTCAGGAATGCTGTGAAGGACACCCGCCCCCGGTGGAACGATGAATGTTGTTCTGTTATTTAGGATCGCAGATTGGCGTTAAGTCGTTTTAGGTTGCACCCGTATCTGAACACCTAGGAGTGTTCTAAATTGCCAGTTGTGTCGTGTAATTAAGGAGAGCAAAAAAAGGACATGGCAAAACTTTGTGAGCACCATTAACCATTCCACATATCATCAAAAGTATGGGAGTCTCCGCAATAAATCTGAAAGGTCCTCCTGCCCACTGGTATCTGGACTACTAGATGATATGCAGTTACTGACAAATGAAGCATAGCACAGCTGATGGCAGCTTATTTTGCTGCAGCCTTTACTTTATCTATCAATTTGGACATTCAGGCGCGTTTTAGGCTTCGATTAATCGCACACAGAGGCGTATAGTAGCCCACTTACGTCTTGGGAGTTGGAATCTGCCTTAAACAGTGCCAAAGACACCATGCCAGGACCCAATCTGATCCAGTACCAGATGCTGAGGCATCTTAGCGAAGATGCTAAAGAGTATAGTAGATACTTTTAAGCATATTTGCACTGGAGGAAATTTCCCTGACTTGTGGAAAGAAGCAATGCTAATCCCTATTTTAAAACCTGGAAAGGATAAGTTTTTGCGAGGTAGCTATCGTAGCTTTGCCCGGACAAACTGTGTGGAGAAGACACTACAGTGGATGGTAAACCACTGTCTGATCTGGTGTCTTGAATCCCAAGATCTGTTGAGCCACTTTTAGTGTGGATTCAGGAAGTTCCGTTCCACTTTTCATAAACTGATCCTACTGGAAGCAGCATTTCAGGATGTGTTTATTTGCAGTCAACACCTTGTGTGTGTGTGTGTTTCGATATCAAGAAGGCTTACAGGTACGATTCTACCTCGGGACATGGCATTTTAAAACAATTAATGGGGATTTGGGGGAAATCTGACCTGTTTTTTTACAATAATTTTTATCAGGACGTTGCTTTGGTACAGAGTCGGCAGTGAAGAGTCAGATCTTTTTATCCTGTAAAACGGTGTTCCTCTAGGGTCAGTTTTAAGAATGATTCTTTTTTTTCTATTGGTATTAACAACATTTCAACCGTAACAATGAGCTCCATCTTGTACTCCTTATACATTGATGACTTTTTAATTTTTTGTACGTCATCTAGCTTGTGAGAGGTACTGAGCGGCAGCTGCAACTCACGCTAAATGGGCCAGATGAATGGTCAGTGTGCAGACTGGGTTTCATTTCGCCACCAAGAAAACTTGATGTGTACTTTTTAATCGATCTCATGCTATTTTATCTGAACCTCACCTTACCTTACCTTGAGGAACACCGTTTTAAGTTTTAGTGAATCTGTTCAGTTTATGGGCCTCATTTTTGACAATAGGTTAAGTTGGCTGCCACATCTTAAAGATGTGAAGGCCAAAGTGCTTAAGGCTTTGAATGTTTTGAAATGTCTTTGTGATAGGTCATGGAAAACTGATTGCTCTGCCTGCTACAATTTTATAGAATCTTTGTATGGTCACATTTGGAGTACAGTTGTACTGTATACAGTTTGGCACAGGACAGTTATCTTCGGATTTAGGATAGTGTCCACCATGAAGGAATTCGGCTCACCATGGGTGCTTACTGCACTGGCCTGATCATCAGCATCTGTTCTGAGTAAGGCGAGCCGCTGCATGCCATCTGCCAGCATTTCTCTATGGTGTGACACTTCATACACATTGCCGCAACACCTGGCAGTCCCATGCACAATGTAGTTATTCATCTAAATGTCAAATGGCTTTACACCAATTGCCATAGAGCAGGAGTGGCCAACTGGTCGATCGCGATCGCCCGGTCGATCGCGGCTATTAGTACAGTCGATCGTGGCAAGGCAGTTCACTTTAGTTTTCAGCGAGCGATGGACAATAGGCGGAACGCGTGTGGGACGCTGTCATTCCGTCAGTTGACGACAGGAACTAGTGGAGTTACGACTTCAACGTAAATGTAAATCAGTATTAGACACTGCATCGCGCCTCACACGCAATGGATAAGTGTTTGAAGTGAAACGCAGAATGAACATGAAATAAAGAAAGAAATGCATCTGAGCGTTCATCAAATAAAGTAAGATAATATTTTCCATATTACTACAATGGAAACGAACCACTCAATAACGTTCACTCGCTATAGCTGTGACTACATCTATTGGAGAGTGCGCCGTTGCGAAACCTTGCGCTTAGCAGTTGTATTTACCTCTTTACTTGAAGTAATAGTTTGCACTGTGTTTTAATTAATTTTAATCGCTATTTTGTTAGAAAATATTGACGTATGTCATCTCGCTAAGAAAGTTATGTTAGTGCAGATGCATTTAATATAATTGGAGGTTTTAAAAGACCTGTTATTTGTTATTCTATTACCTGCGCAGAAAAATAAACACAATTGAAAAATTATGTTTTGGAAAAAAAAAATACTTTCTCGATAGACTAAGGGAACTTATTGCATAATTAACGAAAAATTTATTTTTGATATATTTTGACAATATATTAAAATTTCCGAAAACCAAAAATTTATATATAGAAAAAAGGTATGGCCATTGCAATTTTCTGTTCATAAAAATCAACCATTATATAAATAAACAAAAATGTTGTATGGTACTCATCAATATTATTAAAAAGCCAAATGTTTTTAAGCAAAATTAATAATATCAGAGTAATACAGTAACTTACTACCAACAATAAAACAAATTAAATATGAGTTTGGTGTTTTAAATAACATTAACATAACAAATGTTTATTTTATTAAACTTTTAAGTACACTATATTAAATTTCCACAGTAATTGATTATAAGTTTAATGCGTAATATGTGAAATGTTCTTTAATATCTTGTGTAATCTCTATCAACGCCTTCCTGTTCTTTATCTTCCACTTCTTCGCTGCTGTCGTCTTCTGTCATTGATTATTCGTTGAGGTTGATTCTGAGAGGCTCAATTACATTATTTCGGAACACTTCCTTCTCGAAATCTTCTGTTTGCAGTTTTTCGGTGTGATAAACACATTTCTGCCACTGTTCGACCGTGATGTTTTCCAAGGCTTTATGGAACACACGTTCGACATCGGGAATTTTAAAAGTGTTATTATTCTCCACCACTTCTCTCTTGACTTGGGCCCAAATCTCTAACGGATTGTACTGGCAATGATAAGGGGGTAAGTGGACTACATGTCCTCCTTCATTTGCAAGTACATCCAACTTATACACCGGTTCTCCTTTATTCATGCGGACATTCTCCAGCATCTCAGCTCTTGTCTCCGTTGGCAGATACGAAATTTTCTTTTCTGTTAGCCAAGCAGCTACATCAGCTTTCGGTGTTTTGGTCGTTGCAGCTCGGTTTATCATTGCCGAATGATATTTGGCGTTGTCCAGGATGATGATAGAACTTTCCTCCAAAACATTCAAAACCAGTCTCTAAACATCGTTGTATTCATTTCTGAGTGATAAGCTTCAGATTTGTTGGTTTTACTGCATCTTTAGACATACTTGCTTTCCTGGAGAAAGCCAGTCTTTGATGACCCCACAATCAGCATTGCCCCTTTTCCGACGGGTATCTTCATGCCTCCACATTGGCTTGAATTCTGCCAGATATTTTTTAAAGGATGGTTCTGAGTTACCCAAGTTTCATCCAAATAAAAAATAGGTCGCGTGTCACTTGAGCTATGTAGGGACCTCATTTTCCTCAAAATTTTGATTCTAGAGGCCACTATGTCGTTTCGCTCAAACAAAAATCGCCTACCATCATTTTGGCACCTGTATCTAAAATCTATATTGTTCAATATACGTCTTACAGATCGTGTAGATCCTGTAAAAATTTTCTTCTCTATTAATTTTTTCTTAATTTTTCTGAGGTATGGTACTCATCATGGTCATAAAATTCGTGTACTGTCCTGACAATGTCCTTTAGTCCAGTAACAGGGTGGTTTTCACTTGCATTAAATCACGTAGAAGATTTTTTTTCTTATCTTGTATATGTTGGTGAGAGTATGAAGAAACCAAGTTTTCGACCTCCAACACCCTCGGCACAATTTTCTGTGGCCAAAAAACATCAAAATTTTGGTACTTTTTTCAGTTTTTCGTCTATAACTCCTTCCTGATGAGTCCTAGCAAGAAACACTCTATTTCCAGTTTGAAAGTGAACAAAATTTCCTACAACTTTCGTAGTACAAATTTTTTTCTAAACTCAAAACTAAGCGAGCTACAGTTCTTCGAAAATCAGCCAAATTTCAGACTTTCATAAAAGTTGGGTTTTTACTTATTTTGCCACTCAAAATGCCCTGGAACTACTGTATATACAACTGATATATATGTATTTCTGTATGAAATAGTATTTATATGTACTACACTTTGATTACTGATGGTCAATTCAATAATCATATAGCATTGTTGGCCGGGAGATACCGAAGGATTGTTCGGCCGCCTGGTGACAGTGTTTTCCATACGCCGCGCAGTGTGCTCCTTTATGGCTATCTAAACTGACCAAGTAATAGTACCGGATGCAGGGAACCTACAGCTTAGGGTGGAATACAAACCACAGAATCGTTTAGGCTTACTTCATATTACACAGCAAGCTGTTGCAGAAGTGAAGGTCGGATCAATGACCTTTGAAAATCACTGCTGACACCGGGATTTCGATCTCCAGTCAGATACCTTAATCACTGAGCTATCAGTCCGTTCTATTACCTGATGGTATTTGCACCAGTTTGAAAAACTGAAAACATAATATTATGGAACAAAGTTTATTTACACAGTCAAAATTAAGCCATAATAAGTAAAAAATTAGCCATAAATTGATTTATTTTCCGTTTTAATGGATTGGAACAATGTTTTCCATTTGAATTTGTTTCTTACGGGAAACAAAATTGTTGCTGCTTCATATGCAATACATCTGTGGCAATACTGAAAAAAGGAAATTTAGAGCGACATTTTAACACAATGCATAGTAAGTATCAGACAGACTTTCCAACTAACAGCGAAATAAGAAGGAGTAAATTGCAAGCACTGGAATCGCAATCAACAGTCCAAGGAAACATGTTTTCTAAACCTATTGAGCAAAGTAAGGCTGCAACCGAAGCTTCTTTCCCAGTAAGATACAGAATTGCACAAAAGTGCAAACCTTTTTCCAATGGAGAACACACTAAGGAAATTTTCAAAGCAGTGTCAGATTCGCTGTTCGTGAATTTCAAAAATAAAAATGAAATTAAAGAAGCTATGCATGGTTTACAGTTGTCTCGAAATACTGTGATGCGGCGTATAGAAATGATGAGTGACAACATAAACGAACAACTACAAAGAGATATCATTCGCTGTGTTGCATTTTCGCTACAACTTGACGAGTCAACAGGATATTACTGATACTGCACAATTATTTTTATCCGAATGGTCTTTGAAGATTTCTCAACGAAAGAAGAACTGCTAAGTATGATTTCCTTAAAAGGAAAAAACTCATGGTCTTGATATATTCACGGAATTCAAAGCATATATTAGCAAGATTAAGCTACCTCTGTATAAACTCGTGTCAATGACAACTGATGGGGCTCCAGCAATGACAGGTATTCATAATGGTTTTATTGTCCTTTATCACAAAGATGAAGACTTTCCAGACTTCATTAGCTACCACTGCATAATCCATCAACAAGTACTGGCTAGTCAGAGACTAAACACAAAACAAGTAATGGATATTTCTTTCAAGATTGTAAATTCCATAAAAGGAAAAATCTCTCTTAAACAGTAATTAGATGAGAAGGAACCAGATTTGGTATTGAACACTGACGTAAGGTGGTTGAGTTGAAGCAAATTTTTTCAAAGATTTCGAGATCTATTGGACGAAATAATAAAATTTCTTGAAGAAAGGGGTGATGATTATCAGCAACTGCGTGATTTAGACTGGCAATGTGATTTAGCATTTCTAGCAGATTTTGCTGGAAAACTGAGTACTTTAACTCTGGAACTACAAGGCAAGAATAAAACATTAACAGAAATGATGAGTTATATTGCAGCATACCAAAGTCAAACAGCGTATTTAATAGTTGACATCAAAAAGAAAAAAATTCAACAATTTGTAAACATCAAGGATCATATGGAAAAACATCCCACCTACATTTTCATTCCAGACAAATACACTACAGAAATTAAGGCAGTGGTATCAGACTTCATAATTCGCTTTAGTGATTTCAAAAAAAATTGAGAAGTTGGTGGAATTCATCAGTTATTCGTTTAATAATTCTATTGATCACAGTGATATCTATGAAATCACTAAAAGTTTGCAGATCCATTTCAAATGGACCACATGATATTTCAAAACGAAATTATTACTCTGCGCTGCAACATATTTCTAAAAGCAAGGTCATCCACAGGTCTAGATTTCTGGGGATTGATTTCCAACGAGAAATATCCAAATTTGAAGAAATGTGTTGAACAATTGCATTTGTGTTTTGGTTCAACATATTTTTGTGAATCAGCATTTTAATACTTAAAACAAAAAATAAACACCGTTCTCGCTTGACAAACGCTCATACACTGGATTCTTCAAGGTTGGCAATTTCCAACTATAAACCTGATTTTGCTAATCTGGCGGAAGATGTTCAGACCAAATGCTCACACTAATATAAATAAATAGTTACTACGAATAATTTTCAGTTTTATGTATTCCATCTTAGTAAAATAAAAAATACTACATAATTGTGTACTGAACTATACTGTTTCATTTAAAATTTCAAAACGTATGTAACTAATAGATCGCATAGGGTTTCGTCAGTAAACAGTAGATCTTGGGTCTAATCAAGTTGGCCACCCCTGCCATAGAGTGACCAAACTGTTCAGGAACAATGCAAGGGCTATTTTAAATATATGAATTTGAGCTGCACTCTTTTTATCACAATGGTTCGATGTATTTCCTCCCTGGCTTTTAAAGAAGCCCAGAACAATTTTAGAACTTTCTCGATATAACAAATTGTTTACAGCTTACAATGTTTTTATTAATGTTTTTAGAGCTATTTTAAATCAACACTCACATTCGCCCTGTATACACTAATGGGTCTAAACAAACTAACGGAGTAGGTTGCTCCGTAGAGTTCCCTCTAGTGACTCACAAATACAAACTGAATTGCAGGTGCAGCATTTACACCGCCGAGTGTTACACTTTGTTAAAGTCTCTGTAGCATATGGAAGTAATGCTTGATACAAGAATTATCATATGCTATGATTCCCTCAGCTATATTCGGGCATTAGTAAACATGTAGCTAGCAGACCGTTTGGTCCAGAATATACAGGATGCCCCTCATCCCTCCATTCTTGTGGATGGAGGTTATATTCTGCTGGGTACTGGACCATGTGGGAATCGGAATGAGGCAGCCGATGAAGCTTCAAAGTTAGCCTGTGATAACGTGAGAATCGACTTCGTTCCAGCACCAAATTCAGACCTTGCCGCGGTGGCAAAAACAACGTGTTTGATGTATAGTAGAGGCAGTTGCGGGAAGTGGAGCATAATAAGCTCCTGTTGGTCAAACTTACCATTCAGCTGTGGAGCAGCTCTTTGCAGTGGGTGAGAAGGGATCATGTTCTCCTTAATTGTCTTCTGTCCTCTTGACACATAGTTGTCTTCTCCATCGGGAGGATCCACTGGAATGTGTTGCTTGTGGCATACCTATGACGGTACACCACATTTTAACTGATTGTATACTGTTTTTAGATTTAAGGGCAGACATTGGCCTAGCCAATGATCTGTCCCTTATTTTAAATAATGAGACTAGCAACATGACCAGTGTTTTAAAATTTTGTGAATTGGCCTGTCTTGTTCCTAAAATTTTAGGCAGATTGCTCTAGTTTTAAGATGGATGGGGTCACTTCTTTACAGCCATCCGTGAAATTACATTGTTATTCACAGATTTACTTTTTATAGTGAAATAATGTAGGCTTTCTCGGTGAGTCAGTTGTGTAAAATCTCCTCAGGCTTTCCACCAGGATAATGTAACAGTAAAAATAGAAAGTGTCGTTTCGGAGCTTGCTGTCAAAGTGTCGTATTTCGGAAGAGTCCCCGCTTATAAGGCTAGGTGGCAGGCCAGAAAAGACTTCGCATTGCGATCCAACTCCTTCCTCGTAAAATGGATCCTCTCGCAAACCAAAGCATGGCTGGCTCGCTGAAAAGTTCTGGTTGCTGATGGTGATTTTATGTGATGTTTAATTTCAGCGAAGCGAGGAACTACTTCCTGATCACGACACCTTTGGAGGAAGGCCAGTGAACTGGCCTTCTTCACCCCACAGTATACCCAGTTGTTTGACACCACGATACATCTCCTCCCCGTAAAGGTTGATGATGAAAGAATGTAGGCTTTCTCGGTGAGTCAGTTGCGTAAAAGCTTCTCGGACTTTCCACCGCGATATCCCGTCAGTAAAAATACAAAGCGACATTTCGGAGCTTGTCTCTGGCTCCATCTTATAAGCAGGGACTCTTCCAAAATCTGACACTTCACCGGAAGATGGAGCCAGAGGCAGGCTCCAAAATGTCGCTTTGTATTTTTACTGACACGCTATCCCGGTGGAAAGCCAGAGAAGATTTTATGCTATTTTTTAGAGTGTTATAATTCTTTTTTGATTGACTATTATACAGCTATCTAGACTTTAATTTTCTTTTAACCTGGTTAGCTTCTTTACAGCCAACCAGCCATATAAAGTTTTTGCTCCCACTGGCCCATTTACATCCAGTTTTTTAGTGATTTATTTTATTTTGCTGTCTGTATGGCCAAACTCTTTACAATCAGCCATGCAGGCAGTAAAGTTGTTCCTTTTTAAACCAGGTTGTCGGTCTGGTCTTTAGTCAGGGTGCTAATGACCTCGTGGATGCACCCTTAAGCCACAACAACAGAAATTGTTCTGAAATATGCTATGGAGAAGGACAAGAGTGATAAGTAAAAGAAATATGTCCCTTCTAATATAGCAAGTGAGAAGTTGAGGATGAACATGTGTGTACAACTGGTCAAAGATTGGGAGTTTTGACTTAAGGAAACCAAGCTTATAACATATAAAATCTGATAACTTGTTGCACAGTGTGTATAGGTCATAATGGAATAGACATTTTAATGGCCTTTATTGTACCTCTCATATACTAGAAATATAATGCCATGGCAGGGGGTAATGCAGAAGAACCTGGTATATTCTGTATTTACCAGGTGCTTAAATAAGAAAATGGAATTTTTTCATAAAAAAATACACCTTTATTTTGTAAAAATGGTACAAGTACCTTATTTGAAATATTTCCCATTCTTAGATACACATTTTTCCCATCTCTATGGAATTTTATGAATGCCACACCGAAATTGTTTTTTTCTCTTTTGACGCAAACAAGTCATTGAGCCATTTTCGTACATTTTCATAAGAAGTGAAGCGCTACTCAGCGATTGCGTGTCCCATCAATGTAAAGAGATAATTATCAGATGGAGCTTAGTCAGGTGAGTAAGCCTCATGCATCAGCATCACCCAACTAAGCGCTTCAATCATTTTCTAGACCGGTTTTGCTGTATGTGATGGTGTGTTGTCATGAAGCAAAATCACTTTGTGTTGCCTTTTCTAGTATTGTGGTCATTTTTCCTGCAATGGTTGATTCAAATTGATCATTTTCTATTGATAAAGTTCAGAATTAACAGTTTCACCAGGTTTTAAGTAGCTCGTAATAGATCACACCATTTTGATCTCTTCCTTCCACAGCGATTTGGCCTTGACGTTGATGGTTCAGCTGGAGTTACCTATGATCTTGTATGCTTAGGGTTCTTGAAATATATCCAATTTTCATCACCTGTCACAATTCGATGGAGCAATTACTTTCGTTTATACCTGGTGAGCAGCATTTCACAAGTGGTTTTTTGTTTTTCTTGCTGTCTGTCAGTCAGTTCATGTGGAACCCATTTTCCCATCTTCTGGATCTTTCCCATCACCTGGATCTTTCCCATCACTTTTAAATGTGTGGAGACAGCTTCCCTTGTTAAATTTAATTGGTCTGCGAGTTGTTCTTGCATTTGGGCATCATCTTCATCCAACAATGCTTGAAACTCACTGTCCTTAAACTTCTTTGGAGGTCTTCCACTGTCTTCATTTCTCGCGTCAAAATCACCATTTTTGAATTTTTTAAACCACTCAAAACACTGTGATTTACCAAGAGGACGCTCACCGTAAGCTTCGACAAGCATTTGATGCCATTCTGCAGCAGCTATCTTTAAATGCTAACAGAAAATCAATGATGTCCGTAAATTGTAGTTTGGAGGCTCAAAACTCAAAATGTTCAACATTATTGAAAACTACACTGTCGTATGAAACTTGTATTGTTGTGGGTT
Organism: Vandiemenella viatica; assembly: GCA_031002005.1. Classification (NCBI taxonomy): domain Eukaryota; kingdom Metazoa; phylum Arthropoda; class Insecta; order Orthoptera; family Morabidae; genus Vandiemenella; species Vandiemenella viatica. Next base: position 325,652,971 of record JARYHS010013630.1, on the reverse strand, counting down.
AAAAATGGCTGTCAGATGTCAAAAAAAAGAAAATGGTGAGAATGATGCAATCTGATGGTAACTGCATTGATAGCTAGATCCATCTATTGGCAAATTCCGGTTTCATATTTACACACCTGGTAGTCATAAACCAAAATTGGAAGAATAACACCAAGCCTGTTGAGCGAATAGTAAGCACTCAGTATAAGCATTCAGGAGGACACTAGTTCAAAATTCTGTCCAGCCATCCAGATTTTAGTTTTCCATGATCATCTCGACATGGACTCCAATGGCCAGTGTTTGTATTGCCAAATGTTGTGGTTGCAACGGAGGACCTCTTCAGCCTTTCATACACATGCAACAAATTAAAGACATTTTAACAACTGTGAATGTTAACAAAGTAGTGGTTGACCAAAGGAAAACCCCACCGCTTCTTGAGGTCTCCAGGTTATGAGAAACCTTGCATTTCTTCAAAGCATTTTTTTTTTTAATCTGGTCTCTTAGAATTTGTATTCTCAATGTGTGTTCCCTCTAAAAGCGCTTTCCACTGGCACATATGAACTTTTAGAATTTATGGTGCCTTCACCACAGTATGCTAAAAGTCAAGTAGTTATGCCTTTCAAAATTCTTTCCGATTTACATTCATCCTTCTCTCCATTTTTTTCTTCAGCCCTCCTAACACGCATAATATGACTCATCAAGCACGCTGACTTTGACTTCAGAGAGACACTGTATCACCCACTCACAATTTAGTAAATAGCACATTTCTTTTAACACCACTCATGGCGAACTGTACTTTGATTGTGTCCTGAATGTTGTTGGATACCTGCAGTTCTGGTCACCTTCTAATTTACTGACAGCAGGTATATTGTCACTGACACATCCTTGCACTATACTACCAACACACAGAACATTATAGGGTGGATTTGATGGCTGCAGTTAAGTCATGTGGTTTAAGTGAGTAACCACCTCATTAATATGATTGCTACTTAGCCAAAGAGGGTGGCCATACTCTATGAAGTAATACAGCAGTCCAAGACCTTAATGGCTTAGAATGTCATCTGAAGACTCCTGAGGCATATAGTTTCCTGGTGATGTTGACTTCTTCTGCAATTTTCATCAAGTGTTGTTTAAGGGAAAGATTACTGCCCAGATATTGTGGACATTTATTGAATATTGCCTCAGAAGCCTCGGGGTAAAAATTGGGTTCACTGTGAGCCAGACTATTATTTTGGTGGAAACAGGTAACTGCTCTCTTATTAATGCTAGACTGGAGTTTCCATTGTCAGTAATATTCTTTCATTGTACCCAGATGATTGATCAAAATTCCCTCAGTAAGAGAGATTTATGATGAATGGCTAGTGCCCAATCATCTATCTGTATTGCCAAACTTTCATGATACTGTGCTTTGAAAGTCATTACCCAGGGCGCATATTGAGCTGCGTGACGCAGTAGGGGCAACGCAGAGCAGGGCAGGGCAGCACAGACTCGCAGTTACTCGCGCATATTAGAGCGCAGTTTCGTGCGGCAGTTTACAAAGCATTGTGTTGTGCGAAAAACCGACCATAAAGCGTAACCAAAAACATGTCGATGCAAAAACTCGATTTTTTATTTCTGAATCAGATTGGGATGCCGAGCTTGGAAAATTGTTATTACTTTAACAGAAGCTGAGTTAGATAAAACTATGCAAAAGTGAGTATATGAAAAGAAGAAACTCTCATCTGGCTTTTGCAGTGACAAGAGAATTCTCAAAAGATAATTTCCGGATGACTCGAGCGGAGATTCACGGCATAATGTAACCTGTTATTTTCTCGACAAAGCTCAAATATCTATTAGAACTGAAGAAAATCTCGCTGTATTTTCGTGGTTTTTTATTTAATTATTTAGCGTTTGACGGTACATGACATTTATAAGAATGTTTCTCTCTTTTATTTCATATTATATTTTTAAGAAAACTATATAACAGAACATAAACACCTGAAACTAAAAAAGCAGTGTCAACAAATTAAATGTTTCTCGGGGACACTATTGAATGATGTAGTATAAATAATAAGAAAATAAATAATGTGATAATAGCCTATATATATCAATCTTTTTCGAAGTTTTATTAAAAATGAATTCAGAAAAAGAAAAGGAAAGTGAAAATTGTAAGTGGTCAGTTGAATGATAAATAAATGCTGAATTTACTCGCCACTTGTTGGGCACATTGTCCAAATCTCTTGTTTAAATTTAATTTTTATGTTTTTTTTTTTGTGACTGATATTGTGAATCGCAGGTTGGTTACGCACCAGATTAATAAATTTTTCTTATTCCATAGTTGAAAATGATTATAAGTCAAGCAAGATTATAAATAACGCAAGAAGTGTTACGTTGTAAACCGGCACGAGTGAGCTGCGTGGCACAGTTTCTGTGTCATGATCACAACATCACGCAGGCCACGTGCGGCGCAGTACTGCGTAGCCCTGCTCTGCGTCTCAATACGCGCTGTTCCGCCCCGAAACATAGAGACACAGAAACTGTGCTGCGCTGCGTCGACTGCGCGTCAATGTGCGCCCGGCCTTAGTGTGGAGGTTAAAAAGTTAAGGGTGCCAGCACAAAGGCTTGTGGCAGACTGTTACTGTGTCTTATCTGCCTACTGGTTCCAGTGTCCGAAATAACTGAATATTCTTTTATATATATATTATTCATCAGCATAAACAATTTTTGACTAGATATTACTCATATATCTCTGGACCATTTGCTGAAGTTAAATCTATGAATGCTATAAAATTTATTACCTGAACTGGAAATGCTGCTTCAGTGTATATTGACAAAGAAATTTCTTGGTCAATACAGCTTCCACTTGTTTGAAATTGTGCTTGTTCAGTGTGGGTGGCTTGTAAAATATTTTTACTCATCTTGTTGCATACCATCCTCTCAAGAAGTTTATGCAACTGGCTTATAAAACAATGAGATGATATGATTAGGTTTACCTGGTTTTAAAATACAGTAAAACTCCAATTATCCGGACCCCATTCGGATAATCAAATATTTGAATAATTGGAATTTTTTCTGGAAAAGGGTCTGTTTTAATTAATTACTGTATGCATGTTGAATATGAAAGGAAAAAAAACTATTTTTAAAGAAAAATGTTTTTAATTAATTAAATTAAAAGGCAACACTTTTACATGTTAAGTGTACTTACAAGTGCTGTACATTAGTACAGTATGTACGTACCATACTGTAAATAAAAGTCATTGCTTGCTGAACATCTCGAAGTAAGCTGTGTGACTGTATTCATCCATTTTTTTGGCAGCCAAGTCGCACATCTGCTTGACAGTGAGAAATTGCGTGTGGTCACACTAGGGCTGATGCTCCATCCACTTCAACACAGTTTCAAGGCTGGCAAATGCTTGACTAACTGATGATCCCATGTCTGCTTCAACTTCGACATTAAGGTCATCTTCTTTCTCGGCACTGTATTTTCTCACACTTTCAATAAGTTCATCATCATTTAGAATTTCATACCCAGGGTCTGACAAATCACACTCCACCCGCTCTCCTTTATCTTCAGCACTAACTTCTGAACATCCAGGAATTTTCAAAAGTGTTTCTGAATTCCTCAAGTGATACGTCATCCCCCTCTTCTCCTGTCTCTTCCTTTTCCATATTAATTAAAAATGTGTTTCAGATATTCAGCGATTCGGATAATTGGAGTTCTACTGTAGTAGGATTTTTACCTTTTCAATAAGTGCAGTGAATTTATTGCTTATTTTCCACATTAAAGAAGGATTTCAGGATACACTCAATCAAAACCAAATGCTATGTCAGGCTTAACTTTCTTGATGGCATCTCTCTTATATTAAATGGTGACGAGAGTATGATGTCTCCTAACTCAGTGATTTGAAATATGTTAATTCTCAAACAGTTTTTGTATATTCTTTGTGATTTGGACCTCATGAGGTGCTAACAATGTGAGAAACAAGCATGCAGGAAGATCACTGCAACAGTTTTTGGTGTTACACTCTTGATGCTTTTCTACTTGTTCTAGCAATATTAAGGTTACATATTTGTTTATCTATTATCTCTTTTTACTAGAGGCTAAGAATTTATTACTCAGCTCTTCACGGCAGTCATATCGCCCAGCAATGTAGACCTTTCCGAAATCATGTGATATGTTCTTATTTCCCTAATCCACAAATCTATTGTGCTTGATTCTCTTTAGAGGCATACAGCCTGCAAGGTATGTATTGTGGTTGATAATTAATTATTTACTTTGCCAATTAGTCTTCTTGATGTTCTACACCATGCCCAACAAGAATCGATATTTTCCATAGATTATTGAAGATAGATTCCTTCACAATAAATAATTATTTAACTTCCTGAATTACTTAATTGAATAACAGGTTGTTATTGTACAAATTATTCAAAATGTTCATTGATACTTTCACAGATAACAATAAATCTGATCTGACTGCTTATTACAAAAAAAAATGCTTGCCGTTACTTAATATGATGCTTGAAATTATTCCTAACTGTCTATTTCTGCACTAATTACATGATGAAACCCAGACATTCCCCTCCCTCCCATGTTAAATGTTGCCTACATTATGATGCTGTATGGCACTATCCTACATTACTCTTCTTGGCACTGTGTTCTACTTCCTTCTTCACTGTTCAGAATAACACCGGTATGACACGTGTGAAAACTTTGCACTTCACAGCTAAACTTAAAACGAATCGAGCATTCGAGAACTCAAGTGCTGTACTGATAGTGAATAACTCTACAAACTAAACAACTGAACACTGTTGACTTCTTATACAACACTTTATTAATGCTAAATGTTAATCAAAATTACCTTCAATTTTTTTTAAATGATACAGTAAATTACTGAATAGCGATTACAAGTTCTGTGAAATAAACAAACAAACAACCAGACACTGCATAATTAATCAAAAATAGCTTAATTGCATTTAAGGTGATCTAGTAGGCTGAAAATAATGACGTATTAATTATAAAAATAGGTATTTGTCAAAATTTATAGCATAGATACAAGCAGTGTAAGCTTTGGGTATATGTTTTGTGGTATTCTCTTTATATAAGGAGTAGTTTTGAAGCAGAAAATGGGTTCATTCCAAGAATTTGTATAAATAACTGTGCAAAACTGTAATCAGGATGGATGGAATGCTAGTATCGATATTTCACCTAGTGTCCATATGTTTTATGGTGGCACATTAACACTTAAACACAGTGCCAGATCACATTAGTGCGTATTGGGTCGCCATCTAAATTTGTACATTTTCCGATCAGAACATCCAGCCATCTCCTATGACACCAATAATTTTAATTCTTGTTTCACAGTCCTCCCAACAAATAACAGCAGCTCCTCTGAACTCGGAAGGTGGGAGCTTGTCTACCAATACCAACTAGACACAAGGCAACCTCCTGGTCTCAATTTGAGATAATACCTAGTCAGTACTTTTCTTTCCCTCTATCCTCTCCTTGCCTCCATCCCCACTGTCTAAATTGAACCACCACATACCAGAGGTGATGCTTAACTGCATAGATTCTTTTATTTTTATTATTATTTTTTCCCCGATTTTATTTTGTTTACTTATTTACTTTTTCTTACTCAGATTTCTATTATGAAAATTTTAATGTATTATTCTACTCTTTTTGCATTTATCGGATACTAGCTCCAATTCACTGTCCCCCTCTCCCTGTCCTCTGTTTGAATTTACCCCCACCATGTTCACTACTAACAGTCATTCTGTGAGTCAGTCTCCTACACCACCCTCCATATGTTGTTCTCCTGTTGACAAAGGGCCAAGACCCGAAATATTCATTGTTTTTCTTGTTCTTGTGTTTTTTTATGTGTTCACATCATGAAACCATCATCTAAGGTAAGTGGCGGTTCATTTCTCTATCCTTTTTTTGTATATATATATATATACAGGGTGTCCACAAATGAATATCGGGGTTTTAATGCTTTATAAGATTTATTACATTATCCTTACAGTTATTAATGATATGTCAAATGAAAGAGCAACTCAAACAGTTTTGTTCGTTGGCACTAGTGCGCATGTGCGTGAAATGTTTCCACTAGAATGCGGTAGTAGCAAAGATGGCGACTAGTGAAGAGAAAGCGTTTTGTGTTTTACAGTTTGCAAAGACTGAATCTGTAGTTACTGTGCAGCGTGCGTTCCGCATTAAGTTCGGGCGCGATCCTCCAAGTGACAATAACATCCGTAGATGGTATCATCAGTTTGAAGATACAGGCTGCCTTTGTAAAGGGAAGAGCGCGGGACGACCAAGAGTTAGCGAAGAGACTGTTGAGCGAGTGAGAGAGTCGTTCACTCGTAGCCCAAAGAAATCTGTTCGGAAGGCTAGTCGCGAATTAGAAATTTCTAAGTCGACTGTTTGGAAAGTTTTAAGGAAACGCTTGCAACTACGTCCTTACCATTTACAGTTGTTACAGGCTCTAAAGCCTGCAGACCATGGTTTACGTGCCAAATTCGCTAACGAAATGTTGTTACATGACGATGAAGATATTCTACATCATGTTGTCTTCAGTGATGAATCGACCTTTCACCTCAGTGGACATGTTAACACTCATAATGTGCGGATCTGGGGCTCAGAAAATCCTCAAGAGATCGTACAAGTGCAACGAGACTCCCCTAAAAACAATGTTTTTTGTGCTGTATCCCGGCGGAAAGTTTACGGACCTTTCCTTTTTTATGAACCGACTGTAACTGGTACTTCTTACCTTGATACACTAGAGCAATGGCTCTTCCCTCAGTTGGAACAATATGAACCAGAGAACTTCATTTTCCAGCAAGATGGTGCGCCACCTCACTGGCATAACGAAGTACGCGGTTGGTTGAACGTAACTGTACCCAACCACTGGATTGGCCGCAAGGGGCCCAATGACAGAGCTTGCTATGCGTGGCCTCCACGTTCACCTGACCTAACGCCATGCGATTTCTACCTTTGGGGTTTCATCAAGGATCGTGTGTATGTGCCTCCGTTACCAGCCGACCTCCTTGAATTACGACAGAGGATTGAAGCAGCTGTTGCAACAGTTACTGAAGACACACTGCTCAACGTTTGGGAAGAACTCGGCTACAGACTTGATGTGTGCCGTGTGACAAATGGTGCCCACATAGAACACTTGTAAGCTTGTATATAAAACTGTTTGAGTTGCTCTTTCATTTGACATATCATTTATAACTGTAAGGATAATGTAATAAATTTTATAAAGCATTAAAACCCCAATATTCATTTGTGGACACCCTGTATATTGTAACCAGGAAATAATAGGAGCTAAGTAGGAATGGTGTAGGAGATTGGTCCCAAAATATTCATTGTTTTTCCTGTTCTTGTGCTTTTTTATGTATTCACCCCATGAAACCATCATTTTGCTATCCTTTTTTGTATATATGATATGTATATATTGTATATTATGTATATTTTGTATTAAAATTACTCTTAAAAAGAGTGAATGATTGCTGTAGTTTTCCTGCAACTGTTAGAAGACTATGTACATGGCTAGTCAAAATAATTGCAGTGATTTCAGAAAATTACTACAGATTTATTATTTGACATATACTTACAAGATTACACAGATATATAAACAAACTGAAAATTTTTTGAGTGTCTACAGATGCTCAATATGTGCACCTTTAGTGACACTGCACACATCAAGTCTATAATCAAATTTTTCTCATACCTGATGCAGCATGTCTCTGTCAATGAGAGCAAATGCATTGGTAATGCGAACCCGCAGGTCTGACAGATCATCTGGTACTGGTGTCACGAAAACTGTCTTTTATGAAACCCCAAACAAAGAAGTTGCGGGGCGTTAGGTTAGGGGAACGAGGAGGCCATGACATCAGCTGACAATAAGCATCCCCAGTACGACCAATCCATATGTTTGGAAATTACAGACAACTAGAGAAAAATGGGGTGGAACACCATCCTGCTGGAAAATGAAATCTTCACTGTCAGCTTCCAGAAGTGGCATGAGCCAATTCTGCAACATTTTCTCTGTGATTGTCACCTCATTAAAGAAAAAAGGCCAATAAATTTTCTTTCATGAGATCGTGCAAAACACGTTCACTTTGGGAGAGTCACGAACGTGCTGCACATAAGCATGGGGCTTTCGGTCCCCCAAATGCGCACATTGTGCCTATTCACTTTTCTACTCACATAAAAAGCGGCCTCATCACTAAACACAAGTTTTTCTGTGAATGTTTTGTTCTAGACATTGGGCACAGAAATGAAAACAACGCACATCATCGTTGTGTGACAGTGCTTGTAGCAACTGTAACCTGTAAGGCTTCATACACAGTCGCTTCCATAGGATTCTCCAAATGGTCTTCTGTGGAATACCTAATTCCCAGCTCGCTCGAGGAGTAGACTTCTGTGGGCTACGAACATAACTGGCACGCACACATTCAACGGTTTCTTCAGACACAGGAAGGCGACCCATTGTTTTACCTTTACAAAGGCATCCCGTGGCTTTAAACTATTGCTCCAATGGCGAATTGTGTTAGCATGTTGGGGATCCTTGCCTAACTTTGTTCTAAAGTGTCGCTGAACAGTTACCACAGACTGAGTAGAATGAAATTTGAGAACAACGTATGCTTTCTCACTTTCAGCCATCTTCCTCTCTAGCGGCCATCATGGGAAGCTTGCATAACCACTTGTCTTATTATAGCAAACCCCGTCATCGTACCTATAATAGGACAGCCAAAAGAAAAATTGTGAAATCGCTGTAATCATTTTGACTAGCCCTGTATAATAAACTATCAAAGAATTTTGGATCAGTGGATTTGGAAATGAAAGGAGAATAGCTTTTTTTTCTCCAAATTTTGGTTATAAATTATGTTTGAGGTAATAAGAACTATGCCAGACAAGTGAATCAATAAGAGTTGGGTCATTCAGACATACAGAACCCTGAAAAGACAAAACACGGTGTTTTGAAATTAAATGTTATTAATATGCTGTTTTCTGATACATTTATAGGCATGGAGTTCCTGCTGGGAAACTTGTGCACAAGCCAAACTGGCATGCCTGCAGAAGAACGTGCCAATCTAGAGTTGGTGCAGTACCAGTCGGAGAGTCCAGCTGCCCTTGACCACTGTCCTCTTACTTGGTGGTCTCGTGCAGCTGCCAAGTGTCCTAATTTGGCACGCCTTGCTCGCAAGTATAACTGTGTCCCTGCCACGACGGTGCCACCTGGACGTATCCCTGTTGAAAATCAGGTGCTGTTCCACAAACGCAGGGCCAACCTTTCCCCAGAACTTGTTGACAAGCTCCTTTTCCTCAATGGAAATCATTCAGTATGAGATATTGGACTTGGGTTGATTCTGTTCATTTCAGATATGTTGAGCAAGGTACAAAATCAGACTGTTTGGAAGGAAGTGTTTTTAAAAGTGATAACCCGTATCATCCTGCATGTACAAACGTCTGGAGATAAGATTTGCTAACATATTCCGAGATAAAAATATTTCTTCTTACATCTTTCTTCCAAGTTACATATACTGTTGATCTGATTCCATACACAGAAATTGAAAATTTTACCTGTCTTTCTTATTAGAATATTACGAAAAAGTTGAAATACACTAAACAATAACTCGTGAATAATTTTGTTAAATATACATTTTATATGGGACTGGCATTTTAGACCCATCATTTCTTTAACATCTGTATGGTTATATTTCTTGTCTGTTATTGTAACAATCAAAGATAACTTTTGTTTATGACTGTTTTCTACCAAAGACTATATGGAATGTCAACCTTGAATTTGTTTGCATATTCTATTTTCTATTGAAATAATGTTTATACAACTCACTTTATTGAATTTTGAGTTTGTGATTTAAAATTGATTTGTACTTCGCAAATTTAATCCAAGCATGATGCAGATTCGACAGATCATTGTAATTTGTGATTAATGTGTGGAATATTGCATCTTTACTCATTTTACTGATTTGTTTAAATGAATGTAGTTTGTACCAAACTCCAATGAATTTTCATGTGACAAGCATAGGTCCCAGTAACAATGTATTCAAGTTATTCTCAATGTGCAGTTGAATTAGACAGATTTGCCATTGTGGTTTGCAGAAATATTTGCTTACATCAGTAAACCATGTCACTTTCTTCTAAAAGACTGTTAGCCTCTTTAATGGGAGTGCTGTTTGATATTATTGTATTAGTAACACAATGAAAATGATTTGATCTTTAGTTTCTACATGGTAAATCTTCAGAGAAAAGATGTTAACTGGGTATGGTTCCACAACCTTTGATGAACTGCCATGTTGGCATTTTGTTCAAAGTTGCTAGGAACTTATTAAACTGTTATAAATATTATGTCTCATGACTACATAAAATTGTATTTTTTAATGATGAAGGATATTTATTACCTTCTAAAAATTGTAATTAGAATCAATTTCAGCAAAAATGTACAGTGTATGTACATCAACATGATGTAACAATTTTTTGTATTGAGACAATCCCAAAGTTCCCAATATTTTAAACACCCTTACAGAACAGTACATTGTAACAAAGAAAATTAATAAACATGTATAAAATTATTTTAGCGTACACATATCAGTATTTTATTATGCCATTAACATTTTAAAATAGCAAAAATAGTTTTAATTTCAAAGTGTTAAATAGAAAGATGTAGATAGATGAACTCTTTTACTTCCTTAGATTATAATTTTTACAGAAGTGAACTGTCAGACAGAGTCTGCACTGAATGAAATAATGATTTACTGCAGTTAATTTTAATAACTGTGATAGAGCATATACTCCAATGGAAATTTTCCTGCACCTTTTTCCAATTAATATCTTTTTCTTAAATTTCTTCATTGCAATTTCATCAAATTTTAATTATAAACCCTTTCACTGTTTTATATATATATTGTTCAGCATTTTCATTGGTATTTAATGCACTCCCTAATTCCATACCGACAAAAGGAAATTTTCATTCTTCCTTGTGCCTGAAATCAATGTACGGGTACTTTTTTCTTCCCACATATTGAGCTTTTCCCTGAATTTATTTTTAGTTATGATATACATGCCTTATATCTATAATTGTACCTATAAGCACCTTCAGTTTTGACCACTGATTTACTGAATCATATATCCACCATAATTGCTTCACAACCGCTTATCCCTTATTGACAATTTTGATAATTCCACTTATTGTTAATATTATCACTATTAACTATGATGGAACTTATGCATTTGGGGCATTTTTTTTACTTTAAATTCTTTCACTGTGTTCAATTTATTCAGCACCTCCAACAATAACTTATTCCAGTCATTAACTCCTTTAGCCACAAATAAAAATCTTCCACACATTTATGCCTGATGTCTAGTGCTAATTTATTGTCAAGTTTCTCTCTTCCCTTCCACATCCTATTTCCTTGGCAGTATCCATCCAGGTTTTATTGCCAATGTAAGCCTTATATGTAGCTCCCAATTTCAGTTTCGTTAATGTATTAGGTACTGACAAGGGGAGGCTGCCAATTGTAAAATTCAGATTAAATTCATTCTGTGTGTGATAAAAGCTCTTGGCTAGAGGTGCAATGTTGCACAGTAGTAACATGTGCTTCTTCGCTGTTATTGACAAAGGATTCTGTTGCATTCAAACACTTTCTACTCTTGGTAGATTTCAAGGGACATCTGGGGCAGCGAGCGAGTTCTCTGCCTCATAAGCCTGTTGTTGATGGGTCGAATCTCACTGTGTTTATTTAAATATGTAAACAGATAATTCCCAGCAATCAGCTTCAACAATTATGCATATAATAAGTTTTTTAAATTCCTTTTGTCACGGAAAAAATCAGTTGCGTCTTGTTTCAACCCTCCCATCCCCTGGAGTGGGAATGAACATCTGCCCTTCAACTATAATATCAAGTAACTATATTTGTTTTTCATATCTGCTGCAGCAAATATTTCTGTTATTGAAATATAACTTTTTTTGCAAACAACATAATCCAGTTCAAAAGTGTAAGTATTTTCACAGTGAGTGGCATTTAATAAAAAAACTTGCCAACAGTGAGATTCAAGTCGGCAAAGATGGGCTTATGTGGCAGACAGCTTGCTTGTTGCACCATGTGTCGCTTTAAATCTCCGTAGAAAGTATTTGAATGCAACGGAATATTTCAATGGCAATTTTCTTAACAACGGCGAAGAAGTGCATGCTTTGCCAAATTACACCTCTGACCATGAGCTTTTATAACACACAGTATGAATCGAATATGAATTCTACAATTGGCAGCCCTACAGTAATTTCTAAAGGCATTGTAGCTTAACATAATCTACCATATTCTTGTCGTTCGAGAACTGTCTAGGCTACGCAAATGAAAGCAAGGCTTTTTGCGTAGCCTTTGTAAATTTCAACATAAAAAAAAAAAACCATTTGATTCAGTAAGTCATAAGGCTGTCCTGTAAGCCTTAGCAGAACATAGTGTGAACCAGCTTATATTGTCAGAGTGCTCCATAGTGTCTATGTCTCCTACTCAGACTTTGTCAGTGTTATGGAACCAACTACAGATTTCTACATCGAAAGAGGTTTTAAGCAAGGTGACCCCATCTTTCTGAAATAATTTTCAGCCGTCTTATATGGCTGTGTCAAAGCAAGAATGGACAGAAAAAGGAATTAGAATAAATGTCAGAATACTTAATAACTTGAGATTCTCTAATGACATTGCACTTTTAGCAAAACACAATCTGAAACAGTCCGGACACAGAAAGTAAGTAAGTACTTGTAGCTAATGACATTGATGAATTCCAAACTTTAGTTACTGATCTTGTCTCCCAAAACAGTTTGCCTGAGCATAAACCTTTCAAAAACAAAAGGAATGTCTAACAAACGGACGAAAGAGGAGAATGTACAACTAAACAATATATCTTTAAAAAAGTCAACAAGTACATTTATCTTTGCCAGCTTGTAAATATGAGAGGAAATGTAAAAACAGAAGTTTTCTGTCGCATCAAGCCGAGACTACAAGCTTTTGAAAGGCATCCAATAATACTCAAATCTATAATAGGTTATGACGAGAGCATTCTTCCTATGCTGACTTAGAGCTGTGAGACCTGGATACAAAACAAATTTATGAAAGGAGAACTTAGAACAGCACAGTGTAAGATATCTGTTAAATTTTGTTCTTAGAACCACGAGTTAGATTGGATAAAATATTATTGAATTTCATTTTTAAAGTTAGTTTTTACTGTTTATTCAAGTTGAAAGCAGTTTTACAGTTTTTAAGATAGTATTTTCAATTTCATCAGTTTTCAGCATTCGCATGGAGTGGAAAGTTCATATCTAAAGTATTTATTTTTGGCTAAAGCAAGTTAGGATAATTTTCATGATAACTAAAGTTAACATTTATTTTGAGATCTAGTTATTTGTAAAGTTTCAAAAGATTGAATTATTTTTATTGTCAAGGTCAGATTAGCCAATGTTAGGACTTCAGATGTGTGATTTGATATCTGACGAGCTTCCCATCAGCCACCCTTGTGAAAGAGGAAAAAGATTTGTTCCCACGCTTTACGTGAGAACAGTTGCTAGGAATATTCGAGAAGCAGGAAGTGCTATGTGAATATAGAACCATGCGTGTAGTTGTTCGGCCCAGTCTGCCAGAAACCGCGAACGCGATAACATGAAGCTCAGTAGGCAGGAAAGTTTTATATCAAACACATCAGTGATAGTTTTATTTTGGAATAATGCCGCTTGTTTTATTCAAGTTAACCATAATGTCTTGTTAAAATAGTATTTCTCCAAGTGAGGCCTCGGGATTGTTTGATTTTACTAAACTGTTGAACAATGGGAGCGTGTGATTCTCATTCGTTTAATTATTACAACTAGAAGTTTGAACTATTGGGGTGTGGTCTGGCTTGCGCAGTTAATCGAACTTGTAAAACATTTCTTTGGAAAAGTCATCTGATTGCCTGTTGTAAAATTATTATTATTTATATCATCCTTCATTTACTTTATTGTTGCTTTACATTAACAAATACAGGGCGTTCGCCGGGAAACGCAACCCTCCCAGTCTGTTGCCGTCGGCAACTTGCTCGGTCAGCGGGGCCAGCGGTTCCCGCCACCCGGCACCGTGAATCACCGCACTGTTTAACACCTCCGCTGCCCCAACAGTGCAGTGGCACAGTATAATGGGACCCTTACATGGTTAAGAACGGTTTCTTTGCAATGTAGCTAGTTTGTGACTTCAGTCTCTTATTAATCAGTGTTGTGAATAAACGTTTCTTTGCGGTTTGGCTGGTTTAGGGCTTCATACTCTTACTCTTACTAATCTGTACCGTGTTTGAGTGTGAGTAAAATTATGGTACGTTACAGTTTGCAACAAAGAATATTTCTCTACGATACATATGTGAAGAAGAAGTCGTTTAAAAAGTGTCGCAGTAAATTTCGTCGCGAATTTCCTGGCGCTTTACTGCCAGCTAAATCAACAATTCTGCGTCTGGTTAAAAAAGTAAGAGAAACAGGTTCATTTTTTAACAAAAAGAGACTGTCGGTCAACCGTATTCTCACAGAGGAGAAAATTGACGATATCGCTTTTCGACTAGAACAGTCACCCAAAAAATCATTAAGTCAGTTAGGGCAGCGTGTGTCTCAAAAAATGTTCAGAAGATGTGAAATGTGCATTACACAAGAGGGTCAACACTTCCAGCATCTTTTATAAGGTAAGCTAATGAATTACGTCACATTTAAATGCTTAGCACATACAAGTTTATGAAGCGTAATTATTATGAAATAGTCCGCGGCCGACGGTCGAACAATGCCGGAAGATGAGCGCTCGCTCGCCGGGAGCAGTTTCTTCCTTGTAGCGCTAACAGTGGGTTGCGTTTCCCGGCGAACGCCCTGTACAATTCTCAGTTTCATCCAAACTTCGCCGTACTACACATTATCTCGGCTTCTCATCTGTTCTTTTTCGTCAAAGATCTTCCTCCTGCACTGTTTATTCCAGAGATTTTCATGTACATTGTTCATTCGGTAACAGCGCATGGATTTCTTTGACACAATATTAATAACACGATAAAAATAACAATATATAAAACACTTTTAACACCATACACACATAATCAGCCTAACATTAATCAAATGCAAAATAATGAATCGGAAATACCACCATCAATATGCTTCCCATTGAAATAATATAAAAAAACATTAATTATTAATTATCTAAAAACTAAGCTGCTGTGTATTCTTACACATCCCCTCGGCCAATTTGTCACCAAAATTTGAATTTTGTCAAATTTTGTGTGATTTAACATCACACCACTCACCCATACATACATTTTCAGCCATAGTTACACTCATTCACACCCCCGGTATAAGTTCAGATCACATATTTTTTTTTTTTCTAATCCCAACAATTCCTCTGATTCAATATTCTCATGTGTCACTCCCTCTTCATCTTCACTTTCCCTATCGTTGCATCTTCCTTGCACTCTCCGCCACCTTTCTTCCACTCGCACCTCACAATGTTGTGGCCCTCATGGTACATATTGAGCCCTTTCTTCTTTTTCACCTTGCCTCTGGTTGATTCGTCCTTCTCATCCTTTCCTACTGTTTCGTTATTTATTAGCCCACATCTTACCTCATTTTCTTCTTCATTTTCTTCCTTACTCGCCACTCTGTCCTCCGGAAATCCGTATTCTCCCTCCTCTTCTTCACTGCTGGTCTCTTTTTCACTTGCTTCCGCATCTTCAGTTTCTTCTTCCATTTCTTCCGCTTCTAACTCATAGTTCCCTTCATTCTTATACATGAAAGCAAAAGGCATTCCACTTTTCCTTCTTGCTTCTTCATTTATTTTCTGGTCACTGTTTTCCCATTCTTTCATTCTTGCAAGGCCAATTATCTCATTTTGCTCTGCTTTCCTCTTCTCAACATTATTAAACTCGTTGATCTCTTGTATCTGTTCTAAACACTCCCACCATTTCAATGGTCCGTTGTTATCAGACATTGTCTTCAATTTCTTGTCAAACCTTCGCTTATCTTCGCTGTCATTTTCTGTTCCATCTCCTTCAGTCTCCATTTCTAGCTTTTCTTTACAGGTTTTCCTAACTTGTTTTATCCAGTTTCCTACTTCTCCATGCAAGTTAACCATTCCAGATTCCAATTCTTTAATATTAGTTTGTACCAGTGAAATTTCATGTTTGGCTTCTTGAATGTCACTCACAAATTCACTGTTTATCCCTCTCTGCTCGTCCAGTGCTATCTTCACCGACTCCTCGCGGTTCTGCTGTTCTATCTGTATTAACTTTTGTACCTTCTTAAACATTAAATCTTCACGTTGAGAAATATGCTCATGTACTTGGTCTATCTGAGAGTTTATTTCATGAGAAATATTAGCTCTTTCCTTTCTCCACTCTATTATCGTTTGTTGTTGATTATGATTCATTTTCTGCATTTCGCGTTTTGTTTCTATCTGTTCTCTCATAATCATTGCTAATATTTCCTTTATGGAATTACTGTCGTCATTCCATGGGTTTTTCCCCGCGATGCCAGTTGTTGAATCATCATCACCGTCCAATTTGGTAACTGCCCGCTCCCCAACTACTTCCGAATCTTTTCCATCCATTGTTATTTCAAAATTTTCGTCACTTCCCAAAAATCATACACAGAGAGAAAAAAAATCCAGTGTAGATTTCGAAAAACGAGAAATATCAATTAACACAGATTTTAAAATTGAGAACTTTGTCTTCCATTCACAATATCTAAAACTGGTATTTTCTTCTCCTACCTTTCCGAAGATTACAGGCTTCTTTTATTACGAGCTAAATAATTAGCTCTGTGTCCTGTCATGGTCACAGTCGCCACGTGTAAAATTATATTATTTATATCATCCTTCATTTACTTTATTGTTGCTTTACGTTAACAAATACAATTCTCAGTTTCATCCAAACTTCGCCGTACTACACATGATCTCGGCTTCTCATCTGTTCTTTTTCGTCAAAGATCTTCCTCCCTGCACTGTTTATTCCAGAGATTTTCATGTACATTGTTCATTCGGTAACGGCGCATGGATTTCTTTGACACAATATTAATAACACGATAAAAATAACAATATATAAAACACTTTTAACACCATACACACATAATCAGCCTAACATTAATCAAATGCAAAATAATGAATCGTAAATACCACCATCAATACGCTTCCCATTGAAATAATATTAAAAAAAAACATTAATTATTTAAAAACTAAGATGCTGTGTATTCTTACACTGTTCAGTTTTTGGCTTTGTGAAATTGAAGAATATGGTTATTCAAATGACAAACTATTTATTGAACTTTACCTTTTCGTAGTTTTCTGGTTAAAAAACTATGTGGCGGCCGTATTATTCTATCTAAGCTAAAACTGTAGCATCCAAGGCTACACACGGTCAAAGTTAAGATCAAAACTTTAGGCAGAACCCCATTGCAAGCTTGGTTCTTACAACAGCAAGTTATGGAAAGGTCAAGGCTGGGTTTAACTAGAAAAGACAAGAAGAGAGCAGCCGACATTAGATCAGTCATAGGGATCACGGACATCTTGGAGAAAATAGCCTCCTTGAAGTAGCAATGCGCCAGCCATGTTGCTCGGCGGAAAAAGAAAAATTGGGCAAAAACAGTGATAGAGTGGAGCCCAAGAGATCATCAGAGACAGAGGAAGACCACCATACCAAAGGGACAAGGACATACGTAGGGTTTTGGGAGTTAACTGGCAGAGTATTGCCTATCATTCAACCTGGAGAAGATTGCTCAAGTTCTCCCTGAAATCATAACTCTAAAGGTCACATCAATTAATAACTGAACTTGCTGATGACCATGTAGCTGCAGTTCTTTTCAGCCCCTCCAACTCTTGTATTTTATTCAATCAAGTCCTGATCAAGGTATTAATAGCACAATTCCCTTTCGTCCTTCGTAGGTCACCCTCTCTCAGTAAGAGCTCGAAACTATCGCTTATTTCCTCTCCAATTAGTCCCACTTAATTGGGCTTATCAGTGGTACACCCAGATATTTCTTTCTTCAACAATAGTTCCCACTCCACTATACAGTCACAAAACCTATGGAAAGACAGGCTAAAAACATCCACCACTCATCAAAGTTGAGGGCAGCAGTGACAAAAAAACAATATTTTTGACTATGTTTGTAGAGTGTTTTCAGTCACATCAGCTCTTTTAGTTCTGTTTTTTTTTTTATGTCCAATACATTACTATGCCTGGCCCCATATTCAGTAAAGGTGTAGCCTGAAATATCCGTTTTTTTTTTTTTCTTTTTTGTGCCCTCCTCCCTTCAACTTTGATGAATTATTGCAATGGAACTTGATACGTTGCTTCAGCTGTTATGTGAGGTGAAGAACCAAAAGTGATGTATGGAGGAGACGGTGCTATGATATGCAGGTGTTTTCCAGTGTTAGAATGTGTTCCTTTATTACGTTTTAGAGAACTCTAAATGTGGAAGGATATAAACACATTTACAGCATGGGAGCAGTTTTGAGATGTTGATTTTTTGTATCAGCATGACAATGCACCCTGACATAAAGCTGCATCTGTAAGGCAATTATTTGTGTACAATAAAATTTCTGAAATGAACTGGCCTGCCCAAAGTCCCAAACAGAATCCAATGAAACTTCTTTGGGATGAGATAGGATGTTGACTTAGCACCAGCATCCAACACCATTACATTCTTTGGTTTCAGCTCTTGAAGAAAAATGTGCTGACATTCCTCAGCAGAGTTAAATCTTCTACTATATAATTTCGTAAGGTCATTCACTCACCTCGATAGCTACTGGCTGGAAAATGAGGACATTATGGGCCAGCCTTCACTCGCAAAACAGCGACCAGAGATACCATCATAAGAAATTCGTGGTTATGTCCACAATTTAATGGCTAAGCAACTACTACCAAATTAATTGCCATAATACAGTAATTAAGTTTGCTTTTTGTAGCATTTCATAGTTAAAAAAATATTGATAAATTTTTCAGCTGAACAAAAAGTGAATCTGCTTTTCAGTAACATATTTCTAATGGAAGCAACTTAAAAATTTACCCATTGTCTCTGCTGTAACCACGAATGACAATTGTTATTCTGGCTTGGAAAAATTTCAATCTAATTAAAATTTTCACTAATGTTGTTGCTTGACCAAAATTTATGCATTACGGTTTATTTGCTTTTTTAGGGATTTTACTGACGTAATGGCTTTTGTTCACGTTGCTGTACATGAGTTATTAGGTTATTTTAAGTGTACATCAGACCAAATATGTTACCGAATCGAGTATTATGGAACTTAATTTATTTGGAGTTGCTCAACTGTTTAATAATATGGAATGTGTATTAAGTTCTCTGGACTTTACAGATGCTATGACCAATGAATACATTATGAGTGTTTGCCCAGTCTCAATTTAAAAAAAAAAAACACACCCACTCACACAAACAATAACAACAACGCGATGCTTTCGAAGTAAACGGGAATTTTTTAAATTTTGCAGAGTGAACTTTAAGGGTCAAATACAAGTAAGTTTCTATTTAAGCAATTATACGATTGCGCTATCGTGCCTGTTCATGTTTAATACCTACCTCTATTAATGCTTCTGAGTTCTTTAAGCTCAACAGATTTTATCCATCCTAAGGGTGAAACACAGTTGAAGCTTATATCTGGCCAGATCAGATAAACCTGTCATAATCTTTCAACGTAAAACTGGAACCCGTGACGATACACAAAAAACAGTCACAGGCTTACACTAGTCTGTAATACAGTAAAATGTCCAGTAATAGGGAATGTGATACTGGTAAAGTTTAAGTTCACTTTCAGTTAGGTGCCTGAATAGATATTTGTGTCCAATTCTGGTTGAACAAAATGCTTTTTTATTTTATTGACTGCACAATATTTAATTAGCCACTAGCAACACAACTTGATTCTGTTGAATACTATATATTTGTTGACAAGTTAGGTATAATCTGCCAATTTTTCTGAGCATGTTAAATCACCATCACTGATTCAAGAATTGGATCTGGCATACTGGTCACGGCATTGCAGAACATTCCTACCATCCATTAGGTTAGATCACCCTTAATGCCTTCAACATTCATAAGAAGTGCAAGCAAAAAATAAGGGATCAGTTGTATATTACAGTAAGAAGATATGATGTTTGCAGATGATATAATACTGATGTAGTTACAGAGGATTTGGAAATATGTAGTTGTGTTGGTCAGCATGAAACAACAATAAATATGGAAAGGGATGATTACTAAACACACTGATATAAGAGTATAGGTTTTGTGTGATGATATGGCACATGGAAAATTGCTGTTTGAAGGGATAAAATGCAAATATTTTGACATATGACTTGATAATAAATGGGAAACACATCGGAGAAGTAGAAGGGAAAAGTATTACATTTATTATTTAGGGTAGTAAGATGATGTTTATTGTTAGTTTGCTGTTCAGAACCTGAGAAATTAAAAGTGTCTGTAAATTATTATCAGTTTCTCATCAAGTGTGATTTGTACACAAATTGAAGTTTGATGTGGTTTTGATCAATGTACAGATTCAGCATTAAACTGTAGGTCAGCGTTACTGGGTTGAATATTGGGATAGTTTAGATAGCTACGCTAAAAGAGGATTGAGCAAGCAGTTTGAAATTCTGCCAATAGATCACTAAAACCAAACAAAATTATTATTAACAATAATAATTAGGTGAAAAATGCTATAGGGAAATTTAAACTATGATTTACCACAGAAGGCAGTAGCTGGCATCGATGAACACACAACACACAAAAAGGATGAATACATGTAACACAATATTTCAGTACTAAAACTTATTATGTCAAGTAGATGAGACACTTGGATAGGAGGATGGATGAGACTAACTGAAGCTAGCTGAGTGACTTGGGAATCTAGGTAGCAAATCCAGCCACTGTCTTCTATAGTAAGTGTTGGGTTGAATTTCACTATAACATTTTTCTGCTCA
The DNA here is from genome assembly GCA_031002005.1 of Vandiemenella viatica. Taxonomy (NCBI): domain Eukaryota; kingdom Metazoa; phylum Arthropoda; class Insecta; order Orthoptera; family Morabidae; genus Vandiemenella; species Vandiemenella viatica. Next base: position 325,632,024 of record JARYHS010013630.1, on the reverse strand, counting down.
TTATTGCCTCTTTCTGCATTGAGCTAGCTGCTTGTTCCTATCTCGCTGTGCATATCCCTTTGTCTTCCCAACTTTTCCTTGTTTTTTAGTGTACTTGTTCCTATCTCATTGTGCATATCCCTTTGTCTTCTCAATTTTCTCTTAGTATTTAGCGTCGAAATGATTCCATCAATTTGTTTTTGGTGCCTAGTCCTCCAACCAAAATGTCTGCCTGATCTGTTTATGCATGCCACCACATCCAAGTGACACCAGCTCACCCCACAGTCAGGTATACTGCTCATAGATCACTTTTTATTTTATAATATTATTTTATTTTGCATTCAACCATTCTGAATTTGGTACCTTGGTTCCCACTCACTAGGTGAGTATTGGTTTAATACTGAAAATTGTGTTACATACCTTCATTCCCTCCCCCCCTTTTCGTCGATCCCAGCCACCATCTTCTATAGTTAGTGTTGGATTGAACTTCCCTATTCTTTCTTAGTTTCATTGAAATTGGTATTATTTAGTTACAGTTTTAATAAAATGCTACCACGCCCTCCAGTAGAGGTGTTAATAAAAGCTGTCATTAGAAAAAGGCTAATCTACCAGAACTTTTCATTGTTTTCATTGACATTTATATACGGCACTAGATGTTTCTTTGTTGTGGCTGCAAATCACCATCCATCAATTAACTTTATTTCTGAGCATTGTGCCCCCACTGAACTTCTAATGTATTTTAGGTAGTCTTTGTGTTAACTGCAAATAAGGTGATTCACTTCATCTCATAACCCTTTGAAAAATAATAAAAAAAGTTTACAAAGTTATGGACAACAGTTAGTGTACAGTAAATATGAGCATAATTAATGTAAATGAAATGAAAATATCTTGTCATAACATTAGATAACAAGCTCAACTGGGCAGGACACATTGGACATATAATAGGAAAAGTTTTCAAAAATCCTTCACTTGTTGGAGAGAGTGATGAGGGAATGTATGAGAGAAGGAAAGGAACTGGGTTACAAAACTTTGGTCAGACCATTGCTTGAATATGGTTGTGTAGTATGGGACCCACATTTTGGGTATCAAATACAGGAGTAGGAGGGGGTGCAAAGAAGGGCTGCTAGATTTGTCTTTGGAAATTACCACAGTACATAATCAGTAACTAATACGCTAAAACTGGAATTGGATTCATTGGAAGACAGGAGGAGGGTGAAGAGAGTCATGGGAGTGTACAAGGCATATGTGGGTTATGAGACATGGAAAGATATTGGTGTGAGAATTAAAAGTAATGCATGGAAGGGATAAAGATGACCACAAGTTGGTAATTGATTTCAGGCACAAGGCGTGGGAAGATTTTCTTTCGTAGATGAGGGGGTCAAAGATTGGAATAAGTTACCATGAGAATTGATGAATAATTTATTAATAATGTTGAAACAATTTAAACTTGAAATTTGTAGATGACAACAGTAGAGGTGGGTGCAGGAAAGGTGGGAAATGGATGTGTACAGAAATTGTCACTGGAGCATGCACTCTATTGTTATTAACTTTCAGTCAGAACGTGTTACGTGCCCATGACCTTAAACCATTTACTGAGTAGCGTGATTCTGTGCAAAATCTCCGTGTTTATGTCAGACCTAACAGTTTTCTTCATATTTTGCAGAGCGAGGCCTTAGAGTGAAATACAGGTAAGTTTGTATTTCAACCAGATCAGGTCTAGACCCTAAAAATATTAACTATTCTACAGTTGTGACCTCATCCAAGACATGACCACAGCCTTACATCTTACATCAATGTACCTATAAAAAAGAGTTTGAAGTGACTGTAATATGCAAACAGTTGGATACAGAATAAAGTATGCAGAATATGTTGGTGATGAGAGCTGAATAAAACAATTAGTTCATGATGCTTTAATGAAAAATTAAAATGTTACTGTTGCTAGGTACTAGGGATGTAACGGATATTCGCATCCACAAGTGCGGAACTTTCGCGTGTAATCCTACATCTGCAATTTTTACTGCGGATGTTTTGTTTACATTGCAATATATATTATTCTTTTCTCTTTATACGAGATTCTGCCCATGGTCGCTTAGCTAATAACAAAGTGGTTGTTTTTTTCTGACGATCTTGCAATAAAAGTAACAATGAACTGAATGGTGTTATTACCTAAGCAACGAATTTACAAGTTCAAACTTGCATGTAAAGTAAAGCGGCCTATTAACAGTCCAACTTATAGGACATCTGTGTAGAACTACCAGAGGATGCGCTCACCCATTCACAGCGTTAAAGAAGGGGTCCAATAAAACGTTCCAAGCAATCCATTCCACCTATACTTTCTCACGGCACACCATGTGTCCTTATCGCAAACTCGCAGGATGTTTTCTCCAATCTTGATCCAATGCCATAGCTTTTTGAACAGCAAGAACCCATGTTGGTTGTTTGGGAGTCTAACAAAATCCAACACGTTCTACATGTAGTCCTGTTACCCTTTTCAGGGCCCTTCAAGAGATCTTAATCAGAAAAATGGATCATCATAGGTCCTACAAGTTGGACTGTGAAAGGACCAATAGAGTGTTGGGAAGGCAGGTGGTGGGCACGGAAATGTGTGGTGGCGTGGCCTTGTGCTTGATGCCTGAATTAGTCAAGCTGCAAACTCCACATGACAAAGATTGTTTTTAGATGCATGCATAGTTATGTAAATAATTTAATTCACTTGTGAAATCATACCATGTTTGTTTTTCATTGAAAGATGAGGCAAAAAATAAATCAATGTGGCAGTATTATATGGAAATAGACGTTACTTATGACAAAATGTAGAAATTGGCATAAAAAATATACTTACTTTGATTTTAAGTTTATTTTTGATAAAATATTAAAATCTAAATAATCATAATTTATTTTACACTTCCACATCCGCGGATGTCATGCATTGAACATCCACAAAGATAACATCCGTTACAGCCATACTAGGTGCCTGTATAATTTTCATATTATTTTTTGTTATGTGTAGGAGAGGAGAAGAGAGGAGCTTGTTTCTTCTTTAACATTAATTAAATTGTCTTATCTTAGAGCTGATTCAAATGTTATTACAGGAAGGTGACAACATGATTACTATCATAATGAAACAAATAACAAAAATTGGCTTTAAAAAGGTAGGCGGCTTCATAAATATTTACTTTTAAATAATACTACTACACATAACTGATTTTATTATAAATATGTGTTTCATGGAAGCATAAGATAGTTTTATTGTTTCTAGTTTACTAAAATTTAAAATCACTAGAATTATATAACATAACCTTCAATAATTTGTATTCACTTTTGATACAGTGAAACATCAAAATTTTCATAAAACCGGTGATCACTGATCCTTAAGACTGTTCGTTTGTAGAAGTAGTAGTAAAAACAAGCCACTGAAAAAAGAAATCATTCATAAATTGTTAAGACAGATTATAACTGATGTATAATTTAAAACACCACTTTTTTTAATATATCAAAGAAAAATAACAGTATGACAATGACAAGAGGAAACATTATCTTGGATTATTGCTCCATTTCTGCTACATGTATTAATACATAACATTATGATGGGTACACGTGAGATTTGTGAGTTTGTATTAATTATTTTTCATGTTTTTCCTGTCCCAGCCCCACCAACATCCCAATTATACTCAACACACTCCTACAGCTCCCTTGATTTCCAGAACTCCTTGCCTTGCCCACATTTTCAATCTCCCCCACTGACCCCTCTACCACCTACTCCAAAAGACTCCACCCCTCCTGCTAAACCACAGCAGTCTATGGTTAACCTTTCCTCTTCTCCGTTATCAGAATCTCAACTCTGTTCTTGCTAAGGGACTGTCATTTTTCCCAACCCCAAAGTTTGACCATGTTGCTTTGGTCCGTAACTTTTGCGTTCTGCCACACTCTCCAGCAGCATTATCACTTTGCCACCTGGGATTGTAGTGATGGTGATATTTGGCATGATGAGTCTGAGCCCTGCCTAAAGCGTTTCGAACCTCCATCCAAACTAGATCCACCTTTCCTTTCTCAACACCACTCCCTCCTTATGTTCCAGGAATTCCTCACATCCAACCAGTCCTCAAAATCTTTCCTCAACTTCATTTCCCACGCCAACAACCTCAGTACTATTGAAACCCGTGCCATGAGAGAACTGTCTAATAGTAGGAACATCATCATTCTCCCAGCCGACAATGGCTCTACGACTGTAGTCATGAACCGCAGTGACTAAGAGCCCAAAGCTTTGAGACAGCTCTCTGACACCACTACATACCTTCCACATCCTACAACTTCAATATGCCAAGAAGTATGTGCTCTCCTTGTCCTCCAAGGCCCCTTACAAGGACTCTCTCCCAACTCTATCCCTCCTTACCCCGCAGTACCTTCGTAACCCCACCTTGTACCTTCTTCCAGAGTCCAAAAAATGGAAATCCGGGGCGACCTATGGTTGCGGCATATGGGTCGCCTACTGAACGGATTTCAGCTTTTGTGCATCAGCATCTCCAGTCTTTTTTTTTTTTTTACAGAACCTCCCTTCATTCGAAAAAGACACCCCACACTTCCTCAAATGACTTTCCACAGTACCCATTCCTCTGCCACCAGACTCCTTCCTTGTCTCCATACATCCATACATGTCTCTTCCCTTTACACCAACATCACTCACGGTCAAGGCCTCAGTGCCAAGGAAAACTTCCTGGAAATGCGACCTCCTGACATCCTTCCTCACTCTGTGTAACAACTACTTTTCCTTCAACTCTCAAATTTACCACCAGATACGCGGCACTGCTATGGGTACCCGCATGGCAACCTATGCAAACCTTTTCCCAGGCTATATGGAACAACAATTCCTAAACAATCTTTCCATTAGACCTCTTGTGTGGTTCAGATACATAAATGACATCTTTATGATCTGGACCCACAAAGAGAATCATCTAATAGACTTCCTCAATTCCCTAAACAACCACTCCATCAACTTCACCTGGACGTACTCCCACAGTCATGTTACCATTCTTGATGATGATGTTACCTTAAATAATGGGCGCCTGCACACTTCTGTTCATGTCAAACCTACAAATCTACAGCAGTATCTTCACTTTAACAGTTGTCATCCCTACCACACCAAAAGTTCCCTTCCATATAGTCTGGCCAAACGCGGAAGTCACATTTGCTCCGATGAAGAATCTCTCTCCCAATACACACAAAAACTGTCTAGATCTCTCATCCCCGCAGCTAACCCCTTGATTTAGTACACAAACAAATCTCTCGTGCTATAGCCCTTCCTGTGCACAGCCACTCCAAAGCTGAAGTCCTTGAAACTAACTGCAGCACCGCTTTCATCACCCCGTTCGTCCCTGATGTGGAGTCAATTAACCTAATCCTTCGTCATGTGCACGACTTCCTAAGTTCCTTCCTCGGGATGCGCACCATTCTCCATAAAATCCTAACCACTGCCCCTTGCACATTTTAGCAGACCACCAAATCTATAAAATATATGTTGGTTCACAAGCACTCGCCCAGTAATTCTCCCATACTACCACGGGATCATTTCCCTCCAACAGAGCCCACTGTAAAACGTGCAGCATGCATCCAGGCACTACCACTTACTCCAATCCTACTACAAGTGAAACATTCCCCATCACTGGTCATGCTACCTGCGTTACAACACACCTCCTATATCACCTTACATGCCTCCATTGCTCCAACTCTTATATAGGTCTCACTACTAACCCACTTGCTATCAGAATGAATGGCCACAGGCAGACAGTGTATACTAACAATGAGACCCATCCAGTGGCAAAACATACCAGTTCCCACAAACTGAATAATTTTAACAAATGTTTCTTAGTTAGGGCAATCCGAGTTTTCCCTGATTACACAACCTCCTCTGAACTACATAGATGGAAACTAGCCTATCAGAATATCCTGGACACTAGACATCCTCCAGGCCTCAATCCCCAATAAATCCTTCCCACCAGACCCAACACTACTATTTATATTGCTTATATTATATTTTTCAGAATATGATTTATATGTATTTTGTCACTCAGTTATGTTGATCTACCACTTTCAATGATAATATACCTACAGCATTATCAATCTAGTATTTGCACTTCCCCCTCCCCCCCCTATATGACCACTTACTGGCCATGCCATTCACCAGACGGCCGTCACCGTGTACACGTTTGGCTCCGCCTGGTGTCTCACTTCTGCAAGAATAAGGCTAGACGCCAAAATACTGCGCTTTTCTTGTGTGTGTTGTTCTTTTTTGTGATTGTCATTCCCAGCTGCCTTCATCTGTGGTAAGCGTTGGGTCTTATGTCCCTCTCTTTCCTTAGTTTTATTGCCTTAAAGCATTTTCCTGCTCATACAGGTTAGTGGACCCCTCCAAGGACTCACTCCCCATTCTGTCTCACTCCTCACTCCAAAAAAGCCACGCACACCTTCACTATACCTGCTTCCCAAGATTCATAAGCCTGGCAACCCAGGACGTCCCATAGTTTCTGCATATGGCTCACCCACTGAGCGTATCTCTGCCCTGGTTGACCAGCATCTACAGCCCATTGTCAGCCAGCTTCCCTCCCACATCAAGGACACCCGACACTTCCTCTCTCGACTGGCTACAGTACCCACACCTCTTCCCCCTGACTCCCTTCTAGTGACGGTAGATGTGACTTCCTTATACACAAATATTCCCCATTGCCATGGGCTCAGTGCCTTGGAACATTTTCTAGACCAGCGTCCGCCCAATAGCCTCCCCACCAGATCTTTCCTGCTCACCTTGGCGGAACTAATACTAAACAACTTTTTCTCATTTGAGGGGAAAATCTATCACCAAGTGAGTGGCACTGCCATGGGCACTCGTATGGCTCCCTCATACACTAACCTCTACCTAGGCCGCCTAGAAGAATCATTCATAACATCAGCCCATCTGAAATCCCTCTTGTGGGTCAGATTCATTGATGATATTTTCATAATCTGGACCCACGGAGAAGACAACCTACTCAGTTTCCTCAATAAACTTAACACTGTCAGCTCCTTGAAATTTAGATGGACTTACTCCCATACACAGGCCACTTTCCTGGATGTCGACCTTTCCCTCACGAATGGCTATATACACACAGCTGTCCATATCAAACCCACCAACCTACAACAGTACCTTCATTATGACACCTGCCACCCTCATCACATCAAACGTTCCCTCCCCTACAGCCTAGGCATTCGAGGCAGTCACATTTGTTCCAATCAACAAGCCCTTCAACAATATGCCAGCAATATCTCTGAAGCCCTGATTTCCCGCAATTACCCGCCAATTTTAGTTCACAAACAGGTTTCTCGTGCCACATCACAACCTATCAACAATCCACAATCCTCTAAAACCCACCATAGCCCTGTTTTGATCACCCGTTACTTCCCAGGCTTGGAATCCGTCAACTGAGTCTTGAGACAAGGTTACGACTTCCTTCGAGCCTGCCCTGAGATGAGAAACCTCCTTCCTAAAATCCTCCCTCACGCACCCAGAACCTGCTTCAGCAGACCTCCTAACCTCAACCAACTCTTGGTCCATAAGCACGGGTTCCCCCAGTCTGCAAGACAGCCTCAAGGTTCATTTCCTTGCAACAGATCCCGTTGCAAATTATCCAGTATGCACCCGCCTTCCACCACCTTTACCAACCCCGTAACTGGGGAAAGCTTTCCCATCACAGGATTTGCCACTTGTACATCCTCCCACCTCATATACCAACTCACTTGTAACCATTGCCCAGCCTCCTACATCGGACTCACAACCAATCCACTAGCCATCAGAATGAATGGACACCGACAATCAGTACATACCAAGAACCCTGACCACTCTGTATCTCATCATGCCACTATACATGGCACCAACGATTTTAATACCTGTTTCTCGGTCCGCGCCATCAGAGTCCTCCCAGATAAAAGCAGTATTTCAGAACTTCGAAGGTGGGAACTGGCCTATCAGTACCAACTGGGGACCAGACAATCTCCAGGTCTAAATTTAAGATAGCACCAATTTTCCTCCCACCCATCCCCCTCACTTCCACCTTCCCTCATAGAACCACCGCTCACCAGAGCCTATCTTTATAGAGTGTGATTTCGAATTTTAGTTTTAGTTTCAACTTAATTTTATTTATTTATTTATTTTTTTTTTTTTTTTTTTTTTTTTTTTCCACTTGTGTCCACTACTTGATTAACTGAGGTATACTACCCTTCTGCGACAGGACCGTGTACAGTTTTGCTTTATACTTGCCATTCATCACTGTTTTCCAGCCTGTACTCTTCTACCCCCTCCCTCACTTCCTGCCATGATGTATTTCCCCCACCATGAGCCACTGAAATTGTGGCTCACGCAGTTGGCTGCCGGCAGCGCTTGCGTGCAGCCATCTCACTTCTACTGAGGAAGAGCCATGCTCGAAAATTTTGTTCTTTGTGTGTTCATGTTTTTTTCATGTACCAACGCCGCTGGAATCCCCTTCTTTGGTAAGCGGTGGTTTTTTATCCTATCCAATGTTTAATATGATAGTCATATTTCTACAGATGCTGCTGCCTGAAATTTCAGCACAGTTCAAAGGAAAATAATGCCCATTCCACACTATGGCAAATTCTGTTATTTTCTTCTACATTAATTACATTCTGTCTTTTAACTCCTAATGAGTGCTTTTCAGAATGAACTTACCACTGATTCTTCAATTATTTACAGAACCGGAAGTAAGAAAAGAAATGTGTGCCTAAATTTTTGAAGGGTTTTTGGAGGATCACTGACAATGACCCCATAGTAATACATATCAGTAAAGTCATTCAACAATTAATAGTATATGGCAGATAAACATCTAAAACTTAATAAAAATTTAAATAAGGAAAAAGAAAGATACCATCAGTTACTACAGATGTTAACAGAATAGTGCACATACATAGGAACAAAGAGAAATGGACTGATTGTATTTTCAGCTTTAAACTCCACATCAGCAGAATAAAATGATGTGTGATTGGTGGGACAGTAACTAACTGCATAGTTCTGGATAAAGGGGAGAAATAATAATTATTATTATTAACAGAAATGGAAAAGAGAGGAAACAGTGACGGATGCAGCTGAAATACACAGATACAATACAAAATTACCAAATATTGAAATATTAGTAGCAGTTACACCAAACAGTATTTGCTGTTGATGTAGGCAAAGAAAAAGTGAGTTATTTCACTGGCAAGGGGGAATTTCTTGAAGAGAAAGTGGAGACTGTTTCAAACTGAGATCAAGAATATGTGAGTGGAGACTTTCCTGGCGTATTGATGAAATGAAATCTTCACAGGAGTTCAACCGGATAGCATCATAAAAAGACAATGTTTCAACTGCCGGCTCTGCTGTCTTCATGAGGTGTACTGCTTCAGATATTGCTATCTGAAAAACACAAACTAGATTGGCTTAGCAGCTGGCGAAAAGTAGACCACATCCACTAACCCTCGCAGAACCGTCCAATGGCAGTACAGTAGAAGATTGGCAAAGATCTGATCCCATCTATTGATGGTTGCCAAGCTGCCCAATCAGCGCAGAGCATAACTGGAATGCGCGATCTGCCAATCGAGGGTATCAATTTTGCGGACTGTGTATGGAGCTATTCTATTCCTGGTATCCGGATGTCTTAGCGAAATTAATCCTTGGCGTCATTTGCATCCATTACACCTTGCGAAGTTTTCTCTCAATCAATCTGGAGATCCCTAATAATTGACTCCAGGCTTCGCTCAGGTAGAGCCCACTCTCCCTATTATCATTCAACTGTATTTCCAATTACTGAGTCCCAGAAGTAAGAGACCCTGGCCAGCACCACCATTTTATAAAACTCTATCCTATGCTCTTTATTGAAAGCATGCTCGGCTATCACAGACTTTTCCACTTGTACCAGCCTTAGGTGTCGTTTGTGCTCAGTAAGACATTCAGCGACCCTTCTGATGGACTGACCGATGTAAACTTCGCCACATTCACATGGTATGGAATAAATTCCAGGAATCCTTAGGCCTAAATCATCCTTAACTGAATGCAGCATATGACATATCTTGGCAGGTGGCTGGAAAATGCTTTTTATACCACATTGTGCCAAGAGTCTTCCAATCTTTCTCGATATGTTCTATTACTATTACTATTACCCCGCGATTCACTAAAAGTGTGTGGCGGAGGGTACATTGCACATATCCGGAACGGTAATGGTTTCAAAGGGATATACGGGATATGACAGGAGGCATCCATGGGCTATTGTGAGGAACCATCCCAGCATTCGCCTGGAGTGATCTGGGGAAACCATGGAAAACCCATATCAGGATGGCCGGAGTACTTTATCGAAAGCTACTTCTGTCGGATTTTATGTTTACTCGCCCGGTAAATCCTTTCTATTCCACTCCCTAATCGCTCATGGAAAAAATGAGTACAGAAATGAATTGGTTCTGGCCTTGATTTATCTTATCTTATTTTTGCGGTCATTCCGAGATATGAATGTTGCTGGTAGCAATATTTGTTTACCGTCATTCCAAAATACGTCAGTCGAGAATTTTTCAATTAGCTTCTATCGAGAGCAACGCCTCCAGTGCTCCAGGTCTTCCAAACTTAACTCCTTCAACATTGCACTTACACTTTCCCTCCAACTATATATACCTGTCATGAATCGGGCGGCTCTTCTTTGGACCATCTCTAATGCCTCCATTAATCCGTTTTGATAGGGATCCCATACAGAGCAACAATACTCTAAGTGAGGCTGCACTAGTGACTTGTATGCAATCAATTTAACTTCCAAAGTGCATTGTTTTAAATTACGACCTAGAAATCAAAGCATACGATTTGCTTTCCCAATTACATTCTGGATATGCTCATTCCACGACAAATTATTACGAACTGTTACCCCTAGGTACTTAGCGGAATCTACCGTTCTAAGGACAGTATGATTAATTGTATATTCAGATCTAAATGGTGTCACCCTTTTACTTACACACATGACTCGGCACTTTTTAGCGTTTAACTCCACCTGCCAATCTTTACACCACGCAATTATTTTCATAATATCATCTTGTAACAAAGCGCAGTCATCCTGGGTTGTGATTTCACGATAAATAATAACATCATCGGCAAATAATCTTTTCATCTCCCTTATTATGTCGCACAAATCATTAATGTATATGAGAAACAACAGAAGCCCTATCACGCTTCCCTGAGGAACCCCGGACCTCACTTCAGTAAGTGATGAACACTCACCGTCGAGAACTACACACTGTGTTCTGCCCTTCAGAAAGTCTGCAAACCAGTCACATATTTGTCTAGATATGCCGTAACCATGAAGTTTCCTAAGTAAAATAGTATGAGGCACAGTGTTGAAAGCTTCTTTAAAGTCTAATAGAACTAAATCAACCTGGGATTGCTCATCTATAATACGGCTCAAGTCGTGAATTAAAAGAGCAAGTTGTGTTTCGCTTCGGCCTTTTCTGAATCCATGTTGATTTGGGTTTAAAAGCTCACCTTCATCCAAAAACTGCATGACATTTGAATAGATGATGTGTTCTAAAATCCTGCAAAATATTGAGGTTAACAAGATCGGCCTATAATTTTGAGTATCATTAACATTCCCATTTTTAAACAGGTGACTTACGATGGCAGTCTTCCATTCGGCTGGTATTTTTCCTTGCTCCAAGGAGGCGGTATATAATTTCATCTTGTAGGAATACCGTCTGGTCCGGGAGCCTTATTGGGATTTACATTCATAAGCAGTTTAGTTATCCCCTCGACACCGAGAACGAGATCATTCATAATTTTTTTGGTACGAATGTTAAACATCGGAATCTCCTACGAGTTTTCTGTCATGAAAGCTTTTTTAAATGCATTATTCAAAATTTGTGCTTTCTCTATGCTAGTTTCTGATAATTCCCCATTTTCCTTAATCAACGACAGCATGACCTTACGAGAGCCTCTTATTAATTTGACATATGACCAGTACTTTTTTGGATTAGTAATCAGATCTTCAGATAACTTTCTGACTTGGAATTCTTTAAACGCATCAAGCATTGCCTTACACACTTCCGCTTGCAACTGGACTAATTTAGCGCGATTAGACGAGTCCCCTGATTTCTTTACCATGGCATGTAAATGCCTTTGCCTCCTGAGCAAACGTTTCACTTCCTTATTGAACCACGGGAAGTTTTTTCTAACCTTAATTAACTTCTTGGGAACAAATTGATTTAAGCCGGTCCATATTATTTTTTTTTAATTAAACCAAAGTTCCTCAACATTTGTATTTAGCGTGTACGTTTCAAAATTTTTCACCAAATGATCTACCATTAACGCATCGTTTGCCTTATCAAAACAATATACGAGTTGGTCTGTATCCTGCTTCAAATTCAGCCTAGATTTTAAAGTTACTACAACTGTCTTGTGATCACTTATAACGTCTTCTATACAAACTGTATCTACAATATCCAGATTGTTTGTAAGAAAAAGATCCAAAATGGACGAGGAATCTTTGATGCTCTTTGATGTTCCCAGCATATGGAAGAAAGGCAAGAGTTTTTGATGGCTCATCTCGTTCAGTCAGTGGTCTAGGTGGCTTCTGAATAAAGGCATGCTCTATCTGTCACTGAGAGTAACAGTTCTGTTGAAAAACAGTCCTCACATGTTTCAGTTCCATTGGTAGGCTCTCACGATCGGAAATGGCTCTTGCTGTGCGTACCAGTGTGGCCAGTACAGAGTTGCGTTGTGCGGGTGATGGTAACTGGCTGTACCCAAGTAATGCTCAGTGTGGGTGGGATTGCGGTACACACTATGTGCGCTTTATTAAGATGTTCACGGACGGGAGGCACCCTTCTTCTCAACTTCTTTTGTAAACCTTATGTTGGGATGGATCCCGTTAAGGTGGTTGAGAAATTCATCCAACACTTCTATACTGTGTGGTCACACGGCGAAAGTGTCATCAACATAATGGTAGAAGCAAGTGAGTTTGAGGGTAGCACTCTCAAGAACCCTCTCTTCAAAATCCTCCATGGAACACTCGGTCATTGTTCTCTTGTAAAGACTCTCTCCTTATTTTTGGGACTGGGTGGACGCAACAATGTCTGCTCAGATGAACCTGGAATGGGAGAATCTGTGGCAGGTTGAGTTGTGATCACATCTTTCCCCACACCATATGTCTCGCCTCTCACATGAATAAGATTTCTCACTGAAATATTGTGCAATTTGTTTGTTTTTTACGTGTTCATCTCGCCCTCCTTCCTTCATCCTTGGTAAGTGACAGGTTATTTTTTCCCTATCCTATCTTGTTTTTAGTGCCCAATGGCAGTTTCTTTGTTTCCATTATCCTCACCTTAATTATACTAAGGAAAAAAGGATAACGAAAATAACTGATCACACCCCAAAGTTGTGGGCTGCAAAAGGAGAATAATATGTGACATGGACACAAAAATACAATATTTCAGTATAAAATCTTCTTTATGTACTAGGTAATGAGCCATTTGGTTCTAGAGGTGCACTCATACTGAAGGTAACCCCATGACTGGTTAAATAGCAGGAGAAAGGGAGGGGGGAGCGGGTTGTGTGGGTGCACAATTAAGAAGAGAACTATCAATATGTCGGAACTTAAGATATAATATATAAGTATCACGGGTGGCGGTAAAATGAATATACACAACAAAGGGTACCTAGTATAGACATGAGCAAGAAATTTGCTAAAATTATAACTAGTAAAATATTATTTAAAAAATTTACAAATAAAAAGTGATGAGTAAAGTGGTAGGATTTATCAGTGTTGAGACCTGGAGAATGTATGGTATCCAGGATATTCTGGTACGCAAGTTCAAATTGTCGGAGATCTGGTGCAGTGGTGGTTTCGGAAAAAATCTAATTGCCCTCACAGTAAAGAAGTCATTAAAGTTGGAATCATGACTATTGGCATATTCTGGTACTGGAAGATATAAGTTGTCTGTAGCCAACAGCGCAGCAAGAATTAGCTTCAGGGTGAGGCAAAAATAGGGAAATTTCATAAAAAGTACTTGTTTAAAACAATTTTACTAGAAAAAAATTAAACACTCAATTAACTTATTTAAGCATAAATCTGCGAGGGTTCTGGCTAAAATTTTGACAAAATGTCTTTTTAAATATTAAAAGTGGGAATTTTTATTTTCCTGTGTTTTTCATTTGACTATATGAGCGAAAGCAAAATGCCCCACCCTGACTATGCCCACGTCTGTGGCCATTCATTCTGACTGAGTGTTGCTGTGTGGTGAGGCCTATGTAGGAACTCATTCAGTGGCAGCAGGTTAGCTGGTATATGACATGAGTTGTCGAACACACGGAGTGTCCAATGATGGGGTAAATTTCCCCTGTGGTAGGGTTGGAATATGTAGTCATGAGTGGAACCATACTGCAGGTTTTGCAGTGAAGTCTGCTACATGTAAAAGATCTATATGGTATTTTTGGAGAGTCTAACAGAGGGTATTTGTGGACGAGATCGAGATTTGGTGGTCTACTAAGACATGTATGGGGGACAGTGGGTAGAATTTTGATGGAATGTTGCGCATTTCTGGAAAGTAACGAAGGAAGTCTTGCCCCTGTCGCAAGATACGGTTGATGGACTCAAGGTCAGGAAAGAACTGGGCTATGGTTGGATTTTGTGGGCGATGATCAAGAGTGGTTACGTGGAGGGTGGCTGATCTATAGTTACAGCATGTGGGTCACCACTGAATGGATTTAAGCTTTGGTGGATCAACATTTCTGACACTTTGTACAGAATCCTCCCTCCTAAGTCAAAGACACCCCACATTTCCCTCAATGCCCATCCACATTCCACACACCTCTACCTCTAGACCTCTACCTTGTCTCCATTTAAGTAGCTTCCATCACCACAAACATTCGCCACAGCCAGGAACTCAGTGCCCTGGAACACTTCCTAGATCTGCAAACTCTACACAGCCGACCTAATATATACTCCCTTTCACTTTGGCTCACCTAATTCCCTCCAAAAATGTATTCACCTTCTGTTATAAAGTATATCACCCAATCCACAGCACCGTCATGGGCAACCGCATTGCCCCATCCTATGCCAACATATTCCTTGGGAAACACACTCCCTTTAAATCTATTGTGTGTTTCAGATACATAGATGATATATTTATGATCTGGACTCGAAGAGAAAACACTCCTAGAATTTCTCCATTCTCTTATCAATAGCATCAATTCCACCAATTTCACCAGGACCTACTCCAACTCACACATCACATTCCTCAATGTGGACATCACGTTCAAGTAGGGTGTCCTTTAACATCTGTCCACAACAAACCCACGAACTTATCTACACTTTGACAGCAGCCATCCATTCCATACCAAATGTTACCTCCCTTACAGTCTTGCCGTTTGTGGGAGGTGCATCTGTTCTTATCTCAAGCCCTTATTTCAGTTGTTTCTCAAGGATCCCACACATAGACAGATCTCTCTTACGTAACCACTCTTGCTTGTCACCCACAAAAACCAACCATAGCCCTTTCTTTGCCACCCAGTTCTCTCCTGGAGGTAAAGAACTGTCCATCGTGCCTTTTAAATAATGGGTTAGTACACCTGCTTCTGGAGGATTCAACCAACACTCAGGTTTTGGAACGAGTTATTTTTTTATTATTATTTTAAAACAAAGAGGTAACTACTGTCTTGGTTTGCAAAAACCTAACCCCTCTCTCCCTTTACCTCCTCCCCTTAATTTTTTGCCAATGTTTTTTATACAAACACACAATTTTAATCCAATATTAATGGAACTTTACACAAGTATACTTTAAACACTTGGTTTGTTAAAACTAGCCCCCCCCCTCCCTTTTTCCTTTACACAAAACCACTTAATTTTTTTCTAAAATTCTTTGTTTTTATCCAATTTTGATGGTACTTAGCAAACAAATGCAGTAAAATAGAACAGTTTGGTAGCTCAGTGGTTAACGCACTTGCTTTTGGAAATTTCTGGGTTCGTTCCTAGGTTCAAATCACGGTGGAAGCCGGAACTTTTAAAAGTGGTATGTCACGTGTCATGCCTGGATTTCTAGCAATAATGGCAGAGGTGAATACAAATAGAAAAATACTGCCTACGTTTGGTTTACAAAAACCCAACTCCTCTCCTCCTTTACCCCCTCCCCTCTTAATTTTTCTCAGCATTGTTCATACTAACGCATCCAGTTTTCATAGTACTTATTACATCTAAGCAAAAAATGGCAGCGGTCTGGTAGCTCAGTTGGTAAGGCTCTTACTTTCAAAATTTTATTGGTCTGGTTCCAGATTCAAGTTCCAGTGGAAGCAGGAATATTTAATAGTTGCATATAATCAATGGCTTAGAATGCTTCCTTCAGTAAGATCCAAGCAACCTTTACAATGTGGATTAAGTTAGTTTTTTTCCTTTAAAACATAGAGAAAAATACTGTCTACATTTGGTTTGCAAAATCCAGTACTTCTCTCATTTTAATTCTCTTAATTTTTGCCAATGTTCTTTGTACAAACACACTGTTTTTTTGCACATGTATACTGCAAACAAAGAGCAAAATATTCTCTACATTTGATTTACAAAAAATCTACCACTCTCCCTCATTTTTTTTTTTTTTTTTTTTTTTTTTTTGTAACAGTTTAACGTCCCTTTTTAACAACGTGGTCTTTAGAGACGGGAAAGGATGGGGGCAAGGAATGGGAAGGAATTTGGCCATGGCCTTTTGAAGGAAGCATCCCGGCATTCGCCTGGAGTGATTTGGGGAAACCATGGAAAACCCAAATCTGGATGCCCGGACGCGGATTCGAACCGCCGTCCTCCCGAATGCGAGGCCAGAACGCTATCCGTTACACCACCACGCTCGGTACTCTCCCTCAAACAAAATCTAGAGTTGAACTATTCATGTCTCTCTTTCTCTCTCTCTTTTTTCTTCAAATATCTTGGAAATGTTATGGAAAATCAGTCAAAGTGGATAGGGATATTCAAAATATTCTCAGAGCCCATTTCCTTTCAAATGGCATTGGACCAATTCCGATTGAACAGTTACTGACCAAGAAATTCAAACTTGAAATTTAAAAATCTACAGTTTTTATCTGATCTTGAAGGAACTTTGCACACAGATGTTTTAAAACAGATGAAAATTAATGTTTAAATTTAGTTTAAAAAAAACTGCTCTTGCCCCTCTTAAGATGAATTTTTTTGCTTCAGTAGGGAAATCTGCCAAAGTGGATGCCGAAGAAGAATTTTTACTACAATCCACTCAAAAGCAATAACATGTCAGAACTTTCACATCCACTGGTCGAGAAACACCGTAGATATATTTTTCCTTCATTTTAAAGTAAACCAACTTAGTCCACAAAGAGGTCATATTAAGCCATTGACCATATACAGGGTGCGTCACCAAAATCCGGACAAATCGAAGAGTTTTTTGAAACAATTTTTTTTTCACAAAATATTAAAATAACAAAAAATACTTTTGCATGGTTTATCAGGGACCTCTATAGAAAATAATTATTCAATATATCCCCCTTTAGCTTCAATAACTGCCTCCAGTCTCGGCCTGAAGCGGTCGCATGCTCGACGTAATGCAGCCGAGTCCATGGCGGCGAATGCTGCTTCAATGGCGGATCTCAATGATGCGACGTTTGGATGCCGAGACTTGTTGGACATCCTTTCAACTACGCTCCAAACGTAGTAATCCAGAGGATTTAAATCGGGACTGTTTGGAGGCCAAAATTCCTTTGACCAAAACATGTCCAAATTATCGGACATCCAGTTTTGAACCAAATGGCTCGTGTGGGCTGGTGCACCGTCTTGCTGGAAAACATACGGAGTTCCAGACGCCACTGCATCAATCCACGGCTTCACAACACTCGAAATAACGTTCAAATAAACTTCTTTTGTCACAGTTTCCTTGTTTTTAAAAAAATGTAGGGGCATGACATGACCCTCGCTCGACACAACACTTAGCACGTGAACACTGGCAGGAAATTTTGTTCTGGCAACAATAGGGATATCCTGTGGATCATGTGCAAGCCAACGGTCATTTCTTCGATTATTTTTGGCATCAACTGTAAAAATCTTTTCATCAGAAAAGAATCTGATACGCCCAGCGGCATCATTTTTCAGTGATGACAGAAGCAAATGGCAGCAGCTGACTCTCTTTGTCCTAGCAGTCTCGGAGAGCATTATCCTAACCTTCAGTGTGTAGGACTTGTATCTAAGGTCTTCTTCAGCAATTCGACGCATTGTTGGTTCGCTTACACCAATGATTTTTGCCAGAGATCGCAATGACTGCCTTGGATTCTCTGAAATCAGCTCTTGAGCCCTTTCGATGACTTCAGGTGTCCTCATTGTGCGGTCTTTCGAGTGACGCTTCCGTGCCGGTACTGTGGAACCTTCGTTTGACTGTTCGTTTGACTGTTCTAACGACGAATATTTTGCTACAACATCATAAACTGTCGATTTTGGGTACTTGAAAAACCGAATTATTTCAACTGCTGAGCGCCCAGCACGAAGACCTTCGACAATCGCGGCTCTTTTATCATACTCCGCACTTCGCTTCAACATCATGGCCATTTTGAGGTTACCACTGTTTACTAGAAACGTTAGACACTGCAGAGCGCCAAACACGGTCTCTGGCGGAAGAAAAATGTGGCGGGAAATTTAAATTTAAAATTGTCCGGATTTTGGTGACGCACCCTGTACAACTCTTAAAAATTCCTGCTTTCAAAGAAATTTGAACCTGGGACTGGACCAATAAACTTTTGATAGTAAAAGCCTTAACCACTGAGCTATTACATTGTTGTGTTTGTAAACATAGGTATACTAAGTACTATCAAAACCAGATTAAAAACTATGGGTTTGCTTTTGCAGAGGACCAAAAAAAGTATATCCCAAAGCACTAGAATAAAACTGTTAAATTTTAATTTAATGAATGAAAATCATTGTCTTTCATTTATTTTCTACACTTATATGTGTCTGTTTGTATATTAGTACCCAATTAAGAAAGAAAAAGAGGCGGGCAAAGCTAGTAACTAGAAATAATTCTAACAAATTTCTTGTTCGTGTCAATACTTGGTACCCTTTGTTGTACATATTCATTTTACCACCGCTCGCGATATGTATATATTTTCTCAGACAGTTCCGACATATCAATAGTCTTCCTCTTAATAGTTCACTCCCACCACCCTCTCCCCCCAACCGTTCTCCCACTACTTAGCTAGTCATGGGGTAATCTTCAGTGCATACACACATCCAGAATCAAATGGCTCACTCTCTAGTGCATGAATAAGGTTTTATATGGAAATATTGTATTTTTGTGTCTGTTTTATTCTCTCATGACAGCTTTCAACTTTGGTATGAGATGAATTATTTCCCCCATCTTTTATTATTTATACACTTTAGATAACCATTTATCGTTGTTTTGTTTCATATTTTTCAATTGATATATGTGGTGATTTAGTTAGATACATGTCACAAATGAGAGCCAACATTTGACCAAAAGAAAAAAAATTACGTTATCAAAAATAATAATAATAATTATTATTATTATTTTGTTAATATTGCTTTTCTTTCTGTATAAAGTTTTCCAAAGCTGATAATACTAGCTTAGGTCTATGGGATAATTGATAGGATGGAAACTTCTAACAGTTATAGTATTTCATAACTATTTTTTCATGCCTGCTTATTTTAGTAACTAAATAAACTTCTAATATCAGAAGAAGTTAATTAAATTACTTAATGAATTTACTTACTGATCCTCTGGAAATAATATGCTGTTAACAATGTGTTTGGTAGTCGGAATGTCCATGTATACTTCCAATGATACGTAATAAGCCACACATGAAGTAAGATTGTAAAACTAATGTACAAAGTACATACAAAAATGGTTGCACGAAACTGATGGAACAAAAATCCCAGATAACCTGCCTGAAAATATAAACAATATAGATTATTATTTTAAAAATATAAGTATACATCCATTACAACAGGTGTTAGAGCATCATTTTGAAGAGTATATATATATATATATATGTCAAAATTAGGTAGTAAAAGACACTGATAACAACAAGTAATATAAAAAAATTTAACATAACAATTATACTATAAACATACATGTTTTCATTCATTTACTTTTTTGAATAATTCATTCAGTTTCCTTATATAGCTGAACATACAATTTATTGTTGGAATTTATATTAACAAGTTAATACACAATTAATACTTATCTTAAGTTATTTCCATGATATATTCTTTTCTATTATCACACAACATTTTATAAACCACACATTAATTATTTTTCATTGCTCCCTCGGGCTGTATAAATTACATTTACATACTACTTCTCAAATATAACTTCATTAAAAGATTCTTCTTCAAAACTTCCTCTATCATTTAA
Source organism: Vandiemenella viatica (assembly GCA_031002005.1). Taxonomy (NCBI): domain Eukaryota; kingdom Metazoa; phylum Arthropoda; class Insecta; order Orthoptera; family Morabidae; genus Vandiemenella; species Vandiemenella viatica. The sequence continues at coordinate 325,611,630 of JARYHS010013630.1, read as the reverse complement.
TTCCTTTTCAGCTCATGTTTTCATCAAAAAAATCATTTCTCTTTTATATTTTCTCTTCATCTGCTAGTCAAAGGTACTTTGCACAATGTTTATTTGTTATCAAAGTTAAAATATATATACTCTGTGATCTCACTTCATTTCAAATATATTTACAACGCAAACCATAATTTCTTGTACGGACTATGTACCTTACACACCAATCAGTCTGCGGTCAGTTTTGCTGGTAGCCTGTCTACACCAGTTTGTTCAGCGATTTAGAGGTGAAAGTGTACAAAATGTATGAACAGTGTTAAAATAAAACTATTTATGGAGAAATTTTTCCTATAAATGAGAAGTTAAAGTAGTATTTTCAGAATTTTTTTAGCCAAATCAGAGTGTTTTTAGTTACAGTGTCTATAGTCCAGAACTGCTTCTGTTCATGTGCATCCAAGATTATACAAAATTTCCATCTTTTCAAACTCGGAAATCAAGATTTCCATTGTTTTGACAGTCCAAACAAACTAGAGTAATTTTGCTTGTGAAATTTTATTTGTTTACTTTTTTAGTATGATGATGAAATCATTTGTATAATGTACACCCAACATATTACATTTTATAAAAGAATATGGTATAAAATATGTTCCATTACACTGTAAAATATTTTATGAAATATCATTTATAAAAGATCTCTGCAATGATCTTTTACAGTTTAATGCCAGCCTCAATACTGTTTCAGCATTGTAATAGCCAAACTCCTTAAACAAAAAATGCAAATGATGACTAGAATTAATCCATACATTTTTTGACATATTTTCTCAAGAAATTCATTTTAATTGTCTTCCACATGTTCTACAGATATATGAGTGATCAGCACTTTTAAAAGTATATGAAATTAGTGTGTCATTATGAATAGTAAGCAGTCTATTAATTAAGTTCCCTAAAGGACCATATGTTTAGGTGTTCTCGTAACACCATCATTATTTTAACTTTCTTCCAGTTTTCATAAATGAAAAAATTGCAGACTGTATTTAGAACTTTTAATCAAAATTAAACTGAGTTATTTTTGTAATTCTGAAAAAACTGAGGCTGTGGTTACAAAAGATACTAACCTTCAATTTTCTGCCACTGAGTCATCATATTTTTCTGCAAAACCATTGTAATGATGCTGAAATATTTCTTTATTAAATGAATAACATTTAAAAACACAGCTGAACTACACAAGCTACTGGCAGTTATTTTTTAGATACCTTAGAAATAAATTCTTCAACAGAGTAGAAGGAGTTGTCAATTAAAAATTCTTTCAATTTTTTCCTGAATTTATTCTTATCATCTGCTAGACATTTAATATGTGTTGGGAGCTTATTGAAGATATGTATCCCTGAACATCGGACCCCTTTTTGAGCAAATGACAATGACTTGTAATCCTTGTGAAGATCATTTTTACTTCTAGTGCCATAATTGTGTATTTTACAATTTGTTTCAAACAAAGTATAATTTGTGACTAAAAACGACATTAATGTGTATATATACTCAGACGCTAATGTTAAAATCCCTAACTTCTTGAACAGCTCTCTACATGAAGTTCTATTGCTAACCTCACACATAATTCTTATTACACACTTTTGGGCTCTGAACACTTTGTCTCTATGGGTAGAATTGCCCCAGAATATTATTCCATATGACAATAAGGAGTGAAAATAAGCAAAATAAACTAGCTGCCTCATACGGAGATCACCTAGAGCTGAAATTGTATGAATTGCAAATGTGGCTGCACTCAATCGCTTTAATAAGTCAGAGACATGTACTTTCCAATTTAAATTGTGATCAATATACAAACCTAGAAATTTCACACTCTCTACCTCTTGAATAGACAGGCCTGCAAATTTTATGTCTATATCTGGTGTTAATCTTTGTGATGTACTGAATTGCATATACTGAGTTTTATCAAAGTTTAAAGACAAGCCATTAACTGTAAACCATTTATTAATCAGTTCAAAGACATAATTTGAAATATATTCTGTAGATAAATCTGGAGTATTTTTAATTCCTATGTTTGTGTCATCTGCAAATTGGACAAATTTTGAATTTTTACATGAAACACAGGGTAGATCATTTATATATATATATTAAAAACAATAGTAGCCCCAATATATAACCCTGAGGTACTCCACATCTGATTAATTTCCACTCAGAAAACAGTGGACCTCTTAAGGCAGCCTTAAAATTCTCCATTGATACTATCTGTTTTCTATTTAGAAGGTAAGAACTAAGCCATTTATTAAAAATGCCATCTATACCATTAGAATTTTATGATCTACACGGTCAAATGCTTCAGATAAATCACAAAAAATTCCCACAGGAGTTAATTTATCATTTATTCCTTCTAAAATATTGTCAGTGAATGCAAATATAGCTTGTTCTGTTGAATGACCCTTTTGAAAACCAAATTGTGATTTAGTTAGAATATTATTATTTTTAAGGTTTTCATAAACTCTATTGTACACTGCTTTCTCAAAAACTTTGGAGAAGGCTGTTAGTAATGAAATTGGTCAGTAATTCGATAGAGTGGTTTAACTACAGCATGCATAAGCCTTTCTGGAAAAGTACCCTCAAGTAAAGATATATTAAACAGATAACTTAGTATATTACTTAATTCTGTGGAGCACAATTTAATTAATCTGCTGGAAATCCCATCATAACCACTTGAGTATTTGCTCTTAAGGGATCTGATAATTTTTCTTATTTCTTCTGGAGTAGCTAATTTTACAGACATAGATTTAAATTTTTCATGGAAACCTGTTCTGACAAAATCCATACTGTGTGTCACTGAGCTATTAGCAGTCAATTTATCAGCAACAGATAAAAAATATTTATTAAATACTAGCTGACCCGGCAATGCTTCACTATTGCTGGACTTGAGTAGGCACGCAGATTAAATGAAAAAAATTTACATATAAATTTTAAACTGCTGTTTCATTCATTTTCAGTTGGAAAGGGTGAGAGGGGATGCGTTTTCGAAAACATTTGCAGGCAGTATTTTTTCTGTTTGTTACAAAGTATAAGTGTGCAAATTCCCATTGAAATCTGATGAAATATGTGGTTTTGTCTAAATTATGGGGAGGAGGGGTGGGTTTTTTTGTTATTTTTTTTTGACAGGAACCTTCTCCGTCATCCCGTCGACAACTCACCAAAGCTTCACCGTAAACGGACGAACGGTTTGCGGGTTTGTTTAAATTATGGGGTGTTATGGGGAAGAGGGGCTAATTAAGGTGGTGGAAAGAGAGGAGAGGGATTGGGTTTTTGTGAAATTAATGTGTACAGTATTTCTCTCTCTTTTTAAAAGTATAAGTTTACAAATTCTTATCTAAATCGGATAAAAAATGTGGTATTGCCTAAATTATGGGGTGAAAAAATTATGGGGGTGGAAAGGGGGTGAGGGGATTAATATTCAGAAACCGTATGTAGGCAGTATTTTTCTGTTTGTTTTAAAGTATAAGTGTACAAATTCCTATCTAAATCGGATAAAAAATGTGGTTTTGCCGAAATTATGGGGAATAGGGGGTGACTTTTTGAATTTTTTTTTTTCACCGGAACCTTCGCAGACGCACACTCGAAAACTCTCCAAAGTTTCATTGCAATCTGATAAATGGTATAGGAATGCATAGAAGACGAACAAACACACAAACCCACAAACAAACATTGATTTTTATACATAAGACTAGCTGACCCGGCAATGCTTCACTATTGCTGGACTTGAGTAGGCACATAGATTAAATGAAAAAATAATTACATATAAATTTTAAACTGCTGTTTCATTCATTTTCAGTTGGAAAGGGTGAGAGGGGATGCGCTTTGGAAAACATATGCAGGCAGTATTTTTCTGTTTGTTTCAAAGTATAAGTGTGCAAATTCCCATTGAAATCTGATGAAATATGTGGTTTTGTCTAAATTATTGGGAGGAGGGGTGGGTTTTTTAATTTTTTTTGACAGGAACCATTTTCGACATCCCCTCAACAATTCACCATAGCTTCGTCGTAATCGGGCGAACGGTTTGCGGGTTTGTTTAAATTATGGGGTGTTAGGGGGAAGAGGGGATAATTAAGGTAGTGGAAAGAGAGGAGAGGGATTGGGTTTGTGTGAAATTAATGTGTACAGTATTTCTCTCTCTTTTTTAAAGTATAAGTGTACAAATTCTTATCTAAATTGGATAAAAAATGTGGTTTGCCTAAATTATGGGGTAAAAACGTAATGGGGTTGGAAAGGGGGAGAGGGGATGAATATTCGGAAACCATACGTAGGCAGTATTTTTCTGTTTGTTTTAAAGTATAAGTGTACAAATTCTTATCTAAATCGGATAAAAAATGTGGTTTGCCTAAATTATGGGGTAAAAACATAATGGGGTTGGAAAGGGGGAGAGGGGATGAATATTCGGAAACCATATGTAGGCAGTATTTTTCTGTATGTTTTAAAGTATAAGTGTACAAATTCTTATCTAAATCGGATAAAAAAAATGTGGTTTGCCCAAATTATGGGGTAAAAACGTAAGGGGGTGGAAAGGGGGAGAGGGAATGAATATTCGGAAACCATATGTATGCAGTATTTTTCTGTTTGTTTTAAAGTATAAGTGTACAAATTCTTATCTAAATCGGATAAAAAATGTGGTTTGCCTAAATTATGGGGTAAAAACATAATGGGGTTGGAAAGGGGGAGAGGGGATGAATATTCGGAAACCATATGTAGGCAGTATTTTTCTGTTTGTTTTAAAGTATAAGTGTACAAATTCTTATCTAAATCGGATACAAAATATGGTTTGCCTAAATTATGGGGTGAAAATGTAATGGGGTTGGAAGGGGGGAAAGGGGATGAATATTCGGAAACCATACGTAGGATGTATTTTTCTGTTTGTTTTTAAAGTAGAAGTGTACAAATTCCTATCTAAATCGGATAAAAAATGTGGTATTGCTTAAATTATGGGGTAAAAACGTAATGAGGTTGGAAAGGGGGAGAGAGGATGAATATTCGGAAACCGTACATAGGCAGTATTTTTCTGTTTGTTTTAAAGTATAAGTGTACAAATTCTTATCTAAATCGGATAAAAAATGTGGTTTACCTAAATTATGGGGTGAAAAAATTAAGGGGGTGGAAAGGGGGCGAGGGGATTAATATTCGCAAACCGTATGTAGGCAGTATTTTTATGTTTGTTTAAAAGTATAAGTGTACAAATTCCTATCTAAATCGGATAAAAAATGTGGTTATGCCTAAATTATGGGGTGTTATGGGGAAGAGGGGGTAATTAAGATGGTGGAAAGAGAGGAGAGGGATTGGGTTTTTGTGAAATTAATGTGTACAGTATTTCTCCCTCTTTTTTAAAGTATAAGTGTACAAATTCTTATCTAAATCGGATAAGAAATGTGGTTTGCCTAAATTATGGGGTGAAAACGTAATGGGGGTGGAAAGGGGGAGAGGGGATGAATATTCGGAAACCATACGTAGGCTGTATTTTTCTGTTTGTTTTAAAGTATAAGTGTACAAATTCTTATCTAAATCGGATAAAAAATGTGGTTTGCCTAAATTATGGGGTGAAAACGTAATGGGGTTGGAAAGGGGGAGAGGGGATGAATATTCGGGAACCATACGTAGGCAGTATTTTTCTGTTTGTTTTAAAGTAAAAGTGTACAAATTCTTATCTAAATCGGATAAAAAATGTGGTTTGCCTAAATTATGGGGTGAAAACGTAATGGGGTTGGAAAGGGGGAGAGGGGGTGAATATTCGGGAACCATATGTTGGCAGTATTTTTCTGTTTGTTTTAAAGTATAAGTGTACAAATTCCTATCTAAATCGGATAAAAAATGTGGTATTGCCTAAAGTATGGGGGTGGATATGGGGCGAGGGGATTAATATTCGGAAACCGTCTGTAGGCAGTATTTTTATGTTTGTTTTAAAGTATAAGTGTACAAATTCCTATCTAAATTGGATAAAAAATGTGGTTTTGCCTAAACTATGGGGTGTTATAGGGAATAGGGGGCGACTTTTTGGAATTTTTTTTTCGCAGGAACCTTCGCAGGCGCACACTCGAAAACTCTCCAAAGTTTCATTGCAATCTGATAAATGGTACAGGAACGCATAGAAGACGAACACACAAACAAACAAACATTGATTTTTATATATAAGATGTACAAATTCTTATCTAAATCGGATAAAAAATGTGGTTTGCCTAAATTATGGGGTGAAAACGTAATGGGGTTGGAAAGGGGGAGAGGGGATGAATATTTGGGAACCATATGTTGGCAGTATTTTTCTGTTTGTTTTAAAGTATAAGTGTACAAATTCCTATCTAAATCGGATAAAAAATGTGGTATTGCCTAAAGTATGGGGGTGGATATGGGGCGAGGGGATTAATATTCGGAAACCGTCTGTAGGCAGTATTTTTTTGTTTGTTTTAAAGTATAAGTGTACAAATTCCTATCTAAATTGGATAAAAAATGTGGTTTTGCCTAAACTATGGGGTGTTATGGGGAATAGAAGGCGACTTTTTGGATTTTTTTTTTCGCAGGAACGTTCGCAGGCGCACACTCGAAAACTCTCCAAAGTTTCATTGCAATCTGATAAATGGTACAGGAACGCATAGAAGATGAACATACAAACAAACAAACATTGATTTTTATATATAAGATATCGGCAATTGAAAAATTAGATTCTACTGAATTTTCTTTGATAAAAATATCATTATTTGATTGATTACTTTTTCCTGTTTCCTTTTTTACAATGTCCCATATAGTCTTAATTTTATTTTCAGAATCATGAATTTTATGTTTGTAGTACATACATTTACATTCTTTAATAACCTTTTTCAGTATTTTGTATAGTATTGTGTATAGTGTTTTGCAGTACTGTTTGTAATGGGTTTTAACGTTAGCATTCTCACTGTTCCTACAGGCAATATACAACTTCCTTTTATTAATGCATGATGTTCTAATGCCAATAGTTATCCAAGGTTTTTGTTCTTTTTGAGAAGCACGACACTTTTTCAAGGGGAAGCAACTTTCAAAGTAATTTAATACAATGCTACTAAAAATGTTGTATTTTTCATCCATACCTTGTGCACTGTAAACATGTTTCCAGTCTGTGGTATCAAGGCATCTTCTACAATAAGTAACTGACTCATCATTTATTACATTCCTCTTAGAGCTAGTCCCTACTGAAGTGTTGATGCTTAATAATTGGGCATCGTGATCTGAAAGGCCATTGATGGATGGCTTGATGGTATAACTGAATTTTGAGGTATCTAGGAAAACATTGTCTATAGCTGAGTGACTATTATTCATTATTCTAGTTGGAGAATTAACTACCTGAGTTAAATTGAATGAACTGACAAATTATTCTAACATGATTTTACAGGGTAAGTTATTTGGAAAATCTACATTAAAATCACCACATACGACTATGTTGACTTCTTTTCTGCTTAAAAATGTTAATAAGAGTTCAAATTGGTTCATAAAAATAGAAAAGTTTCCCGATGGTGCTCTGTATACTGTTACTATTATGAAAATTTCATTATTGAAATTTAGCCATGTAGCACAAGCTTCAAAATGTTGATCAACATAGTACTTGCTAATACTTATATCCTCAAAACTATAACCATTTCTAACATAAGTGACAACTCCTCCTTTCTCCAAGTTCATTCTACAATAATGAGAAGCTAAATTAAAGTCATTTACATTTGACATACCTATTCCTGTTGTTATGTGGTGTTCAGACAAGCATAAAACATCAATTCTATTGATATCATTTAATTCATTTATGTGGACTAGCAATTCATCCACTTTGTTTGTTAACCCTCTGATATTCTGATGTAATAAATTAATCCCTACACAATTTTTAATTTTGGTATCTGAAAACTCATTATTGTTTAAACTAATTTCTTTTAAAACTCTCTGCCTAATACATGATCCTAATCTAAAAAAGGAGCTGCCCTAACACCATTAACAACAGGAATCTGTTCATGTGAATGAGTGGCCCCAATTAATTGTTTTGCAATGAGATCTGAAAGAACCTCCTTCCCTCTACTATTGAGGTATTACTATTAAAGTAATAAATAGCCACTATGCAAACCTGTTGTCTAACTCTGTGACTTGTATAAAGATTGATACTGAGTAAATTTGATTAGTAAAAGTAAACTACCATGTACTCTGACAATATGCTAAGGAAATACCCCGTCTCTAAAGACCTCGCTGTTGAGAGACGTAAAGCAGTAAAAAAAAAAGGAAATACATATTTTTGGTTTCTAATTATTGTCTCTTTTTAATTGAAACTAATTTATTACAGGCTGAACAGTTGTATATTCTTTATTTTGTGTTGATATTTATTTTTTCCAACCACAGCATGAATTTAACTTTTGTATAGTTGTCTTTCCATTGCTGATTTGGATACAGAATATAATTCTTGGATAATTATGTTTCCAAGGTATTTGTGCAAAGTTTGATCATATCTATCCTCAGCCTGCCCTCCTACAAAGAGATATTTATTAGTTTTCTCCAAGCTAATACTGAATCATCATCTAGAGTATTCCTTCATTCACCATCAGGATAATATCAATAATGAGTGCTATCTTTTGCCATAGTAAACTGATCATCCATCAATATCATCGTCTAAACATGTGTTGTTTATCCAACCATCATACCCATCACAAAGCATCTCATTCTACATTCTTTAATAACTCAATAATATTAACTTTTAAATAATTTTAAATACCTTGCTCAAGCATTTTGTAATTTCAGTTTTTTCCAACAGTTCTTTTCTTTGCTTAATTATACAGGTGGAATTTTTATATAATTTATGATTACTTCTAAGATCCTTATTACTTATACTGATTCCATTTGATGGAGTGGCTATTATTTAGGGAGTTGAGGAAGTTCAGTAGTGGTTTTTATTGTGGGTCCTGATCATAAAAATATCATCTATGTATCTGAACCACACAAGAGATCTGTTTGTGTTCAGGTATTGCTCCAGATGGCCCAGGGATCGGTTTGCATGAGCTGAGATCCATTCAGTGGGTGATCTATATGCTGTGACTATAAGTTGCCAGCCTTGTGGATCTTGTGAAGTGTGTACAAGGTGGTATATAGGGATTCTGCGGAGTAAGGAGGGGCCAAGGCAAATTTAAGTAGTGTGACCTGTAATACATAGCCAGTATGTACTGTTACAGAATTGTCTTTAGAGCCTCAGCCTCATAGTTACTGCAGTTCATGACTATAGTGGTTGAGTCTTTTTTAGCTGGGAGGATGATGATGTTCTTATTCTTCGATAGTTCTCATATGGCCCAGATTTCATAGGAACTGAGATTGTTGGAGTGGAGAATGGTTTTCATGAAAGAGGTTGAGGACAGGTTGAATATTAGGAATTCCTGCAACATCAGGAGGCAATGGTTTGGGGAAAGGTGGGATGAAGGTTTGACTCTTTTTCATCAAGCTGATTGTCACTCTTCTTCCTGGTGACAAAATAATACCACTATTTGTGAGTGCAGCATAATGCTAAAGAAGTTCAAACCAAATCAGCATGGTCGAGCTTCACGGCCAGGAAAATTACAGTCCCTTACATACAACAAAGTTGGAGTTTTGATAGAGGAGTAGATTAACCACAGGCTACTCTAGTTTAGCAAGATGTAGGGTGGGTGCTTTTGGGGTGATTTGTGGAGTTTCATGGGAAAGGTTTAAAATATGGACTAGATATCGCAACCAAGGGAGGAGGTGGTGAGCGTAGAGTATGTTTGGAAGGGATGAGGCAGGTCTTGAGCCAGATAGCTTTTTGCCAGTGTAGAAAGCTTGCACAAATGTTTTTGTGTGTGTTTAACTAAGATATGTCTACATTCCTTAAGAATCTATTGTACTTACATTAGGCGCAGACAGGCAATATTTTATGTAGGGCGAGAAGATAGGCACAATGCTAGTCAGTTCTGTACAGAAACTGTTGGATGACTAGCTTGGTGAAGTTGAGGGATTGGATGAAATGAAAGGAATGGAGGGGACAGGTGGATCTGTGAATGGGAGTCGGTGATGTGAAGTTTGATGGTTAATAGATATGGAGGTTTAAACGGGGAGAGGCAAGATTGAAGGGATAGGATGTAAGAATGCAGTATGGCAAGGCGAAAGGCATGGAAATGGTAGGAAGAAATGTATTAATCTGTTGGTAACATAATAAGGGAAAGCAATAGAAACATTAAGCACAGTAAGGGTCGAACAGGACTATAAATATTAAGCACTATATGGACAAAGAGTGGGAATAAAAAGGAAAGATAAAGTAGACCCATCACTCACCAAACATGAAGGAACTAGAGCCATACCAACGAAAAAAAAGTTTCCTTTTTATTGAGTAAGGAATGGTCCAAAATATTGTTTTTTTGTGTTTGTATAGTATTTTTTTTTTTCATTTTGGTCCTTTATTCTTGGGGTGAGTGATAGATCTATTTTGTCTTTCCTTTAATTATTAATTTCACCTTATGGCATTTCTTACTGCTCCATTGTTGCCAAGATTCTCTCTTATAATTCAATAACTACTTCTTTTATTCCTTCATCGTATTCTGATAATTTGTTAGAAAGTTGCTTTCGGTTTTGTTATTTTACAGAAACTAAACATTATTATTATTACTAGCTGATACCCACGACTTCGTACGCGTGGATTAAGAATTTCGTTGCCAGAATTTAATAAAGAAAGCTGTTGGTAATGTATGATTGGTCCCAAACAATAACGTGTCAGCATAATATCACAGGAAAGCCATTACTACATCATTCTACCGTCAAAGCTGTCTCATGAAGAGGATCAATTTCCAAAATATTTAAAAACAAACAAAGGTGCAGGGATATAGGGGAGGGGGGGGGGGAGTAACTAATGGCAGCTTTATTTCAGCTTGGTAATTTCTTCTTTCTTCAGCATGAGCATAAGATTCTTGGGTTCTAATAACTTTAGCTGCTCATGATCTGTTAGAGTTATACCTCAGGCCAGTTTATGCCCACAAGGCATGTCATAAAAGAAGGCAAAATAAACTGGTGCTAGAAACATTTAAGCAGACACAAAGTAATAGTACAGAGAAAATCAACATTTATACTAAATAATACAAAAGTTATTTTAAAAAATCTTACACTAATGTGCAAGAAGTACAGCTTGAGCAACCAACATAACATTACTGACTAATATACGCATCCGTCTCTGTGTCACCATTCAATAAGTTCTCAAAATTTCGTGACTACAACTGTTATTCATACCGATAAAATGTCCTGTGCCCTTCCTACAGATACAAAGTATTTCCTTGTCAAATTTCATCAATATCGATAAAGCCAATTAGTCATCAAAACATAACAAAAAGACAGAGACTTACTTCTGCATTTATAGTATTATTAGAGCAGATCACACACACACTGACTGCAAGAGAAACAACGCCTGAGGGGTCAATATAACGTAAAAAAAGTGCACACCTACAGCATTGCTAGACTACCTACAATTTGCTTTGCATTGCACACCTCAATCTGTGATATCTACAGTTTAACATGGAATCTGAACAACTGATGGTCCAGGTGTGGCTCATATAATAATAATAATAAAAAAATTAAAAACCTATGCTTCAACCGGGATTTTAAGCATCAGTAAGCAAGCGCTTTTTAATTATGATCAAATTAGCCGTTTAGCCCAAGATACATAACAAACAGATAGAGAGAGAGATAGACAGAGTTATTTTCACATTTATAATATTAGTATAGATACACAGCACACTTATAAAAATGATAGTATACGAAAAATTCAAGAAACTCAGTTATGTCATAAACATAAACACATATGGTGTGGAATAGACTGTAGAATAAATAAACCAAACCAAAACGCCATATACTGGATGGTTATCCAACCTAGATAACAAAGTGTTGTGTCAATAAATTAACACATTGCCATCTGTTAGAAACTTATGGAACTATAATAATAATTTTGTGTGGTCGTAATGACCTGGTGACATGGTTTCTATTGGCTGCGCATTCCACCCTTGTCATAGCCCTCTTAATCTAGCCCCCCAATCCTGCTGGGTACAGAGGACCTACAGTTTAACGTGGAATCCGAACCACGGTACCCTGCTGGCATACTTCACAATACATAGCAAGCTGTGCCAGAGCTGAAGGCCAGGTTAAGTGATTATGAAAATCCCCACCGAGACAGGGACTCAAACCGCTTACCTTTTGATCTTCAGTCAGATGCCTTAACTACTGAGCCACCAGACCGCTCAAACGAACAGAATTTACAAATAATTACAAACCATTGTCCTACGACAAACATTTAATTCGCAATAATAAATATTGAGGTCAATAATCGAGATAAAAACTATCCTATCTTTTAAGTTGAACCAAATTAAACACAGTAAGTCAAATTTCATCAAAATCGGTTAAGTAGTTTTGGAGTTTATCTCGACAAACATCGTGACACAAGATTTTAATATATATATAAGATTACTAGCTGACCCGGTCACGCGTTGCTGTGACTCAGTAGTTATAGTACCTATGTTGGATCAATGTTAGTCTAAACTTCCTAATGTAGTCAAATCAATATTCACTAATAAAGACAAAAACGTTTTAGTCGATTTTAAAATTCAAAAGTAACAGGTAAAGAGTTTCGGTGAGTTGAAATTAAGGACAAATGAACATAAAAAATTTTTAATTTACATTTTATTATAAATTACTTAATTAAAAATTAAAAAATTGATATTTATAAAAATAAATTATTTATTTATTTATTTAAATTTCAGTTGTATAAATGAGGTAGATGAAGTTGATTTTTAAACATTTTAATAATTATTTTCATTATTGTAAATTATTAAAATTTTTAATAATTTGGTTAGCCCATCTTTTGCTAATACAAATAGATTTGATGGTTTCCCCACACATGAGCAGGCATAGCTGCCCATGGGAGAAACACATATTTTCCAAGTCCAAGCCGCAAAGAGAGATTATTTGACCTTGAGACTTATTTATGGTCATAGCAAAAGTAAAACAAATTGGAAATTGAAGCCTTTAAATGGTTTTGAAGATTCTGATGGTATCATTGAAATATGTGGCAACAGGACAATTTCTCCTTTAAGCTTTCCAGTCAAAATAGTTGCTTCAAGAACATTTCCGGTGATCCTTTTGATTACCAAATGTGTACCGTTGCATAATCTAGGTGGATTCAAATTATGAAGAACAAGAATCAGTGAACCGAAGATTGTGTGGTGACATTACTGGTATATCAAAAGAATTTAAAAACTCAGTTGGAAAATTTACAGCTTCTTTTTCATCTACAATAGCGTCTATTGATTTAAAAGGCAACAGTTAATTTCATCGACGTCAACATTTTTTGATGCCAAAATAGCACAATTACTGAGCCAATTATGATCTAAGTAATTATTTGATATATCCGGGAGCACACTCTCCTGGTCATGCGTTGCTGTAGGAAATAATATCAGTGAACAGTATGGAGAGAATTTTTTTTTTGAAAGCAGATTTCGAATATGGCAGGATTACAAGGTAGAGTGGAGAGAAAGAGAAAACACACTGCAATAATCTAGTAGTACAGGAGAGCTGGCACCGAGCGTTCTCACCTCGTATTCGGGAGGACGCTGGTTCGAATCCCCGCCCAGGCATCCAGATTTAGGTTTTCCATGGTTTACCAAATCACTCCAGGCAAATGCCTGGATGCTTCCTTCAAAAGACCATGGCCAAATTCCTTCCCATTCCTTGCCCCCCATTAGATCTCTAAAGACCTCGCTGTTAAGAGACGTTAAGCATATTAAAAAAAATAAAAAAAAAATGGAGAGCTGGCCATAACAAACGAAGAAAAATGAGAAGCAAGCAAGAAATACTTACACATTTTTTAATTTATTGTACCGTCTTCTTCAATGTTATATCCACGTGTGTAGTTACTTTGTCGTTACGTATAATAACACACAAACGATGCACGATAATATAGTATAATTATAACACAATACAGAGCACAATTAAAATTCAAGAAACACACATTTAGCGTGGAATAGACCGTAGAATAAATAAATCGAAACACAATGTAATCTATGGGATGGTTCGATAAATTAACACACCACCATCTGTTAGAAACTTATGATGGCTTGGAATCAACTGTAGCATAAATAAATCGAAAAACAACACCATCTACTGGATGGTTACCAAATCTGTGATGATAAATTAACACAACGCCATCTGTTAGAAACTTATGGAATTTACAAACCACTAACTGTTGCTCCTGTGCAAACATTTTTTTATGTGGATCATGAGTATAAAATACCCTTTGAATCCTTATCAAACACTTCATCTATATTGGTGCACCACAGATTACCAATTCTGGAACACTGCCTCAACCAATTAAATAGTAAAATGTCCAAATGGTGCTTTGTAAAATGTAATTCAAGTGTATGCTTATGAATAAAGATACATAGAGTGGAGAACGAAACAATAATAATAATTTATAACAGCTGCAATCTAAAAAAAAAAATAGAAAAATGTATGACTATTGTTCAAAGTGGACTTCACATAATTGATGCTCCCCACAGTGTAGAGTCACTGGTAGAAGAGTATAATGGCTGGATAACTACATTGCCTGGCAAAAAAGTGAAGTAGAAGAGGAGGAAATGAAATGAAACTTCATAGGTTGGGACAGTATGTGATGTTATTTCAGTGAATACAAAATCAAATTTACAAAGAGCTTGGTAATATGAGCCTGCTTAATAGTATGATATTGAACACCCTCCACTCTGGATGCATGCACTGATTCATTTGGGAAGGATGTAATTAAGCTTCTGTATTCTCCCCTGAGGCAAGCTGGTCCACAACTGCTGTAACTGATCCTTGATATCCTAGTTATTAGCACTAAGATGGAGTTGATGCCCGATTTGACACTACCTCAAATGATCATCATAGGCGAGTATGGCAGCGACCTGGGAAATCAATGAACACAATGAATGATGTCACATTCCGTTCAGTGATGAATCACAGTTCTGCAATACCTCGGATGATTATCGTCAGTATGGTTCCATTCTTAAAATGTTTTGGAGAGGTGCAGCAGTGTTACTCCTGGTGTCATAGTGGAGGGGGGAGGGGGGAGGGGGGGGGGAAGACATCAGATAGGACTTCAGCACATGGCTGGTAATGACTGAGAGAACTTCAATGGCATAACACTATGTGACGGACATCTTGTATCCTCTTGTGTTACTTCTCATGCGACGGTATCAGGGTGCAATTTTTAAACAGAACATTGTTTGTCCAAACAAGGCACGTGTCTATATGAATTGTGTGAATTATGTTGAGGTACTAGTGTGGCTAGAAATATCCCCAATAGAACACATGTGGCACCAGCTCAGACGTCAACTCTGTCCCAGGGTTGGTATCCAGGATAGCAAGGACCAGTTACAACAGTTGTGGGCCAGTTTTCCTCAGGAGAGGATAGAATGGCTTTATGATCAGTGCGTGCATCCAGGCCAGAGGGGGTGCAAATTCATACTGATAAGTGGGCTCATACTGCCAAATTCTTTGTAAATTTCACTCAATTTTGTAATCACTGAAATAACAACCCATACCCTCTCAACCCATGAAATTTAATTTTGTTTCCTTCTCCCCTTCTGGGTGCTTCACATTTTTTGCGAGGTAATGTATTACTACTAAGGTAGATAAGTAGTAATAGTCCCTTAATCATCATTCCAATATAACATCATCACAATAGTGGATTGGGCAAGATAGTACAGAAAAAGTTCAAATACCACCACTGTTTCAATACATTTCATCCTGATTATAATTGTGATGGAGCATACATGTGATGGTGAAAATGTCCCTATACTTCCACCTTCCTATGTCATGATTATTCACCATCCCTCTTTCCCTTTTTCTAATTTCAACATCTAATTCCATTCATTTTTTTTTTTTTTTTTTTTTTTTTTTTTTTTTTTTTTTTTTTGTAAATTGTTTATTATTTCCTTCATTAATTTACTCCAGCCCATGACTCCCTAACCAGCAAAAGAAAATTTTCCCACCCCTTTTCACCCCCTTTCCTTCCATGTATTACTACTAATCCTTGTACCATATCCACTTGTAAGTCATCACGATTATAAGACAGTTACAGTCCACTCTCTTCACCTGCTTGTATCTTCCAATGTCTCTCAACCAGCTCTTTCATCAATCAGTTACTGACTGCATTCTGTGATAATTTCAATAAACAAATCTAGCTGCTCACCTTTGTACCCACTTCAACTCCTGAATTTGATACCCAAAATCTAAGTCCCACACTGCCATATTCAAGCAGTGATCTGGACAATGTTTTGTAACAAAATTCCTTCATCACAGTCCCCAATAATAGAAGGATTTTGAAACATCTTCGTTCCACCTACCCGATGTGTCCTACTCAACTGGGTTTTAATCTAGATATTCTGTAGCTGTTAACAATTTTCTCCATTTTATATATATATATATATATATACTTACGATTGTTAGGAAACAAAGGCACTAAAAAGTGAATACATAAATATTTGGATAGGAGAAAAACCACTGTTTACCAAAGAGGAAGATTCATGCAGCATCAAAATATGAACAAAAACACGTACACACAGAGAGCATGAAATTTTCAGGATTATAGCCCTTCTTCAGCAATAGAATGAGGTGGCTGTCTGATGGAAGTTGGCAGCCAATATATATACTAGAGGACCAGTGCGAAGATTTTGCAAATACAATGAATAGTAAGGTTGGTGGTTAGTAATAGGATGAAAGAAGAATCACCTCACTTGTATCAATCATTGGTTAGTAATAGCAATACAAACACCAGTTTAAATTGAAACTGCAATAATCAGAAACAGATAATTACCTTAGGATTAGGATGCCTTTTCTATTAAATATTTGCTGACATAATTATTTAATTAGACACTAGAAATTAATGAGCTTCTAAAATCTCAAGGGAAGAAGGAATGCAAAGATAATTGAAAGTGACGTCAAAAAGTTATGGAACAGGAAATATTCCAACTGACTGTAATAAAAGTATCATCTAATTTAATTTAATTGTGATGGAGTGCTTGCTCTGGTGGCAACTTCCCTACACACCAATTTTCTGCACCCACCTACTTATACCCTCTACTAATTTCAACTTTTAATTCTTTCAGCAATTTTGGTAAATTATTCATCTTTTCTCTTCGTAATTTATTTCAATACCTAACCCCCCTTACCAATGAAAGAATATCTGCCCACAAGCTTATGCCTGAAACTGAGTATCAATTTGAAGTCATGGTCAGTTTCCCTTCCATGCACCTCATCCACCAATATCTTTTGAAACCTCATCACCAATATATGCCTTGTACATTCCCATGAGACTCTTCATCCTCCTGTCTACCAATGAATCCCATTCCAGCTCCTTTATCATATCGGTTACTGATTGTGTTCTACAGTAATTCCCAGAGACAAATCTAGCAGCCCTTCTTTGTACCTCCTTCTGCTCCTGTATTTGATAAGCAAAACATGGGTCCGCTACTAAACCGTCATATTCAAGCAATGTTCTGATCAATGTTTTGCAACTTATTCCCTTACTTCTCTGATACATCCCCTCATCATTCTGTCCAAGAAGTGAATGATTTTTAAACCTTTTCCTTCTACATGCCCAATGTGTCCTGCCCAGTTGAGTTTGTTATCAACTTTTATGCCCAGGTATTTATATTTCAAGTCTTCAACAAACAATTCTTTCCCTACCTTATAATCATTATGAATCTTTAATTTTTTATCTGTGTACATAATAAGCAGATTATTCTTTGAAATTATCTTCAACTCTTAACATTCCCCAAAAAAGTGCAAGATAGAAAATTTGAAAATTATTGCACTATAAGTCTAACATATGCTTCACAATTACTGTTGAAGTTAAAGTATAGAACTGAATGGCTAGTGTAAGAGAAATTAGGGGAATACCAGTTCAAGTTTAAGAAAAATCATGGTACAATTGGTGCAATTCTGGTTTTAAGATTAATACTCGAAGAGTGGATCAAGAAAAACAGGAATTCTTTTATGGAATTTGTGGATTTGGTAAAAGCTTTTGAAATTGATTAGGGGCTAAGATATTAAAAATTTTAAAGGAATCAAATTTAAGATCTAGAGATAGAAGAATAATTAATAATCTTAATAAGAATCAGATGGGTGTAATAAAAATAGAGAATCACCAGAGGCAAGCATTATATAAAAAAAGGATGTGAGACAAATTTGTAGTCTATCATTATTAATATTAAACTTTTATAAGAAATAAAAGAATGATTTGAATATATCATCAATATCTGAGGAGAAACAATTAGAATGCTGTGACTTACTGATGACATTGTCCCGTTAGCAGAACTGAGTGAAGATGTTAAGAAATTACTGAATGGCATGAAAAAACCGCTAAAAGTAGGTTTTTTATGCCTTTTCGAGGTCATTAGAGGTGGGGAAGGATTGGGACAAGGAATGGTAAAGAATTTGGCCATGGCCTTTTTGAAGAAACCATCCCAGTATTTGCCTGGAATAATTTGAGGAACCACTGAAAGACGAATTTAAAATGAATTTAAACCAAAGCAAGAAAGAAGTCATGAATTGTAGCAGAAATTATATCATTAAAAGTAGATTAAATATAAAAGTGGGATTAGATGTAATAAGAGCAAAAAGTGAATCCTGTTACTTAGGGAGTAAACATATAGCTGTTTTCAACAATATTGTATTGTACTGAACAATGTTAAAGACAGAATAACATTAACAAAAAGAGCTTTCTTGGAAAATAGAAATCTTTTGATTTTAATAATTGATGTAGCCATCAGAAAGAACTTTTCAGAATAGTATGCAAAGAGCACGGTATGATAGAGAAGATTGGACTTTTAAATTCCATAAAGAAGGAAAACTGAAGCACTTGAAATATTTTGTTATGAAGAATGTTGAAAATAAAGTACAAAATGAATGCATTTTGGAAATGATAGCAACTAATGATTGTGATAAATTGAAGCTACTTACACATGGCTGAAGTAATGAAGCTGGCAAATGGCACTTGTCAAAGAAACGTAAATCAGAAATAAATATCGCAGTACTAAAATCTTATAAAGTATTGCAGAATGTCTGCTACAATTCTGGCCTGCATCATTACTAACATCCACATGCAGTAATAACATCAGGTATAGGATACTCATAAAGCCAACATTAACTAAAAGTGGACCTAAGTTCTGAAAACCTAGATTCTTATTCTGCATTGTAAAAATGTCACTTGTCAGTTTGCATCATAATGTATTAATAATTAACCATAGCCTTCACTAATATTGACAATAGAAAACCAAAAGTTATACCATAGATGCAAGAATACATTCATTGCAGTACAAACTGTAATTGAACCAAATTAAAATCTTTGCTTCTTTCTAAGCTTGAAATTAGTAGCAGTTAAGCTGATGAGCAGATGTTACATAATACTAATATGCTCTTGGTAATAGTTTAGTTTTTCAAATTACACACAAAAATCTATAGTATTTAATCAAGTACAAAATACGCTAGTGCAATCCCTGCTTTAATTATTGCTTATATGAAATGGGTAAAGTCTATTGATAGTTTCCTCCAGCTATGAAAATGGCTGCCCTGTTGAGTTAACTCAACTGGGCAGGACATATTGGACAGGTAGCAGGAGAAGGTTTTAAAATCCTTCACTTGTTGTGACAAGTAAAGGAATTGGGTTATAATTGCTTGAATATGGTGGTGTAGTTTGGGACCAACATTTTGGGTGTCAAATACAGGAGCTGGAGAGGGTGCAAAGAAGGGCTGCTAGATTTGTACCTGGAAATTGTCACAGAAACTATAACTGATGTGATAAAGGAGCTGAAATGGGAGGGTGAAGAGAGGCATATATATTGGTGATGAAGTGTGAGCAGATATTGGTGGAAGAATTAGGATAGGTGCATGGAAGGAAAAAGATGGCCATGACCACAAACTGGTACTTGATTTCTGGCATAAGGATGTGGAAAGATTTTCTTTCATAGGTAAGGGATCAGAATAAATTACCAAGAGAAATCTTCCCAAGTCCAACCCCTCCTCCACGTAGTGGGAGATGGGCAACGGCATAAAGTAGGGGATTGCCTGTGGGGGAGAGGTACAGTGGGGACCAAGGGTGCCCCAGGTCCGATACGGTAGCTGTGAAGGCCCTACAGGAACCCTGAAAAATGGTGAAGCTACGACAGGCTTAGTAAGCGGGTAGTGGATAGAGTCTACTTACAAAACAAAAACAATTAGAAGCCTGATACGGAATAAAGTGATGCCACAGAGAAGCAAGAGAGTAATCTATCATACATACTATGCGCCTATCTAGACTTATGCTGCTGAAACATGGACAATGAAAAAGCGGGACATCAGCAGAGTACAAACAAGTGAAATGAAGTTTTTAAGACTTAGAATGGGAGTCACTAAAATTGACAGAATAAGGAATGAAGTGATTAGATACATCTTAAAAGAGGAACCCCTACAGGAAATGGTAGAGAGGACCAGACTGAGATGGTATGGACATGTAAAGAGAAGAGAATGGACGATCAAAGAATCTAAAGAAAAATCCATGAAATTAAGATGCATGGTAAATGACCCAGAGGAAGACCAAGAGGTGGATGGCTGAAAGGAGTGGAGGAGTGTGTACGGAAGAGAGGAGAGGACTGGAAGAAAGTGGTGACAGAGAGGTGGTGGGATGAAAGAAGGAAATGGAGAGGCTTCTGCATGAAGCAGACCCGGCCAGAGGATGGAAACTGTTGAGGATGATGATGATGACCAAGAGAAATTGAATAATTTACGAAATATGCTAAAAGAATTTAAAGTTGAAATTAGTAGAGAGCACAATTAGGAGGAAAAAGGGAAAAATGGGCCCTAGGTAAACTGCAACCAGAGCAAGCAGCCATTGCAGTTAAAATAAATAATTTAAAGTTACAAATCTCTGATTCCCTGTTGTTCCAATGGTAATCTGTTCACAAGTACTACCTAAATCCTGTTATCGACCCGTTGCCCTACTAAGTGTTTGCTATAAGCTTCTAGAACGCCTCATCCTTAACCGTATTCAAGGAATAATAAATAACATAACACCAACATACCAGGCAGGTTTCAGACTAAAACAGAGCTGTTGTGAGCAAGTATTAGCACTGACATCATATACTGAGGCTGGATTTCAGAAGAAGTTAAAGACATCAGTAGCTTTTGTCGATCTAATAGCGGCATATGATACGGTTTGGCTGGATGGACTGCTACTTAAACTTAAGCTTAAAAAACATATACCCTGCAGGAAACTAACATCACTCCTGAAGAATATGCTGACCAACCGATATTTTAAGGTCACCATTGGGCATAAAACAAGTAAGCCATTTACATTAAAAAATGGATTACCTCAAGGGTCAATACTAGCTCCATTGCTCTTCAGCTCATACACCAGTGACATGCTTGAAACAACAGGCAATAAATTCTGCTATGCTGACAACTTAGCTATCGCTGTCCAAACTGCCATATTAGGGGAAGGTGAAAGCTCTCTCTCTAACAACTTAGAAACCTTGGATGCATATTATATAAAGTGGAGACTTTGTCCGAACCCAATGAAAACAGAAGTATGCACATTCCTCTTGAGCAATAGAATAGCACATCAGCAGCACAGAGTGAACTTCTCCCACCAGAGAGTGAAACATAATTTCTATCCTAAATATCTTGGCATCACCTTAGACCATTCCATTTTTTTTCTGTCGTCAGTCTTTAGACTGGTTTGATGCAATCCTCCATCCTTTCCTATCCTGTGCTAACCTCTTCATTTCTACATACCCCTTACAACCCATGTCCTCAATTATCTGCTTCATATATTCTAATCTCTGTCTACCTCTACAGTTCTTACCTTCGACTGTTCCCTCCACTAACAAATTAACCAATCCAGCATGTCTCAAAATATGACCTACCAGCCTGTCTCTTCTTCCTGTAAGCTTCTTCCATAAACTTCTTTTCTCACCCATCATTTCCAAAACTCGTTCATTTCTTACTTTGTCTGTCCACCTAATTTTCAGCATTCTTCTGTAGCACCACATTTCAAATGCTTCAAGTTTCTTTCTTTCCGGTATTCCTAAAGTCCATGTTTCGCTTCCGTAAAGTGCTGTGCTCCACACATACAGTTTTAAAAAGTTCTTTCTAATTCCTAGATCAATATTTGAAACTAAAAGGTTTCTCTTTTTCATGAAGGCTCTTTTTGCTAGTGCTATTCTGCTTTTAACATCATTCCTGCTTCGGCCATTGGTTGTAATTTTGCTTCCCAAGTAACAAAACTCACTTACTTCTCCTATTGCATCCGATCCAATTTTTATATTTAATCTGCTAGTATTGGTATCATTTCTGCTACATTTCATCACTTTTGTCTTACTTTGATTTATATTCAGTCCAAAATCTTCCTTCAGTATTTTGTTCATGCCATTCAATAACTTCTCAATATCCTCAGCCCTCTCTGCTAACAGGACAATGTCATCAGCAAATCGTAGCATACTGATTTTTTCTCCCTGAAAACTTATGCCACATGGAAATTTTTCTTTGACCTTCTTCATTGCTTCTTCTACATACAAGTTGAATATTAACGGGGAAAGACTACAACCTTGTCTCACACCCTTCTTAACTGATGCATGTCTCTCATGATTCTCTACTTTTATTACCGCCACTTCATTCTTACATAGTTTATAGAGTATTCTTCTGTCTCGATACTTTAGACCTGACTTCTTTAAAATTTTGAACATCTTGTTCCACCTAACATTATCAAAAGCTTTTTCTAAATCAACAAATGCCATAAAAGTATCTTTGTTTTTCTTGATCCGCCCTTCAAGTATTAATCTTAAATACAGAATTGCTTCCCTTGTACCGCGATTTTTCCTAAACCCAAACTGATCTTCGCCTACTATCTCTTCTACTACCCTTTCCATCCTTCTGTATATTATTCTGGTCAGTAATTTTGAAGCATGTGATGTTAGACTAATGGTGCGATAATTCTCATATTTGTTGGCTTGTGCTTTCTTTGGAAGTGTGAAGATGATATTTTTATTGAAATCAGTTGGAATTTCTCCTGTTTCATAACTTTTTGATATCAGCTTGAATAATCTTTCAATTCATTCCTTTCCTAGAGATTTAAGAAGCTTTGCAGGGATCTCATCAATTCCAACTGCCTTATTTGCTTTCAAGTCATTCAGAGCTTTATTAAATTCTGTCCTCAAAACAGGATCTCCTAAGTCATCAATGTCGACATCACCTTCCTTTTCCATTACGCTATTGTTCAAGTCATCCCCATGATACAGTTTCTCAATGTATTCATTCTTCCATCGGTTAGCTCTATCTTCTGAGCTTAAAAGAGGTTTCCCATCGGCAGTTTTAATGTTCATACCCCTTTTCTTCATTTCTCCAAAATTCTGTTTGATCTTTCTATATGCAACATCTACTTTTCCTACAACCATTTCCTTTTCTACTTCTTCACACTTTTCTTGTAGCCATTTTTCTTTTGCTATTTTGCATTTCCTATTTATTTGATTTCTAAATTGCCTGTACTGCTCTCTTCCTGCTTGATCCTAAGCATTTTTGTACCTTCTCCTCTGATCCATCAGCTTCAAAATTTCTTCTGTGATCCAAGGTTTTCGGGCAGCTTGTTCCCTAAAGCCTAATGTTTCTTTGCCAGCTTTCATTATTTCGGTCTTTAATGCATTCCATTCGTCATCGGTTGAGCTCCTTTCACAGTTACTTCTTAGACCTATGTCTACCATTCCTGCAAATTTTTCTCTTTTGCCAGATTGTTTCAGTTTATTCACTTCCAGTCTGTTCTGCTTATGCTGCTTCCTTATTCGCTTGAATTTCAGCCTGCACTTCATTACTATCAAATTATGGTCTGAGTCTATGTCTGCTCCTGCGTATGCTTTACAGTCTAGGACTTGATTCCTGAATCTCTGTTTGACCATGATATAATCTAGCTGATATCTGCCTGTATCCCAGGTTGTTTCCAGGTGTATATTCTTCTTGCATGGTTCTTAAACAGTGTGTTCGCCACAACTAGCTTATATCTTTCACAAAATTCTAGCAACCTGCTTCCTCGCTCATTTCTTTCTCCTAGACCAAAACTTCCTACAGTATTACCCTCTTTTCCTTCTCCCACTATTGCATTCCAATCACCCATGATTATTAGATTTCCCTCCCCCTTCACATATTGGATTAATTCTTCAATTTCAGTGTATATTTTTTCTATTTCTTCGTCATCTTCCTGTGACATTGGCATATATACTTGTACTAATGTGGTTGGAACGGGCTTAGTTTCTAACCTCATCAAAATAATCCTGTCACTAAACTGTTCATAATAACTCACCCGTTTCCCTACTTTCTTGTTCATTACAAATCCTACACCAGTGATTCCATTGACAGCTTGTGTGCTAATTATCCTGTGTTCCCCAGACCAGAAATCCTGTGTGTCCTTCCATTTAATCTCACTAATCCCAACAACATCTAACTTAAGTTGTCCCATCTCCCTTTTTAAGTTTTCTAACCTACCTGCCCTATTTAGACTTCTAACATTCCATGCTCCAACTCGTAAAATGTTTCTATCCATTCTGATGACTCCTCCCTGAGCAGTCCCCACCCGGAGATCCGATTGGGGGACTATTTTACCTCCGGAATATTTTGCCCAGGAAGAAGCCATCATGATATATGTAATTTGAGAGGATTACATGTCCTCGGGATACCCTTAGGGTCTGTAATGCAGTGGTTTCCCGTTGCCTTCTGCATCCCCATGCCATTGATCATTTCTGATTCATCCGCCTTTAGGGGCCGTTTCCAACCCCAAGGGCAAGAGGGTTCCCTGAACCGCTACCCGCTCTTCCGCCCTCCTTTCAGAGGCCGTTGGCAAGCAGTGGGTGACTCCTTATACCGGGAATCTTTCAGTCGCCAGAGCCTCGTCCGTGCAAACAGGGTGCACCACGTGAAGGAGAGGTTGACATTTGGTTAGAAAAGTCTAGTATAGTCTCTCCCAAACCCTTACACTCCCTTCCTTAACATTCAAAAAACACCTGGAAAACACAAGTCAGAAACTTAAGACATGAAACAACATCATGAAGAAGCGAGCTGGTACTTTGTGGGGATATGATGTGATCTCATTACGAACAACTGCTCTCACCATGGTTTACCGTGTCGCTGAATACTATGCTCCAGTGTGGCAACGTAGTGCTCACACTAGAAAAATCGACGTACATTTGAATTAATGTATGACAGTAATAACTGGCACACTAAAATCCATCCCAGTCCGGCAAGATGTATTTGACTTTGTCGCCATTGTTCCTTGACATCAAAGCTGGAACTCTGTATCTGTGAAACATCCAGATATTAAAGATCCCACAACTTGACTTCTGGGATTCCACCTAAATAGATTTTTTTTTAACTGCTTTACGTCTCTCATCAGCGAGGTCTTTAGAGACGGGAAAGGATGGGGGGGCAAGGAATGGGAAGGAATTCGGCCATGGTCTTTTTAAGGAAGCATCCCGGCATTTGCCTGGAGTGATTTGAGAAACCATGGAAAACCCAAATCTGGATGCCCAGATGGGGATTCAAACCGCCGTCCTCCCAAACGGGAGGCCAGAACGCTTTCCGTTACATCACCACGCTCGGTACCTAAATAGAGACCAGTGGGTCAAATTAAATCACCTAAGGACAGGCCATGCGAAATGCAACACCATGCTGTATAAGTGGGTTCTTCAGGATTCTCCTGCATGTGACTGTGGTGCTCCTTCCCTGAGTGTGGAGCATATCATCAAGGAATGCCCTCCATGGAAGTATGATGGTCCATTTGAAGTTGTTTTCAGTGCTACCAATTCCTTCATAGAATGGCTGGAAGAACTGGACATGAGTTTATGAATACTACCAACGATCTTGTCATTGTAGATATTTATATGTATTATATTAATTGCTTAGCCATACGACAAATTAATAACCTGAATCCTATAGTGTGGAACCGTATACTAAAACAGGCAGGCAAAGAAATATAGGTACTAGCTGGGTGACAGAACCAATGAGTAATGAATTTTTTATTGTCAACAACCATAACTTACCTGGAATACAAATGTTGAAAAAAGGGTTAAGAAGAAGGCGATGACCGCAAATATCAAACAAACATCCTGAATTCTGAGGAAAAGCGGAAAAAATTAGTGAAATATTTTAAAAACTATCTTAAATGTAACCATCAAAGTAAAAAATACGTCTCTTACATAAATAATATCAACAAGATTACGGCGTCTAAGCGTGCGAATTCTGAAAATGTATTTATAACTATATCAGTCACTAACAGGATCAGCTGCAAAGACACCATTAAACTGTATCTTGATTTTGACAGCATGATGATTCATGCACTCCAAACGAGTAGAAATAGAATTTTATCCATCGCATCTTATTACTTGACATCTGTATCAATCTATTCATTAAACATTCACATTTACAGTACAGACGCGCAGCATAACACTTATATAACCGTAACAGAACTTCACCATTATTTGTAGCAATTCGTTACCGCGCAAACAAATACAAACAACATCCTTTAAAAGTTCTTACATTGACACCTGACAGCTGAGCAAGTTTCAGTGTGACGTCATTCGTTGCTATGGTTACAGGCTATTATCTCTGGTTACCAACCGTGGAAGACAGAAATATATGGAGACCAAATACCGCTTATTCTGCGACGCCACCTCTAAACTCTCGGCTGAAACTGCGCATGCGCGGTGGCGGCCATATTACGTATTCACACAATTGCTATGTTCACATTGTATTTGATGCTTTGATTATTTCATTTTCTAATGTGTCTAAGTCTTTTATAATGCCATCTTGTGCTGCATACGGTTGCACAAATGGCCAGATAGGAAAGAACCTGGAATATCACTTCATAAGTAAGCTTGCATTGTAATTATTGTTCTCGAAGTGTGCGGCCGGTATTGGCAAGTTTGGTGCCTGTCTATAAATATTTAGTCATAGCTCTCAATAGGATGACTTTGTTCTTAAATTTTTGTTGATGTAGTGTAGAAAATCAGCATACCTTCTTCCTATTTAGCACATAATAGACTAGCATTACTTTTTTAACGAGTGTTGGAAATGAGAGTTAAAGGGTGATTTTTAAATCACGATTCGGTGAATTTAGTATTGCGCTTTCTTTCGTCACGTTGCAGTTTATACTGACAGTGTATGATGAAATTAAATGTATTAAATTATGTTATGCAATCTAGAAATCTTGATGAAGCAAACGATGTTGCTACCCCAAATGCAGTTTGCGATTCAAATACGCGTGTGTGGGTGTGTCTACATAGTTTGATTCTGTAGCGACAATTTAATGAAGATTGTGGTTTGGTCTAAATGCCGTCTGTACCAGAATGGTTATGTTGTTGTATAAGGGACAAAGAATTTATCAATTATTGTTAGTAATTTCATGAGAACCATGTTAGTGACAAACTAGTAGTAAACTACTTCCAACTGTTCCCAATAAAGTTTACGATGTATGGTAACAAGATAAATTTGCTGATGTTGCTAGCTGAATTTATGTAGGCCACCAACAGTAAAATATCTATCATTACCGTGGCGAAACAATCTGATGATGAATTCTTCTGTATCTCCATGAAAGTAAAGAATAAAATATAGTTCCTTGTGCTTTAGATGAGTTCTTCTGATCCAGACCATATTTCATCTTGATAACAACCCCTAGAAATAAAATAAAACACCTATTGTTCATATCCAGCTTGTAGTTCCTTGTGAATTTTATGATTTTTTCTGGTCCAGATCGCATCTCAGCCTAACGACCTCTCTTTGAGACACTATATCTCGAAAACGAAGCGAGATATCAACAAAAAAAAAATATTATTTATTTTTTATTTGTCTCGTCTTTTTAAATAAGAAACCATCATCAAATTTGACTTTGACCAATTTTTTCTTCTGATTTTCAACCAAAACATCTCACATTTGAGACAGAACATCTGGAAAAATAAGCAGGATATCAAAAATATTTATTCTTCATTTTTTATTTGTATCATCGAATTACATAATAATCCATCATCAGATTGCGGCTTCACGTTTATCCTAGAGTCCCCTTCATATTTTGTACATATTCCCCGTGTCTGTATGGATAGGTAATATGGCGGCCACGCCTCCCCATTCCACTCCACCCGGCGTCACTTCAATGTGTGGTGAAGGCATGTAGGTAGGAAAAGAGAGGAGATAAGATGTCGCTTAAACTGCGAAGCAGCCTGTAAACTCCGGAACAGACTGCGCTTGCGCAGCCGCCATCTTCGTCAGTTCAAATCATTGGTCTGTTTTCATTACCTTCCTGCTGTGAACATTTCATGTTCAGATATTTCAAGGTATTTTATAATGCCAAATTGTGTTGCCTATGGTTGCACAAACACAATAAGTTAAAAACAACCTGGAATAACATTCCATACGTAAGTAAATATTGTTCTTGAAGTGTTTGTAATGCGGTGTTTGCAAGACATTATATATAAAAAAGTTTATTCACAGCTCTCAATAGGACGACGGTGTTATCAAGTATTTGTTCACGCAGAGAACCATTTTATCTTACTATTTTTCACATGTGGATCAAGTTTACATCGCAATGAAGCGAATACATTATTCTACGTGCTTTAGTCCAGTTGTACCTAATTTATATTGAAAGTGTATGATGAAATTAATTGTGATCATTTGTAATATGCGATCTAAGGATCGTAATGTAGTTCGCAATACGTTTCAAGTGTTTAGTTGTAATTGCGTCGTTTGAAATTTTTGCTGCAACATTAAGTCAAATTGTGATTAGGTTTAAATGCAGCCTGTTGCAGAATATTCTTTTTATAGTATAAGTAACAAATTATTCGTTATTAATAACTTATTGAGCTCCTTGTTAGTGACACAAGCTTACGACTTTAGATATATGGTAGCAAGATAATTACACTGGCCAGTTCAATCATTACCGTGGCGCCATAATCTGATGATGAATACTTATGTAACTTAAAGAAACTAATTGAAAGTAAAGAACACAGTTTATTGATATCTCGCTTAGTTCTCTTTTCTTTTGGTCCAGGCCACATTTCGACCTAACCACCTCACTTTTGAGACAGTATATCTAGACAACTAAGCAAAATATATATACGTATATACTAGCTGACCCGGCAATGCTTCACTATTGCTGGACTTGAGTAGGCACATAGATTAAATAAAAAAATATTTACATATAAATTTTGAATTGCTGTTTCATTCATTTTCAGTTGGAAAGGGTGAGAGGGGATGCGCTTTGGAAAACATATGCAGGCAGTATTTTTCTGTTTGTTTTAAAGTATAAGTGTACAAATTCTTATCTAAATCGGATAAAAAATGTGGTTTGCCTAAATTATGGGGTAAAAACGTAATGGGGTTGGAAAGGGGGAGAGGGGATGAATATTCGGAAACCATACGTAGGCAGTATTTTTCTGTTTGTTTTAAAGTATAAGTGTACAAATTCTTATCTAAATCGCATAAAAAATGTGGTTTGCCTAAATTATGGGGTAAAAACGTAATGGGGGTGGAAAGGGGGCTAGGGGTATAATATTCGGAAACCGTATGTAGGCAATATTTTTATGTTTGTTTTAAAGTATAAGTGTACAAATTCCCATCTAAATCGGATAAAAAATGTGGTTTTGCCTAAATTATGGGGTGTTATGGGGAATAGGGGGTGACTTTTTGGAAATTTTTTTTCACAGGAACCTTCGCAGACGCACACTCGAGAACTCTCCAAAGTTTCATTGCAATTTGATAAATGGTATAGGAATGCATAGAAGACGAACAAACCCACAAACAAACATTGATTTTTATATATAAGATACTAGCTTACCCGGCAATGCTTCACTATTGCTGGACTTGAGTAGGCACATAGATTAAATGAAAAAATATTTACATATAAATTTTAAACTGCTGTTTCATTCATTTTCAGTTGGAAAGGGTGAGAGGGGATGCGCTTTGGAAAACATGTGCAGGCAGTATTTTTCTGTTTGTTTCAAACTATAAGTGTGCAAATTCTCATGGAAATCTGATGAAATATGTGGTTTTGTCTAAATTATGGGGAGGAGGGGTGGGTTTTTTTAATTTTTTTTGACAGGAACCTTCTCCGCCATCCCGTCGACAACTCACCAAAGCTTCACCGTAAACGGACGAACGGTTTGTGCCTGTTTTTCATTCTAAATTGGTATATGTACACAATACAGACATATTTAAATATACAAAACCAATAAAAGACAGTGATTTTATTTTTGTGTTTGAAATTTAATTTAAGAACGTTTATTCAAGTGCTTTAGCATATACAATATTTTTAGTCTTTCCATCTTTTGCAAGAACAAATAAATTTTCCGGCTGTCCCACTCGTGAGCATGCTACATATAATTGACCATGTGAGAAGCATGGGTTTTCCAGATTTAATCCGCAAACTTGAAGCGATTGACCTTGTGCCTTGTTGATGGTCATTGAAAATGCAAGGCGAACAGGGAACTGCAGACGCTTGAAATCAAATGGCATATCTGTGGGAATGATGGGAATACGTGGAATCAGCACATCTTCTCCTTTCGACATGCCATTAAGAATTGTCGCCTCAATTACGTTCGGCATCAGTTTTTTCACAGCGAGCCTGGTTCCGTTGCACAAAACTGGTGGATTTATATTGCGTAAAAGAATTATTGGTGCACCAATTTTTAATGACAGTCTGTGCGGTGGCACACCAGATAGATCCAACGAATTTAAAAACTCAACTGGATAATTTAAAATCTCGTCTGCATTCATGAGGCTGTCAATCGATTTGTAGGTGACAGAACTACCCGGAATTTGTTCATTGATTACGTAGTTGATTGTATTTACATCGATG
Source organism: Vandiemenella viatica (assembly GCA_031002005.1). Classification (NCBI taxonomy): domain Eukaryota; kingdom Metazoa; phylum Arthropoda; class Insecta; order Orthoptera; family Morabidae; genus Vandiemenella; species Vandiemenella viatica. The sequence goes on along the minus strand of JARYHS010013630.1, from coordinate 325,580,735 downwards.
TTTTTTGCTGCCAAAATAGCACGGATAAAAAATGTGGTTTCCCCAAATTATGAGGTAAAAACGTAATGGGGGTGGAAAGGGAAGAGGGGATGAATATTCGGAAACCATATGTAGGCTGTATTTTTCTGTTTGTTTTAAAGTATAAGTGTACAAATTCTTATCTAAATCGGATAAAAAATGTGGTTTGCCTAAATTATGGGGTGAAAAGGTAATGGGGTTGGAAAGGGGGAGAGGGGATGAATATTCGGAAACCATACGTAGGCAGTATTTTTCTGTTAGTTTTAAAGTATAAGTGTACAAATTCTTATCCAAATCGGATAAAAAATGTGGTTTGCCTAAATTATGGGGTAAAAACGTAATGGGGTTGGAAAGGGGGAGAGGGGATGAATATTCGGAAACCATACGTAGGCTGTATTTTTCTGTTTGTTTTAAAGTATAAGTGTACAAATTCTTATCTAAATCGGATAAGAAATGTGGTTTGCCTAAATTATGGGGTAAAAACATAATGGGTTTGGAAAGGGGGAGAGGGGATGAATATTCGGAAACCATACGTAGGCTGTATTTTTCTGTTTGTTTTAAAGTATAAGTGTACAAATTCTTATCTAAATCGGATAAGAAATGTGGTTTGCCTAAATTATGGGGTGAAAACGTAATGGGGGTGGAAAGGGGGAGAGGGGATGAATATTCGGAAACCATACGTAGGCTGTATTTTTCTGTTTGTTTTAAAGTATAAGTGTACAAATTCTTATCTAAATCCGATAAAAAATGTGGTTTGCCTAAATTATGGGGTGAAAACGTAATGGGGTTGGAAAGGGGGAGAGGGGATGAATATTCGGGAACCATACGTAGGCAGTATTTTTCTGTTTGTTTTAAAGTAAAAGTGTACAAATTCTTATCTAAATCAGATAAAAAATGTGGTTTGCCTAAATTATGGGGTGAAAACGTAATGGGGTTGGAAAGGGGGAGAGGGGATGAATATTCGGGAACCATATGTTGGCAGTATTTTTCTGTTTGTTTTAAAGTATAAGTGTACAAATTCCTATCTAAATCGGATAAAAAATGTGGTATTGCCTAAAGTATGGGGGTGGATATGGGGCGAGGGGATTAATATTCGGAAACCGTATGTACGCAGTATTTTTATGTTTGTTTTAAAGTATAAGTGTACAAATTCCTATCTAAATCGGATAAAAAATGTGGTTTTGCCTAAACTATGGGGTGTTATGGGGAATAGGGGGCGACTTTTTGGAATTTTTTTTTCGCAGGAACCTTCGCAGGCGCACACTCGAAAACTCTCCAAAGTTTCATTGCAATCTGATAAATGGTATAGGAACGCATAGAAGACGAACATACAAACAAACAGACATTGATTTTTATATATAAGATATAAGAATTCATCATCAGATTGTGGACCCATGGTAATGATAGAGTCCCCTTGCACTGATGCTGCTGACAAATTTAAATAGGTCTACCGAATACCAGTGCAATATCTTCTGACCTTAAGTGTGAATAAAATAATAGACTTGATCAGCAAACATTTGAAATTACATCACTGAAGGCTCAAATAGAAGCACTATCAAATAAACTGGAAGACCAATCTATCGCGATTGAGAAACAGTCGATAGATTTTCACTCGGCAATAATGGACATATATGAGAAAATTAATCATTTGAATGACTAAGTCGTAGCATATGAGTCAAAATGTTCTGCCACCAGTCAGGTTTTGTATAACATAATCACTGATAAAATGTAAGAAACTTCATTTTCTCTACAAAGTCAATTAACAGCCTCGAATTTTGAAATTCAAAAACAGATTACAGATAGATTCAAGGTGATGGATGTATAACTAAATACATTTCGGGGAGAGATAGCGGAGAGAAGCAATACAGCAGAGACAAGAATATTGATAACTGAAGAAATAAACATCGATATACAAAAAACATAGGAGACATTCGGGATGCATGTAACAGATTCAACACCGATTTAATTCATTTGTAATACAGTTGCAACACTGTACACCAACAACTGGGAGACATACACCAAAAGGTATTTACTGATAGCAAAAAAAGAATGATAGATTTGATTTGAGGAAATACAAAAAATAGGGGATAAACTAAAACAGGAATTGCAGTCAATTAGTAATGCCCAGTTAACCATAGGACTAACCAAGCATTTTGATGTAGAAAACTTTATGGGTCAGTCTGTTTTATAAATGGTTTTGAAAAATACAGGACGTTTAACCTATACAATGATATGTTAAGAAACAATTGGAAATATAGAAAAGAAATAGCTTGTGGCGTGGAGGAGCGACTGAGAGTGGCTTCCTCGCCCCATGCAATTTCGGTTTCTGCCGGTGTTGGATGTCATTGTAAGATATATAAAGCTGAATTAAAGCTATGCTAAGTGAGAAGAAACGTTTACTCATTTTTAAGAGTTATAAGAGTTCGACAAGATATTGAATAAGTGAGAAACTATGAAGAAAACTAATATAAGTTATGCTTTTTGCAAGCAACATTCTAATTTCAGGAATGGTTTTTAAATGTGAATGAACGATGATAGTAAATGTTACTTGTCATCATCGTCATAAGCTCTACCAGAACGCAACCTTATTAAACATATGTTTCATTAAGTTCCTTTAAATCATCCTCTGAGTCATACGGTTCCTTTTTGTCCATCATCTTTCGGAAAAATAAATTCCTCCCGAATGTTTGCTACTAGCTCTGGGCTTTGAGTGTATTCTTAAATAAAAAAAAATCATAAATTAGTATTTTCAATAAAAATTTAAAGAAAACTATATTTTGATGTCACAAACCTGATTTTACCTGTTGTTTTGAAAAGTCGGCTTTAAAAATCTGATAATTTCAAAATAAACGTATAGTTTCCTGCTGGAAATTTTGTCTCCTGACTTAAATATCTTTTGCTTAGCTAATTCCCTAGTAAAGCTATTTCTCAAGCAATTTCATCTTCGTTGCATTTCATGGCCTGAAACAATCAAAATAAAATATTACTTTGTTTTAACTGCTCAAAAGATTGTTTGCTTTAGAAAATTACCTTACTATTAAGTCGGAAAGTCTCTAACGGACCTGCACTACTACTATAGAATTGGTGTCTCAACAATATCCGGAATCATGCAAGAAACGTGTAAATTAATATGGAAAATATTAAAAACTGAATTTATTCAACCTCTAACGCATTATAATGGTGGGAAATTGCCGACGGTTTCAATAAGAACACAAATTGCCTTGGTGCTATAGATGCAAACACGTTAGAATAAAGAAAACTTATGATAGTGGGTCACTATTTTATAGCTACAAAAAGTATTTCTCAATTGTTCTGTTGGCGGCTTGTGTCAGCAACTATAATTTCACTTATGTTAACATTGACTCATATGGGCGAAATTCAGATGCTGGACCAGCTCGTCAATGTTAAGGACAGACTACCTCCATTACAGGTTGCCGGGGTCTGTGAGATTCCGTGCACCTGTGGTCGGGTGTACATAGGAGAGACGGGGCGCACTCTAGGGGACAGGCTGCGTGAGCACATCCGCAATTATAGATCTAACAACATCGATAAATCCGCCATTCCACGGCATGCAGCCGAAACTAATCATGCCATAAACTTCGAAAACATCACCCTTATAGTGCGCGAAGTTAAATGGTGGCCAAAGGAGGATCAATGAGGTGCTGAAAATTGCCAAACGCCCAAACAACATAAACTAAGACAACGGGCTCAAATTACACGACGCCTGGATCTCACTAGTGCAAACAGAACAGGTCACGGGTCACCTCCCATTAGACCACACCACGCTCCACAAAGCCAACGAAACACGTGACTGTTCGGACTTTCTGATTGGCCGAGTAAATCGAATCCTCTATACGGGTCACGGACTGGGCTATATAACAACACCGCACACTGATCGAAGACGCAGTTCTGCCCTGGCAGAAGACCCCAGAATGATGGTCGAAACGTCGACTACAAGAAATATGACGCGGCGTCACTCGGAGAGCCAAGAATCAAATGGCTGCTACATATTTAACTCTAATTGAGAACAACTTCCAGGAAACAAAGAGCGCTCAGGGATAATAGAAATAAGCTAGTGTACAGCAAGATCACAAAGGTACTGAAGAAAATCGAAAATTCAAATTAAATTTTTATTGATAGGAAAGAAATATGAAACATGAATGGTGTCCGTAAAGCTATTCCAAAAGAAGTTATTTGATTTTTAAGAAATAAGCTTATGGCTATGGTCGTATATAAAATGAAAAGAATATTGCTAAAATAGTCGACAAGTATTGAGATCTTCCAGTGAATGTCTTAAGAGCAATGTTAACCGGAATTGGGATGCGAAACTGCACGAAAGAGAAAATCTCTTCTGTTGTTCACATCATACGAAGTTAATACGAAAAAGAAAGACACAAGAAGGTATGTGACTATTACTATCAAGTTCTTATAAATTTTCTTTGAATTAATTTCTTCTGCGTACTTAAGATAAATAGTTTCGAACATGTGCGCCATCAGAACATTTGCCGGCTCTGTCCATAGCTGCTGTTTGCTCCTATGGTGACGTCATTTTCAACAACCAATAAATTGCTCGTATCGCTTCAGCCCCAACCTTTAGTAGGATAACCTTGGTTTCCAGAAAGGTCATTGATGAATAACAAAAAGAAGAGGGGTCCTAGGACAGATCCTTGTGGACTTCCATGATTTATTTTCTCCCAGTCTGATTTTAAAATAAAAAACTGAAACCCTTCGCATTCGACTTTCCATGTATGATTTAAACCATTTACCTGTGGTTCTAAAAATACCATAGTATTCCATTTTTTCAAAATTAATTCATGATTTACACAATCAAATGCTTTTGCAAGATCACAAAATATTCCTACAGGGCTCATTTTATTATTCAATTACTCAAATGTGTTATTTAAAAATGAATATATAGCAATTTCTATGGATGACCATTTTTGAAACCCGAATTGTGAATTAGTGAGGATATTATAGACTGTAACATGTTTTATTAATCTATGACACATGACTTTTTCAAAAATCATTGTGATTCCTGAAAGTAATGAAATAGGACGATAGTTATCTACACATGTTGCTTCTCTTTTTTTAAATAAAACTTTTTTTAACTGCATATTTTAGTTTCTTTGGAAACACATCTTGCTTTAAGGATTCATTACAAATGTGATCAAGTACACGATTGAAACAATCTGAACATCTTTTCAGTAATTTACTTGAAATATTGTCATAGTTGGAAGAATTTTTAGATTTTAATTGTTTCATGCGTTTATTTATTTCTGAGACTGTTATCGGTGGCAATTGCATCTCACAAATATATTTGGAAAAGTAGTCTGAAGAAGCCTTATGTTACTATATGGTGATTTCTTTTCTACCCCTCATTTCACTACAGCTGACGTAAAACGTTTGTTAAATATTTCACAAACTTCTCGTACTTCACTATGCACAGATCCATTTTGTTCTATATTTAGAGTTATTTAGAGATTTTCCTGTTTCAGTTTTTATTACATTCCATATAGTTTTCATTTTATGCCTGAATAATCTATTTTCGCTGAGATATTCCCGTTCTTGGGATTTCTTATTACATTTCTTAATATTTTAGAAAACTTTATAATGACATTTCAGTGTATAGTTATCTGATTCTCTTACTTTTATATAAAGTTACCTTTTTTTCTATTAGATATATACTTGTTATCCATGCCTCACCCAGTTCACTGTGTGGAGTGATGACAACTTTCCTTTCTTTGAAAATTCCTTCTAAAACTGTTAGAAATATATTAAGAAAGGAATGAAATTTTGCATCAACACCCTGTACAGTGTATATTTCAGACCAGTGTTCATTATTATAAGGAATAATGTTTTATACTGTTTTAATTAATATCTCTTCTGTATTTTCTTTATCTGTTTAACAGTGTTTCTGAACTTGATACTTAACAGCTGCGCTACATTGTCTCAGATACCATCTATTACTGGAAATAAACTGTAATTACTCTACTGAAAAATATGCATAAAAAATTATCAATTGCTGTCATGCTATTATTTTGTATTCTTGGAGGGAAATTTACAAGTGCCGTTAAGTTAAAAGACAACATCAAGTTTTCAATATCTAGTCTCTCATTGCTGTAATTGAAAAAGTCAACATTAAAATATCCACATAAAACTATTTGTTTGTTATTTGTGAACCATAGTTGCAATGACTCTGAGATAAAAACAGTAAGAAATTTCCTGAGAAGGCCCTGTCAATTGCTATTACTACGAACTCCTCCTTCCCATAGTCCAGTTTTGTAACACAGCATTCAAAGTGTTGTACTATACAATACTTACCTACAGCTACACTGTTGCATTGAATATCATTTTTAACAAAAACGGCAACTCCCCTTTTCTTCATTTTACATCTACAGAAATGAGAGCTTAGTTTATAACTTGGGATGGACAGCTGAGATATTCCTGTGTCAGACAAATGATGTTCAGATATGCAAAAAATATCTGGAATTTTGTATCTCTTCTAGGCGTATGGTAATGTCATTATAATAAATATTCCTTTTATAATTTAATGGAGAGTAGTGCCCTGAACACTTCGATTAAATGAATTTGAATTGTTTACTTTATTAATACATACTGGTATGTCAGTTAAAATTTTAAAATTTTTGATCAGCAGGGACGTTAATTTCCTTTAGACATTTTAATACATCTATTTTATTTATCCTAAAAAAGGCCTCGACGTAACACCACTTATAACAGGAATACCTCTTTCACTCACCTGGCATCCCCTGATCTCATCATCAATAAGCGAAAGCTTCCTTTTACTTCTGAAATTCAGCTGGAGTCCTGGTGATTATAACTGTCCCTACCAATGCAGGCCACATTTATCAAATGGATGTGTGAATTTGCTGACTGCCAGAGAATCCTTTCCAACCATGCATTTGTACTCTTAATATTATGCCATATCCAGGTTTTATCATAACGCTCAAGCAAACCTGGAAATTTGAGCAATGTATTCCTGAATTGAATAATTGAGGTCCTATTTCCTGGTCCCCCCACAATAACAATACAATCTTCCTCTGTGATATCTTTCTACAGGTCTTCCATATTTGCCACTACACTTCCAAGATGTGCATTTGGTTTGAAAATACTGCAGACTTCATAATCTGGCCCCAAGTCAGACTGAACCATCTCACTGATACCCATCCCATGACTGCTTCCAAGAAAAATACCTTCCTTGGTTTACTTTCAGATACCCCCTGGAAAGTTTTCCCTTTCAGTCTAGCCTGACGTTCCTCAAAGTCACCATCTAGATCCTCCAAATGCCGAAACATATTGGATGTCTCCAGCTGGAAACCTTCAGACAGACAGCGTCTCCTACCTCTTCTGCCAGATCTGACTACGTTCCACACACTGTCCTGGCTAAGCCTTCAGGGCCTTTAAATCCCTCTCTGCAGATGCCAGACGTGACTAATGCTCCAAAATCCTTTGCTCCTGATCATTAATTCTGCAGGAGTAACAGTTCCAGGCAATACTGACACAAGAGTCACTGTTAGCAACATTGCTGCACCTCCAGTGAAACCAGCTCCCGCAGTCCGGGCACGTCACTCCTTCTCTTACTAATCTTCGGCAATTTCCACACTTAGTATCCATTATGATACTTAGGCGGAAAAAAAAACTGTAAAACGTTACTTTTTAGCCACTTGTGTATCAGTTGCCAAAGAAAGGTAAAATTAGGCCTCTAAGAAAATTGCTAAAAACCTATCTAAATCACTCGAGACTTTTCCGAAAAGCGAACTACAACACTTATCAACCACAAGACTAACAACAAAACATCACAAATGATATCAAAAGAACTTTTTAAACAATTAAAATGAAATTTGACTCCTTAGAACTCTGATTCAGACCTAACCTAACATAAATTCGGTTTATACTGTACTGACTTTCTATAAAATAAAACGGTTTACTATCATTTAAAAACTTCACAATTTACTTCAAAACAAAATTAATGCTGTTAATACAAACTTAGAATGAAATTCTGTAACGCTATCTCAATATTGATAGTCGACGTTAAGGATGGAAACAAAAGCCATCGATCACTGAATTTACAATTTACGGATTAATAATAACTAAAACGAATCACTAACACTCACACTACTAGAATAATTATGAGGATAGAGACAAGGAGAGGTACATGTGAATTTAGAGCTTAATTTGGTAGCAATAGAAAACAGACATCACGCCTAGAAACATTTTTTTTTCTTTTGGGTGAACCGTCCATAACAAAAGCAGCAGAAGTAATTTTTGGTGGCACTATTTAGCGGCGTGTAGTAGTATTCGCGACTAATGGACGCTTCTGATTGGTCGTGACTCCTTAATGTCAGCGTTTTATTCGCCACGCATGAATCGCTAGCATCGAATATGTTTCATATAAGTTAATATGTAACGTTAAAATACATCTTGATGTAAACTATTTCTTTTTTAAATTCATTTATTTTATCTTGTAAAACTCGATTCGTAATATTTAATGAATAGTATCGTTAGCATTCAGGTCGTAATGCAGCATGGGCCACAGCGAAACGTCACGATAACATACGATATTGACCACACCCAATTTCCATAACGTATCAATCGCTATTACTATGGTCCAGGCTGCATTACAGCTTAAAATCAAACGATTATTGACGAAATCATATTTTGAAAATATGAGATTCGATCGTAATGCAGCCTGGACCACAGTGGAATGTAACCATAGCACTTGATATTGCGGTTTTCATTTTTTAAATTGTATCTAACGCTGCTACGTGGTCCAGACTGCATTACACCTTATCCGCACACGCTTATAAATGAAATCATATTTTATAAATTTTATATTTCGTATGCACGATTTTAATAACTATTTTCACCACGCGAGTAAATTCAGAAGAACGGAATAAAAGTTAAATCGATGGATGTCGGATTAACAGACTCAAGAATAGTATCTATGACCTTTCTCATTAAATGGAGAGCATTTCCAAGGCAATTTCATTACTCAGTAAACGATTAATAACTACAATACGTGGATTAATACATAAATTATGCATCCTACTGACTGCCATAGATCACGACCAATCAGATGCGTCCGTTAGCCGCGAATACTACTACATGCCGCTAAATAGTGCCACCAAAAATTACTTCTGCTGCTTCTATTTATGGATGGTTTACTCAAAAGAAAAAAATATGTTTCTCGGCGTGATGTCTGCTATCTATTACTAGCGAAATAAACTCTCAAATCACCTGTACATCTCCCTGTCACTACCCGAATATGATATTCAACGTTTTAATTAACCTACGAGATATAATTTAACTTCTTTAGCTATGGAATACCGGAAATAATGAAAATTGAAGCATTTGAAATGTGGTGCTACAGAAGAATGCTGAAAATTAAGTGGACAGACAAAGTAAGAAATGAACGAGTTTTGGAAATGGTGGGTGAGAAAAGAAGTTTGTGGAAGAAGCTTACAGAAAGAGGAGACAGGCTGGTAGGTCATATTTTGAGACATGCAGGATTGGTTAATTTGTTAGTGGAGGGAACAGTCGAAGGTAAGAACTGTAGAGGTAGACAGAGATTAGAATATATGAAGCAGATAATTGAGGACGTGGGCTGTAAGGGGTATCAAGAAATGAAGAGGTTAGCACAGGTTAGGAAGGGATGGAGGATTGCATCAAACCAATCGAAAGACTGACGACAGGGGGGGAAAAAAATACTATATAACAAGAACGAAAGCGTGCGCAAATGATGTGTTGCGGTAACTGAAAATGTGGCACATTGTGAGAAACAAAGTTGCGCTGGGGTTGAACACAGACTTCATAGACTCAGCTAGTCGCCAGGAAACGACTAAACCTACCTGGTGTCCGTCTTACTTTCACAGTTAACTTAAACGTTCACTCTGACTTACTGTTGGTAGGATTTTACCAAAGGTTCCGTTCTTCTTTCTTCATGACTCGTGCGCTAAGGATGGTTAACTGATTACAATGGTCGCCACCGAATTTTGATAAACCTAAAATTCGGAAAAGGTCTGCAAACTACTCGAAGTTAAAGTCAAGTTTCTAAAGTTCCAGAGCTTTATTCACAATTGCGTAAAGTCAAATTAATCAGTTAACACTTTGAGGCAAATTGAAAATTCCTTACCAAAAGATTACAAGTTATGAAGGACAAGCAGCAAGAGACCCCCAATTTTGAAAGTTAAAAGTTACATTGCTTACAACGCTTCAAATATGGTGTCGAACACACGCGGTATTGCCAACTTCCTGGTGAACCCTTCACTGGGCATAATGATGATTTCGGATCACTGCCCGACACATCCACTCCCTAGGACACTCCGACCAAAACAGACCCCGAGACAACATGGTCTCCCCTATTTATCGACGCGATGACGTGATGCCCCTGTGTACTAACTTAACAACAAAAATAAGCTCGCTAACTGGCTTCCTTAATCTACCCTACCATGTACCGACCTATAGAGCGAGTCCTATATCAGTCCCGTGATCCTCTTCGTTGCCGATAATGCTTTGAAACGTAATTCATTGTTTTGGTAATTTCTAAGATATTCGAGCTATCGTCAAGTAAAAATTATTTTTGGAATCTCTGAATTTTTTCCAACTCTTTGAGCTGTTCCTCAAGTCTTTATGTTCACTGTACGGTGTTTTAAAAATTATTTCCCAACCCTCATGTTTCAATCAGCACATTTAAACTTATAAATTCTATTGCTCCCCTGTTACTACTCCGATTTTGCTAAATGGTACCCAAAAACGTTTTAAAATGAGTGTAGTTTCCTGTGGTGTATAAATTATTACAGTGAAAATGGAGTTCTCTCCGTTATGAATTTTCAAAATGTTCACCTGTCTTGTGGCCTAGCTAAATTAATTTATTACTCGATAAACCTTCCATATTTAATGCTAAAAGTTACAAACTCTTAATTCTACGGTGTTTTTACCCCTTAACCTACCCTTTGCAGCACTGAAAAGTGTCTAATATTCTCAAAATACGAGCTGCAAATGTTTAACACGTGTGTTTATGGCGTTATCTTCCGCTACTTATTACGGCCTACTTTGGTAAGTTTTTCATTTAATTTATCTCTTAAAGTGTCTTGAATGTCTATTCCCAATAAAAGTGCTACTTTATCCCATCAAAATCGGTGTTATAAGTGAACAGTTATCCGTATCAGTGTCTGTATCGTGTCCTCGGGGTGGGCCTATCTGATATGCATTAGCCGATTCTAGACGAAGATACCGGAGTGGAACATCAAACTTAAAATGAGAAACTGATACTTCTTTTGCTACTACTCTCCCCCTCTACTAATAATGACCTAAAAGGACATTATTTAACTAAATAACAGGCACCTTACAACATATATAAGCCGCAGTCTTTAAACCTGGGTACAAATCATGTTTTCTCTTGGCTTTTATTTTATCGTTTAATCTACAATTAGCAGTTGTATTGAGAGCTTTGTAGACAAAGTAAGATGAATGGTCCAATTTTCTATGCGAAGGAGCCATGAAACTGCAAAATTGTATGAGATGTAAAAGAACTCTATGAAAATCCAATTACATTATGTTATGCATCTATACACTAGAGCGCGCTCGGGCGAAAGAGTCATTCATTCGTGTGAACGTGCTAGATAAAAATGAAATTTTGATTGAACGACCCTGTTTTCAAATAACCACAGTACTCAGTAAATGTTCGGCTTTTGACACGTTGTCGCGTGTATGGTGGACAGCTGCGGCCTTTATTCATAAGCTGTCAAAGACGAAAAGCTACCAATAAGGTAGATTAGAGAAATTTATTATCAGAAATTTATTCTTGAATTCAGTTTGATGTAGATAATGAGCCATTTCAAAATTATACTAGAATGTCAATGATCGATTTCAATTATTTGCCGTCATTAGTTGGAGGTCGTATTAAAATGTACCATTCACCTATATGCGAGGCGAACCCACCAGAGGATAAATGAATGCAAATTTTAAGATCCTTAGCTCCATGGGATTCCTATACAAATCTGCAGCATATGTTCTAAATATCTAAGCAAAACATCCGCCGATTTGAACCGATAGTTTCTGATGCTACTGTTCCTTCACTCCAAAAGTAAATAAAGTTTGTAGCTATTTATTATTTTGAAAGATTTTCGTTATAAATATCTGTCAATTAGTGTCACGCAAGTTTCGCTATCCCACGTGCACGTGCTAATTATAAAAACTGCCAAACTACCATCAGAACTGAAGGCCAAACACCCACTGGCTCGCTTTTGAGCGTTCTAAAATGCAAACACAGGGTCGACTCCATCTGAACAAGTTCGCAGTCATTCATTGCGAGCGTGCTCAGGCATCCACACTTGGCCGGATGGCTTTACTGAACGGCTCATTTGCCTGAGCGTCCTTAAGTGGATATGAGACCTTAGATAGGTTTTTCATGCTTAACGAGCCTATAATTGCACAGATACCGCATGTCAATTTCAGTGTGATATTTAATAGAGTCATTATCATCAGTAGTATTCAGCGCTATACCCGGTTTCTCACATGGGTGTTCTCTATGCTCTCCTATCTTCTGCCCTCCTCTTCATATCCATGCAGTAGCCGTTTCCTTTGATTTCAGTGATATCTACAAATAGTGAATAGGAAATTATCAAGCAGGCCGTAAATATGTTAGGAATATTTTTTGAAGTTACGGAGGGGGTCTCTGCTTCAAAAACGGCATTAAAGACCGCAATCTGAAAAACAGATTGAAAGTACAGTCTCGAAAATAAGCAAATCTTGAAAGAGATTTGGAAACTGAGAGAGGGTTTGTTGAAGGGGTTGATGATACGGTAGAATAGAATCGAAGAACCTGTTGACCAGTCCATTTAATTGGACCCATTATTAAGGGTTTGGGTACGTCAGTCGTTGATAGGAATCTTATAAAATCATTGTTACAAGGTTAAAGGGAATAAATATGACATCACGTTGTAGGAGCATACTTTGACTTTAAGGAAATCAAGGAAATAGTTCATTTTCCTGTACGACCCCCACCGCCAAGTTTTTCGATTTAAAACGAGTTCGAATATGCCGTCAAATAAATTCAGGGACTTGCAGGTACCAAGGTTTCGGCTATTATAAAGATGGATAAATATTTAGGCGAACCTCTTCTACCGAGAAATTTGTATGGATCGGTACTAAATCAGTCTTAATTCCAGCAACATCTGTGTCATGTGAACGAAACTCGTACAATGAATGATTCAAAAAAGAAGTCGACTCACATCGCAAAAATTAAGGCAAATGCTTTTTGTAAATAGTAATAGCAAATTGGTGTAATCCTTTTTTGTTAATTGCATCATTTTTACTGTAAATTTAATGTTCTAATTTATTGAAATAGTGACATAACTTTTTCATAATAATTAAGTTAGAAATTAATAACTGCATACAAATTTCATTTTTTTCCCATCAATTCTGAAATTTGTTTTACAATCTTAGACGTTCAAAATACCATGCGAAAGGACCTGAGAGGTGTTTGAAAGAATGGATATCCAGTATGGAGTGAATCGAATCCAAACTATTAATCAGAACTTATCGATCCGCCCATCGATAGTCTAGAATAATTAAAAACGTAATAATTATTGTCAATGGTTTTAATGAAATACACTGCGCTCCCTTTTTCTCTCTCTCTCTTGGTTCTACATTCGAACTCCGACTTTATTTCCCACTTCTTAAGAATTCGTCTACACTACAACAATCACGATACATGTGTTGATTTGTCTCATGGGTTTCAACTTCATTAATTAGGATTCTGTGTGTCAATGCCTTGATCAGATTCAGTTGCTTCCATATTAACCAGGTCTCTTAAGGTCTTTAATTGAAAACGATGTATTAACTTATCCGCAACTATCGACTAACTTTTCTATAGTAATACGAAGTGAGCATTTTACGAGTATCTTGAAAATACGGTTAGTCACTACTTATGAAATTAATTTCTTTTGTTCTTTATTCGTAGCAGCTGGAGAGGATTTTGTTTCAAATATATATTGGAGTAATGATTGTTAATTTACAAACTTAGTAGAAAGTACTATGTAATTATTTTCTTTATTCTTATGCCATCAAGGTTCCCAAAAAAAATAAGACATTGCGCAGGATATCATGTTTTTTTATTTAAATTGAGATTTTTTTTTTTATTCCAATGTTACAGTCAAGTTTATAACTTCATATTTTGATCTGAAAATCTGAACAATAATAATAATTTTTTTCTTTCATTATCCATGCTCTTCCAATCGACTTCTTCCGATAAACTGGGAAGTTTTATTTTTATCTGGTGACAATAAGAAATCGATTAGTGAATTCTGACAAATTGTACTCTCTCTTATACACTCCCTGTCTTTCTGTCTCATGTTCTATCTGCCTTTCGTTTATTCACGTATCTCTGCTTAGTTGTATTTCCGTTTCCTTTTCACCAAGATGAAGTAAGTACTTGCAAATGTTAAGAGTATTCATAAATGTTTTTCCATAGCGATCGTTTATCACCTCGTGTTTAAGTTCTTACTGTGGATGAATAATTATTTAAATTTCAAATGGCATTTCTTCTAGGATTGGATTGTGCGCGTACAGTGGGTATAAAATATACCCTGGCCATGGCAAAACAATGGTCAAAACTGATGGGAAGGTATGTTATGTGTTACTGAAAATTTGCCAGATCATTTTAATTACTGTTGCTCTTTAAATGTGGAGAAAATTTTTCACCTGATTTGTTATCTATTACAATTACATATTATTACGTAAAGTAGAATACTAACCGCTGTTTTTAAATTTTGATGTTCAATGTACCTATACCTGTATTTATCAAGCATTCTATTATCAGAAGTTTTTTCGGTTATGTCTTACATTTCCTTGGGAATGTTTCATTTGTCTGTTTCAGACTTTCACTTTCCTGAATGCGAAATGTGAATCTTCTCATCTAATGAAGAGAAATCCAAGGAAGGTGACCTGGACTGTGTTGTACAGGTTGTGAAATATTACTGATTTCCTTCTCTTTCTTCTTTCCTTTGTAATTTTGTATGTTTGTTATTGAAGTGTGTAGGTAATCATTGCATCCAGACAACAGTGTTCACTAATGATGTCATAGTACTGCTGTAGTCAATTAGGGCAGAAGCAGGGAGATGTCCATCTGAATTGCGAGTTCATTTTGGTAGCTATAGAAAGCAGATATCCCACAGAGAAATATTATTGTTTTTTGATGAGCCATCCATAAACTAAAGCAGCGGAAGTATATTTTTTGTTGACACTATGGGTGTACTGGAGATCGCGATTCCGGTACAATAACATTGTGTCTGCGCGGAGGAATTCGATCTGAGATTTTCGATATATATTGGATGTCGATACATATTGTGGGTATTTATAGGCGGTCAGTGTTTGGTTGGATTGCGGATGTGTTTATGTTATGATGGAGTGTTGTGTCGTGACTCGTGTTGGGTGGTAGAATTGTGAATCGATGGTATTGGTGTTGAAGATTTTGCAAATGGGTTTCCGTTATGTGATTGAAGAGACATTGTTTGTGTATTTAGGGTGAATGTAGTGAAAGTGTATGTTTGTAGTTGGTTCTTTATAGTTATTGGTGTGTTTTCGGTCTTGTGTTTGTGGGAAGTTTTAGTGGTGGATTGTGGGGTATTTTATGTTGGTGAGTGTTTTGATATAAGTGTCGGTGGTTAATGAGACATTGTGGGTTATGTGTTGTAGTTGCTTTTTTGTTTTTTAATTAGTAAGGTTAGTTGGCTACTGATACGGTAAGTGTTCATGTGTTTGTAAAAGTTAATACGTTTTTTGTTTAGTGAATTGGTAATTTTTTTCTCGTTCGTTTCTTGCGACAACTTTTTCGCGAATTTTTAATTTTCTGGCGGAAGAAAGTTTGGTATTATTGGACATCTTAATTGTTATAGGATTTGGCATTATTATTTTATAATGGTCTAATGGAAGATTTATTTAGTAATTATTTACGAAGTAGATTTATCTGTTTTGTATTGGTGTACGTTTTATTCGTGCGTAATTTTGCAGTCGGAAAAAATGGTTTAGGGTTTATTATAAAGTAATTATTCTTTGATGATAATTCGTGTGTAGAAGTATTACAAGTATGTTATTTAATGTTGATGTAGCGGAATCGCGTTTCCAATGGAACGGATGGTTTGAAAGTGCTTAGGATATCATGATTTTGGTGTAAAATTTTATTAGATTGAATGTGTTCTAATTTAGTTTTCAAGTGATGTTTGATTTCAAGATTGTAGTATCGTGTTATACAGTTGGGCGGGTGGGGGTTTATTGGAGATGACGATACCATTTTTTGGTTTTTACCCTTTATATGGGTTAATATATTGACTGTTTTTGTTCCCCGCCCAGATAACCCCCTAGGTCCCGTGCTGTCCCGTTAGTTACATTTGTTGCTGCGTTGGATGGTGTTTACGTCATAGGCGCCATGTTGTGACGTCATTGTTTTGCGTGGCGGAAAGTAGTTCTACCGGTATCGCGTTCTCCAGTAATCACTATTTAGTGGAGTGTAGTATTATTCGCTTCTAATGCCCAATACTTATTGGCTGTGACTCATTAGTGCCAGTGTGTTAGTTGTCACACATTAGTTATTTAATAACTAATAAATTTCGTATATGCTACTACATTTAATGTTTAAACACATGTATTGGGTGGGGTGAGACTTTCTCCACCAGCGAAATACTGTTACTGACCTGTTGAAATTTGGATTAACTACTTCTTTATAGTATCCTCTTCACGTTTAGCACTCTCCTTTTCTGGAAAAGTCGCCACGAATTAAATTAAAAATGCCGAAATATGGGATGCTCCGCAACCTAGAAATGTTAGCAGCACTGAAAAAATGACACAAAAATTATCGGTACAGGGATCATATCAACCTAAATAGGTTCGTTTTGTCATAGTGATCATGGTTAGGTTGAAATTCGGCCTGGACCAAGAGTAAAAATTTTACGGGTAATTCATTCTGCGGCAGGCCATGTCGCAAACCAGAGACAAACTGTGCATTTGTTTACAACGGAAGCAATCGATTATCTCTGACTGCTTATATCGATTCCAAAATGGTGAGCCTTATAGTACTGCATTTCGAATAAAAATTTTGTATCTGTTAATTTTATGCGACGTTTTGCAACGGAGTGAAGCTAAACCGGCAAGAAAATATTACAACAATGAATTAAACCAACATTTCAAGAGATTATCATTGATTTCACAGCTCCGGCGGCAACTAATAGCAGTGCTGCAGTGTCATATTTAGGCATTTTTAATTTAATTCGTGGTGACTTTTCCGGAAAAGGAGAGTGTACAACGTGAAGAGGACATTATAAGGGAGTAGTTAATCCAAATTTCAAAAGGTCAGTACCAGTATTTCGCTGTTGGAGAAAGTCCCACCCCACCCCATGTATTTTATCTTTATGTAAAATATTTCAGGTAACATGCCAATACGTCGGAACCTACAAAAATTGTCCTATCGGCCTGAAAT
Organism: Vandiemenella viatica; assembly: GCA_031002005.1. NCBI lineage: Eukaryota > Metazoa > Arthropoda > Insecta > Orthoptera > Morabidae > Vandiemenella > Vandiemenella viatica. The sequence goes on along the minus strand of JARYHS010013630.1, from coordinate 325,563,226 downwards.
TTTGTACACACATTCCTTAGGCGATAATATTTGATGGCTATGTTGCGCATACCACGACTGCCACTTTTATAGCTCCCAGACTGTACACCAACATAGTTACTGTGATCGCCGCTAGGTAGTAAAACCATCGACCTAATGTTTACGAAGTTTATATGGGTACGAAATGAGGTTGAGTATTGTATGAATGGAACATTAAAACGTCAATTCATACTGCAACATTATGGAATTTGATACTGACAGATATTTTAACTTAGTGGAGTTGAACATGTTCTCTGTAGTTTTGTTGAACATAGTTCTTATGCATAATGACGTCTAGTGGCGAATTTTGTCTGTTTTTAATTTTGGCTCTGAAAAGAGCCGTTTTTGTAGATGTTTGCTGAATGTTGCAAAAGGTTGGGGGGGGGGGAAATACTAAATTGGGAACAGATATTTGGTGAAGAATGATTTGGTCGGCTGACACAAATGATTACACGAAAGAGTATTGCTCCCAAAGACACGATATAAAATTTGGGAAACCATGTCTTGATCCAAAGTGGTTTCGCCATATAAACTCCTCTATTCATGTCGGAAACAGTTTTTCAGAAGTTCCATACTGAAATTTTAACATCCGTTTCATTCTTGACCAGAGACTTTCAACTCCTTGCGTGTGAACTTCGTGACTGTCTGGATCTACAAAGTTCTCTTTGTGTATCATGAAATTATGGACATATAACCCGCCATCAAGGTTCGCCAGATTTTTGTATAACGAAAAACCATTCTTATGTACAGTCACTTCATTTCATACCCTTACATACTTCGTAAAATTGCAGTCTACACTGCCTGGACTCTATCTCCTATGATTACATTTTACCTTGAAATTTAACATTCTTCTTTTAAAACTCTATAATCTCATTATATTTCACCAGTGCTGCCGGCAACTTGGCTTTGTATATCCGTAGCCAGCCGCTAAAATTTCCGTAGATTTGGTTTAAAAAATCCGGAGACTCGTTAACTGAATGACTGAACAATAATTATTTAAGGGAGAGTCAAAATTAAGAATACTTTTAATTTCCAGGTATTTAAAATTACAAAAATAATATTCTACCTTGAAAGTCAGAAATATCACTGAACGTGCATATTTTATACATCGTCACTTTCATCACTGCTGCTGCTATGCCTAGTAGTTTTTTTTCCCCTAGTAACCATATATTTTCTTTGTTGACATTAAATTTAGCATATCTTCTGTAACAGGAAATGTTAAAAACTGCGAGCTCTTTGATTCTCGGGGTGTCGGTTGAGCCTTCTTGGAAACCACTGCTTTGTAAGTTGTGCCAATGAACGTGTCGCCATGCATAAATAGTGCGCCGATAGATAAAAATTGTAACCAAACAAAATGAGCTTTTTCAATCGTTGTTGACAAAAGCGGTTGGAAGGAAACGATTCAGTTATTGATGATTCTGTAATGCATTAATACTATATGCTCAATGTTTAACAAAACACCAATATAAGAAAAATCAACAAATGATAAAAAGTGTTAACAGTAACTATGTTGGTGTACAGTCTGGGCGCTATAAAAGTGGTAGTTAAAAAGTGTTAACAGTAACTATGTTGGTGTACAGTCTGGGCACTATAAAAGTGGTAGTTGCGGTATGCGTAACATAGCCATATTTGATTAAAAGTGTATAGCGTAAGCTTGGGATATGTGGAAATAGTTAAAATCGCTTCAAATGTGGGTAGATGCACACGTTATTATGCACGAAATACACGTTATTACTTGTTGATATTTATTCTGTGTGTTTCTTACTCTTAATTCTTGGTCCAGGCTCCATTTCAACCTAATCACCATGTTTTTCCCTGTAATGTGTGTGCATCTACCCACATTTCAAGTGATTTTCTTCATTTCTACATATTGAAAGCTCACGTTATAGCTACACCTTAAATCAAATATTATCGCCTAAGGAATATGTGTACAAAATTTCATTTTGAAATACATTTCTTTTATCTTGCAAAATTCGATTCATAATATTTAATGTAAAAATCCTTTTTTTCTCTATCGGCCATTGCTAGAAGTTTGTAGCATTTCCGTGCTTATATTCGTCGTTTAGCTGCTGTTGGCGCTATTCATTTTATTTCACTGATTGTGCTGTTACACTAAGTGGTGACTGTATAATAAGAATCGAGTAAGAAAGACTTGTGGTATTCGCTTGAAATTTACCACATATGTTCATGTGGTCATACTTTCCGAGAAAAAGTGTACATGAAAGCAAAATCACACTTGCTGTAGACGTGAAGCCAAATGGAAGTTACAAAATAACACTACAGAAAATTGCCATATCACTTCATATTGTTGCGCCAAAGATAATATCCGCATTCTGGAGGAAAGACTGTAGAATCATTAGCAACTATGATAAATGAAATTTGAATATACTGCTATGGTGTTATAATGATTGTAATGCAGCGTCCAAATTTTACGTGTACTTCAAAACTACGTCTATCTTTCATGTAAAACTAAAATTCTAACAGACATAATAACTAAAAAACATTTTCTTACCTGTGAAACTGTCAACTGTTGTTATTCGTTGTAATTATGTATAACTATTATCCTTCTCACTTAAAAAAGTTTCATGTATGGAATGCAAAAAACATTTGTAGGGCCTCAACCTAAGTGCATTGAAACACCATGGACAGCATGAATTTGTTAGCGTTTAGGCTTTAATGCAGCCTGGACCACAGTGAAACAACTGTCACACACGATATTTCGAACTCCAAATTTCCATGTCGTATCTATCGGTACTACTATGGTCCAGGCAGCATTACAACATAAACTTTAATGACTATTGATGAAATTATATTTTACAAATATGCGTTTAGTCGTAATGCAGCCTGAACCATAGTGAAACGTAACCACACGATATTGGGTATTTCCAATTATCATATAGTATCTATCATTATTACTGTGGTCCAGGCTGCATTACAACCTAAATGTGAAAGGTTGTTGACTAAATCATATTTTATAAATGTTATATATTTTCGTATGCACGATTGTAATAACCATTTCAGCCACATGAGCAAATTCTGAAAAACGGAATAAAATATAAATCAGTGTGTCTGATTAATAGAATCAAGAAAAGCTTCTACGACCTTTTGTCATTAAATTGAGTGCGTTTCCAAGGCAATTTTGTTACTTAGTAAGCGAACATATTGTAATACGCGGATTCATACCTAAATTATGCATCCAATAAGCTACTGATGGCCGCACATCGCGACCAATCGCAATCGGCCATTTGCCACGAATTGTACTGCTTACTGCTAAATAGTGCCAAAAGAAATTGGTTCTACTGCTTTTGTTTATGGATGGTTCATGCAAAAGAAAAACAAAATGTATTTCTTGGCGTGATGTCTGCTTTTTATGGATAGCAAATAAAATCACAATTCACATGGAAATATCCTTGCCTCTGCCCTATTACACACTGCACAGAAACGTATTTATATTGTCAGAAAAATTCAGAGATTTCACAGTTGTGATCATGTAACGCCAGAGTTTTTACAATAGTATCTTTGGCGTGCCAATATGTAGTGCAATGATGGTTTTTCTGAAGTGTTAATTTGTAACTTTTATGTTGCTTCACATCTAAGGTAAGTGTACACATTTTCTTAAAGGGTATGACCACTGGAACACACGTGGTAAATTTCAAGCGAATACCACAAGTCCTTCTTACTCCATTCTTATTTTAGTTACCCATTCTATATCCGAGCATTACCTTAGCCATCGTACAGGATATTTTGGATACTCCAATGATTATTGATGAAGTCATATTTTATAAATGATTTTAGGGGATTCTATAATAACTGTAGCACCGCATGATGATGGATTCTTATGTAACTCGACGCGACAAAGCGAAAGTAAGGAATAAAATTTTTTGATATGTCACTTAGTTCTCGAGATATCGTATCTCAAAACTGATTTGGTTAGGTTCAAATATGGCCTGGACTGATACAACCTGGACCAGAAAAAAATGTTACCAAAAGCACCTATAAGAATTCATCACCAGAATGAGGTGCCACAGTAATGATAGAACTACCCAAATATCAAATCATATCTCTATGGCTTTTCTGTTGTCCAGAGTCTAAACGAAAATGTGTACTGATGAAATCATATTTTATTTTGTATGCATGATTTTAATAACAGTTTCAGCCATGTGAGGAAATTCAGAACTGAATAAAATTTAAATCAATAGATGTGAGATTAGCAGACTCAATAATAACTTCTATGGCCTTTCTCATTTAATCCAGTGCGTTTGCAAGGCAATTTTATAACTCGGTAAATGTGGATTAATTCATAAAATACGCATCCAATGAGCTGCTGACTGCCATACATTATGACCAATCGCAAGCTGCCGTGAAATGTACTGCACACCGCTAAACTGCCAACGTTTATGGACGGTCCACCCAAAAGAAAAAAAAAAAAAATGTTTCTCAGCGTGATACCTGTTTTCTATTGCTACCAAAATGAACTCACAATTCGAATGGACATCTCTTTGGTTCTACCTGTCATTTGCAACACTTATTTTTCAAGCAGAAATTCCGTTGTAATATATCCCGGACCAGTGTAACACTGTTGGATGTAGTTCAGAAATTATTTCTAGCGGTCTCTTGCGCTCAATTAATTCCTTGTGGAATTTCAATTTCCAGTAATCCCGTATAGTGATAATTTCAAAGGCTTCCACTTTAACGCAAGAGACACTAGAAGAAATTGTCCTCAACCTCAAATTTAGTGTACATGTTTGTGGAATTATTTAAGAAAATGTGTTCATGAAGTAGCCAGATAAGTGGTTCAGCTGCATCCTCAAGATAACAAGGAGAAATATTCTTACTGGTATGATGTTTGGTATATGTTTTGTAGTACGTTTTACATAGAATATTTCACCAAAACTGAAGGAATACACGGATGAAAACCCATATTAGTGTAGGTATAATTCTGCTCTACGAGGTAGGTCCGATAAGTACTTAGCCTCTCTTCCTGATGACGCCGCTGTAGCCAGAGAAATTTCTTAGACGGCTATTGTTAAAATTTCAGCCAAATCGAACTTGTAGTTTTGATTTGATCGTTTGTGAAAGTGGGTGTGTCCGCAGATTTTAGAAAAATGGAAAAGAGCAATACCGGTCAATGATTAGATTCTTGTTTTTGGAAGGAAAATCTTGCAGCGAAATCAGAGCGCTTGGATGTTGTGTACGGTGGCTCTTCACCTTCGACGGCGAATGTCAAAAATTGGTTTGACAACTTTCAACGGTGGTTGCACGACAGTTTTGGATGAGCCACTCCCAGGTGCCCCGAAAATGGTTACCATGGAGGATAACGTGACAAAAATCCACGATCTCGTATTGGCAGACTGCCGATTCAAGGTGCGCGAGATTGCTGGGACAGTAGGCATCTCAAAAGACCGTGTGGGTCATATCTTGCATGAAATTTTGGGCATGAGAAAGGTGCACCGTTTTCTGGGATTCACAAGGTGTGATACATCGACTACCTGGACAAGGACAAAACGACCACAGGGCTTTACTGATTCGTCGTCGAATTGCAGAAAATTGGCGAAGGAAAAAAGTGCTCTTCCACCATGACAACGCACCGGCTCACACTTCCGCCGTCATCATGGTTGAATTGGGTCTACGAACTACTACCCCATCCAACATATTCTCCAGATTTGGCCTCGTGTGACTTCTTTGAGTCGAAAGAGGAGGTTATCACCGCCACTGAGGCCTAAGAACTCCAGAAAACGTGTTTTTCAGTTGGAACATCAGTGGGTCAAGTGTATCAAGCTAAAAGACTTGAGAAATAAATCTCCACTTTTCCATTTTTTCGTTTTTTCTTTTGTAGGTTTAGTACTTATCGGACCGCCCTCATATAGTTAATAATGCACTATCAGTTACCATTAGGCCACGTTTACATGGTGCGAGTAATCTGGAAGGAGTGTACTGTCTTGCTGGGCACATGGCACTGGATAGTCTACCCTCCTCGTGTTAACAGGTAGAAGACTGTCAGTTGACTGAGGGTAGTGGACTCAGTTCCTGACCAACTTTTGGCGTGCGAGTTCAACAATCGCAATGGTGACAACTAACAAGTCGCGTAAGAGGAGTGAAACATAGGCATTAAAATCTTTAGAACTGCATGAAAGTGAGGAAAGGATTTTAGAGTCTCTGCTATCAAAAAATTGCTTCATAACAGTGTAATTTTTTTGTGTATTGGCAAAAATATTTCACAACAGCTCTTCAAATTGAGATAGTTAGTCTTAAATGATGTAACTCTAAATTTTCATTGCAACTTTATTTTACAAAAGGCCCTGAGGCATTTAAAGCATTTCTTTTTAATATCCACTCTTTTAATCATTTTCTACGTTTTATTGGTTTGTCATTCTCCATGTCATTCAACATTATAATCAACAATTAGCTACGATGTTAATTCCTTCATTTTATATAGACATACTATTATCAACAGGATCACAATGTAGGAGTAGAGAACTGTCCTGGCGGTGGACTATCATTCACATTATTACTAGCATGCTAGTCCACTCTCTTACCCCCTCCACCGATGGCTCGGCCAACTGTTGTTCCAGTGAACTTGCATCATGTAAACATTGTTATGTCTCGGGACATTAACAGTTTTAATGTGCAGTGAATTTAACACATGCTTCATCTGAATAATACAGTTGGCATCTAAGACAAAAAAAAAAAAGAAATTATTAGACACATTGCCCCTTAGTTGCCCGCACGACATTGAACTTAATTTTTTTTCGGATTATTGGAAATCGCAGTTCTGCGAAGAATTGACATCACAATACTACAGTAATCAAACGCAAGACTTCTCTAGAAAAACTTTTCAAAGTTGTTTTAGTGATGTAATGCTGGTCCAGGTAGTATTATAAAATAATTACTGCTTGAAAATAATACGTCTTGAGATTGACTACCACACTATTATGACATTGTCAGCAGCAAACAGTACAGTTGCAGTGCAGTTGGCATCTCTGGCAAACCTGTTTTTTTATCTTTTGTTTTTTAAGATGGCAAAAAAGAAAAATCTCGATTTTTGATTTGTCTCGTCGAGTTACATACGAATTCATTATCAAATTTGACTATGGCGAAATGTTTCTTCTGGTCCAGGCCACATTCCAACCTAACCACATCAATTTTGAGATACAATATCTCGAGGACTAAATGAGACATCGCAAAATTTTATTCTTTATTTTCAGTTTGTCTCGTCGAGTTACATAAAAATCCATCATCAAATTGCGCTGCCACGCAATGGCAAACATGTAGCTACATGTTTGCCATCTAACAGTGAATCCTACATATATAAGAAAAAGTTGTATGTGCCATTAATTGTTCTGTGTTCTGTATGGATGTGGTATGCAGTTTTGTCTCTAATAATTAAGTTTAAGAAAATTGCAATGAACGCGAACAGGTAATAACAAATATTGTGTGGCAGCACTTGTCACAACTGTGGCATCGCAATTTGATTGTGAATTCTTTTGTTCTGCATGAGACAAATCGAAAATAAAGAAAAAAAAATTGTGATATCTCGCTTCTCAAGGTATTAAACATCCAAAACAGGTATAGTTCCTTGTACTTTTGGGGACTTTTTTTCTTCCGGTCCAGGCTGTATTGCAATCTTACCACAACTGCCTACTCTGCACGTGTACCGTGTAATTCCTTGTGGCTTTGCCTAAATTTTGTTTTCTTCTGGTCCAGGCCATATTTCAACCTAGCCACCTCAACTTTGAGATGTCGAGGACTAAGTGAGATATTGTATTCCTTACTTTCGATTTGTATTATCTGGTTACATAATAATCCTTGGCCTTGGTAAAAAATAAAAAAAAAATTCTTCTGGTCCAGTCTGCTTTTCAACCAAACCACCTCAATTTTGTGATGATAGGTATATCTCATGAATTGAGAAATAAAAAAACTATTAATTTTCAACTTCTCGTCAAGTTGCTTAAAAATCCATGATCAAATTGCAGCACCACGGTTATTGTAGAATCCCCTGTTGTGTAATAACTGATAAACCAAAATTTCAAACAAATGTCACGATTTCATCTTGGTACACTTAGGAGCTACTCGATCCATATCTAGGTGCACAGCAATGCACCCACCAAATAAAGTATATGGCGGCACACAAAATCATATTTTTTAAATATGCATTTTGTTCGTAATACAGCCTGGACCAAAGTGAATCGTAACCATAATGCACGATATTGCAGATACCCAATTTTCAAATCGTATATATCGCTGTTACTGTGTTTGTATGTGCAGACTGAATATGTCACAAAGGCATCATTTATACCATGTGATCTGTATGTTTGCTATGTGAGGCAGTAAGAGATTGTAGCGGTATCCCCATCTAGTATTGAACCACACAGTCTATCCTTTTCTCCAAGCGACTCAGGCCATTTTTGTATCTCAATTTCTTCGGTCTTATTGATGCCACGTGCTTCGGCAAACATATCAAATTTTGTTCCCTGACTTTTGGTTTGTATATCATTCATATACAAATTTCACCAGTTTTGTTGTACACTCACTGATGATCATCAAAACTCTTACGGTATTTCCCGTAGTCTAAGAAAGCTGAAATTTGGTACACCCAAACTTGAAATCAGTTTCTACCCTGATGTTACAAGCCAAAATATTTTAATTATAGACAGACCTTACTAAATTTTAACTAATGTGTTAAATTTTACTTCTTTCCTCTCCTTCCTTTAAACATTTAGACTAAGACACCCCTACATCAAAATTCCACTGTACTTCTCGCGATCCTAGAGACAGGTAATTTGGTTTACACATACAGTTTAATCCCCAAATCATTAGAAAACCTAATAATGGCAATTTTCTCCATATTTGTTAAATGGCAACCCCAAAAATTTTGGCGTGTATTTGCAGGTTAAGTGCTTTGCTCTGAATGAGGCTAAATGACTCAAATTTCTTTTAAACATAGAAATCAGCAAGTGTAACGTCTTAAATTTTACTGTGTTCCCATGACAGAAATTGCTCATTATTTACTAACGGTGGTAGTTAAGTTGAGCAATCGACATTGCTGGACCAAAGTGTGCACCAATTGTTTTCGGAGTGTGGGAGCATTTTTTTGTAATGTATATAGATGTCTGGAATTTCTGAAATACTTTCTTATCCACCGATTTTCATATGGAATACTTATATTTGAGAAACACCTCAGATTAAGCGATCAACTTACAAAAAGAAGTGATCTCACAAAAACAATTCTTGTAAAAATATTCCATGTCTTGTGCTTGCACAGTGACAAAAAGTTATGAAATCTTGATTTGAGCTAAGTCTACACTTTACTGAGCTAATCTGTACACTCGGGCGTCCCCTGGGCAATGGCATTGCCGGCTAATCTTTCCACCAAAAAGTGCTAAATCGGCTGAGAAGTGGAGTGAGTGGGTAGGACCAAAGATAACCTAGTGAGATGGCATTATCTTGAAGATCCTAATACTACGTGTGATTGCCCGCAATGCCCATCAACCTGCACTCTGCAAGACCTCCTTTGTGACAACGACTTTTGGTCATCCATTGCAGGTGTGTATTCATTTTCTGAAACAGAATTGTTCTCTTGGTGTTGTAGATCGTTTATTTAAAATAAACAAAATTCTGGTGACTTGTCCAATTTGCATGTCACAATTTTGCGTTGTTGTAAGACTGATAAAGCAACATTAATTTTTTAAAAACATTAATTGCAATGCTGCGCACACTCTGTTAACAATTTCTCTACACATCCATTTTCCACCTTTCCTGTACCCACCTACATTTGCCCTCTATAAATTTCAACCTTAAATTCTTTTGACATTTTTGGTAAATTATTAATCAGTTCTCTTGGTATCTTATACCAATCCCTGACACTCTTACTTAAAGATAACCTTAACACCCACCCTTGTGTCAGCTTGTGGTCATGTTCACTTTTTCCCTTCCATGCATTACTTTTAATTCTTACACCAATATCTTAGCATGCCTCATCACATTTAAGGTGTTTAAAAATGTTTACTAAAACATGGCACACATAATGGCCAAGTCATCACAATTTTGTTTATTCTAAATAAACAACACTGCAGAAACTGTTGTTTCAGAAAGTGAAGTGAATACTTTGCTCAGAACAACATCTCATAACTTGTTGTCATTGCACGAGCACCAGACTTGGCCCATTTTTACAAGATTTGTTTTTGTGGAATATATACCAATGAAGTAAAATTAAGGGCTGTACCACTTTCCCCGTTTATCAAAAAATGATACTGGGATTATGGACATGACGATCATGTGGTAAACTTCGGTGTGAGCACACCTCCTGAACCACATGGCTAATTTGCTAAAACCTGAATAAGACCTAAAACTGAAATATTGTATGTTTTTGCCATGTATCTTTTTCACTCATCGCGGCCTTCAACTTTGGTGAGTGATGAGTCATTTTCCCCATCTTTCGTTATTTGTTTTCTTTTGCTTAGTTAAATACAATTGCTATTAAATAACACTCATAACCATGAGATTATAATAATGTAAATATTTCAATTTTTGTTTAATCACTTTGCAGTTAACACTACTTTGATGGGTCTGAAATGATGTCAGTAATATTGAATCAGCAAAAGCAAAGCATAATAAATCTTAACTTACATTTGAGAATTAAGACTATTCTATACTGCGGAGAACCTGCGATGACTACGTTTCAACTTCTGTTATGCTGCATCTTATTACTTTTAATCCTGGTCCAGGCCACATAGATTGCGGTAAATGTCGCTATTCTCTGAAGTAATGTTTCCAATCACTTGAAAAATATTGCCCTCTGCTCTAATATCAAATGCATGTTGTTAATCTCTGGCCATTTAACCTGCCAATGTAGACCGTGAGAATTACGATCACAATGACACAGTGACCAAGTGATCTGGTGTTTCCATGGTTGGGCCAGGTCATTCCAGGAAAATGCTAAGTTGATTCCTTATGATGGCCCATGGGTGCCTCTTGTTCCGTCCAATATATTTCACCCCATTCATTTAAGTTTACATATTAGGATAGTTTGTAAACTCTTCGTCGCTTCGCCCTTTTTATAAAAAAATTAATACACTACTTGAATATACTTTGTAACAATTCTTTTTAATCCCATCTAAGGTTCAATTCAATAGTAATTATTACAAATACGCACATTCGCTTTTAGCTAACAATCTTTTTTTCTTCTTTTTTTTAACACACCAAACAACTAAAATACTATAAAATAACTAAGACATTTATATTATTCCAACGACATACAATATATAAATCGTCTGTGGAATACTCGTTACTATAAATTTTACCAAAGATATACACAAATCATTAATTATTTCCTTACCATAATTATTCCAAGTACAGAAAATAATAATTTCTTAATTTATAAAAGAAATGGTGCATCATAAACTGACCATATCACACATCGAGGCATAATTAAAGCTGCCAAACTACTTATCTATTACCACAGCATTTATTTGCCGAGATGTATGAATATCACATTCCATTCTCATTTCTTTTGTAACATGTACAATACACATTATTTTACAATGTGCTTGCACTGTAATAATGTTCAAACCCATCAGCAAAATTATTCACACACAACACACCATTCAGTTACACAACACAAAAATTAATACTCATAATTAATCATAAATCTCACTGTATTTTATCAGAACGTTCATTACTAAAATTGTTTATCAGTTTATGCTGACCATTAAAACTCTCACTTCATTGCTCATTTACATTTATACAATTTTAGAACCACTACGTTCCTTAAGCCAAATTTTTTACCAGACTTTGGATACGCCAATACATAAGTGCTAGCAATTGGTTTTCCCACAATTTTAAAAGGACCGCTGAATATTTGCAATGTTGGTGGACTATGCATCTAGACCCCTTACCAAAAATAAATCTGTACGAGGTAGCGAGTTCACTCGCCCCTCAAAATTAATGAAAATGCTTCTTCCTGCATTTCCAATCTATCCTTGCAAACTCATACTCAAGTACCAACTGTCTTTTCGAAATAAAACGTCTTTGCAAACACTAAATATGGTTAGAAGTTATGAACAAATCCTATTACCCTGAAAAGGCACAATTTCATTGTTTTCTCCCATCCTTTAAAATTTTCATTTCTCCTTTCCCACAATCAATAATAACATGATATTTCATTTAGAAATCCATTCCCAATATACAGTTTACATTTAGACCTGGAATTACGATGCATCTGTGCCAAATTTGAGTTTTCAACCGCTTGCTTAATTTCCAGTCACTCCCATAATTTGTATATAATTTATAAGCATTTCAGTGACTTTGTGCCTTCCTTTAATGTATTCATACAATGTATGTAATACAGCTATTAAATCGCTTCGCCAATCTACTTACGCCTGAGAGTAAAGGCTGTCGTAATTCAACATGTACAGCTGCAACAATTTCCTCTTTTAATAGATCTCTTCTGAACTCTTCGTGTGACCGTTCATCGCATGTAAACTTGATGACTGCTTCTTTAAATTATTCATTTCAAATCGATGCTGGCTATCCAGCTTTGTACTTTGGACCAAAAATTCCTTGCCCCCTCCTACCTTGTTGCATTCAAAATACGTTGCTACGTTGATATTATCTTGCTCTGCAGATACGTTCATTTTACTATTGCTACCATTTATTTTATCATCAAGTGTTCTTCTTTGAGATACACCTGCATTATTCATTTCTCCTTTGAAACATCTTATATAAAATATTCTCACTTCATCTTCGTCATTTTCATCCTCATATTATTCACTATCACTGCTTGACATATCTTCTTCACTTACATCTAACGGTAACTCTGTACTCTTCCTATGTGAACATATCTCCTGCTAGATTGTTTTTCTCCCCTGCTTGAGTTTTTTTTAAACTCAACTTAATCCTTTCAACAACTATCCTCACACAGATCGATTTTAGCCAACTCTGATATTTCGTTGTCTTTCCAGTTGTTTTCATTACTTACTAATGTGGACTTTCATTTGATGCAAACACTCCCACCATTTTAAATAATCCCTCCTACCTGCTTCTTTGTTTCTGAAGATGTCTTTGGCACTAGTATTCTCTTTATCTGACGCATTGGACGGCTCGCTATCCTCTTCTCCGCACCTGCCAGAGCCATTACAGTTGCGGATTTGAGTTTTCCGCCCTTCGCTCTTCGTTTGGTTGCACAACATCTTTTCTTTGTAGATACATTGCTTGCTGATACTGTGGCCTCGGTTTTTCACTCTCATTAAATACATTATTAGGTCTATTGCTATTATGGGTACCATTTTCAACTTGCTGCGCATCATTCCTCCCTTGTTGATGTATTGGCACACCTCCGCTCCCGTAACCATTATTTTCTCTATGTAACCAATTATTTGAACGGTTATTACAAAATTTGTCTCCGTTCCTGTCATATCCATAACGATTATTTCAGTGATTCTCTATACTGTTATCATATGTTTCATTACAACGGTTCAAGCATGTCCAAAAAATCGTCTACTTTGTCCCATTGATTAATAATTAATTAATCTTGTTCCGGTCGCGGTAACTTTAGCAACAAGATCTCGATTTGTTCCACCTCTCCTACCGGCTGATCCAAATACCGTAATTCTTTACTCATTGATTCACAAAAATATCTCATTCGTCCATCGCTTTTACTATACCGCCGACCACTATAAAAGTCGCTTTTTACTATTCTTTGTTTTAATGTGGATCAAAACTTGTCTCGAAACATTTTTAAAAATTCGTCGTAATTACTACATTCCTCTGTTGCTTTGCAGCTCCAAGAAAATGCTTCATCTCTCAATTTGCTCTTTACAAAACAAATCTTTTCTACATTTGACCATTCTGCTGGCAAGTCTTTAGCATATATTTTTACAAAATCGGCCGGGTGAATCCTTCCGCCAGATTTGGATATTGCTTCCGGTAAAATTGGTTGATTGTACGAGGTTACAGTTCCACTTTACTCCATGAGGTTTTTGTTCTACCATTTCTAATCTTTCTTCCATGTGTTTGAACATTTTGGCTGTAGGTACAATCTCATTTTCCAAACCATTTAATTTTTACCCAACATTTTCATTGTCGTGAATGACCTGATTTTCCAGCTGCGTCAATTTCCCTGTAGTTTCTTCTTTAACTTCTTTTACACTCAGTTCCATAGCAATCACATTTTTAGTTATAGAAATCATTTCGTCCGGTTTTCAACAATAATTCCCTTAACATCTTCAATAACAGCGTTTTGCCTTTCATTGCTATCCTCTATACTCCGTTCCACCAATAGAGGCAACATCTTGCTGAAACTGTTCTTGGAAATCATTTAATTTAACTTCCAATTCTCCCGAATTTTATTTAGTTCATCCCTCATAACTTGCACTCCTTCTGTCTTCTTTCGACTCAAAGCGATCTTCTGAATAGCTTTTTCTTGATTAGCTTGGTTCTGAATGGTTTTTTCTAGATTTGACATAATTTGTTTTCATTTCTTGATTATCTGTTTTTATTTGCATTAAAAGGGAGATTATTATTTGGGTATCACCACTCCTTTTTCAGGTGTTTGATGTTTGACATAATTCTGGTGAGATCGTTCTACTTTCATAATTTTCTCTCCCCCCATTAATATTACTTTCGTTACTTAACCCGCTATTCTGGTCATAGTTGTTAATACTGCTGTTTTCAAAATATTCATCAACCCCTTTTGTTCGGCATTAACATGGGGACTGCTAGTATTCTCAATCTGAACATGCCTACCATTGTTCAAAACCCCAATATTAAAACTAATAATACCCGTACTGTCCGTTTGCCAAAGTGACATATTACTCGGATCTTCCAAATCGCTGTGAATATTCATTCTAACTAAAGTGGTGCAATTGTTTGCCATATCAAAAAAAATTCTCACAACGTAACCGACACAAAAAAAGAATATTATGGGGAATTAATGAGTCCGCTAACACACAGCAATGACTGCTCTAACAAACTGCACGATAGACAGCAATGGTTCAACTCTAATTCTACATTAGACATTTTACTGTAATTCTTTTAAAATAATTCTATTGCTTGTTGAATTTTACCATACTTCATTACCATTTGACTTTAATTCAGTTGGAATCCACAAAAATCTCTGTTTCTTAATAAAAATTGAACTCAACAATTGAAATATACGTTCAGTTTTTTAATTTCAATATAGCAAATTCAGTTATCAATCGACTGTCCACATTAACTGCCAATCCTTCTAGTAGTTGTACGTTGACGCCCGGACCAAAACAAGGAACTTGCCCACTACGGCTATCTGTTCCGTAATCGCTTGTCTGCTACGTACCCAAGTTGTCGTATCTGAAGTTCCATTTACCTCCATTTTCCATTATTCCAGTAGTTGACATATGCAGTACTGCATACTGTTTCATAGAATTTTCTCAATGGTATGCAGTTCTGATGGATATTAGAGGATTCAGTGAACCAGCAGCCAAAACTGAAGGGGGAAATAGGTACAATTATAAAAAGGCACAGATTTCAAATTTGAAGAGATATTTCAGAGAACATTTCAGCAAATGGAAGGAAGGCACAAGTACAGTAGAGTCAAGGTGGGAAGAGTTCAAGGAGATAATAAGAAAGGGGGAAGAAAAATTCATTCCAAAGCAGAAAATAAAGAGAAGTAGAGAACCTGTGTACTATAATAGGGAAGTGAGAAGGTTAAAGAGGTTGGTACGAAGAGAACATAACAGAGTTAAGAGGCAGCAGGGTAGTAGGGAATATTTGAAACAACTAAACAAGGACTTAATAACAGCAAAGAAAGTGGCTAAAGATGGGTTTATGAAGAGTATTGTCAGTGCAGGAGGACCACTGACTGATGCTTCTCGAAATTTCTATGACTATATCAGGAAACTGAGGGGAAGGGGGGGTGTAGAGATGCTCATAGATAAGGATGGAGAAGTAGTTACTGAGGATTTGAAAAAGGCAGAGATTTTAAGTAACTGGTTTAGTGAGAGCATTAGGGACAATGAATCAGAAACGGGAAGGTCTAATTCAGAGAACAAGCTTAACAAGACGATTAGAAATGAAGATACTAAAAAATTTGAAATTCATCCTGAAGAAATCATGAAGGAAATAAGCAAGCTGAAAAAACATAAGGGGGCTGGTGCAGATAATATTACTACAGATATCTTAAAGATAGTCGGATGTGACATTGTACCTTATCTTGAAATATTATTTAAATTGAGTCTGAGTCTGGATACTTGCTGCTTACCACAAGACTTGAAAAGTGCGATAGTAGTACCGGTACATAAAGGAGGGGTGAGAAATAGTCGAAAATTACAGGCCAATCAGTTTGACTTCAGTGGTAGGTAAATTAATGGAAAGATTGATATGCAACCACATCAGAAATGTATTTGAGGAACGTAAGTGGTTTTCAAGTAGGCAACATGGGTTCAGGCAAGGATATTCATGCGAATCTCAGTTGGTGGGATATATGCAAGATATTTCAGATGAAATGGACAAGGGAGGCCAAATTGATAGTCTAGCGCTGGATCTTTCAAAGGCGTTTGACAGAGTAAGCCACAAAATGGTAGTAAATAAGGTAAAAACTATTGGAGTGGATGAGAAAGTGATTTGCTGGGTTGAAGAATTTTTAAAAGGTAGAAAACAAAGTTAGGGTGGGAAATGCGGTATCAAAGGAAGTGGAAGTAAAAATGGGAGTGCCGCAGGGTAGCGTATTGGGACCATTGCTATTCATTATTCTAATGAATAATTGTATTGATTGTTTACTATCTGAAATTAGACTGTTTGCAGATGACATAATGCTGTATAAAAGAACCAAAACGATAGAGGACTGTAAACAGTTGCAGGGTGATCTGGACAGGATATCTAGTTGGGTTGGTAAACATGGGATGAAGATAAATGCAAAGAAGAGTCAGCTTATTAGATACACAAATAAAAAACAAAAGGTTAATTATGAATATAAGGTGGGGAAAGAATTGCTTGCTGAAGACTTGAAATGTAAATATCTTGGCATTACATTTGATAACAAGCTTAACTGGGCAGGACACATTGGACAGGTGGTAGGAAAAGTTTTCAAAATTCTGCACTTGTTGGAGCGAGTGATGAGGGGATGCACGAGAGAAGTAAAGGAATTGGGTTACAAAACTTTGGTAAGACCATTGCTCGAATATGGTAGTGTAGTATGGGACCCACATTTTGAGTATCAAATACAGGAGTTGGAGAAGGTGCAAAGAAGGGCTGCTAGATTTGTTTCTGGAAATTATTGCAGAATGCAGTCAGTGACAGATATGATAAAGGAGCTGGAATGGGATTCATTGCAAGATAGGAGGAGGATGAGGAGGTTAATGGGAGTGTACAGGGCATATACTGGCGATGAGGCATGGAAAGATATTGCAGTAGGTATGAAAAGTAGTTCATGGAAGGGAAAAGATGACCATGACCACAAGCTGGCACTCGATTTCAGGCACAAGGGTGTGGGAAGATTTTCTTTTTTAGGTAAGGGTGTCAGGGATTGGAATGAGTTACCAAGGGGAATGATGAATAACCTACCGAAAACGTTAAAAGAATTTAAAGTTAAAATTTGTAGAGGGCAAATGTAGGTGAGTGTAGGATAGGGGGAAGTTGGGTGTGTAGAGAAATTGCCACCGGAGCGTGTGCTCCATTGCAATTAAATTAAACTAACTGCATCACATCAGAAGATTCCAGTAGGATTCTGGCAGCGGTAGCCAAAATGTAACCTCCTTGTCACTTCGCCCTTTTATTTAAAAAAAAAAAAAAAATTAATACACTACGTGAATATTCTTTGTAACAATTCTTTTTAATCGCATCTAAGGTTTAATTCAATAGTAATTATTATATATATGCACATTCACTTTTAGTTAACAATGTTTTTTCTTCTCCCTTTTTTTAACACACCAAACAATCAAAAAAACTAAGACAATTATATTATTCCAATGACATACAATATATATATCGTCTGTGGAATACTCGTTACTATAAATTTTACAAAAAAATGTACCTAAATCATTAATTATTTCTGTACCATAACTATCCCAAGTATAGAAAATAATAATTCCTTAATTTATATTAAAAAAATGGTGCATCATGAAATGACCATATGTCACAAGGTATAATGCACCCTCCTCCACCCACTTTGTATTGAATCATGGAGTAATGTCTCACTTGTTCCATCTTCCTAAATGATCTGCTGTGATGTGTTATATCTGTCAATCCATTGAATTAAATGAAAAAAAAACCTAATATTCTGAGCAAATAAAATAACCAATTACTGGTGATTCTTGTGTCAGCTTAGGATTCTTTTATGATTTCTGTTTTCCTCTCTGCAGGCGAAAACACAAGAAGGGCCAAGAGGAGGAACAAACTAAAAAACGAACTCGCCGCACACAAAAATTCCACAGGGCAATTGTGGGAGCATCTCTGACAGACATTATGGCTAAACGAAACATGAAGCCAGAAATTAGGAAAGCACAGAGAGAACAGGCAATCAGGTAAATCTTGTAATATAACCTAAATTTTGTTTATAAATTACCAAAATTTGTTTATAGTATCAAGCTAGCACCAGTTCAATTGCAAAGTATTTTTAGAATCATTTTCTTACAGTTTTAGAGGGGTAAGTCAAAATTAACAGTGATATTCAATAGTAACAGATGTAAGTATTAACCACATAATGGATTTCCTCTTATTTTTAATTTTTAGAGGTACAGCCGGTCCCAAGAATCAAAATGAGGTAGGACACTTCATAGGTAGAACATTGTACTGAAAAGATATCTAGTTTTGAAAGTTGAATCAAACATGTTTAACAAAGTTGCAATAAACAGTTAAATAATTCCTAAGTTCTTGGTTTCTAGCTACGAGAAAGATCTATAGCTTAAAAGATGAGTGGGTTTCTTCAACACAAGATGTGAAACTCTGAAAGTGATAGTAAAAAGTTAAGGGATGTTTTCGGAAGGGCTTGCATAAAAGTTCATGGTTTCACAAAAAAGCTTAGATTTTAGATAGTGTATTTCAGCTTAATAGTTGGGAGGGAGTATGTTTAAAAGAAAGCGGAAATTTTCCTGAGCATAATGCACTAGTTTTTATGAAAATCCACGCAGTATTTTGGTGAGAATCGAAAAAAGTTAATTAATGTAAATTTCATATTAATGGATTCCAGAAGTGCAGAGTTTGGCGAGGTAAGATTAAAAGAAAAAACTCTGATCCTTGAAACAATAGGAAAGCGACTAAAGAGCTTCCTTTGTAGTTGGATAGTATCACCACCTTATAGGAAATTAATTGAAGAATCATTTAAAATACATTCCAAACTTGTGCTTTAATGCTTAGATTTTTTTAAATTTTACACCCTGTCAAACAAGAGTAAACAAGCCGGTTTATATACCAAAGGATACGAAAAATTTAGTGGACCATTTTCAAACAAGTTTCGACGCCATAGCTTAAATATTTTGAAGAGGGGGGGGGGGTGAATTAAAGGTTTACCTCATTAACAATTTTTGCGGCTAAACTATTAAAGATAGAAATTTCTTTTATTAGGATCAATTTTGACATTTAAGCTTCAAACTGCCTCTCACCAAAATTTTGGTAAGATCAGAGAAATAGTTAATTCAGATAGTTTCGAATATTTCGTAATCTCTGGGAAACTTGTGCAATAATTGGCATCCTCTATTCAGGCCCGCCGCTAGCTGTTTCAGCGCCCGCGTGCAATACCGATTATGCCGCCCCCTGTCTAACTACAGCCAGTGGTGGATTTAGGAAATTTCCGAACCGGGTCAAAAAACTGTGAGATTGCCGCCCCTTCGAACATTATTTGCCGCCCCCATTGTTGCCATCCCGAGTGTCGGCGGCCGCCCGAAGCAGCTGTTGAGCTAAAAAAAAAAAGGTCGCCCGGTACACAATACGCCCCAGACTTCGTCGCGGCGACAATGGAGTGGCAACTATCGCAGGGCGGCGACTGTCGATCGCACGTTTTGCCGCCCCCCTCGATGTGCACGCTTTGCACGCCCGCTTACGGCGGCCCTGCCTCTATTTAAGGAGTTCCAAGAGCCAGGGAGCAGGAGAGTTGTAGGGGAAGGTCACGCAAGTTGTGCTGGTGATTTGGCGCAAGAAATGGAAAAGATCAGGAAGTTGATTTAGACTGGCGGCTAGTCAGTTGGCCACGTTTGGTCTATCATATATGGTGCAGAAGTAGACACTCTCAATGTAGCTGACTTTTAATCAGTCAGTGGTATTTGAGAGTCAACAGACTTGTATCACTGTTCAAACCTGCAGTCAATTAATTTGGATATGAAGTTTCGATGGCGTAGATTTTTCATCGAGTGATGTAATTATTTTGAAGATAGTTTTGAAATTTATCTGGCAGTCTACTGTGAACATTATTTCAATCATACCTCCTCCAGTTGAGGTTGTCAGCTTGGATGGTGACTGATTTACAGTTTAACCTTACTCCACACTAACGGTCAAAGTTCAGGATCAGCTTGTATACTCTAACCCTGGTATCAGGCCTGTCACTGAAATCTCACGTTTATACATTTTGTGAGTTTCATAGAAATTTGAGTATTTTTTTTGAAAATAAAGCTGTTCCTACTATACTGAATGCTCCAAAATGGCAGTTATCCTGCATTAGTTTTCTGAAGTATTAAGGACTGTATAGCAATCTTGTAAAGCCGTTTTATATATTTGTGTTATTTCATTTTTTATATTTTGTTTCCAGATACAATAATTACTAAAACTAGATACTATAGTTGATCTGGAAACATCCAGTGATATCACACTAAGAACTTGTGAGATTTTCAAAAAAATTGTTTTATCTGTGTTTATTTTATTTTGGTAATGATAGTTTTAAATAATTCTAACAGGGCTGCAAAGGAGCAAAAGAAGGCTGTAAAGGCAGCCAAGAAGCAGACTGCACCTCCAAAGGTATTGTTTCAAATATTTAACTAAAAATATTTTATTTCTCTGTAACAAATCGACACTTTTTTATTGCTTCTACTTTACAAGTAACTTTTTTTGGGTGGGGGGGGATGTACTGGTTTTTGCTTTAATTTTTTCCTAAAAGAAACGTGTGAACATTGATATACTGAAAAATCATTATGGTTGATTTGCCGGATTTCTTACAAAAGTGCTCAATGCTTTTGGATCTGGCCAAACAAGAAAGTATCAGTTATACTTAGAGCTGTAGAAGTAACAAGAATTGTGTACCCGTATGTATTCATTACTAAACCAGTCAGTACTCGTTACTATCAAATTGTTACTTTTAGTACAATCGAGCGCTGGCTTGAAGCATTATATCGAGTCGCGCCATTTACAGGGCGACTTCATTACTACTGTATCATTTCGTTACTTTTGATACAATCGATCACTATTGGAGTCAGGTTCGTATTTTGTGAAGTTTAAGTAAATTGTTCATTTTGTAAAGTAAGTTTAGGTAAAATTTGCACTGTAAAATAAAATAAACTCATTTCATAAATGTTTGCCATTAATAAAATTTCACTAAGGTATGATAAATAAAAAAGCAATGTCCATCTCAAAGTATCTATCCAAACTTTCTATTTACAAATTACGCTCTGTAAATTTTAATGTTAAACAAAAGCAAAACTACAAAATACTTCTTTGTTATCAAAATTACTCAAATTTACCTTGTTAAAAATATTAGTATTAAATAATACTAATTATATTAAAATAATTTATTGCAACATGTTTGTACTTACACATTTTCTTTTGTAGTAAAACAAATTCAAATCAAAGTTCTCATATAAACGCGACACACAATATTGAAACGTTCATTCAGATTCATGTAGTTGCTGGACAAACTGTTCCAGTTCCCAGATGATGTATTGTATTTGTTTGTTTATCGAATCAAATTGATATCCATACGACAAATGCGAGTGACGAAATGAATTTGCGAGTAACGATTCGGTACTTCCTGTCAGGAATGAATACATAGTTTACTACTACTCTAGTTATACCTGGATTCTTATTACTTGCTGAATGTTGCAGTCAGGAAAATAATTCCATGCTGCAGGAAAACTATTGTTATTGACTGTGCCAAACTATAGGAAACTTAGATTTATATTTTACTTTTGTATATAATGAGTAGATATACAGCGTCCAGCAGGGAGGTGTTAAATTTTTCAAAACATTGTTATGCAGATGTTTTTGAACAAATTTCAATTTTTACTGTCTCCACAGTTTACATTTATTATACTGTTTAAGATATAATTGCACAACAATAACAGATTGCAATTCATGTGTGAGAAATGACATCATCCAAGGCGTGACCGGTCTTGTCCAGGCATTGTTGGAGGCGTGTGAAAAAAATTGTCCATACGCCTTTCAATCATACAGCGTGGAATTGCTCGAATTTCTCGAGTTATGACATCCAAGAGATCTTTTAGAGTCTTTGGTTTTTCAATGTAAACCCGAGCTTTCAGGTAGCCCATAAGAAATAATCCCATGGTAAAAGATCTGCCGATCGAGGAGGCCACTTCACATTCCCTCGCAATGAAATGAGTGCCCTGGAAAATTGTCCGTCAAAAAAGCCATGGATTGTCTTGAGGTGTGACAAGTTGCCCCATCTTGTTGAAACCAAACCCTACCTATGGCAATCTGATGTCTTCTTAATTCGGGCATTAAAAATTCTCTCAACATCGTAAGGTAACGCTGTGAGTTGACCACAAGTCTCCGTTTTCTTTGAAAAAAGTAGGGGCCTATTATTCCAAATCGAGCCATTCCGCACCACACAGTTAG